>OY757237.1:26017745-26642745 GCA_963583995.1 Xylota segnis
AAAAAATCTTACAAAATCATATCCCTTTTAAACGACTCGGTTTCAAAAGTCATAGACTGTACTACAATGTGTTGCCTGTAGTGGCAGAAGGCTCTTACACTCTTCCCCGTTTCTCTGTGTCGACTGCTTTATCGTTTTTATTTCTAATTCACTGAGTGAGCCTCTCGATTCGTCTGATGTGCCTTTATCTCACATGGAATCAAATACATGACAAGTGGCTTTCAATTATGATGTCATCATCTTGTTGAGTATTCAAGGAACCGGTGGCTTCTAGGAATTTCTCTTCGAAACATATTCTTTTGGAGTGCTATTGTCTTTTCTGTAGAATGCTATAAATATCTGATCACAAAGTTACGTTTTATCCTAAATTTCGAATATCAATTAAAAAATATAGACAAATTGTTAGCACAAACAGAACAGAATGTGTCAAAACTTATGTACACACATCAATTAGTGGGAATGATGGCAGACCACAGGTGTGGTACGCAGCAACCAGAAATGGTTTTGATAGCATTTGTGTTATTTATTAATAATTATAGCAACCTTGGAATCAGAATTTCATTAATTACATTCCAAGTGCATTCGTGAAAGATTTCTTCAACAAAATTTTCGTACAGATAGATGACAGATTTGACAGATTACATAAATCAGTGCAAAGAAATTTCCCGCACTAAAATTCGTAGCATGCGCTCTCTTTTACGAAAAACTACGAAACATTTGCGTACTCGAAGAGGATTTGGTGACTTTTTGTAGATCTTCGTGAAAATTCGTTGTTTCGGGAGAGCAACGTTTGGAATTATTAAAAACTTGTATCAAAATTATGAGTACGCAACTTTAAGAGGACTTACTTCAATTTTCGGTGGCAATAAGGGTCCCATTGGATAGACTGTGGACAGATAAATGCGAGTCAATTTATTCACTATTGAATGTTGTAAGTGCGTCTCTTCCAACTGACACGAGTCATTCGATTCCATGGGGAATTTTACGTAAAAATCTCGGCTTAGAAGATCAAATTAACTCAAGAACTGATGCATCTTGTTCATTTGAAGCGCCGAAACTTCTCCGAATGGACTCTGCAAAAGTTTGAATTTCTTCGAGAAATCATCTTCAGCTATGGAGCTCGTATTTGGGTAAATGGCTTTATCAATGCCCAAAGTATGCCTTATTGGACAGCAACAAACTTACATGTGTTTCAAGAGACTCCATTGTTCCACTCGACAGAAAGTCACGTTTGGTGTGATTGAACCGTATTTTTCGTCGATCAAAATGATCGCCATGTTACGAAGACTTATTTTGACCAGAATTGAATGAACTTGACATTGGTGATACGTGGTTCCAACAACATGGTTCCACATGCCACACAGCTGGTCAAACAATTGATCTGTTGATGGGGACGCTCGGTAATCGTGTAATCTCGAGAAATAGGCAGGTTGAGTGATCACCTCGATCGATGGAGTTACGATAAGTTGTTGGTTGATGGCAACAAGCCAACAACGTTAGCGGAGCTCAGGAACAATAGCGGAATCGCCACCGTTCCTTAGAAGAAGACTAAGGAAAAAGGAAAGGGTCGAGGTCTTAACTATCTAATAGCTGTTAGCAGACCAGAAGAAGTTTGTAAATCACACTGCGAATCAGTACAGAGACTAGCATGATCATATGTAGAACCAGGAGCAGCCAAACGAAGTCATATTACGCAAAGGAGTATAGAAATTAAAAGATGTGGTATCGTTCTAAACTCTGTGATTTATTTTCCTATACTATACACTAAATGGCTCCAGAAAATAATACATCTGGCCATTATCTAATTCGAATGCAATAGCAAAGCCATTATAGAATGCAATTTGTGTTCTCCCATTAGTATTAATAACCCAGCAAATGTTATCTCTTAAAAAAGAGAGTACGTCTAAGCGTACGATGTTGTAAGTGGTCACGGGACTGCAGTTAGTAATTAAAACACGAAAAAAACAACTCATGCACTTTATTGATAAACTGCAAGGTCATGAGTGGAACAAATTCCAACCAACAATGCCCTCACTACATTGAACGGCCACTTAAAACTATTTACTCTGAAGTTGTTACAGAGGGAGAGATAGGGAAGGAAAGTGAACTGCGCTTTAATTATGAATCTATTAGTAGTAGTAGGCCAATGACTTGATGAACTCATTCCTTTCCGAAGGAAATGTAAGATCGTCATGTATAAAGTGGCTTTCCATATCCGTAGTCAGTAACCATTCGTGAGCAAGAGGAATGTTTTTGTATATTTTTTTCTTTAATTTCATGACACAGAGTAGGCGATTCGACCAGACAAGACTGCCAAGTTCACAGTTCAAGAAAGCACCGCCGGCAGGGAGATTGGGAAAGGGAGGAAATTTTACTGAAGCTATGTTCAGACGATTCCCAGATCTGACAATATGAGTCTGCAAATGTCCTCAATGCCTAACAATGGTACAATTGTGTGTTCGGAATTGTCAGGTATCAATTTCAGTGTCAGATGAGGCTCTGATAATGACCTGACAATGCGTTTTCTGCAAATATTGTCAGATGCAATTGCCTCTTTCATAAAAAGGAGCGGATGGTGCCAGGAGTAAGAGGGTGACCCATTCACCTTACTAAACGGCAGCACAATGGACCTTCTCTGGTCTAAGTGCATCCTCATCGAGGGCCGGTCTAAACTAACCAAGACATTTGGGACATAACTTGATTGACTTGGAATTTTACTGATTGATTATTAGACGCTCATTACTACCACTATTGTGAGTGCCTACTACATCAAGTCAAAATCTATCAAATAATTTACCAAAACCATCCATTTTTACATGACAAGGCACAAAAAATGCCAAAAGATCAACCGAATCCAATAACTCAATAGTAAAACCTGCGTGACTAGTTCAAACATCACCCATGGATCAGTGGAACCTAAGTTTCAAACTTCTACACCACATCCTATTCTTCTGCACACTTCCAACTTACGTCAAACAAACGGGGGGATATTCTTAGGCGTACGTTAAAAACTATCACTCACTCTGTGTTTTACATTACTATTCATAGACCCTTGAACGTGAGCAGACTAAAAAAAATGCTTAAATCTAGAACATACAACATTTTAACCGACTAAGCTAAGTATACCCAAAATCTTCATCCCCGGCTTAGTTTTACTCCCGATTTTGAAACGGAGACGAATAACCGATGACCTAGTCAATCAGTGCAACATCTTCTATTAACTCGTCATTGAGTAACAGAATAGCCGCCCCTTGATCTGTAGCGCCAAGGTGTCTAACCTAGACAAACATGTAATTTTATTTAAAAGCATCGACATCAATCGCCACGCGCGTAGTTTTCCTTGACATATCCCACATTCTAAATGTTAAAAGACCACCTCCTAGTAAATAACAGTCACACCAAGATTGTGAACAAGCTATTACCTCTATGACAAGCATATAGACATCGACATCCATAGCTAAGCAGCCATCAAAGCCACTACTTCCGTCACAAGCAACTCAAAACTGGTTAAAATATGAAAGAAAATCCCTTAGCTCTAGACACAGTATCACGCTATGTTGGATTCTGGGACATATATGCTTCCAAAGAAATGAAAGTTAGCAAGAACAGCAAGAACGGAATTAAACGACATCACAACGACATTACTCGGTCCAACCGCCCATTAGCATCCTAACTTTCAAAAACTTCAAATAAAAGACCCTCTTCATTGGTGTCCTCACAGGCCGCAATCTAAAGGCAACCCACCTCAGAAGAGTGGGAATCAGCAGCACAGACCTATGCAGAATCTGCGGCGACACTGAGGCATAGGTGGACACAACGCAGTTCCTTAGCAAGCCTTAGTAGAAGCAGATACCTAACCTTCGGAAAAGCATTTTTCAACGAGCTTAACGAACTAGCTAGACTGGTTCAGCAGGGCCGGTCCTATCATGGACTAACACGTTGGAATAGTTTTTGTTCTCTCTTTTCAGG
The DNA here is from genome assembly GCA_963583995.1 of Xylota segnis. Classification (NCBI taxonomy): domain Eukaryota; kingdom Metazoa; phylum Arthropoda; class Insecta; order Diptera; family Syrphidae; genus Xylota; species Xylota segnis. The sequence goes on from OY757237.1 coordinate 26,021,715, forward strand.
TATCCCACACCGAGGGATACACACTGGATCCGTCGAGATCCGAATGAGACTTTAGCCCTTTAATTGTGTCCAGCCTTTGAACCTACCTAGCATGGGCTACCACAACATCACTTGATTGATTTAAATGCTTTCTGAATAAACGAACCAATTATGTTGTGGTCAACGGAATCCACACAACCAATTGGAAAGAAATCGAAATACCCAACAAAAGTAAAATTTTCTGTAATAATTAGCAAATCATGAGTACTTATCGAAAGCTAAATCTAAAGACTTTTCAATCAAAGAAACCCGGGCAGAGCAGAAAGTATACACACTACCAGACCTAAAGGACGGATGAGATCAAGACTTGCAGATCCGCAATGGAACACAAAAACAATATTTTAATGAACACATAGAGCGAACTAACAACTATCTATACGCATACCGTCCATTTGTTCCGTTCTAACCTAATAACCGAATCAATATTGAGCCACCAATAAATTGCCGAAATGTTCTTGAATTATTACATTTGAAATTTTGCCAATTAGTGGCCGTGCCCCTCCCGAAATTAATTCTTCCGTACAAAGCATTCCCAGAGAAATCTCCTTTGTATGTACTTAGGTATATGACACAGCTTTTTGGCAATGGAACTGTTTCTTGGAAATGTAAGCATGACGACACTAAAAACTCCTTAACTAGAGGGAGTGGTTTTTTAACAACTTAGACGCCAAGGGTCTAAAATTAACAACCTAATGTGAGTTCACGGAAGTCCGAAAACCGGACTCGACTTAACAAAATGCTTATCATATTTACCAAGTGTAGGGAACTTTTAGCTCTAGTCATTAAAATTCCCAAATGTTCGGTATCAACACACCCTCGTACAGAAGTACAAATTTCTGCCCCATATTCCACTGATTACCGCTGTAAATCAACAGAATTGAAATACTTTACGACAGCAAACAACACGCCGACCACAGCCTGACCTACCCTATTATGACAACTACGCAAATCCATTACGATTTGATTGGCCTTCAGATTGGCCGTAGGAAGCAACAAAAAAAAAACCATTTTCCGAAAACATTTCATCAGAAACGTGTCACAGCACGAACATCTAGACATGACTAAGCACGCACCCGAATTATTTATGCGCACAGCACCCACCCGAAGGGTATATTCTGGATAACCGATAAACCAGAACAATTTCTAAGTAATTGTCCCGAAAAATCTTTAGTATGGTCACCGATACTTATTAATAGCTATCCAAACTTACATGACGTAGTAGATACAATCGGAAGCAATATTAATGAGTATTGCGCACTCGTTCCTTTGGATGACACAAAACGATAATAGCCAAGTGCACACCACACACTGTCCGAGTGTGGCAAACTGTTGCGCGCCGCTTGAAAATTTCTTCATCTGGCCTGCCGAGACGAGTGTTATTTTCTATGGCACTTTTTATCATACGAGGAAGACGGAAAAAAAACATGCTGCCAGTCTAAATTTACCGTGGGTACCCCCTGTTTCCTCTTTTCAAGTGGTTTCCATGCCCACCATGACTTTATCGATTTACTTAACGATGTCCAAACAAAGGATTCCTGGAAACCCCATGTTGAATGTCATGAATAATTAAGTAGGGCATGACTTGCAGTTTTCGATTTGACCATCATTAATCGGACTACTGCTGCTCGTTAGAGATTTGACAAAAACTACATTTTTACGTAATTGCCGATAATTTAGATTGACTGGTTCGCTTCACGGTCACCGATTGGATATTACAAACATAATTGCCAGTCGATTTCGTGGACAACAGATCAGCAACGTCAATTGGTCGTAGTATACCCGACAAAGCAGCACCCGACGACTATGTGTGTTTACTTCAAGTATAAACTATTATCTTCTATTTACCCATAGATAAACGGCCGGGAAAAAGGTCGTCTTACATAAGTTTGTGTAGTCATAGAAGCGACAATAAATCATAGAAGTGTATTCCACCTCTCTGGCAGGCAATAACTCTCATAGATCACCAGAGCAGAGGTTTTGTGCACACTAGTCACAGGTAAGCGTATGTATTAGGTGAGTGCCCCTAAAATAAAAGAAAAAAACTCGTGCCGAACTGGATTCTAGAGATACACACAAGCTACATGCGTTGTGGACAACAGCACCCTGCTGCTCTTGCATGCCACTCACGACGTATTTCATCATGTTGGTCAATAGAAAATAGCAAATCATTCAGATAATTCGGAAACTTCTCGAATCCCAACTATCTAGTTCAATTTGTGAGTTTATCTATTCTTCGGCAAACACTCTATCAAGCTCAAGGAACGAATATTCCAGAGAAGTTCTGTATGGATTTACCTCGTTCTGTTGTTGCTTTCAATGACTTTGCACTTATTCACTTCTTTAACACACACACACAAACACACGCGGATGGATAGTTTGGAAAACAATTCTAATTAATTTTACAAAAATAGAAATTATCGAATTTTGTTTGATAAAAGAGGAAATTTCTTCGCCGAAGCCGGGGTAACACGAACACGACCACTTCGGATGAGTTTTTATTGCGAACAACTGACAGTTGTAGTGGTCGCGTGCTATAAAAGAAACGTCAACAACTGCACTCCGATGGTGGCGACAACTGGTTGTGAGTAATGTGAGTAAATGGGGTGGTTATGGCAATGCTGTTCGTTTTATTATATGCCGGAAGTGTTGGTGATTGAAAATTTGAAAAAAAAATCGAATATCAGGGAATTTCTTTTACATTAAATGCACAGATCTACGCATAGAAGAATGGTAAGGATAGTTCTAACTTCGGTATATTGTCAAAGATCATGGAAGAGCAAAATCACAGTTGTCTCTGCACTTTAACTTTACTGAGGACTTCACATCGTTAGGACTTCATCACAGTTTCACCTTTCAATCGATGAGTTCCACTTAGAATCACTTACCCAAGTTGATAGTAGCGAATGTGTAGCAACACAGGTAAGAATGGAATACATTTTACAGATTTTCAAGTAAATATTCGGACATTTGGTAGGTCACATGCAGCCCAAAAATCAAAAGAGGCTTTAACAGATCTACCAACATCCAAAAATGAACCATCAGGATGGGATGGACAGGGTAAAAGGAGGATAAAAGCTGTATTGGTGATAGCATTTATTCGTTTGCGAATGTATCATATGCGGCAGACCTAAAGAGCAGACCCTAGCGGCCATTTCCTGACAGAAAACAATGATGACGCCACCTATATTCTACATATCCAAGCCTTCAGCTAACATCGACATTGAAAACAATAAAACAACAATTCAATAAAACCCCCGGAATGGATGGGATCCCAAATTTCGTCCTTAAGGAAACTATTAAGACGCAACCACGGGTGCTTGCAAATCTCTACACAAGATCCGTGAGAGAAGGAAAATCCTACCTGCAATAGCAGCGACACCGGCTGGTTCAAATCCCGAAAAGCGACAAGCCCCAGAGAAACCATAGGAAAGGTGCTAGAAAGAATTATCCGCGTTCAGATTGTACCAGTACATCGAAGGAGGTAATAGGCTTTCCAACTGACTATATGGTTTCAGGAAAAAACTGAACACCACCCATGCAATAGAAGCACTCTGGGAAATTGCATGCACAATCAAATAAAATGTAGGAAAAAAGCAGTACCGAAGTGTAGTCAAACCAAAATTGCGTTCAACTCAGCCAGCTGGAACTTTATTATGAGAGTACTGCGGAATATTCGAGTATCGAACTATTTGCTACGAATAATCACAAATCGCTCTGAAGACAGAACAGAAACCACAGATGAAAGGTCAAAAATATATAAAATTACAAAAGGGGTCCCACAGGGATCAGTTCTAGGTCATACCTTGTCGATCATTATGTATAACCAAATGTTACGTATGGGGAGACCAAGAAGAGGGACCATAATTGGATACGTCGACGACATCGCTGTATTGATAGTAGCTTAAACCCAAGAGGAGGTAACTAAAGGCTGCAGCAACGCCATCAAAGACGTGATGATATGGCTTTATACAGGTCTGGAATTAGCGGAACACAAAATTGAATTTGTCCTCAGAAGTAGGAGCGAAAAAGTTAAGCGTCTAGTAGTACGAGTAGGGAGAACGCTCCATTGTATCAAAGCCCTACATTTATGAGAGGTAATGCTTGATCATAGAGGTATCCTAACTTACATAAGCGCGAGAGCTAACCGGGTGATGAGTGTAATATAAAAGTGAATGCCAAATACTGGACGATCCAGATAGCCAATAAGAAATATGCTTTCGAGGAAGTCAATAATGTACGCAGTCCTCATATGGCGGCCGGCAACAGCTCGTACAAGCTCGTACAAAAGAAGTATAAACTCATCATCGTCAGAGTGTGCTGTGCATATAGAACGATATCGGGGGATATCTGCCCCTTTACTGTTCTTAGACTGTCCTGTCATGATCATAACCAACAGCATGAAGAATTTCAGTAGTCTCTTCTTCACGAAATTTGAAGTCAAAAGTACAGTCACTGTCGACGTCGAGATTTTTCACATCGGTAAAACTGCCCAAAGCGAAACAAGGTTTACTGTACCTGAGAGCTGATGGCAGAGTATCATTCCCCGATCAAAAAAAAAAAAAAAGTTCAATCAAAAGCACCTCTGAAATGTATTCTAATTTATTTGTAAGTATAAAACACACTTTTCTGTTAACAAAGTCACGACACAGCTGTCCGTCGTAACGCCTAGCACCTCGCCTGTATCCTCCAACGTGATCAAATGCTGCTTGCCCAAGGTAACCTGGGGACCACTACGATTTCTCAGACCACCGGCATTGTCATACTTCGCTTTGTAGAGGAAAACATGACGATGCGATTCACAAATTATGGCATAGCTCATGTCGGGGGCACAGTCCATGAACTTTTTCTGCTGTTTCGATGCCTGAACGTAACCAAAGGCGTTTAGGTTTCCCTCATGCCTAAAGCTCCACTCAGTGGGCTTGGCTGGATTATACTGCTGCAACCATAGGCATGCGTCCACGTCTTGACGCGTAGCTAAAGCCAGTGGAAAACCCGGTCTCAGGCTAGTCGAAAACAGTGGCGGGCTGTTGCCCAAGAGAATTTGATGTGTAGTTTCCTTCGTCGACAAATGGAGGCGTTCTGCAAGGATGGAATGCTAAACTGATTCAGTTTAAGGAGGATGCCCATGCGCTTACCAATTTTGATTTCATTGCCTTCAGTTCCCACGGGAAAATCGCAGTCTTCTATGGGTGCTTCCAGGTTTGCAATCGGTTGATTTTCGAGAGGCAGAGCGGAATCCGTACCTTCCACCGTTTCTGGTGGACCGCCTTCCACCAGACAGGGCCAAAAGAGCGATGTATTCTCCTTAACTAGCGTGATTTGGAGGAAGTTGTTTTCCTGGTAATGGATAAAGTTTGGTACATCATCGACATGTGGGGTAGAGTTCTACTTACTATTGACCAGGTAGTCAAATCCTGATCGATTGCTGAGAACAAATCCTTGTCCAACAGGCAGACGTCATTGCACGCGACTGTGAGTTTATTTTTCGTGGCCTTCACATGGTAATCATTCTTCTCCTTACCTTCGATCACATTAAATTTGGCAGTAATGTCGTCGTCCGTCTGTGACCACGAATAGTCCACGGCTTCTTCCAATTTTGGTTCGACCTCAGCTGGTACAGGTATTTCTCCTTTCGATTCGAATTTCAGCGGCCGATTGGATGATATAACAATCGCCTCTGCTTTGGGTTCGAAGGCACAATAGTAGAGAGATCCCTTGCCCTCCAGGACATCCTTAACATCAAACTTCCACGAATCACCTTCCTGCTTCAACGTAGCCCAATGCAAATGCAACGAATGAGAAGTTGAATCTCGAGCAATTCGCACTAGAGCACAGCTGATAACCTTCATCTCATTGATTACATCCAGTCTGCAGTCGAACACAGCAAAGTTCCGAAACTCCTCAGAGATTGAGCAGGTAAATGCTTTCTTCCATTCAGTTTGCCTGGAGCGATCCCCTGTGTCAAGAAGGTACAGCTCCTTGATTCCATCACAGATCACGGCAAACTTTTCCGAAACAAACTTTACGGAGCAATTGTAGTCCCCATTGATGCGTGGATGGACTGCTGGAATGCGATAGACCGGTTGCATGGGTTTTGGCCTTCCCGTGTTCTCGTCGTACGAGCAGTGAACTATGTCACGGTTGTGGTTTACAAAATACGACGAGGAACGTTCCCACGGATCAGAGAAAAGTAGATTTTGCATGGAGAACAACTCCGCATGAAGGTACGAGTACTGATCATCGGACAGAGTGGCTTTTGCCGGTGGTGTGGACAGATCTTGGCGTATAATTGGCACACTGTCAAGAGACAGTTTGTATCCATCGAAACTGTTACAAATTAAGTTGCGATCCTGGCGCAAATCCACTAATTTCGGCATTTTAATTTAAATTTAGAATTTTGCTTAGGATGTGATGAAACGTATGCCTCGCCGGCGATGTCAACAAAATTGACGTTTTTAAATGTCAACGTTTGATTAGCCACGAATTTATCCGGTATAACAGTGGCGGAGTTCAGCACTTAGCGTACGAGGAACAATTAAAGCCTTCTTTCTGGTCAAAGTTACAGTCGGTGTTTTGCGATTAAGTCCCGGGATATCTATGGATATCTAAGCCCAGCCAAATAGAGAATATGGCAGCATTAATAGCTTTTATCTGAGGGTATAGTACACGGAATGGCAAACGCGAAAGTAAACAGTTGAGAAATAAGAAAGAAATCTTTAAGTTTTATTCTTTGCAGTCTTTATTAACAATTTAGTATCTAGCCTAATCTGCTTACATACATATTTCGATACACATATAAAATACCAGCTCGTAAGATAAGCAGCCAAAATAAAAGCTGAATAATAAAGTGAACTGTTGAAAGAATTCTGAACTTTATCTTGGCGCTCTTCGTCGAATGTAGCGGCTGCTTCAATAAGAAATACTTAGCCCCTAGCAAGGCATTTTTAAAGAACAATCTTATATCCAGGTTCGTATAGTGTTCAAATGCGAATTCTGTCCTATTTAGAGTGAAATATAGTAACGCAAAAGTTTAAATTGTTTCGAAATAACTTACTTATCCAGTGGCAGTATGTAGTTGTCCAAATCGTAAAACTTTTCATTTTTGAACGACCATTGGGTGATATTAAAATAATGCAAGGCACTGCTAGCAGCATATATTTTACGCTGTAACTTCAAGAAGCTATAGAAAAGTAAGAAATAGTTTCAAATACATAATTGTGTGGTAACTAGATAACTTACAATGGCTTGTGGTTTGATATCCGGAGGACAATATCAGCCAAAATAGCAAAAAATACATGCAACATCATGAACTGAAAAGAAAAATATACTTTTCCTCTGTTAATCGTATCAATTTTAGAACATACCCGTATGTAAAACCAAGTATTAGATCGGGTAATGCCACCACCAGGGACCCAAAACATTTGCTCCATTGGATCGTCTTTAATTAAGTCCTTGGCCATTTCGATTACATCTCCGGTAGATATTGGGCGAACGGTTGCTGTCGAACAATTGTATATGTTGATCTCATCGGGACTAGAAAAAAGTATTAAGTTTCTACAGATAGAGAATTACACAAAAGTTACTTATGTCCTTCGGTGCATTTCTTGTAAGCAGCAACTATCAAAGCCTTGACACAAACATCAACTGGCATGTAGTCCAGGCAAACATCTGGATCTCCATGTGCGGCACGAAGAATTCCTTTAAGATAATCATTTGTTAAAATATCAGACCTTAACTACTAGGAAACGGCAATGTTACCAACTCCACTAGCAACGAACATCCCAACGGGTCCGTTAAAGTTGTCTATCCATCCCGGCATTGGTTCTTCTACCGATGAGACAACTACAAGACAAAGTTAAAAGTGATCATGTTTACTGTAAACACCAGTCTAGGCTTATTTCAATAGAATTGTAGAATAGATAAAACAAAAACCTACCAATGGAAGGCCTAAAAATTAAAATAGGTAATCTATCTTTGTAGTCGTTAGCTATTTGCTCTGCTATACCCTTTGTGAACGTGTAAGTGTTGGGCTGAAATCCGCTGTACCTAGAAAAATAAGAATTATTTAGTTTCGAAAATATTAAAGGTATCCTTGGAGCTACTTTAAGTTTAGAATATTTAAGATTTCTGTGCTGTAATTTTCCGCCAATTTGATCGCTGTTCGCCAGTCAACATTTGCCGGATATAACTGAAACGTGAAATATAATGAAATCTTTAATGTATTCAACTTTATCAGAAACTCTTCATCATTCAAACAATCCTCCACCCACTCAAATCTGGAGTTTTGAAATGCTGTATGTACTTTCTTTTGGTTGTTTTCAGCAGTATTGAGCTATAACGACTTTCGCAACGTGGTTTTGAAAGTCATGGCTCCAGCTAAGTTTCTTCCATAAATTTGCTAAAGTGTAAGTCGAGACTACAGCTTAGGACAGCTCAGGAAAAGATGTTTGGCCACCTTGTAGAGTGCTTCTACTAACGAACGTTCGAGCTACGGGCTCAGCTAGCTTAGAATTGATAGACCAGTTTGTAAAAAAAATCGATAAATGCCCCCAAAGATAATTGCAATCTAAAAATCTTGCAATATTGCGCACCAAGGAGTGCAGGGTCACTGCACAAAGATTTGTAAAAAGTTTTATGACTTAAAATGACAAAAATGTCTTGCACTCTCAAAGTACAAAATTGAATCCTGTTTCATTGCTACAAATAGGCACTGGACTGCACTGAACTGAGAGATATACAAAATATCTGAAAAGCCATGGTTAACACAGAGCTATGTATATGAATATACTTAGATCCTGGTGCAGGTTCTGTGGGAACATTGACAGTAGGTCTGTTTTGCGTACTTTCTGCACCAAAATTCGTAGATTGTCAAATTTTAAGGAGTGGGGGTAAAATCACAAAAAAGTAAACGAACGCAAAAGCTACGCCCACTTTTTAGACGTCAAAAGCAAATATATGCAAATACACAGGTATCTGACAGATTTGACAGATTTCGTAGATCAGTGCAGAGAAATTTACTGCACTAAATAGCAGGGGAAAATTCTTTACTCTCTCGAGAGCGCTCTCTTCTGTGAAAAACTACGAAACTTTTGCGTACTCGAACAGGGTTTGGTGACTTCCAGAACCATTCCTTGTACAAGTTGTAATGGAAAGTTAGGTGTAATATGTTACGAGCTCCTTAACAAACTTAATTTACATGAGAAGCTAATTGAAATTTTTATCAAAAAAACATAATTTGTTAACACAATATTCAAAAGACTCAAAATTAAATGGCAGTAGGGTGAACAGCAACGGTTTAGAACACCAAAAGTCTTTGAAATATTAGTCCGTTCATCCACCATATCTAGGATAAGAAACCCTCAATTATTGTCACCACCCATCCCATTCCCAAAGCATACCTCTTCCTCAACTACATATTTGTCTGGATTTGAATAAGTTGTTGATATATGAACGAACGCCTTAATCTCTGTAAATGTTTCTGCAAGCTTGAAAGTTTCCAAAGTTCCCTTAGCATTCATTAGGATTGCCTCCTTCAAAGGATCATCAAATCTACAAAGCAAATTCCTTTTATTTTAAACTGAAAATTTAAGAAAACCTTTCAACTTACCTCACACTAGCTGCAGAGTGAAACACAATCGAAACATTCCTTAATAGCTGACGATTTGCATCACTTATTCCCAAGCCATCCTGCATAACATCTCCATCAATCGCCACAACTTTAGACGTCAATAACGGGCTCTTGCTTCGAACTTTGTTAAACAATTCCGAGCTAAGTATGTCATCAAGCCGTTCTTGTGGGGTTTTTCCTTTCTTTCCCCGAATCAGTACGAAAATCCGGTTTAATTGTGAACATGATCGGAGAAGTTTCTCAATTAGAGCCTTTCCCACAAATCCCGTGCCACCAGTTACGAAAATTTCCCGACCTTTGAAGAACTCTGGAATTGAATTTTTCGTCATTGCTCACGGTTTTCGGTTTGCGATGGGAATGAATTGTCGTTCTGAGTGTAAAAAGAAAGTAGAATTTGGAATTGTAATTAGAAAACCGAAAATTCTTTGTACAGCTGGATATGTTTGAGTAAAGTTTGAGTAGCGTACCTCAACTTCGGGTAAAAATTTACAACATACCTTGTGTTTTCTTAACCTAACTCTGTTCTACAAAGGTAAAATCCTTTGCGAATGCCCAGGCCTCAACAAGAATAGGTACAAAATCTTCATAAAAATTATTTTGATGATCTAAGCGTCCTAGCCAACAAGTCTTAGGTGGTACAATAAAATTCATAAGGGAAACGGATTGGTTCAGGAGGCTCGTTTCGATCGTACACTGACCTAAGGCTAGGGGCACACATGCGATCTGAATCGCGCGACTGCTTAGTCGCAAGAAATGGAACACATGGCTTGTAATTGGATGCGCACAATGGTGGAAACAAGTCCCATTACATTTGCGATTTTCCAGTCGCGATGATTATTTAGATACGTGCAGTCATTTAAGAAGAAGCCATGTGCTCTATTTTTTCCGATTAACAAATCGCGGCGTTTATTGTTGGCTGTGCGCGTGTGGCCATTTCGATTACCCTTACTTTCTGGACGTTCATGGTACATTCACTAACTCACATATAAGGATGGAGCTCCGGGGTTCAGTGTTTAGTACTTTGGACTACTGAGCCGGAGTTTGAGCCTAAATTACCAGGTTAGTTTGTTGGTTGAAGTGGCTGCCAGTAAGCCTAACCAGCACACTTAGACCAATATCAGGTCCGTTCTGAAACCACGCGGATCTAAAGCCGTCTCTAACTATTCGTTAAAACCATTCTGAACTTCTAATGAAGCGAAATAGGAAGATTTGTCAAGTTAATCGGCTTCACAGTTCCGCGGAATGTCACAAAACCCCGGCACCCAACGAAAGTGAATGTTGAAGTGCTCCGCCATCTCCTTAAGAGAGAAACGGTAGTTTAGTTCTTCCAAGAATTTGATAATGGCTTGGCTATCAAGGAAGCACAGCAACTGGCAAAGAGTTGAGGAGAACTGAGACACATTTTCAGAAACCGCACACGTAGGCATTGTAGAGGCCCTAGGACCCACAAGCGGATACAGGACTTAAGTATAATTTCCGCCTGGAACACCCTGCAGTAATTTGGAAGGCGGAAGGAGAGTCTAAGATTAAGTCTGACCTTGTTTTTTGAGCCGTCAGTGTAGAAGTGAATCGCCTTATCTTCTAAAGCTTTATTCTCCTTCCAGAGTGATCTGGAGGGAATGGTGACAGTAAAATTCTTCCAAAAGCTAGGAAATGTAGTGATGTAGTCCGAAGTTCACTGAAGGGATTTTGAGTTTGTTCAAAATGTAGGCGTGGCCAACATTTTTTCTTTATTAGAGGGACGCACTGCTAATACAAACATCTTTTCGTAATTCTCATAAAAAAAAATAAAGAAAAAGGAAATCTTCGAAACACATAAACTGTAGAAAACTGTGGAAATCAAGACACGACAGTAAATTCTATGATCTGTGATTAAACGAATCCATAAGGCCTGTGGGTACATGGACACATACTTAAGTTCTTGTTCGACATACACGGTCCTCAATCACTGAATAAAAGAATGCACTGCGTGATGCACGTTCTTATATCTCGAAATCCTAAATTAGTTTCTAGAATATTTGAGAAATATCTCTTCAGACTTTTTTGGTCGCTTATTACTAAAGTGGGTTCTACTTTATATAATTAGTGATACTAGATTCCGATTAGATTTGCAAAAGAACGGAAAAAACCCCTACAAATCGCAACATAAAGTCGTGCATAACTCAATCCAACGTTAAATAAACTTACAACTTCGATTTTCTGATTTTTCACAACACTGCCCTTGTCGATATCACGAGCACGACTGATTTCATTTCTATGTGTCTACTCAACGGTGGGGCTCACCGTGAATTATGCACCTAGAGTTCAATTTCGCTTGAACATATTATTAAACGTTCACTTACCTCATGAATTACAAATGTGCATAATCGACAAGAATTGATATGCAACAGTTTGTATACTTTACACTCTAATGTGCAGACACCTGGTTCGTGACAATTAAGAACACATAGAACGCTTAGAACCTACTTACCTGGAATTGTTCATTTAGTTCTCTGTTTGAAATCGGTTTTACTTTATGAAAAATGTTTTGCAAATGAAACCTTTAACTGCAGCTAAGACTACATTTTCCTAAAATTCACTGATTTCTTCAAGTCTTACCCTGGTGCTGCTTAAAATTTTGAAAAGAATGTTTTTAGTTTTGATTTTTGAGCAAAAGGACTTATGCCAAAAAAGTGAGCTGATAGTTTCATTCTCTTTGTTACAAACTACGGTCCAACCTTGATATACCTTATAACGCAAGGTATTGAATAGTTTCGTTATTCGTTTCAAACTCCAAGAGGAACCTTGACCTCAAATAAATGCAAAACTGGCCTGTCTATGTTGTTGTCAGGGCTACCATATGCGAAGGTCAAGGACTCAAACGTTTGTTGACGGTATATACTTATAAATAGTCCCTCATTTAAAATTTAATAGTTAGTCATGAGAAATCGAATAAAATGCAAGGTTCGGTCATGGTGCTGTTTACAGTGTATGCCTTCGAGGAAGAAAAGATCATGGACGTCGCTGAGCTCACGTAAGCAATTTTAACTACTAAAATCAAGCTCATCGTCTCATATCTTCTCATCCTAAGCGTTTCGAGTCAAACGGACGAAATTGAATAAGAAACTTGACCGAAAAACCCAAAACGCATGATTTAGAGTTTGGCGTAGTCAGTTGCCTGCTATCGAGAATTTCAGAAGCAATGGGGAGTACCACGGGCAAAAGTGGAAAAAGCCTCTTGAAATGCAATATCGTCTCATTTCTCCTCTCGCTTGGCGTTTTGGGTCAAATGGACGTAATTGTACAAAAAACTTGACCAAAAAACGTTTAGCGTATGATCTAGACGCTGGTGCACTCGGTTGGTCGCTATGTCGCATTTTGGAAGAAGTTGGGTGTACAGAGGTCAGGAATGAAAACAGCCTCTTGATGCACTTCAAATGCAGTATCGTCTCATATCTCCTCTCCCTTGGCGTTTTGGGTCAAATGGACGTAATTGTACAAAAAACTTAACCAAAAAACGTTTAGCGTATGATCTAGACGCTGGTGCACTCGGTTGGTCGCTATGTCGCATTTTGGAAGAAGTTGGGTGTACAGAGGTCAGGAATGAAAACAGCCTCTTGATGCACTTCAAATGCAGTATCGTCTCATATCTCCTCTCCCTTGGCGTTTTGGGTCAAATGGACGTAATTGTACAAAAAACTTGACCAAAAAACGTTTAGCGTATGATCTAGACGCTGGTGCACTCGGTTGGTCGCTATGTCGCATTTTGGAAGAAGTTGGGTGTACAGAGGTCAGGAATGAAAACAGCCTCTTGATGCACTTCAAATGCAGTATCGTCTCATATCTCCTCTCCCTTGGCGTTTTGGGTCAAATGGACGTAATTGTACAAAAAACTTAACCAAAAAACGTTTAGCGTATGATCTAGACGCTGGTGCACTCGGTTGGTCGCTATGTCGCATTTTGGAAGAAGTTGGGTGTACAGAGGTCAGGAATGAAAACAGCCTCTTGATGCACTTCAAATGCAGTATCGTCTCATATCTCCTCTCCCTTGGCGTTTTGGGTCAAATGGACGTAATTGTACAAAAAACTTAACCAAAAAACGTTTAGCGTATGATCTAGACGCTGGTGCACTCGGTTGGTCGCTATGTCGCATTTTGGAAGAAGTTGGGTGTACAGAGGTCAGGAATGAAAACAGCCTCTTGATGCACTTCAAATGCAGTATCGTCTCATATCTCCTCTCCCTTGGCGTTTTGGGTCAAATGGACGTAATTGTACAAAAAACTTAACCAAAAAACGTTTAGCGTATGATCTAGACGCTGGTGCACTCGGTTGGTCGCTATGTCGCATTTTGGAAGAAGTTGGGTGTACAGAGGTCAGGAATGAAAACAGCCTCTTGATGCACTTCAAATGCAGTATCGTCTCATATCTCCTCTCCCTTGGCGTTTTGGGTCAAATGGACGTAATTGTACAAAAAACTTAACCAAAAAACGTTTAGCGTATGATCTAGACGCTGGTGCACTCGGTTGGTCTCTATGTCGCATTTTGGAAGAAGTTGGGTGTACAGAGGTCAGGAATGAAAACAGCCTCTTGATGCACTTCAAATGCAGTATCGTCTCATATCTCCTCTCCCTTGGCGCTTTGGGTCAAATGGACGTAATTGTACAAAAAACTTAACCAAAAAACGTTTAACGTATGATCTAGACGCTGGTGCACTCGGTTGGTCGCTATGTCGCATTTTGGAAGAAGTTGGGTGTACAGAGGTCAGGAATGAAAACAGCCTCTTGATGCACTTCAAATGCAGTATCGTCTCATATCTCCTCTCCCTTGGCGTTTTGGGTCAAATGGACGTAATTGTACAAAAAACTTAACCAAAAAACGTTTAGCGTATGATCTAGACGCTGGTGCACTCGGTTGGTCGCTATGTCGCATTTTGGAAGAAGTTGGGTGTACAGAGGTCAGGAATGAAAATAGCCTCTTGATGCACTTCAAATGCAGTATCGTCTCATATCTCCTCTCCCTTGGCGCTTTGGGTCAAATGGACGTAATTGTACAAAAAACTTAACCAAAAAAAGTTTAACGTATGATCTAGACGCTGGTGCACTCGGTTGGTCGCTATGTCGCATTTTGGAAGAAGTTGGGTGTACAGAGGTCAGGAATGAAAACAGCCTCTTGATGCACTTCAAATGCAGTATCGTCTCATATCTCCTCTCCCTTGGCGTTTTGGGTCAAATGGACGTAATTGTACAAAAAACTTAACCAAAAAACGTTTAACGTATGATCTAGACGCTGGTGCACTCGGTTGGTCTCTATGTCGCATTTTGGAAGAAGTTGGGTGTACAGAGGTCAGGAATGAAAACAGCCTCTTGATGCACTTCAAATGCAGTATCGTCTCATATCTCCTCTCCCTTGGCGCTTTGGGTCAAATGGACGTAATTGTACAAAAAACTTAACCAAAAAACGTTTAACGTATGATCTAGACGCTGGTGCACTCGGTTGGTCGCTATGTCGCATTTTGGAAGAAGTTGGGTGTACAGAGGTCAGGAATGAAAACAGCCTCTTGATGCACTTCAAATGCAGTATCGTCTCATATCTCCTCTCCCTTGGCGTTTTGGGTCAAATGGACGTAATTGTACAAAAAACTTAACCAAAAAACGTTTAACGTATGATCTAGACGCTGGTGCACTCGGTTGGTCGCTATGTCGCATTTTGGAAGAAGTTGGGTGTACAGAGGTCAGGAATGAAAACAGCCTCTTGATGCACTTCAAATGCAGTATCGTCTCATATCTCCTCTCCCTTGGCGTTTTGGGTCAAATGGACGTAATTGTACAAAAAACTTAACCAAAAAACGTTTAACGTATGATCTAGACGCTGGTGCACTCGGTTGGTCGCTATGTCGCATTTTGGAAGAAGTTGGGTGTACAGAGGTCAGGAATGAAAACAGCCTCTTGATGCACTTCAAATGCAGTATCGTCTCATATCTCCTCTCCCTTGGCGTTTTGGGTCAAATGGACGTAATTGTACAAAAAACTTAACCAAAAAACGTTTAACGTATGATCTAGACGCTGGTGCACTCGGTTGGTCTCTATGTCGCATTTTGGAAGAAGTTGGGTGTACAGAGGTCAGGAATGAAAACAGCCTCTTGATGCACTTCAAATGCAGTATCGTCTCATATCTCCTCTCCCTTGGCGCTTTGGGTCAAATGGACGTAATTGTACAAAAAACTTAACCAAAAAACGTTTAACGTATGATCTAGACGCTGGTGCACTCGGTTGGTCGCTATGTCGCATTTTGGAAGAAGTTGGGTGTACAGAGGTCAGGAATGAAAACAGCCTCTTGATGCACTTCAAATGCAGTATCGTCTCATATCTCCTCTCCCTTGGCGTTTTGGGTCAAATGGACGTAATTGTACAAAAAACTTAACCAAAAAACGTTTAGCGTATGATCTAGACGCTGGTGCACTCGGTTGGTCGCTATGTCGCATTTTGGAAGAAGTTGGGTGTACAGAGGTCAGGAATGAAAACAGCCTCTTGATGCACTTCAAATGCAGTATCGTCTCATATCTCCTCTCCCTTGGCGTTTTGGGTCAAATGGACGTAATTGTACAAAAAACTTAACCAAAAAACGTTTAACGTATGATCTAGACGCTGGTGCACTCGGTTGGTCGCTATGTCGCATTTTGGAAGAAGTTGGGTGTACAGAGGTCAGGAATGAAAACAGCCTCTTGATGCACTTCAAATGCAGTATCGTCTCATATCTCCTCTCCCTTGGCGTTTTGGGTCAAATGGACGTAATTGTACAAAAAACTTAACCAAAAAACGTTTAACGTATGATCTAGACGCTGGTGCACTCGGTTGGTCGCTATGTCGCATTTTGGAAGAAGTTGGGTGTACAGAGGTCAGGAATGAAAACAGCCTCTTGATGCACTTCAAATGCAGTATCGTCTCATATCTCCTCTCCCTTGGCGTTTTGGGTCAAATGGACGTAATTGTACAAAAAACTTGACCATAAAACGTTTAGCGTATGATCTAGACGCTGGTGCACTCGGTTGGTCGCTATGTTGCATTTTGGAAGAAGTTGGGTGTACAGAGGTCAGGAATGAAAACAGCCTCTTGATGCACTTCAAATGCAGTATCGTCTCATATCACCTCTCCCTTGGCGTTTTGGGTCAAATGGACGTAATTGTACAAAAAACTTGACCATAAAACGTTTAGCGTATGATCTAGACGCTGGTGCACTCGGTTGGTCGCTATGTTGCATTTTGGAAGAAGTTGGGTGTACAGAGGTCAGGAATGAAAACAGCCTCTTAATGCACTTCAAAAGCTGTATCGTCTCATATCTCCTCTCCTTTGGCGCTTTGGGTCAGATGGACGTAATTTTACAAAAAACTTAACCAAAAAACGTTTAGCGTATGATCTAGACGCTGGTGCACTCGGTTGGTCGCTATGTCGCATTTTGGAAGAAGTTGGGTGTACAGAGGTCAGGAATGAAAACAGCCTCTTGATGCACTTCAAATGCAGTATCGGCTCATATCTCCTCTCCCTTGGCGTTTTGGGTCAAATGGACGTAATTGTACAAAAAACTTGACCAAAAAACGTTTAGCGTATGATCTAGACGCTGGTGCACTCGGTTGGTCGCTATGTCGCATTTTGGAAGAAGTTGGGTGTACAGAGGTCAGGAATGAAAACAGCCTCTTGATGCACTTCAAATGCAGTATCGTCTCATATCTCCTCTCCCTTGGCGTTTTGGGTCAAATGGACGTAATTGTACAAAAAACTTGACCAAAAAACGTTTAGCGTATGATCTAGACGCTGGTGCACTCGGTTGGTCGCTATGTCGCATTTTGGAAGAAGTTGGGTGTACAGAGGTCAGGAATGAAAACAGCCTCTTGATGCACTTCAAATGCAGTATCGTCTCATATCTCCTCTCCCTTGGCGTTTTGGGTCAAATGGACGTAATTGTACAAAAAACTTGACCAAAAAACGTTTAGCGTATGATCTAGACGCTGGTGCACTCGGTTGGTCGCTATGTCGCATTTTGGAAGAAGTTGGGTGTACAGAGGTCAGGAATGAAAACAGCCTCTTGATGCACTTCAAATGCAGTATCGTCTCATATCTCCTCTCCCTTGGCGTTTTGGGTCAAATGGACGTAATTGTACAAAAAACTTGACCAAAAAACGTTTAGCGTATGATCTAGACGCTAGTGCACTCGGTTGGTCGCTATGTCGCATTTTGGAAGAAGTTGGGTGTACAGAGGTCAGGAATGAAAACAGCCTCTTGATGCACTTCAAAAGCTGTATCGTCTCATATCTCCTCTCCCTTGGCGCTTTGGGTCAGATGGACGTAATTTTACAAAAAACTTAACCCAAAAACGTTTAGTGTATGATCTAGACGCTGGTGCACTCGGTTGGTCGCTATGTCGCATTTTGGAAGAAGTTGAATAACCATAATCTCACTGATAATGGGGAGTGGACCTGAATACCTATGAAAGCGAAAAGGTTTCACCTAGTTACTGGCAACAAAATAAAAACAAGTAGGTTCCCTGGGCACATTGTATGGTATAAAATTTATAGACTTTGGAATTGTCTCTCCCTATCATCTTCGACAACTAAATTCCTTGGCGAATACTTTTGCGAAGGTTTTAGCGACCTATCCAGAATCGATTTGAGAGAATTAATTTGAGTTTTGAAAAAATCGGTTAACGTTCTAAGCGGGTACACTACTATCCAAAAATGATTGCAGCTAAACTTCTCCCTGAACACGTCCGTACCGTTTGCAAATGTCACATTTGTTTCGTCGCTAAAACCAAAACAAATAGTTTGCCTCACAACGGAAATTTAAAATTGACGAGAAAAAATACTTAAACTTACAATGAACAGTACAAATCGTAATAAAGATGAGGACTTCGAATTGTTGGAAGAACAGCGATTGCAGTATTCCGATCTAATCGAGTACCTGGACTGCTCTCCTTTGGCGGGAATGTACAATCTAAATCTATCTGATCCTCCACCGGAAAAGCGTACCGCAAAGGATATGAAAAATGTGCGTAATCATACCCATCATCATCAAATAATATATAAATTATATAGATTTGCAAGGGCCTGGAACAGTTTCTACTCGAAGACCTGACCTACGACAAGTTAACAGCTCTGCTCGTCGCCAGTAGCATAACTTACTTGATGTCGACCAATTTTCAGGATTTTGAATGCCGCACCGAGCTGCTTCATAAAAGTTTCCGTTATTCAAATACCTTGGATCCGGTTAATGTGAGTATAGTGCACATTCGCAGAGAAAAATTAACGTATTCCACTTGCAGCTACACGTTGCAGCAAAGCGCTTACATGAGAACCTAAAGTCCAATACGAATCTATTGTTTCTCTGCAAAAACATTTGCTTTTCCAGTGACATGGGTAACGCTCTTGCTATGTGCCTTGTCTGGGCGATGTTGCTGGAGACGCTAAACAAGGAAATCGAAATGTACTCCTTCCATCCGGTAGATTTGAGATATTCACTCACCAAACTCTAGTTGCAATCTAATTTTCGTTTTACAGTTTTCCTTAATAAATGAGCTTCTAGTTGAAGTGGATGTTAACGAAATGCTAAAGGGGAAGGAAACTTCTCAAAAGGCTTATTTGATCCTACAGTTGATTGCGGTTCTTGTCAGCAATATAATTTCCAGGACAAATGAGGAATTCAAACGAGCCGGCTATTCTCAGTATTTTCGTTATGACCTGGAAGATATCCACACACTAAGGGATTGGGCGAGGACAATCAATCAGGACATAAACGTGTCCATTGATAATTCAAACACGAACTACGATCTTACCATGGCGGTTCGTACCTAACTCGTGGGATTCTAATAGTGCAACGTTAACACTTCGTTTTTTCTCTTCCAGATCAAGGAGACAATTGCTTTCAATATAATTTCCCCGCTGGACGATAAATTGAAAACGATCGATGGTGGTCGCGATCATTTTGGACTTGTACACTCCTTATGTTAAGACATTGCTAATAAAATACAATTATTTATTTATTTCCTTAAAAAATCGGTATGAATACTGAAAATAGCTTGAATTTCTAACTCAGAACTTCTGCTGCAAGTTTAGGAGAAATTGAAACGAGAGATGAATTCTTGGTGCACACACACATTGGGTTACGATTATCCTTTCCAGTGTTAAGCCAGCGAGCGAAGTAGGAACTGCCCATGCACGTTGAATTTCATTTTTTATACATTAAAGTGTAAGGTCTACGCTCTTGCTCATTTGCCGAAAGTAATCGTCATGCAACCTGAATGCAGCTAGTCGTTACTACTGTAAGCAAGTGTACAACAAATTGGAAATGATGAATGCGTGCGTATGAGGCGCAGCTACGTGAACATTGGCCTAAGGGAAAAATAGAGCTTAGAATAGCTTTCCACATTCACGATATACAGCTCAGAGAGGAATGTATTCACACTATGTCTGAAGATAGGTTTAAAGGTAAACCGTTTGAGAATGCAACCGACTATTTGACTAGATCTCTGCTTATTAAAAAGCTACTAAACAGGATTGTAAATTGATACAATCGAGGATAGTCGTTTGAACCAAAATATGTGCTGCCAACTCTCGATTGTGTCGACAAAACTCTTTTGTATCAAGTTACGTGCTGGCACCCCAGGAATTGATTGACTTTTGCCCCGAGAGGTGCAAAGGATAGTTATATATGTACATGGAAGACACTATGTTTAACAAGTCTGTTTGGGTGCAATAATATACAAACAACAGCGGGTCTATCTCCCAATGTCAGTAAACTCCAAAGGATGTTATGTTCGCGAAGGGCATCATCTCTTCTTAGGCAAGGACAAACAGCATTAACGTGGGGGAGAAGTCCGCCTACTTCAAGGTGAAGGTAAATACGTTACTCAAAATATGGAAAACTTCTTCTTCTTCTTCTTCTTAGGTGGCGCTACAGTCCGGGGTGGACCTGGGCCTCAACCAACAAGCCTCTCCAGTTAGCGCGGTCTTTGGCTAACTGCCTCCAGTTACGCACTCCAAGTTGGTTGAGGTTCTCTTTCACTTGTGCACGCCACCTAAGGCGAGGTCTTCCTCTACTGCGTTGTCCCTCCGGGATGGATTCGAAGACTCTTCGGGCCGGAGCGTTGATGTCCATCCGCTCTACATGTCCTAGCCATCTTAGACGGCTAATGCGTACTTTTCTGACTAGGTCGATGTCGCTGTACAGCTCGTAGAGTTCGCTGTTAAATCTCCTTCTCCATAGCCCGTCAACGCAAACGGGACCGAAAATCATCCGAAGGATTTTGCGTTCGAAACGACCAAGGATATCTTCATCCATCTTGGTTAACGTCGATGCTTCTGCGCCATAGAGCAGGACTGGGATGATGAGGGTCTTATAAAGAGTTTCCTTGGTGCTTCTTGACAAGGCCTTACTACTCAATTGCCTTCTTAGGCCAAAGAAACAGCGATTGGCAAGAGTGATCCTTCGTTTGATCTCTGAGCTGATATTGTTGTCAGAAAAATATGGAAAACTGCTGATTTAAATCAGAAACTCTTGCATAAGGCAGGTACTCGCACAGCTTCCCAGCTTGAAGAGTAGTGGGAAAACATTCGGTAACTGCACAATGAGGTCAAGTATCTGGCAGTTGATAACAAGACCGAAACGCCCCTACGATACAGTGAAAGTGAATTTATTCAAATACTGAAAGGATACTTTGGTAAGGAGCATGAACGAAAACATTAGGAAAGTTAATACTAATAGGAAAATACCATAAGAGTACCTATCGTCGTGAGATCTACAGAGCAATAGCTGCATTTAAGATACCGACTAATCCGATCCAGCTGCGTGCCATACAGACTTTAAATTTACAAAAATAAATTAAAAATTATTTTGCTAGCCAGGAAGAATCTTGATTAAAATATCTGAAGCTAGCTTTCAAAACAAAAATACAAATATTTGTCACGTCAGGTTCTGCCTTGCTTATTGTGCGTCTTGTATTCTTCTAGCCGAGTGTGGATAGGGCCGAGTTCTCTGCATGGACGATATGTTTCTCAAGTACTGATTTAATTCAATTATTCCATTATTATTCGCCCAATGGATGATTAGGGATATACCAACCGATGGTTCCAAAATGAATAGTGGAACTGAGTATGGAATTTGACGAGTCATCCGGTACCGAAACCTAGCACGCACAGGCATATACTCTACGATCTTCCAGGTCATCAATCAATCCGTTACCAATTATCTTCAACTAAACGTTCTAGACGAAACCATCATCACAAACCTGTGAACTTTGAAACTTTGAACTCAGCTGAACTAAAGGTAGTCCTGGAAAATCTTAAAAACTTTTAGATCTAGCAAAGAAGAACTTGGTCATATTACAATGCATCCCTAGTCACAAAAGCCACAAAGGAAATGAAATGATCTAACTATCCCAAGCAATCTCCACTGTCATGTTAAAGAGCCTTTTAGAGCGGAATTCCTGTACTATCACACTCAAAATCAAAATAAATAACTATAACAAAAATCTGGGCAGAACAATCTTTACTATAAGTGACCATTGAGTTTTAAAGAGGAATTATGGATTACGATTGTGCATATAGAATGATTAGACGCCACCTGAACATCCACACAGAATTGCTCTTGACATTTGGCAGCGACCTTGTTCAAAAGATTCTCGTGTTGCATTGCAATACAGCCGAAGAAATTAACGAACTTCCTGATTGTCCCTGGAGTAAATGACTCACTGTAGAACACCTATGAGCCGTCGCAATAGAGACCCCAGTGCCGTAATGGATCAGTTCCACTTCAGAATATAAATTAAATAACTCCTTAGCGTACAAGCATTGGGCTACTACATTCGAACCTTACAACACTAGGAGTGGAATCCTCTATGGTGATAGTTGATAGGCAAAGTTGATGATCGCACTTTGCTAGCTCTCCGTAAAACGATCTCCCTGTCACACAAAAATGATAGCAAAAATGTGATAATCACGCTGATGGTCACCTTAGAGAGACCAAAAGGACTCATTGTGATTGTCAACAATCAACTATCACCTTAGAGTGTTCCACTCCAGGTGTACCGAAACATGTATGTGCTTTCAAATCGTAAAAAGTTTTCCGTTTTCGTATATTGACCACATAGACCAAAAGCCCTATTGGGCGTGGAGATATACCCAAAAGATTTACACATCAACACGAAGGTCTCTAATGAGCGACTTTAAATGCGAAAGTCCGACAGCGATTCGTCGCAGCTGAGGCTAGGAATCGAGGTTTTGTTACACTTTCCAACGCCTCTTAATCTAATTCCACTAACCGTAATAACCTACTTATTGGAACAAAATCCGTTGGATTTTCTAAAATACATTAATCACCTCCATGGCCATCAAATGCATAAGCGGCACTTCCCTTCATCCCAAATGCAAATACAAGCACACTCCAGACACGTGCCGCTGACCAAGTCCAAATTTAAATATTTAATGGCCCAGCAAAGCGCATTGGAACTCCCCCAAAACGGTAAACCCCCAGCGGAAGCTCTTCCGTTCCAAATAAAACAACCGGTACATAGATTTTCATTTTACATATTTTTGTATTTTTCATCATTTCTGTTTTTCATTTTAGTGGTAAAAAAATTTGTGGAAACAAAAAGCGAACGGTTGTCTCAAAGTGTTCTATATTCTGTCTACTTTTAAACTTTTTTTTTTTTTCCACTGGATACAGTTCGCTTTCTACTTCAAGATGTAGAGCATTTAACATTTCCATTTAGTTTTGTTTTGTTTTTTATTTATTTAGTTTATGAACTATGCTTTCCTTTGGATAATAGATTAGGAAGAGTAGTATAGTGGTGTGGCAACAACACAAAAAAAGAGAAACTAAAGAAAAGAAAACCCAGCGAGAAGATGAAAGTCTTCAACAGATACCGAGAGTAGGTGAGGAGTATAGTTAGTGAGGCCGCCAGTTGGAAGCCTCAATTCGGAGAAGGAATGAAGATGTTCTGTATGTAAATATGCCTACCTAGGGTGTTAAAGTGCGCCAATCCTTCCTCACCTACCCTCGCGATATATGTACTATACTATGTGTATTATATGTAATAAGTTAGAGAGACTATTTTGGAATGTTAGCAAAGTTAGTAAAATCAAAACTCTCAGCTTGTTTTCTTTTCTTTGTTTTTTATTACAATTTTTCGCTTTTTTGTTTTTTCTTTTCATCAAAAATGTCTTTTTTTTTCTTGTTTTCATTCTAAACGTGTAAGTCTTTTCATTTTGTTTTGTTTTTTAAGTATTTTTATGGGGAAAAAGAAATGAAAAACAATTGTACATAAAAAGGAATGCAAATCATTTCCATATTAATGTAAATAATTATATAATAAGACTATAAATAATGAAAACGAATGTATTTTGTGTTGGTTGCGTGTTGCGCATGGTGTAGTGTGTGGTGTAAAATTAAAAAGGAAATGCTTGTTTTTTTTTTGTTGTAAAAAAAAGAAATAATTCTTATTTGTCTTTATGCAAAATTTCTCTTCATTGTTTTTTTTGTTTTTGTTTGTTTTTTAATATAAATTTGGCGCAAGTAGGCTTCATTTGTTGATGTTTGTTGCTTGCTGTTTTCTTGTTGTTGGTTTTGGAGAGATAATTTTACAGTACAGGGATGTTTTTGTTTTGTTTTCTCTCCAATTGTTGTTGTTGTTGTTTTGGAATTAATAATTATATAATAATAATAATTAAAAAATAATAATTAGCAATACATAATACAGTTTTGCGAGAGCTATGCTTAGAAGCATTTCCTGTGGACAATTGATGGGCCAGACTCGTCGTATTCTTGTTTTGAGATCCACATCTGTTGGAAAGTGGACAATGATGCCAAGATGGATCCACCAATCCATACGGAGTATTTCCTCTCTGGTGGGGCAATGATCTTGATTTTCATGGTGGATGGGGCCAAGGCGGTGATTTCCTTTTGCATACGATCAGCAATACCTGGATACATGGTGGTACCACCGGACAATACTGTGTTGGCGTACAAATCCTTACGGATATCGACATCGCACTTCATGATGGAATTGTATGTAGTCTCATGGATGCCACATGCTTCCATACCCAAGAATGAGGGTTGGAACAAAGCCTCGGGACAACGGAAACGTTCATTACCAATGGTAATCACTTGACCATCGGGTAATTCATAGCTCTTTTCCAAGGAGCTAGATGACGCGGCTGTTGCCATTTCTTGCTCAAAATCAAGAGCAACATAGCACAGCTTCTCCTTGATGTCACGCACAATTTCACGTTCAGCAGTTGTGGTGAATGAATAACCACGTTCAGTCAAGATTTTCATCAAGTAGTCTGTTAAATCACGACCGGCCAAATCCAAACGGAGAATGGCATGTGGCAGGGCATAACCTTCATAGATTGGTACAGTGTGAGATACACCATCACCAGAATCCAACACAATACCGGTGGTACGACCGGAGGCGTACAGTGAGAGTACAGCCTGAATGGCAACATACATAGCTGGGGTGTTGAATGTTTCGAACATGATTTGTGTCATCTTCTCCCTGTTGGCCTTTGGATTCAATGGGGCTTCAGTCAAGAGGACGGGATGTTCCTCGGGGGCAACACGCAACTCATTGTAGAAGGTATGATGCCAGATTTTTTCCATATCATCCCAGTTTGTGACGATACCGTGTTCAATTGGGTATTTCAGGGTGAGGATACCTGTAAAGAGCAAACAAAAAAGCATATGATAAGTACATTTACATATATACGAGTACTTTATGACTATAGGTCTGTGCAAATGGTCAAAAGACCTACATATGTACACAAGATGACTTTGAAGAAACTCATTAGTGGTCTCTACATTATCATTTACTGATACGAGTAGGTACACACGAAATAGACATGATTCTTCTCAACAGTCTTGGCCAGCAATTACTTTAGATTTATGGCAATGATACCGTTTTTCTAATAAGAACTTTAAATTCAAATGAGTAGCAACAATTCCAAGATTTAATGAAAACCGGATCCAATTTAATTGGAAACAAATAGGTGTACATATGCAGGCATGACACTCCCTAATTCTGAGAATCGGTAGACATTTTAACTGCAAAACTGGTATCAAGTAATCCTTACCTCTCTTGCTCTGGGCTTCATCACCGACATACGAGTCCTTTTGTCCCATACCGACCATGACACCTTGATGTCTTGGGCGTCCAACAATTGATGGGAAGACAGCTCGTGGAGCATCATCTCCAGCGAAACCGGCCTTGCACATACCGGATCCATTATCGACAACCAATGCAGCTACTTCTTCGTCGCACATGTTGATTTCTAGAACAAAAATAATTCAAATTCAAAATTACAAAACTGAAAATCAACGATAATTAGAAAACAAAAAAAAAAGCCGAATAATCCAGAAAATTCTTTTCCTTTTGTCGTTATACACAAAATTTCAAAGTGAATCACTCACACACCACCAAAAATAATGAAAAAAAGAAGTAAAAAGGAAGAAAAAAAAGCCAACAGGGCAACGCCCTTGGCAGTTAGAAAAAGTGGTTGATTTCCACTATTGAAATTCACCACACCAAGCCGGCAAAAAAAAAAAAAAGAAACTACATATGTAATTCACCACCAATTACCTTTTGTTTTATTCTTTTAATGAAAAAACCACACAAAATTTCAATTGAAATTAAAAATTTTGTATAAAAAAAACTTTAATTTTGACTTAAAAATCAAAAGGGAAAAGTTTTGGTTTCACAAAAACAAAAAATTATTGCAGAAGGAGAGCAGCAAAGTAGAATTTTCACACTAGAGTTCGGAGAGCGCACACAAATACACGACGCAACCACTTCGGCAGTTGAATGACGAGTGACGCCACAGTTAAATTCAAAAATCCTCCATATTCAACTGTTATTTCTCCAGCTTGAGAGGTTATTCCATGCCCCTACCGGGTTTAGTCATCGACCAGTGTCTACCCTACCACTACCAATAACAAGAGGGGCGGCCGACGACGGTGTGCTGCTTGCGGTGATACCAGACAGTATATGTACATTCCCCCGTCGCTATTGCGCAGCGAAACACATACTCACAACCGCACCCAACTCGTAAAAACAAAAAGCCGCTAAGCTGCATTGGTATGGGTAACACCCGGCATGATAATGGTAGGGGAAATGACAGAAAATCGTGATTCGAGCGTTTCTCTGACCATATATGGTAATGTTTTCTGCTGTTCGCATTTCCCCTCGCTTGACAACGACCACGTCGCACTCCATACACCCAAAAGCCGAACTTGGAGAGCAAAAAACACAAAAAAACAAGACGAGAAAAAGGCGAAAAAAAAAATTAAGTCAAGTTCACGTGCCGTTTCCTTCTACATCGCACTTATTATGGAGACGTTTCGGGGCACGGCATGGGGAGGTGAGATGTATCTACTTGCCGGCTTAAGATGGGCATTTACTTGAAGTACCAACTTTCTATGGAGATTCCAGGTTGGCGGCTGCTTGAACAAGACTTTTCTCTTTTTGTTTTAGATTTTCTCCGCTCGAGTGTGGAAAGTTGAATGGAGAGAAGATGGATTTAATGAATACCAGCCAACTTGGATTTCTTTTGTACTTCGTCGTTGCATAAAAAGTAGGTAGCATTGGAAATTAGAAGAAGAAACAAAAAATGGGAACCGGTAGGGTTATTAAAATTTCGTTAAGTTATGCGAAAAATTTCATTTAAAGTCCGTTGGCCTCGTGAACAACTAAGTGGAGGTCATTAGACGCTTTGACATGTCATTTTTTAGGATATGTATACGAACTGTCAACAATTTCTTTAAAATAAAGCTTGTGGAACTGTTTCCAACTTACTTGTAGACTAGACTATCGAATATCGCCAGTTGCAATATTTACTTGGTTTTACTTCGAGCCCTTGTGTTCCAAAATATCAGACATTCAAATACAATTTGTTGCCAGCTTTCTATCGGTTACTAGGATTTTGACAACAGAATAAGTAAAACGGGGTTTGACAGCCCTGTCAGATCAAAAAGCTGGTGACTTTCTCAAGACGGTAGAGGGATTGGTCAAACACAACCTTTGTGTGGACAAGTTTCAAACAAACTTCCGAAAACTCAACAAAGGGTGGAAATGTTAGATGGCGAAAGAACTTGCCACTTTGGCCTAACCAAAGTAAAACCAAAAAATTGGGGTAGTTGAATATGATTTGCATTCTTTTATGACAGATGGTCATGTCTGTCATAAAGGCAAATCTGTCAACCCCAAATTCTTGAGCTTCATAATCATCACCCAAGACTAATCTCTGAAGTTTTACAAATGAAGAAGTTTACAATTTGTAGGCCCATTAGATACGAATAATAATTGACACATTATCTAACGTAATACCGTTAAATACTTTAGACAACTGTCATAAATCTCTCTCTCTTCCACATATGTAGAAGAACACAACAAATTCAAGGTGTGTTCAAATATTATTCATCAAAGATCAAAATTCTTATGATTTTGGCCGTTCACTCCTCTGTCAACATTAATCCAAGTTATCCACTTGAACTTTGTCGTTCCACATCAAATATCAATGAACTGTTGACTGTTGACCGTTGATTTAAAAATATCTCCACACATGACCTTGATGCATGCTCATATGTATAATAATTAACACCATGTTGGGGTGTGTTAATCTGACACCTGATTCCTTCTTAACCGCCACGTATTTGTACATTTCATACACGTCATTCTCTATTACATAATTATATTATACAGTTCTCTCCGATAACAAATTAGCCGGCTTCTTCTTAAAGCAATTAGCGAGGGGACGGACTTTTATATGGGCCGGGGGCAATTTCAACTAAATTAACTTATCTATGTTACTAGGCAGAAAATGTCAGTATATCCATAGATTTTTAAATCACTTTGACACATACACTGTCATATCCCACTTTTATCCAGTTCCAGTTTTTTTTTTTTCTTTTATCCTTTTTCCGATTCACTTTTGAAAATGTATAGAGACGAGGGGAATTTTCTTTTTTCTCGATTACCGTTAAATTTAAAACAAAACAAAGAAAAAAGGAAACCTTTTCTTTTTTTGACACTTTGATGATATGTACTTACATTTGGTTTGTGTTTTAAGGTTTAAATTAAATAAATACTAAAATTGTTAATCCTAAATTAAGGAATACGCTTGTTTGACTTGAAGAAACGTGACGCTCCACACAGCACAAGAACGCGAACTGTTATGATGTCAAAACTGGTCGCTGTCGACGTTTATAAAGGTATCCCCTCTTATCAGAAACTCTGTACAAAATTTCTGACATTTTACCATATATGGGAATGGATGCACAATCGGCTATGTTGCCGCATTTGCCTTGGAAAATTCGTTTCCCCTTTCGGATTGAATGTGTAATCGCGATACGTGTTAGTATGAGTGGATCGGCAATATAAAAACTTAGCAATTTTTTTATTATTATTTTCTACTTACATTTCTTCTTTATCACCACCATTGCTGTTTCCTTTCGTTCGTTGAGTTTGATGTTGGTAGCTTCTAGCAGTTTCAAAATGGGGAAAAGGTTTCTTTGACTGTGGTCATGTTGTGTATGGTTATAGAGGCACGCACATTGTTAAGCTTTTTGGATAACTGACTTGTGTAAATGAGTCAGTGCTGATTATGGAGAATCAACACACAGCGCATATGGGAATACTTGTGACTAAAATGGTGTGGAATGTCAGTTTTATCAACTTTTGAGCTGATTTTCATTGTGTTTGTGTGATGATATGCTGTATATAGCTTTCATAGCATAGACGGTTAATCGTTAATAATACATTTGTTTGAATATTTTTATTTTTATTTGTTTACTGGAAAAAGCCGTTTTTCCCTATCGGGTTGATTTACAAAAACTTTGAATTCACATTGAAATCAGAAAGAAAAAACCGGCTGTCAATCAATTTGGGGAAGCTGGATGCTGCCACCCAAAAATATTGAGGAGTCATACATATTTTAGCATATTTCTGTAGGTACCCTACGATCGATTAGAGGAACTTCATTTACGTAGGTTCAAGCTGTGGGGAAATGCCTCTCTTATCGGGTTTCAAAAGTATTCCTAATACTCGAGGAGTTTTATCTTATCAGGTGGGAACGGGGAATTTTCGTTTTTCTTTATCATAATTGTAAGCACATTCCATGAATCGAGAATGTGTGGTTTTGTTCACTTTTTCTATAAAAAAAACTTTATGTAAAGTACCTACCTAAGTACCTGTCTAAGGAACGGCCTTCGGCGCTTCTCTTACCTAGTCAATAGGAAATAGGCAATTCTTTCATTATGGGACGGTCGAAGCTTCCGTATGTAGGTACTACCTTAATTTAGCAATAGCGAAAAATTGTAAAGATGGAACCATCCTTGACCTCAACTACCAGACATCAGACCAAGTATGCCTCCATACATACGTCTCTACATAAGTACTTCGTGGTGAACTCTGAAAGGACTATTAAGAATCGGTTCAAGGTTTTGAAGAATAGACGCTGAACTGGTGCTGTTCACTTAATGTACCTAACTTTCGTAATTTGGTGCGAAGGACTTCATTGCTTTTATTGGATATTCCGATATAAACAAATAAACTAAGGGTTGTTTGCTTGTAGAGACCCTAGAATACTGCTAAGGATGTACGTACCTATCCAGGCAAACGAATGGGTCGGTCGTACTTGCACCTTAATGTTCAAACTTGTTCTAATAAAAAGGGCGTGGATTTCTTCATATTTGAAGGAATTACTTTGACATCGTGCTGATGGTAGCTG
Organism: Xylota segnis; assembly: GCA_963583995.1. Taxonomy (NCBI): domain Eukaryota; kingdom Metazoa; phylum Arthropoda; class Insecta; order Diptera; family Syrphidae; genus Xylota; species Xylota segnis. Next base: position 26,052,125 of record OY757237.1, read on the forward strand.
GGAAATTTCATATGTAATTGTTTTTGCTTTCTTTCTTAATACTCTACAAATGTGGGCGTGGCCACATATAATCCTTAAGCGAAATGTTGGCGTACGGGAACAGGATTTGATAATTTTTCGTAGTTTTTCAAAGGTTTGGACAGTACGGGAACAGACCTAGTATGCTATGGAATGGGGGTTGCTGGAGGTGTGGAGACCACCGAGCTCTTGGATTCTTAAACTATTTTGGAACTACTTGCAGGTTGAGCCATTGGCCCATTGAGAATCATAGGTCTCTGCTTGAAAACAGAGACCTATGTATGATTCAACCTGATTGAGTTATGTAGGTAGCAATGCCCTGGCTCAACCCTGCAAGTAGTTGTGAATTTGATCGCAAGGCTAAACCATCTGACTGTTATCCGGATTCAAGTTCACACCGGAAATTTGAGAATGAGCCCTTCAAAGAGATTGCTGGAGTGGAAAATCTACAACTCTTCGAAACCATCTTTTAAAATTTTTCGTTAAAGTGGGTAAAAATAAATAAATAAATACTTGGCGCTACAGGTCGATGGGACCCAGGGCCTAGCTTCTCACAACCATTCGTGTTGTGCGTGTTATATTCTTTACACGAATGGAAGGGGCCTACTGTTTAATGCCGTGTCCGAAGGGCAATTTGTTATTTGAGAAGCTTTCTCAGGACTGTTTTACTCTCGGATGTTTGTCAGACGCTCGCGAGAGGTGGGGCCGTGAAAAACTTTTAGGTGTTCCCCGACTGGGATTCGATCTCGAACCCCTTGCTCCATAGTCCAATGCACTAACCACTTAGCCACGGCGCCCGTTAAAGTGGGTACTAATTTAAAATTTGGGAGCTGTTTAGAGAAAGACCATTGTATGGACCGATCTTCCAATAAAAATCCGAAGTGATTGATCGACACGACTCTACAAAGTCTGTTAAGTAAGATTTCGAAGCTAAGAAATACATGGTTTTGATGATGATGCGTGATGATGAAAACACCTGCATTTGCTTTATTCGGACTTGTAGGACGCAAGTGTATTGCCTTATTTTAAGGATCGGCTGGAGGCAGCTTATACTTCAAAAACAGGTTTGTTTTGCTGTTGTATTGTCACTGGTTAAATGTTTGTGTTATTTCTTGATTTGTTTTCTGTATTTGATGACCGTGTTCATGCATATTCACTTGCGTCCTACCATTTGCTTTAAACAGACTTCCTATTGGAGTCCAAAAAAGACCTTTCCCTACAAAACGTTTCTTTTGAAGCCTTTGTTTTGAACCGTTTGATCCAAACGATAATAAGAATATGAATTCAAAATTAAAGAAAATACAAATTTTCTATACTTCCAGCTGTTTAGGCTGTCGGCGACCATACAGATAGACGGAGTTACCGGCCCACTTTTTTGGACTTCTCCATCATATTAATGTCATTTCTCTAGAAGCTTCTATGTATGTGTATGCCCAAAATATTGAAATCATTGACAGCTACGCTCATGAAAAGACCGAAGATGGGATTCAGGCTCAAATCGTTTCCTGTCCTTTTCGGTTGTCTTGTCTACGCTCGAAGTTCGCTGGCATAAGTTCGGTGGTGATGTGGTGAGCCTTCGAGAATATCCCTAAAAAGTGGGTCTTCAGTCATTTCTTACAAAAGATGAGTGAACATCTGTCTAAATGTATTGAAAAAGTTAGCTGTCAACTGAGAAAATAAAGAAAATTGCTTGACATTTGACATAAATAGGTACACCAACAGCTTTAACATCAAATATACAAAAAAAAAAAAAACAAACAAGCAATGACTGACACACTTTTTAAACTATTGCAAATAATTTTAGAGACCTAATTTTTTCGTCTCCTCTATTTTATATTACTACATGTCAAGTCAGTTATATAAAAACATTTATTTTACTCATAGATGTGTAGATATCTATTTGACGGGGGTAATGTTTCTGGCGCCTCGGCACTGTTTTCACTTTGACTGCCTACCAACACCTGCTTGCAAAACTTTCAGTACTCATTGGCGATGACACCCACTGTACTTACTCTGTCAGCATCACCCTGATATCTTATAAACAAATTGTGTGTTTTTTTTTTTTTGCTTTATACATACAAATGCCACTGTTGGCTGTATAAGTACGAAGGTGAGAGTGTGGGATTTCTGGATTTTCAACAACCTACTCTTGGCGTTGTCTCTAGACCTCGCTAGTGCACGAGACAGCAACAAAATTATTATTTATTTGTTTATAACTTTTTTTTTGCGGCATTAATAATTGTACTTGACGTTGTATATATGTATATTTGTACATACAGATATAGATGAAATTAAATTATGTCACACAAGAGTTTTTACCGTTGCTGTCAACGTGCGATGCGATAGTTATGTGATGACAGAGACATTCTTTTTGATTGCAATGTTTTCCTACGGTCATACGGTCGCCTAACTAAGTGTGCGCGTTTGGGGTCAGATTTGCTTGTACATAGTATAAGCTACATATTTGCAGTTTTTGAGTTTAAATGAATCAGAGCGTTTTTGGCGTCTAGCTAGCGCTTAGTCATTTGTTTTGACTGACACATCCGACATAGCTCATTGTAATATTTTGCAGAATTGGTAGGTGCAGCTGTACACAAATTGCAATAACCCCTAACAGGGTAATGTACCAGATGGTTCACGACACTGAAATATTTAAACACGGTTGGTGCAATTCTAGTACATTCGTTGCTGCAGCAAACTCAGCACGTTACCTACCTTGACCGTACGTAACCTAATCGGAAATGTGTTACTCAAACAGTGTTGTACTAAATTAGGTTAGGTTTTTAAAGGCCTTCCTTCGTAATTTCGTTACCGCCTTGATACCAGTGTCCTAACACTACACATCATTCACTTTCACTTCCTTCGATCCCTGGTACGCTGCTTCCAGTTGTACAAGCCAAGCGCTCAGGCATCTGGGAAAGCTTGATCCTTAAAACGAATGTTCGGTCTTCCTACTCGTCGCGAACCTGGGGGCTGTGAATCGACGGTCCTCTTTGCTGTGGCATCATTGTCCATTTGCTCGATGTGGCTGTGCTAATGTAGTCGACGTGTTTTGGATTCCTGGACATCCACACCCTGGTACAGGTCATAGAGTTCGGGGTTGTATCTTCTCCTCCATTCGCCCTCCTCGTATACGGAACCGTCAATTTGGTTCTCTCAAAAGTGTTCAAAATGTGCTTTGCTTTCCTGCTTACCTATCATCCAGCACTCAGTCCCATATAAGTATTTAGTAGAACTGGTTGGATAGAATCAATGTTTTGTAGACCACGTATTTCGTCTTCCGAGTTAGGAGTTTCGAATACATTTGTACTGCCAAACCGTAGTAGCAGCGGTTCCTCAGGGTAAGTTTTCGCCGTATCTCCACTAGGGTGTCGTTCGTGGAGTTGTTATTCACTCCGAAGTAGGTAAACTCCTTAACTACTTCGAAGTTACTGTTGCCATACGCCAAAGGATATGGAGTCTTCTTAAGATACCAGTAACTCGGGCTACTGGCATGGACGATTGGCAAACCTGAGTATTCGATGCCAGGAATCCACCCTAGACACTTCAGCCACTCACTTGGTTAGCACTTTATGCCCTCCTTTCCATGTTTGTGTTTGACGTTCCTTGTTATGGGCTGCCCTTTGGGTTTGGTTGCTCTCCCTGAGTCTTTCCAGCCGCAGAAGTCCCGTCATGGTTATCGCTCTACTTTCTTTCAAATCCCGTATTGAATGTGGTTTCGGGAGTTGGTATTTCTGCCAATTATTTTCTCTAGACATCTGCGTTCTATGCAAACAAGTGAGCACAAAAAAAAATACATGCTCGGAACTCAGGAGATTCATCAGGCCCAAACCTCCTAGATTAGCTCTAAAGCAGCCATGTCCGGTTAAGAACTGGGCGAGATAAAAATCCACTTCTCCATGGTGCCGGTTCATCCATTTTATTCGGTATAAGTCGATGGGTCTATCTTCCCTGTGAAGTGTTAATTACAGCACCGAATTTTTTTGGGCCTCCTCTCCATCTCCTGCCCTGAATAGCTTCTTCCAATGACAATGGCCTTGTATGTGAGGATGTGTCTGTCTATTCTGATGGCCAATGCTGGTTTCAGCAGATCCTACTTTTTCTCGTTATACTCTTGCAACCGAAGGGACATTAGCTTAATTCGTTTATTAAACTCAAAGCCAGTTTCATCCGAGTTTGTCATGCACATAGGTACAATAAATATGAAAAGTCCACCTAGCACCTATCAAAAGAAAATCAATTTCGATTGTCATACCCACCCACTTTTTTCTCCAACCTTTTTCACAAAGTCGGTAAAAGCTGTATCATTTGCAACAAAAAAAAAAACCAAAACAATGTAAAAAATTGCAGAAAAAAAACTATTAACCATAAAAGAACCGAAGAAAGGAGAAAAAACAAGATAATGCGAGGTAAAATATGTATGAACTTGCATTACATCCACACACCTAGCGAAACTGGCCAAATACATATTTACCCACATTGTACCCATCAACCTACACCCCGTCCACGAAACCACGAAACCACGAAACCAAGCAAAGCACGCAAGGTTCATGCAACCGGTAACTCCAAGTAGATACTTATGTACGAGTATCTCTGCTGAAAAAAACGGCAGATACTCGTTTTTTTCGCGCAACTCTCTAATTGCAGATACTAAGATACAATCTTTTTTTTTTTGTTCATTCTGTGCGAGATTTTCGCTGAATTGTTAGTGAAATGCTGCGAACCACCTATACAACGTGTCATAGTGGCCATTGACGTTGTCGACGTTATTGTGTCGCTGATGCTGTCGCTGTACTGTGTAAACAGTTTTAATGATGAGATCGCCGAGCAGACATTAAACAGCGATTAGACGACACTAAGGAAAGAAACACTGATGAGCGTTTATCTTTATTTCCTTTGACTGGAATTTCACTTAGTCACGTTAGTATGTAGTGTAGCATGGGCATGATGATGACGATCAGTCGGATGGTGGATAGTAATTTACTAAGTGACCTTGACTGTTAATTGAGTGCTGTCATGTGCAAGCAAAAAAGGGTCTAGTGATGTATTATGGTTATGCTTATGGTTATGCTTTAGTCGGCTTGTAAGAAAAATTATTCGCTGCAGTGTATGCCTGCCGGCTTATTAGAAAACTGTAAGGAGGTGGGTAGGCGAATTGGAAGCAGGGACGCTATCGACCAGCTGCGACCTCTAGGACACAGTTTCATATTTCATATTTCATATAACACTATAATGTTCATTTCACTGCCAGTTTCAAGGTTCCCTAGACAAGTTTCATGGTCCCAACTCTCGCGAATGGCTGACAAACATCCGAGAGTACAACTGTCATGAGCAAGCTTCTCAAATAACAAATTGACCTTCGGATACAGTAGGACTCTTCCATTCGTGTAAAAATATAACAAGCACAACCCAAATGGTTGTCAGAAGCTAGGCCCTGGGTTCCATAGACCTGATCGAACTACCACCAGTTATGTCAGTCAAGGCATCGGTCAACATTTCGTAAAGAGATATTGTTGAGACCATTTACATTGCATAGCAGTCTAGAAATAAATTTGTAGTAACTATAGATCGTGGTTCGTAGAGCAAAGAAAATAATTCTGCGCTGCATTCAAGCAGTTCTAATGGACGGACGGCTATACAAAATCTCTTGAGATTTCATGACCAACTCGTCATGGGAGCTCGAGAACGGGCCAAATGAAAGAATGTTGTCACCATTCTTTAAATTTTTTAAGAGAGATGCTGAAAATTTGTACCAAAATAGCTGGCAGAGGGGACAGATTTAAACAGAACCAAGAGCGTACTTACAACGGTGTCAATCATATCTTAACCTAACTAAAGTAACCTTTCATCGGGCTAGCGAATTAAGCCGATGGCTTGACCATATTTCAGCTTGATGGACTCTTTGGCACAATAGCTATATTTTTTTTATAGAGGAAGTAAACAAATGACGACAACAGAGGAAGCATTATTCACAATTTCCCTCCCGTATTCTGAATGGCAATGAATCACAGGGGTATATACAAAATCCAATAGAATTCTGACGATTATTAGTCATCCAAGTTGGAGTGAGCGTGCCAATGTCTTAGGACAATATTGTATGGGGACAGTGAAGTTGTTAAGCACGATGTCACTGTTTATCTCATCGCTTATTAGAGAGGTTAATATGCAGTCTTTGCAAGAAGTCTTTGGATAAAACAAAAGGACTAGAATTCCACGCCCATGAAATTTTCATCCGGTGTCAGCTAGAATAAACCATTCAGAACGAAGACAACCAACTGACCTGGATGAGGTTAAGACAGCGAAATACTAACTAACATCTGAGCTGTTCAAAGCAAGGACAATCTTCAAACTATGGTCAAAATAGCTACATCTGTAACTTAGCAACATCGATATGGTCAGAATGATTCTGATACAGTGACCAATGTGATACAATGACCGGCTCAGAGTTTTCAAACATGAATCTGGAGTCAGCTAGTTCACTATCGAACTCTCTGAATAGGTTACTGAGCTTAAGTTCCAGCCCCAAGAAAACCGAGCTACTACCTCTCTGTAGGTGGCACTCTTAAAATTATACCGCCATTGAGACCACCACGGCTCTCACGATGATACAGAGGTACCTTCGTACAAACCTCGGCAATAATGAATGTTCTAAGAATAAGCCAGTCAGATAGCAATATCACTTCTCTGAGTCGTGGGCTTAGGTATCTTTTCCGAGCCGCTAGACACTTTCAAATCAGTTCGGCTCGCGAACTATACATACATAGCAGCAATTTCCACGCGTATGTTCCAGCACAGTTCTTTGAAGACAGCACAAGGTTACGTAATAAGAAGGCTGACGAATGGAGTAAAAGCAAAATAAGTCGACATCTTGGTGAACACCCCTCTTTGTTTACTGAAGCTAAACACAAGACAAGAAATCCCTTCCTTCCTCGATAGAAGTATTAACGGGTCTGAACTAAGATTGGCGTAACGTCGAGGATGTGGAGACGATGAAGTTAACGAGGACACAAGCTCATTCCTCTCAGATAAATGTACATTTTCACGGCCGGCACATCTGCTAGAATCTAGAAGAATTATTCAGTCGACCAGTCAAATCAACTGGTTCACAAATGAATCACAGTAAGAAGATGAGTCACAGCTAGACAAGAAGGTCAATGTGTATCACAATGGGCCTACTCTCATCCCTAACCTAACTCGGCTCAGCTTTGTCTAATCGTTCCTTGCAAGACAATAGGTACTCCACTCCATATCGAATTGCAGCAACCATCTTAACCAATCTGGTTACATTTGAACCCAATGCAAGGCACCCTAAATTCCTTGATGCATATAGAAATGAGTCACTTCACCAACTTGGTCGCAAGTTCGAAATATTTTCAAACCGCCAACAGCCACCAGTGTCTGGAGAGAAAAGTGGAATGACCACATTTAGTAGTGGCAGCATTTCCACTTCCAGTTCGTTATACTGCCACCATAAGCGATGAATGGAGGCAACGTACATATGTTTGTATATCTATAACCATACATCCGTCCATATACGTAGGTTGTTAAACTACACACTCACAAGACGAAATAACTGGGGAATTTCTACATGACATACTCACATAGGAACGGCAAAAACAACAAAAAAAGAAGAAAAAAATTCATGTGGGTGGCTAGACAATCTGTCCAGATCTTTTCGCAGTTCACAGCCAGTATCACTTTACTCTACTTACTGGCACTTGAGCAACGAATCTAGCTGGCAAATTGTATCAGTGTGCTCTTCTTCAGTCTTCCAGTCAGCTGAATGTAGAAACTGTGTGTACCAGTACCTACTATAGATACATATAGCCTTCCGTTCATTGTGCATCCATCACCGATGAGATACAATGGCACGAGGAGAGATTGCATTGCATTTGAATACATTATTTGCTTTTAAAATTATTAATAAGGGAAAGTAGCGGGATGAACTGGAGTAAGCGACATGCAACCGTATTGTGGAGATTTTTTAAATTTTTTTTTGTATCTTTGTATCTAACACCAGCCCCTTTGCAGTTGGAGAGACAACAGTGAATTGGAAATTGAAAGAAAAAAAAAAAAGTAAAAAACTTTGTTTAAATATCGAATGAATGAAGCGATCTCTTTCAGAGTTAACAATTAAGATTTGCATTTTTAATTTGTGTGTGATGAGTTGTGCTTTCTAAATTGATGTCAACTATTAACGGTTCATAGAAATAGAAATATTCGATGGCCGGTTTTATAATTTCTGTTTAAAAACAAAACGGCATCGTCTGTGGCGATGACGAAGATATGTAGAATGTGGATCAGTGGATTGTGTGTGCCACTTAGTTTGCAGGGGGATTTGCTGCTATTTATCCCGTTTGCATGTGTGGTCTGCTTAAACCGGCTTGCAGCAGAGTAGAACGGAGCGATGAAGTGTGAACGAGAATGACTGAAAGGTCCAACAGAAAAATGAGAAGCGAAAAGGAGGAAACTTACTACTAAATATTTGCAGGGCATGTCAAGGCATACTGTCAGTTAGGTGACATCTTACGCCATGCGCACATTATTCACATTGAAAAGACTTTTCCCTGGTGTGCTGCCCTTAACGTTACTAGAGAATCTTAACCATATTCGTAGTACAGAGGAATTTCTTAGCCAGTGGGTGACCGAATACTTATGATACTCAGTCTCTAAATCAGGTTAGTACTTGATCATTCGCGCTCGCCTCTACTAAGTGTCTACCAACTTAGCCCCATTAATTCTAATTTGTTGTTCTATCTCCGTGGCTCGTTACTACTGAGCTGGAGTTTCACATTCGATTCCCAAAGAACTGAACGTTTAGAACAAAGTCAGATTTGAAATAGTTCAGACCGACCTACTAAGCGGAATGGAATTGGACCAATTTTAGTGGCATTTGTGTATTAATTAGCAGCTAGAGCTTCTGAAGAGATGGGAGACAGTGGCTAGGTGTCATTGGAGTAATACTGAAGGATGTTACGTAGGGTGGTTTATGGCAATTAGAATCTATCAACTTGGGGAAGACCGCATTTTCGCTATGAATTTTGAGGTACTGAAGGTATAAATCTGCATTAGATAGCTTCGGTACGTCGGAAGGGACAACGTTTGACTAGATTATTCGAGGATGGGTCTAATGAAGATGATGTAGAGTGATTTATAACGTAGGGGTCTGAAAATTTCTTAGACTAACATTTCACAAAGCCAAGCGCAGAATTGGCTCTACTTATAATGCTGTCAGTATGCGATTGGAAATTAGGTTCCCTATGACAGATGACCCCTAAATCGCGCAACGATGTGACTGAAGGAACATCCTTCTTGATGTGTGTTGCGATTAATCGAAGAAAACAAAGCCCATGGCATTGTCTTCTTCCTCTTCGGATTCTTCCTTAAATGCCATCTTGATGACGGCTGCGGCAGAAGCTTCATATCAACTGGAGCTGCAGTTGATAGTGGTGGTTTGCTTGAATTCAACCTCAGTGGTGGCAGCTCTGGCTGACAAGTTCCTGAAAGCATGAGCGTGGCTGTGCGCAAATTTTCGGATTTCTTGTCCAAGGTTTCCGGAGAGAGAATCAAACCAAAATCGTACACTTCAACCACTTGAATGTTGGAAAGTAGCTTCCAAAGCACCTATCGAATCATCTGTCTTCAAGATGGGCACATCATTGGGATGGACAGAGTCTGGAATAAAGAAGTCTTTTCGAGACTCAAAACGGTGTTGTGGGTCTAAATGATGACAGACAATGATGCAATCTCCATCATCTTGCCACAAATCTCACAGAGATCCTCCTTAAGCTGGGTTTTATTTTCTCTATTTTGTAAAGAAGTTCCCAATGGCTGTCAGTACTACTCAGTAATGAGAAAATCTGGACAAACCTGATGACCCGTGTGACATCCGTAAGGATGATACGACAGCCTATACATGATAAAAGCGCTGCCCTAATATGTAGGGCTTGTACAGGGGGAATTGTATTGTCTCTAGATACCTCCATTGCCAAGGTAGATCCCTTTTGCAGATGTTTTCTAATCCCTCCAACGATTGATTAATCGCTATGACTCCCCCCGACTAGTGTGAGTTATGCGTGTCTTCATTTACGGTCCCCTTGGACTAAAGGATTTGATTGTTTCATTCCATAGCGGAACTATCCCTTTTTCGAAATGTAGGTACGATTGCTTCCTCGAGGTAGTAGAGATTACACAAGATGCTGAAATTTCAGAGACCATAGCTTCTATCCTCATGACCGACGCCTTCCTCTTCTAATAGTAATTGCTTTGGTTCTCGTTGACAAAGCAGCGTGACAAACATGGTGTCTTGAGCTTAGTTATACAGATAACAACCAAGATGTCCCTGATATCACATCATTTTTATGTAGACACAGTAAATGCAAAAAACCCAACAATAATTTCTTCAAGGCAACATTTACATTTTGATGACAAATTTCCGGTAAAATGTCTCAATGAACAGCAGCGGCTACAAAAGGTTCTTTCATTTCTGTGGAATTTGCGAATCTAACTAAATTTGACAGACAAGTCTATCAAGCCCATCACGCAAAATTTTAATTTCGAGTCTGAAGCAACCGTTTATGGATTTGAATTTCATCAGCAAACATAGGAGACAACTATGTGTACCCCTAGAGTGCCAATGCCATCATCAACATATTTTTATAAATTTTTTTTCAACAACAAACATATTTATTAGTTTTCTCATATCTATCCAACGAACTCATAAACAGAAATGATGTCATAATCGAGAGTGAGTTAAACATGTTTAGGATCCTATCCCTGATAAGAATTTTAATAACAACAAACAGAAATAGAAATAAAAAACAAAGTGTAACTGCCAACCACACCATATAAGGTAAATCAAGTTAAACGAACAAGTAACGAACTTTTGTTTATCTCTCTGTCAACGGTTCGGAATCGATTTGTTGCTAATACCTTTAATTAAATTTGACAAATGACTACATACAGACGGCCAGAATGGGGAAGTCAACATATTTTGAATCATATTGTAGAGTTTGCAATGGCAAGTTGGGAATTTAGGACTGGTAGGGGTTGGTTCATCGGACCTGCGTTTGTTGATGTTTCGTAGAACATGGGCGTTGGTCAAATGGATACGCGCCGCCGGGGAACGTGTAATCAGTGAAATGTTTATTTTTTTCTGTTCTGGAATTGCTCTCGCTTTTGTGGGTTAAGGTCTGATGGAAAGGGGGAAACGTATGTACATTATTTAGATCACCTAATAGGGGACTTGTGGACACAGTTGAATGGAATTAATTAAAACTCCGCACGAGGGAGCGGCAGTCAAATAAATGGGGGTGTTGAAGTTTTTTAATTAATTTAACTTGCAGCATTTAAAGACAGAACTTGAAGCGAATTGGTTTATTAAAAACCACACCCATTTCAATTTTTCATCAAGGCAAACAGAAAGTTGACAAACGAATGTTAAGGTAGGTCTTCCCTCGAAGAATGATTTCATTTGAATATGTGAGTGGTTTCCTTTGGTAATGAACTGCGAGAACGTCTGGTAAAAACAACTTTCATGGTTTTAACGAGCTGTTTTTGGGTTATGGACTTCCCCCAAACTTTCCTGAGTGGGGAGAATCTTCAAGGATAGACGAAAGGTGCCTTCGAATTGGTATTCACTGACGCCCGCTTTTCTAGTTCTGCATAGGCTTGGGCATTCGCAAAGGAAGTGAAATGTGCACTCTACTGTATCCGTGTCGTCACTACCTCGCCACAGTCTTTTTACTGGCATTCGACTACGGTGACACGGCAATAGGTTGTGCCCAGCCCAGTAATGATCCCTTGAAGAGTGCTAAGTTGGGTCTGTTAAACGCCAGGATCTATTTAGTTTTGGCGTTTTCATATTTTGTCTAGAGACACGACAAGATGGAAGTGAGCTCCATCTCTCGTTAACCAGTCTCACGAAGGGTTTCCACAGTCGACTACCAATGTCAGTTGCTAATTCATCGGCCAGTTCGCTCCCTTGAATGCCGTTGCGTCCTGGAGGCCAATGGAGTGTCACGTCAGAGTTGTCCGTAAATCCTGTGAATTCTTCACTGCATCGTTTCACCAATTTCGATTTGAGGATCTCTGGATGAGATGGCCTTCATGGCGGATTGACTGTCAATACATAAGTATGTCAATCATCTTTCTGGAGTGCGCGGATTGTCAGGTTAAAAGGTTTTTTACTTTCGAGATCTCTTCGATTTGTAAACCGAACAGTCTGCAAGCTCACCCACAGGTATTCAAGGGGTTACTACGCGGCATGTACCCAAATACAGTTCCAAACTCTCCAAATTTAAAAAAAAATTAGTAGAAAGTTTTGTACTTTCTAGACTTTCCTTCGTTCGAAATTCATAATCCCAAAACATTGAGACTTTTCCAATTGGAAGGGTAACCCCTGTTCAATACTGGTGATTTGGAAAGCATTTTTCGTTCTTTGAATTTGGAAAATCATGTAGAGTTTCGTCTGCCTATTGTAAAATTGATCCTCCTTTTGATCTTTTACAGGATTTTTTCTCCGAGTGCATAGGTTTAGAGTAGTGTCCTTCATTGCTCTGCATTTTAGTTGATAGGTTTCTTTCCCATAAAAACAACTTTACGACACTTGCTGTCTGACGTCCGACCTTGTATTAAATTTATTTAAAACATGTATCAGCATATTCATACACCAAAATACGTATTACGTGTTAACAACAGCACTTGAGGGCACGGTCGAAAAAATAGCATTACAGTGACTATAAAATACGTTAACAACGCCTTTACGGCTAAATGACAACTTGCACACAATGCAGTTAATGTTTACTTTTGAGTTATGTAACTGATAGTATAAAAACTGTTTAGAAATCTAATTAGATCACCTGAAAGCAGTCACGTGTACAGGGAAAAGGCAGATTGGGGAAATACATACATAAATACATACACGACATGGTTTGTTGAACTTTCCACAACGAACTCGTTCTGACCGCCAAATCTTCGAAGCTAACAAACAGTTTGCTATGGGGAATCTCAACAAAGCGTGTAAAACAGTTTTGTATTTCATGTAAGTTAACATCTAATTGAATAGTAGTGTTGCACGGATTGAATTACGGGTTGGTGTGGATGGTATAGAACGGACCCATCTTAGACGGGTATATAGGCCACATGCGATCTTTAGGGCCCTAAACACTATTCTTGAAAGAAGAAGGTGATTTTTATAGATATGCGTTGTAGGCTATAGATCTTTGCTGAGTTTGTAGACCTGTCAGTCTCAGTATAGAATATTCGAACGATCCTCTGCTGTTAAAAAATATAAAAGGTTCAGCTAAAGTAGGTTATTAATAGAGAACCTTGAGATACAGTGGAAGTCGCTTATAACGACTTTGTTGTTTACGACTGCCGGTTATAACGACGTTATTTCCTAGGTCCCTTCAACGTCAGTCGTTATAAGGGACATCCACTGTACTTGATGATCTTTGAAGTCTTCCAAGTATTGTATTCTTAGGATTCTTAGGATTCTGTCTTTAGTTGAATCTACATTCATGCCATTATGTGTGGAATAGCACATCATTCAAATGGCCGCCTCGGCTTCCCCGGCAGTGCTTCAAGGGGTCGGTTCAATTGTTTTATGACTTGGTTCAATATAGGCGGCATTATCCGGGGTATAGTGTCCCGAGCTCGTCCAAAGTGGTTGGCTTGTTAGCGTAGACTAAAGACTTGACATAGCCCCTGGGAAAGTAATCGAGTGGGGCCGAGTCGCATGATCGCGGCAGGCAATTGCCAAATTTCTCCTTCACTACTTTGAGCACTGCGTCACTTGTTGGAACTACAGCTCGGATATATCGATATTGTCGAGCGCTGGCCATTGACGATAATAGTGTCTCCCTCGGTGATGTCGCAATGCCATAAACCGAACGGCAAACGCAAATGGATGAAAATGTCCAAGCAAATTTCGTTATTGCACAAAACATACTTCAAAAAAAACTAAGTCAGCTTGCCTTGTGAGTTAAATCAGTTTGGAAGACGAAGTTATTAATGCATTTCCTAGAAGTGCATATAATGAGTTAGGCTCAAGCCTTTAACAATACTTTCGTACTTAAGTCAAGTAGTTATGGGGGTAGACAGCCGATCTGTGTCCTACTCTGGTTGCCCTGGGAATGATATCCATAAAATTTTAAAATTCTTTGAAGCGACGGCCACTTATTTACTGAGACTTTATTCCAAAGATCTTCTAATCCCCTGTCTCCAATCATAGTATACATCACAAAGCAGTTTGGCTAGAATCCATAAAGCCACAGTAAAGTTCTGAAGACGATACCCAAAAGATTAGACCGGGGGTTCGACTTCAAAAAATATTTTCAGTTCCCAACAAGAAAAAAATTAACGAAGATAGTCAAAGATGATTCAGAAATGAACTACGGATCCGGCGCAGGAATTGTTTTTAGATTCGCTGAATATATCGAAGTCCTTTCACCTACTGGACCTACTGAAGAGAATGGTTCAATAATTCAGCCTTTTTCGAACGATTCAAGGACCTGCAACTCCAATATTATTAAACCTATGATTGTGGGCGCCTTGGCACAAGTGGTTAGTGCGTTGGACTATGGAGCAAAGGGTTCGAGTCCCAGCCAAAACACCTCAAAGTTTTTCCACGGCCTTACCTCTGTCCTCTGGCCTTACATCTGTCATGACTTTCGGATACAACATTAAACAGTGGGCCCCTGCCCAATCGTGTAAAGAACAAAATACGCACAACACGAATGGTTGTGAGAAGCTAGGCCCTGGGTCCCATCGACCTGTTGCGCCAAATATTTGTATTTTTATTTGTATCACTGTTCCACCAAGAGTAGTCTAATAGGGCGTTCAGTCAACTCCCAACTGAGTTCTTTTGATCTCTCTCGCCATCAAAGCGACAAAGTACTATGCACTGCTCACTGCTTATGATTTCTTAAACCTTTGAACCACTATCTGATTAGATAATCGGTGCTCATGGATGGCTCGTGTTGAGTAACTTTCGTGTGATTGGCGAAATATGAGTGCGACTACAACCTTTCATAAAATGGTGACCAATCTCGTCGAGCTTACTTGTCCAATGATTCATCTTTTGTTTATAGGGTATATCAATCCGATAGTACGTGGTTATAATCTGATCAATTGTAGTTGAGAGGACTTAAACCTTCTGGAAAACATCTCATCCACTTTAACGTCTCCAAACTGAAGTAATGAATACCTCGTTAACGAAAGAAATGTTCGCCATTACTTTTAAATACTTGCGTCCTCTCCATGTTCCTATTATTCTTACACCGACGTTGTCCGGATCTAATGTGGATACTTAATTACCGAAGCAAATCCGATCTGATTGGAATGTTATTTAAACTCGTAATTAGTGTAGAAAATACGAAAGAAAGTCGGACATTTCAGTAAGAAAACAAGCTGCGAATGAATGAAGTCTATGCACTCACTTTTGACGTGGGATGTGCACTTAAAGCGTATTTCCTTCTCCACACACAACCTACATTCATCGCCAATTTGGACCTGGCTACGTACAGGTTTCTCGACTCCCAAGATCAATTATACGCCAATAATAAATTAATGCCGGCCAGCATTTACACACAATACGCTTGGACCTGGTGCAAACGCACGTTTGCAGCTATTAAGGCTGCGCTGACAAGTCTTTTAATTATTCAAACTAAATACTTATGACTAATTCGTGTGTACAATTGATAATGTAAATATTTTCTTACTATTGAGTATTAAAATCTTGGATGACGCATAGTCAATCGTCATCTTGACAATGGGAATACCTGCCCCTCCCACCGGAGACTTGTATATTGTATCTGCAGTGTCAACATTTGGCACGTGATGAGTCACATTGGTTAGGAGTACCTGTTTTTGTTAATCTCTATTGCGAAGTACCTCCAGTGTGTTGAATCACTTGTGGTTTAGAGAATCTGCTTAGCAAAGACTGTTTTGCGGCAAACCGAACCATATGTATCGTAAATATCAGCGGGATTAGCAGAGCATTACGCATATTTACGTGTTTGTTGTTTAGAGAGACTAAAGACGTTAGGATGATTGTTATACGTGCCTTGGGATCTAATTAAATAAACGCCTTAAACATGGTTTAATCAAATATGCATTAACGGGTACAGATAGTAGAGGCTCAGATAAAATTCACTTTCTTTGGAAAAGTATTCGGTCTGAGAAATCGTTTTACGTAAATGCACGCTACTGTCGACTGCAGCAGACTCTTCAAGTCCAATGGAAGCCATTTCCAATGACCGATGTCCAGTTTGTTTATAAGCCCGGCTTACCTACACTGAAAATCTCCCTTCAAATCTCGGAGAAGACGCAAACAAGACTGAGTATCAGGCCATCTTTTCCTAAAGTGTTGGAGTCGTATAAAGTCTTGGCGAAACGCAATTGTGTGCTACATGGTCGGGATCTGAGCTCAAGTGGAGGTCCAAGCCCTCACTGTGAGTTAGTTAATTACACAGATTTTCGAAGGAGTGTGTTTCTAGTATTAGCTTCTGACTGCCTCTTAGAATGAAAACAATGATTTGGGTGATATCGAGATTTAGAGAAACCCAATGATCCCAAAGATGGACAAAGCCTGGTGTAACTCTTTTGATAGATCGGATGTTGCAATACTTAGCATCATCTCTGTCACTCTGCCTGATAGTGGGATTTTGGCATTCGTAATTCATATACATTTTGCAGCAGTGATCGTTTCTATATCCCTCAAATCTTCAAGGGTTTATTGCTACGCTTATAATCTTAAGACACAGTGCGAGCATTAGGAAGAGAACATACATAGGAGATACGGATAGTCTTTGGTTTTGTAAAACTCCAATTCTTCAGTTCTTTCTGGGTTGAGACTTTCTAAAGCCGGGGTTCTTCGAGTTTATTCGTTCCTAAAAGTCTCGTATTGCATTGAAACGGAAGCTGCCAAAATGGGTTTAGCGAGGGCAAAACAAAGTATATGCTGTCAAGTTTAAAGACGAACATGTTGTACCAAAGATACTCTTGAACAAATATCTTAGCTGCTTCTAAGGTATTAAATTTAGTTGGACCCGACAGGCTACTTCGTCAGGATGTTGAGAATTTTAATGGCTTTGAATTTTTAATGCCTTCTACTACGAGAATATAAAGTAATTTATTAGAACATACACATGACCTTATTTTGACAGTTTTACTATGTTTATATCGATTGGAGCTCTTGGTGAACTCCAAAGTAGTCCATGAAGTGTGACAATCTATGAATCAGAATGCTGGTAGACTCTTCAAGATAATTGAACCTCTTAGGCAAATATTTTTTGTAATAATTCATTTATTCTAGTTTTTTTTTTTTGGTTTTGGTTATATCATTCAAATCTAAAAATAGTATTATACGTACCATTTTTTTGTACAAAAAGAAGTGCAAACATGGGCAAGATTTTTTCAAAAATGTTAAAAGTCAAATATTTACCGAAGATGATAAGAATGAAAGCCCGGAGTGGAAAAAAACACTTGGAAGCGAATATTAGAAAATATTAGAATATGTATACAAAATAGAAGTACAAATGCATGTGTATGTACCCCTTGGAATTCTGTCCATTAACAAAAATCAAGGAAAGAATATGCTGAACTACGATGATATTGAATACGTAACTTGTGTCGCGTACGCTTTGATAATATCACTTTCATAACTTTGTACAAACAGACGGAGTGAGACTATCCTTTCCTTTCCTTAGGTGGTGCTACAGTTCAGGGTGATCATGGGCCTCCATTAGCAAGCCTCTCCAGTTAGCCCGGTCCTTAGTTAACTGCCTCCAGTTGTGCAGTCGATTGACTTTCCCTTGATTGATGAAAGTTTCGCTACCTCTCGGGATATGGAAAAAGGGAAAAGGAAATCCCGGCATTTTTATTGGTTTTTGACTTTTGATGCTAATCTTGCTTCAGGCCGCGACTGATGGTGTGTAATCTACTTGACTTATTTGGTTGGAGAGCCTTCTCGTCCATAGTCTGTGGGAAGGGTATAAATTAAGTCTTGGACGAGTTAGCGAAGTACGTATGCATATACCTTCCCAATGTCTCATACAGAGACTTTTGTAGCATTTCAGGTTTATCTTCATACCTAAAATACTTTTATTGCGGATGAGCAGACTTTGGAGTTCACTGGGAGAAGATTTATTTTCAGAAGATATCAATCTTGGTGAGGTACCTCGCCTTTCAAGCTTCCCTTTCCTTTTAGCAAAGTGTAGCTTTCTATAATATTAATGGACGACGGACCAAACTGAGTGAATGATAAACGGCTTTCAACGACCTTACCTTTCCAATGACTTCAATGACAAAAGATGGTCTCTGTGATCCCGGGTGACTCGGCAAAAGTTGTACCTGTGCTCCATATTTCGATAGAAAATCTCGTAGTCACATGATTATTTCAATTTTTCGCATCATACTGGAGCAGATAGTGTGTAAAGCCGGTGTCAATCCAGAAGGCTACTGGGAGTTCTTGGCACTGACATATTCCGATATATGTACCTGCGATATACTGACGTAAATTTTGTTTGTTGGAGTATACATATGTATGTATATATTAAAAATTTTGGTTTCGAAATTTATTTTTTGTAGATTTGATTCATACCATACGTAGCATCCGTAATTTAATGCAGAAATTCCATCCAAATGTATCCGCACTTGTTATAGAACTGATATGAAACAAATTACCAAGAATTTATACATACTTGTACGATACAAGTACATATATGTAGGTTTTATCATGAGAAAAAAAGTACTCAAAACGCAGTTGGACTTCCACAGGGTCAACTCACATTCACACTTATCTCAATCAACAGAATTCCTAAAACAAGAAAATATCTTAAGAGGATGTGAAAATCTCTTGATATCGCAGCTAAGAAATTCTTTTTGAGTAATGCATCTTATTAAAAAAATTCCAAACGTACATACATGTATGTACATATGTAAGTGCATGCCATAATTAATCATCTGCAACCTTATCGGGTAAAATCCACTTGGAGGGGTTGTTCTCGGACACACATTATAAATACATATAGTATGAGTGTTTATACTATCTATTCAGTTATATATATATGTCTATGTATGTATACATGGTGTGCAAGATATCTCAAATTTGGATGATAGCGTAGGCGTGCTCTTAAGCAATATGACCAGGAATACCAATTTCAGAGGGAAGCTTCCGGCCAGAAAACATTTATTTTGGGCAGAAATTCAGACGCAGTGCTAAAAACGAATGTAAATGCGAATAGCGATAAGATACATACATACACTATACACGATTTGATGAATTTGTGGAACGGGGTGTAGCCTTCACAATCTTTACTTAAACAGATGCTTGTGGATGCAGCCACCGCAGACCAAATTTGTGTGAAATTAAATGACTTTCAACAGAATATGGGCATTTAGCGGTGTTTTCAAACTTATTACGATGTTGCGACAGAGCGGAATGAGTGCTTACACACATATATTGGGAAAAGTCTTTATAGGTTTTTAAAGTATCCATATCCGCGTTCAAAACTTGCAGAGCAAGTGAAAGGAGTACATGGAATCGTTTTCAAAAGATCAATGCAAGCAATTGTGCTTTAGTACTCGAAGGAGTCGAGTGTAAGTTACAGAAGAACGAGATTACAATTTCAATTTCAACGAACTTAGTAAGTTGGAGCTTGGAACATACTATTGATTATGTATTGTGGACGATACCTGATACCTACCTACTTGAACTTTGCTTAAATACTTTTCGTACTGAAGCTTTTATAGTTCTGTAGATATATGTAGGAAGATTACTTACTTACTTACTTACTTACTTAGGTGGCGCTACAGTTCGGGGTGAACCTGGGCCTCAACCAACAAGCCTCTCCAGTTGGCCCGGTCCTTAGCTAACTGCCTCCAAGTCGGTTGAGGTCCCCTCTACTTGTGCACGTCACCTAAGCCGAGGTCTTCCTCTACTGCGTTGTCCCTCCGGGTTTGATTCGAAGACTCTATGAGCCGGAGCATTAGTGTCATCTTAAACAACTGATGGGCATTTTTCTGACTATGTCGATGTCGCTGTACAGCTCGTATAGTTCGTCGTTAAATCTTTTCCTCCAAAGCCTGTCAACGCAAACGGGACCGAAAATTAGACGAAGAAACTTTCTCTCGAAGCGACTGAGGCTCTCTTTATTTGCTTTAGACAGAGTCCATGCTTCAGTGCCATAAAGTAGGACTGGGATGATCAGGGTATAGGAAGTTACACTTCTGTTACTATGCAACAGCAACGGTCAGAGAATCACGATCGTCGCATGTGATATGTACATATTTTAAATGTGTAACTGGGGTAATAAGCAGAGGCAGAAAAACTCATGGTTTCTGTTCCAAAAAAAAACTACGAATCGTAACAATATTTTAATTGCAACTCATGACACCATCATCGTGCTAGAAACAACGACTCTTATTGGAGTTCTCATTCAGTAGGTATATTCCAGACAAGGCTTGTGTATTTTAGTTCAGTTTCGAGAGCGCTCAGGCAAGTTCAAGTCTGTTTTCTGAACTTATTCGTTCTTTTAGGTCAGTTTAGTTTACTGCTCTTGAAATTCGGTTTTGTGCGACGCATACAGTGCATTAGTTAAATTCCTTTCACAAATGTCAACGCAACTCGTATCAGATTTGGGCAATACCCATTCACGATGCATACAGCGCTCAATTTAGTTCAGTTGTTCTTACTGAACTATAATACAAAGTATGCAGACTATACCTGAGCATATTCAATTACTGAACTGATGTGAATTACTCAACTAGGTACAGAACTGAGTGAACTAAAAATGACATTGAGAACTAGTTCACTTAGCTCACTTATTAGAGCTCTTTTTTGAACTAGTTTGTTCGTAAATTGCCCAAGCCTACTTCAGACCCATCGAGAAGATCTAAAGCTAGTACCCAAAAAATAATACAAAGTTCCTTCAGGTTACCTCAGAAACTGAACCCAAAATATGGGGGTTTAACATCTGAGCATTCTATAACAAAAAGTGGGCCATCTGTTGGTTTTCTTTTGAAGAAAATCTGTGAAAAAAACTCTGTTTGATTGAACAGACTATTCCTTCCGATCAATTAAAGAATATTATTTCATAACTGCCACGACTGGCTTGGCAGTAGGCCATTCTGTCACCCAAATTTGTCAATTTTGTTAGTTCAACCAAATTTTCGATGGTTTCGGGCCCTATTTCACGAATAGCTTGGCCAATATGTTCTTGAGCGCCTGAATTGCCTATGGATTGTTCGCATAGCATCGATCTTTGAATGTTCGTCTCGAGAAAAAGTTCAAATAGTCTCATGTACTTTCTTGACAGCCTTGGGTACATCAGCTGCATTTGACATAGTATTTCGACCGAAATTTATTTTCCATATTTGCACGGCTTTGACAAAACAGAATCCAATTCGGATGTAACTTTGCCATATTTCCCAACCTTATTCAAACATAAATCGAACCATTTCGTATGACTGAGTGTCTGTCAATTTTTAACCTATACGAGCTGTCAGTGTCAAAATAACTTGTGTTTCACCCGTTACATGGAAATCGACACGATTCTTGAGATCACACAAAGCAGACAACATTTTCTTGAGATTTTGGTTCTCCAGAATCTTTGAGGTAAGCAGCTGGTAATAAGGTGTTTTTTTATGAATAAGTTATTACGATAATTAAGTGCAAAATATCATCTAAATTGGATTTTTTTTATGAACTGATGTTGGTTCTGATTATGTTACAAACTAAGCATGTATCCGACGACATAAGACATAAAAATCTTTTCAACAACCAAACGGAAGAAAGCAAATACTGTCAAATTTCATTATGGATGCCCAAGGGCGCTGAACGGATACATTATGTACATAAATAAACGTTTACGAGTGCACATGGCGTCTAATTCAGAATTCAAATGAAAAATTGACATCATGTATCGTGTCGTCATTTTCCAGCCTTCATTTCGAATCACTTGTAACGAACGTATTGCTGAGGCTTAGCCAAGAGTCAAACGAAGTTCAAGTTCAATTTTTTTTTTCCTCAGTTTGATTCGTTTTTTGAATAAATTAATGTCCAACAGAAGACTGACGACTATCTAAATCGTGCATACATTCATGGAGCATGTTCGGTTCGGCTGGTATCTATGATTGTAGCCAAATGGTAGAACAAAATTATGGATTTATGGCTTGTGTGGCATACAAACAAATGGGTGTGTGCCGGCCGGGATGGATTTAATTGCTTCAGCGCAGGAGAAATTTGTAGACACAGACACAATCTCTCGTTCAGTCTCAGTGTCAAGTCAATGCATAAAATCGAAGGAGAAAAAGGTTGTTGTGAAATTTGGCAACGCTTTTGTTGAAAATAAGGGATGTACGGACCTGCGCATGGGATACCCTGCCTTATTTGGAATCTTTATTGCCGGTAAAATATTTGCAGATGATATCCACCCTAGGTCACCAGCTATAGAAGTGTCGGCTCTATACATCCATACATACATATGTATGTACATAATGTAGGCACACTTATGCACATGAAGAGGGTTTCTTTTTTTATTGTCCTAATAGAAGGAGGAATCTAGAAGCGACTTAAATAAAAAACGGAAAATACTTGACTATACTTGGGCCTCATTGTTTTATTAGAAGACCTAAGTCGGAAACAATATTGCTTGTACATACATATCTACATATGTAGATACTTTCTTTTTTGTTTTGGATTTTTGTGACGTCTAATTAGGGTGCCGCATGGAATACCAGAGTGGGGTGTGGTTGGATCAATCGATACAAAACAATAGCTATTAGATTTGACGCAGATAGGTAGATACCCTCGGCATTGTGAATGAGATATTGTTTGTGTGAAGGCTTTAACCGAAAAGTGTCGGGACTTAAATCGCCGGTAAAGGTGAAGGTGACGCACAGACGTGCGCCAAACTATTTTTCAGTTAAAGTTTCTTCGTATTTGGCCCTGGGCGATGTGCAAGAGTAATAAAATAAATTTCAGGGCTTTATTGATTAGAGAAATGTGATCAGAGGTCAATTACTTTTTGTTAGTTACAATTCACGTACATACATACGTAGTTACATAGGGATAGACACTTTACTTTGTTCTGATGCATATGATACGAAAGGGCATAACTTATTTAATTTCTAGCAGAGGATACCAAGCTTAAGACAGACTCTTAAACATGGATAAGCCAGCGGAATAGGCAAATCAAAATCTGGATTTGGGATGCTATCCACAGTTTGGCGTAGTAATGCGATTAGCTTAACCACTAAGCTACGACTGTTCCGTCCCAACGTTGAATCCGTGCTGCTATATGGATGTGGTACCTGGAGGGTGACCACCGCTATCACGAGGAAGCTGCAAACGTTAGTCAATAGGTGCCTACAATATATCTTTAGGATTTTCTGGCCAAACCGTATATCTAACGAACAACTCTATCAGAGAACGGGCCATAAACCTATAGGCACAACAATACGACGACGAAAGTGGCAGTGGATTGGACATACTCTCCGAAAGGGTGACAGGTCAATAGCTAACCACGCAATGCAATAGAAGGAGTACGTGGCGCAGAACAGTAGATAAGGAAGCACGGCAACTGGGAAAGAGTTGGGGAGAAATCGCACACGATCGCGTCCAACCATTGTCGAGGCCTTATGACCCACAAGGGGATACAATTCAAGAACTTTACCACATGTAAGAAACTTTTTTTCTCTGCACCCTGTCGATTATTGGGACAATGGATTGGTAGAGTTAATCTTTCTAACATTTCACTGCCACTACAGATGCAATAATATTAGAAGCCTATGAATTTTGATACATTTAAGATCCCAAGCCTTTGAACACTATTATGAAAGTTAGGTCCTAATCCCGATCCTAGTGAAACTCCGCCAGGCTTATGGTACTATCTTACTCCACCATCGGTATCGTGGTTTTTGTGTTTCCTGGCTTCGAAGTAAAGGGGGATTGATTTGAAGGTATTTTTTTCAAAGTAAAAAAAATTGGTTTTATCAGTTTTATGAAACAAAAAAACCATTGTTAGATTTTATTTTTTAAACATTGTTTCATGGTGCATTCTGCAGTTCCAATTTTCGATGACGCGTTTGAAGTGATATTTGGGGAATAATGCGAGTAATGTTGGCTTCCACTTCCCCAATCGTACCCGGCCTATCCACTTAAACTTGGACTCCACTTGGACTTTCCTTAGCCTCAAATGAAAAACGTCTAGAGGTGCGATATCACACGATCCACGCACCCAATTCACCGCTCTGAAATGCGAAATAAACTATTCACCGAATTGTTCTTGCAATGAAGTCATGGTGTCACGGGCTGTGTGGAAAGTCTTGTTGGTACTGAATGTGAATATCACGGTATTTTCTTTAAGAAATATAAACCGATGATTCCTCCACACCAAATCGTTGTTTTGTCTGAATCTAATGGCATCTCTTCAATCATTTCGGGTTGCTCTTCAACCCAAATCTGACAATTTTGCCTTTTGACGTAAATCAGAAAAGTTCCTCATTGCTGAGCAACATTTTTGTAGGAAATTGTGGATTTTATTCAAGCTTTTCAAGACCCCAAAGACAGAAACAGTGACAATTTGGTAGGTCAGCCTGCTTCGATTCTAACACGAGTATCCCTTCGCAAAGTTGTTGCATAAGACAGGCCAAGCTGTTAAGAACGGCGCCGAATCGCTTCATCTCGGTCATTGCGTACACGCTCAGCTACAATATTTTCTTTACTACTTTCATATGTATGTACGTGCTGGATGGAGTCTACTTGATCGCATATTGTCTGAAATGGAAAACTTTTCGATGGTATCAATCATCCTTTCGGTAGGTTGATTATGTAGACCATAAGTTGCTCTATTTGCACGAAACACATTCCTCGTACAATGCTGATTTTCACAATTTGTAGACCCTGCGCCGAGCTAGGTTGAGAGGGTGACTGCAACATCCATCAGGTGGGACCAGTCTCACTCGGATTTCAAACGGATTCATTGTGGTCTGCGCCGAGCTAAGTCTTTCCATGATGAAATGTCAATTGATACTGAACTTAAATACCATGACATGTCATCTGTCATCTGTCAAAAAATCGACAGACAAGAAAGTACCTTTAAGTGAATCACCCTTTATATAATATTTGGCTCGACAGATCTATGGGACCAATGGCCTAGCTTCTCACAACAGAGAAATATGTTATTTGAGAGATTTTTCATGACAGTTGTGCTCTTGGATGTTTGTCAGACCCTCGCAAGTGGTGGAGCCGTAAACCAAATTTTAGGTGTTGTAGGTACTGACTTTTGAAATCGCTTTTTATAACAAATCTTAACGAATAGCTTGTGTTTCTTAGCAATGCAGCAATATACCCATTTATAGTTGATTTTTTTTGCAAGTCAATACTGTCTTGCCATAAGCTTGTTAGTCCTCTTTGCTTGGTTGTAGCCTGTCAAGGGAATTTACAGCAATAAAAGGTTTAGTTAACGAAATCGATCAGATCAGACAGAGTTCTTATTTTATAAACCTTCTCTTATTTACACTCTGAGGCCCAGTTCATTGCTGTACGGCGTTGTAATTGTAAATGAAATATTCATTCACATTCGTCTTATAATGGCTTCCTAGAAAACTATGCTATTTTAGATGGCACATGTAGATGCGGTGTAAGGGATTGACATTTTTAAAGGATTGACTCAAGGGCGGACATTATAATCATTGAATTTGTGTTAGGTCTCCCTATATTCCCTCCAAGGCTTCCATAGGCTGACAAACAAACATACAATGTTTGCTTTTTTTGAAAACTTTTTCTCGGTTTTACCACAGAAAGTAAAAACCGCTCTCACTGCGTACAGGTGCTATTGAAATGCCTCCATACATTACATCCAAAAGAAAATAAGTAAAATCCCCATTGAATAGAATAAAGTGAGAGTTTATAGATTCACCCACAAAGCCTCAGATACTTTTTCTCTCAAAAAGAAACCGCCACCGAAATACACAAAAAAAAAGAATCATCCAAATAGGTACGTAACTAGACCGTTAATATCTTTAAAATGTTTAACAAATCATTATACATATTTTCAATGCCACATTATCACCGCAATTAAAGAAAATAAAAAATGTAAACCAAACAGACCGTGCCCCAAACTAAAACACACTAATTAACACCAAGCATTTATCTAATTAAACTAACCAGACTCACGCACATATTCGTAAACGACGACGCGGTAAAGTGCAGAACTAGCTTCTTTTTTTTTTGTTGTAATAAAATTATTGTTCCATTTTATTGTTTTGTATTATTAATGAGATTCTCTCTATTTCCAGTTAAACGACACACATGCGGTCATTTGCCCCATCATTTACGTTCACATTGCTGCATCGGCGAAAAGTAGTTTAACAGTATCTTTTTCTATTCATAGATACATTCACTTTTCTTGACCAAATCAGTATCAGAGATACCTGCCATGCATAGATACACCAACATGACGGTTGGGGGATAAAATTTTGGAAAAAATAAAGAAGATACCATATAAAGGCAGACAGTTTCTGTGGGTTTTCAATGTGTGAAGAACGAAGAAGAAAATTGTGAAAATAAGTTGAAAAAGAAGAGGAAAACCATAAAGTTTAATAACATTATGGGGAAAAATGTACGGTATTCCAAAAAAACCGCACACTAATTTGGTAATATTTAAGGCCACCGTATGAGAGGCACATTTTGTTCAGGCGAGGGAAATCGATTTGGCATCTGGTTTCGGTAATAAACCAGACAATGATGACGATCGGTGTAACGAAGACAGATGGTAAACGGGTGATGACAGAAGAGGGCCTAGACACTTCTAGGCATTTTCGACCTGAGATAGTGTAAATAAATGAAAGTAAGTTCCGAATTCGTCAGCTTGGATTATGTATTCCATGTCGTGTTCATAAAAAAAAAAAAACTTTTAGAAAGTGAAATTCTTGAAATTACTTTTTACGCTCGTACATATCGAGAGCGGTTTATCGAAAGGGTCAATGCGTTTGACGTTTACATTGTGACATTGTTTTGACATCTGTAGATGACAGGGAAAAATGCAAACGACACAAACATTTGGAATGTATTGTACAAAGTACTTGTAGTACATTAATTGCCAACTACTATTAGCACTACTGCATCACGGTTCCCAAAGATGAAAAAGTGACGTAGCATGAAAAGTTCAGTTGCCATTGGCAACCAAAAGCAATCGCTAAAGTCTGAAGGATACTCATGAAATTCTCGATATGTTACAGACTAATCCTACTAAAATTTCTCATTACATTGTGGCATCAAGCTGTACAGAACTTATGTCTCTAAAGCAAAGACTAGAATCCTAGCGACCGAGAAACCAAGCCTCCATCAAATTCAAAGTTATCCGCAGTGCGGAGTTGATCATGATCTCTGTTTCTATGGATTGTGAAGGACATATTACTGATTGATTGATTTTCCTATCCCAGCCCGGTGAAAAAATTGCGCAACGATATCCTTACGAAAAGAAGTTAATCTGCTCGCACGAAACTGCGAGTTTTTCTTCTGTAAAGAGGTCCATTCGGCTGTTTTAAGGACAAATGTCCAGATTGGTTAGTGTGTAGGGGATCGAGAAGGGTATGTGGAAACATAAAAACAATGTCTATCACTCTTGGGCCGAATACTATTCAGTCTCTCTATGTTCAGAATATTTTACGAACAAGAACTTTTTAAAACATTTTTAAAAATCCTCCTCCTTACTTGCTTACTTACTACAGTCCGGGGTGTACCTAGCCCTAAAACAACAAGCCTCTCCAGCCAGCTCAATTTTTATTCAGCTGCTTTCAGATAAGCACACCAAGTTGGTTGAGGTCCCTTTCCACTTGGACGCGCTACCTTAGGGGAGATCTTTCTTTACTGCACCTCCCGGTTCCGCTGGAGAGGATTCGGATCATACCATGACCCAGTCATCTAACTCGTTGTATTTTAACTCTTCTGACTAGCTTTTGGTTGTATCTTCTTGTCCCTCTTCATCCATGCATATGGAACCAAAAATCACCTGAAGTATTTCAATCTCGTAACAACCGAAAGTGATCTTTTGTATTCTTGACAAAGTCCATGCCTCTGGGCCGGAGAATAGCATTGGGATGTCACTATCTAACTTTATAGGGGTCCCTGGGTAGACAAAGTCCTTAACTTCTTCAAAGTTGTCAAGGATGACGTTTTGTCCGATACGTCGATGTTTTGTGTCCTTTTTAATTAACATCATATGTAAAGGGTGACCAGACAGCAATGATACTTTTTCCAATTGATATGTATCAGCAGCTGTCAAAGTCAAACTATTCAATAAGGTGCGCCATTCTATCAAGCATCGTTTCACACTTGTCAAACGTTCAGAAATTATTAAAAAATAAACGTGGATTTCGTCGTAAGATTGGTCTACATAATGCCTTCAGTGTGCAGGCAATTCGTCGTACCGTGGAAAAGTTTGAGGGTAAATACAGTCTTTTGGACCATAAGCCAATAACCAGACAAAGATTGGTGCAAAATGAAGAAACATACCCGCCGGAGCGGACAGTATTGAAGAAAGTCGATTCTGACGGAGAGCATTCATCAATTGGCATCATGCGACTTGGCACCACTCGATTATTTTCTCTGGAGCTACGTCAAGTTCTTGGTCAACGATAACAATCCAACCACTTTGGACGAGCTCGACCGAGTCATCAAAAATTGCCGTGTGAGTTCTTCACAATTCTTTCGAGACAGATGGTAAAAAAACGCATGACAGCGCGTTGCCCTTTTTGACATCAAAGAATCCTTCTGCGTCTTCGGAAAATATACTGAAATATGATATCCTTCAAAGCTTTGAAGCCAAAAGTCATGGACTTGAAAAGAATTGGCCAATGTATTATGTTAATTGTGTAAATGGAAACTGCTCTTCATTCATAACCAAAAAAACGCCCTATTTCCAGCCAGCATTAATAATTCCTTGTGGAACTTTGAATGAAGCACGACAGATACAAATGATTTTTTTATGCTAATAGATTGCCTCCAATACAATTGTACCATTATGTCTGCTAATCCCCCAATGAACACTTTGTATACTTATGTTCATAACACAAAAAAAAGGAAAGAAAAAAATAAAAAGGAATATCGATTTTCTGGAACAATCCCGTTTGATATAACGCCCATAACCGAAATCGAATCCTCACATGTACTTTCACACGTATCCTGCTGCACCACAGGGGAGTGTCTAACCCACTGTACAAATAGAAAAGAAAACCCCTGACACAAGGGCGTCTGATAAATCTCTAGATCCAGCTGATTCATTCGGTCTGCCAGAAACAAAAACCAACAAAATATTCGTCGCCACCCAGTGATTGACACATGACCAAAGAAGGAGAGTTTCAAGTAAAACAAATCTCGTGCAGGGAAAGTGATTCACATGACTTGCCACAGTCAGACAGACGGATAGTCCAGCCGGCTACACCACCAAGTCCACTGCGCCAAATCGATATGCGATCAAATTATGCTGTTAACCTAGGGCGCAACCCTCTCTTCAATTCAAGTCCTCGTGGATGGGGTTCGAATGAAAGGTCATTCGCCTATTAACGAAAAATGAGTTTTGACTGAAATTTCCACCCTTATTCCAGGCAACCCCTATTCGTTTGCGAAAAATTCGCAAAAGTTTCCCGTGGGTTGGGGTAACACAGCACGTGCTCGTGCAATTGCTTGGTCTACTGTCTGGGTGGATGCATATCTGCATAGATACTCAAGTCCTGCAGTTGTAGTTTTTAACTAAAAATACAAGGAGATACGAAATTTCTTTCAAGAGTCAGAAACATATGTACATGCACACATCGAATCCACCCTCAGCCTTCGAATGCATAGTGCTTATGAATTCTGTGGGCATTTTGGGTGAGTCATTGATTTTTAATGTACGAGTATGTTTCACTTCCGATTTTTTGTTTTATTTCTGTATACGCTTGTCTGGCTATTTGTTGTTATTACTTGAAAGGAGAGGACGCGATACATATGTATCTACATACCCATATCCCTCATGTGAATCATAGGATGGCGACGAACCCGCGTTTGTTCATAATATTTACACCGCCTGCATACATATCAATCCCGGGACGATAGTGTTTTTTTGTTTTTAAAGTCGTTATCACCAGCAGCGGTAGCAAATGCAAAGTTCAAGTGTACTTTGCCTGAGATTTATAAATAAGTATTATCGGTCCTAACTATGGAAACACAAGATGAATGAATAAATAATGAAATCCTTATCCTTGAGCCGGGCACTTGCATACGCAATGAGTGTGTGTTTGAGTACGATTTTGTCCGACATAAGGCGCTGCAATCATCCAGGGCGTGGATCGGGCTTATATGCATGCATTCGTATGTAAATACATATAAGGTACACATGGGCGAGTGTTTATTTTAAGAGCTACTATGTGCTGATACTCCTCTGATGTACTCACGTGTCACCTTGCGTTCAGGATGTGTGCTGGCAATTGTCATTCGAAATGAACTTGTCATTCTGTGAGCCATGGCAGCATTGTGGAAATGATGACTTAAATGTTGAAGTTTTTCGAAGATTGTTTTCTTAGAGAGTAAATTCATCTATAATTGCTCCACTTAGCCTAACGTGTACGAATCCAACTTAGTCTTGACAGAGAGTTTAAGTTACGCTTAAAGTATACAAGACAACACTGGGGCTTGTGAAGCATTAAATTTCAGTCTTCCCTTTGAGGATCGGTACTTAACGTCGCTTAACCTAGTTAATTCTTTGACTTTAGGATCGAATTGATGGGTTTGACAATAAAGTAAATATACGACTGGGTAGCTTGTTCCTAAAAATTGTGATGAATCTTTCGAGGATCTGTGAAAATCTAGTCAATTTTTGGCCAATGGTTGGGTTATGTTTGTTTTATTTTCATTTTTGTTCCTTTTTATCCTGCAAATGTGAATATGTACTTAGGTTGTCATCTAAGCAAAGTCCAACGATCAGTTTGTTTGATAAGTCGTGGTGCCCTTCGTTTGACACGCTTTTGCAAACAGGAGACATTTTGTTTCACCTGACACTTCTTGACATTTGTTGTGGGCAGTGGCTGCTAGTTCAGCTGTTCGTCTCAAAGCAACGACTCAGAGATTCAGTAAATTGTTTGAGAACGCTTCCATTTCGAAAATATAGACTACGCTCTTCCAATCTCATGTAGACAAATGCTAAAACATGTCAAGTGATGGATTTAGCCTAAGCTGGATCTGAAACGCCCTAAGATTTTGTTTTCTCCCAGGAAATTGCATATCTATAATGAGTATCATCAGGGGACAATCGATGTCTAATAGGAATGCACGCAACTAGACTTGGTGTGCATTCAAACGATTTTTAAAGAAGATGCAGTGATGAAGAGGAACCTATTCTCCACCTTCACTGCAGTCGCCCTACTCTATCTCACAAAAGAAAAATTCATTTGAGAACTTTCTTCTTCAATGGAGTATGCTAAGATTCATTAGAACCTCAAATTGGTTTCACTAGTAGGTATGATCCAGGTGGTAACACAAATAACCTATGATTGATCTAAGTTTGCTGGTAATAGCCGATAGCCTCTTTAAAAATAACCTAGATTGTTAGACATCCCTATCCAGTCCATATTTCCTCGTTTCATTCTTCCCCTGAAACCTGATTACCTAGTCCTTCTCTAAAATGATCCAAGGCGTATAGTACTTTGGTTTGAGTATAGCTGTTACATAGGCTAATAGTATTAGCAACTGCGACATTAAATAAACGTTGTATAACCCAATACTGTTCTGACCAATACCCACTATAAACTGGAATTTTTACAAATTGAATGACGTGTACCTTACGAAGGTGATATAATCAGTCTCTAAAGTACTTATGGATGACTGTGACTAGTTCATTCGAAAATGATTGAATGTTACCTCTTTAGCCATAAACGTGATTAGATTACCTTCAAGTTTAAAGACTACTTTTTTGACGATATCAACACCTGACAACAATATGAACTGATATTTAGCGCATGATACTACTTGAAGTGGTTATTGTTTGGTCTTGTGAGTTCAACACATCAAACTCGTACGTAGGAAGAAATATACATATTCCATGCTCAAAATGTGACGAATGGCATGTCATCATTTAATTATGAGATTGTGTCGAAGGATTATAAAGGATTATACGTCAATGATTGATTGGTTTGGTTGAAGTGACTGCTTTGGGATGGTCTGTTCGTCCTCTTTCTCTATGGAACTTCTCTAAAAAACATTTGTAAAAAAAATAGCCTCTTGGCGGGCTTGCCCTTAAACAGTGTCGAGTTATGACAATTATTGTCTTACCAATGTGTAGTCTAGTGAGAGAGATCAAATTCTTAGATTGTTTTAAATCCACTTATGGCCAAAGCATGAAACGTCTGATACCCTGCCCTTCTTCGTCTTTATCTTTTCCTCAAAAGTTCAGATATGATATTTCACCCTCCTAGCTCAATTTGAACCCCGAAAAGTATTGACATATGGACATGAATCAATGTCGCATTTTGGAAAAAGTTGGGTGTACAGGGTCAGGAATGAAAAAAACTACTTGATGCACTTCAAATGCAATATCGTCTCATATCTCCTCTCCCTTGGCGCTTTGGGTCAAATGGACGTAATTGTACAAAAAACTTAACCAAAAAACGTTTAACGTATGATCTAGACGCTGGTGCATTCGGTTGGTCGCTCTGTCGCATTTTGGAAAAAGTTCGGTGTACAGGGCCAGGAATGAAAAAAGCCTCTTGATGCACTTCAAATGCAATATCGTCTCATATCTCCTCTCCCTTGGCGCTTTGGGTCAAATGGACGTAATTGTACAAAAAACTTAACAAAAAAACCTTTAATGTATGATCTAGACGCTGGTGCACTCGGTTGGTCGATAAGTCGCATTTTGGAAGAAGTTCGGTGTACAGGGTCAGGAATGAAAAAAACTACTTGATGCACTTCAAATGCAATATCGTCTCATATCTCCTCTCCCTTGGCGCTTTGGGTCAAATGGACGTAATTGTACAAAAAACCTAACCAAAAAAACGTTTAGCGTATGATCTAGACGCTGGTGCATTCGGTTAGTCGCTATGTCGCATTTTGGAAGAAGTTCGGTGTACAGAGGTCAAGAATAAAAAAAACTACTTGATGCACTTCAAATGCAATATCGTCTCATATCTCCTCTCCCTTGGCGCTTTGGGTCAAATGGACGTAATTGTACAAAAAACTTAACCAAAAAACGTTTAACGTATGATCTAGACGCTGGTGCATTCGGTTGGTCGCTCTGTCGCATTTTGGAAAAAGTTCGGTGTACAGGGCCAGGAATGAAAAAAGCCTCTTGATGCACTTCAAATGCAATATCGTCTCATATCTCCTCTCCCTTGGCGCTTTGGGTCAAATGGACGTAATTGTACAAAAAACTTAACAAAAAAACCTTTAATGTATGATCTAGACGCTGGTGCACTCGGTTGGTCGATAAGTCGCATTTTGGAAGAAGTTCGGTGTACAGGGTCAGGAATGAAAAAAACTACTTGATGCACTTCAAATGCAATATCGTCTCATATCTCCTCTCCCTTGGCGCTTTGGGTCAAATGGACGTAATTGTACAAAAAACCTAACCAAAAAAACGTTTAGCGTATGATCTAGACGCTGGTGCATTCGGTTAGTCGCTATGTCGCATTTTGGAAGAAGTTCGGTGTACAGAGGTCAAGAATAAAAAAAACTACTTGATGCACTTCAAATGCAATATCGTCTCATATCTCCTCTCCCTTGGCGCTTTGGGTCAAATGGACGTAATTGTACAAAAAACTTAACCGAAAAACGTTTAACGTATGATCTAGATGCTGGTGCACTCGGTTGGTCGCTATTTCGCAATTTGGAAGAAGTTCGGTGTACAGGGCCAGGAATGAAAAAAGCCTCTTGATGCACTTCAAATGCAATATCGTCTCATATCTCCTCTCCCTTGGCGCTTTGGGTCAAATGGACGTAATTGTACAAAAAACTTAACCAAAAAACGTTTAGCGTATGATCTAGACGCTGGTGCACTCGGTTGGTTGCTATGTCGCATTTTGGAAGAAGTTCGGTGTACAGGGCCAGAAATGAAAAAAGCCTCTTGATGCACTTCAAATGCAATAACGTCTCATATCTCCTCTCCCTTGGCGCTTTGGGTCAAATGGACGTAATTGTACAAAAAACTTAACCAAAAAACGTTTAGCGTATGATCTAGACGCTGGTGCATTCGGTTGGTCGCTATGTCGCATTTTGGAAAAAGTTCGGTGTACAGGGCCAGGAATGAAAAAAACGTCTTGATGCACTTCAAATGCAATATCGTCTCATATCTCCTCTCCCTTGGCGCTTTGGGTCAAATGGACGTAATTGTACAAAAAACTTAACCAAAAAACGTTTAACGTATGATCTAGATGCTGGTGCACTCGGTTGGTCGCTATTTCGCAATTTGGAAGAAGTTCGGTGTACAGGGCCAGGAATGAAAAAAACCTCTTGATGCACTTCAAATGCAATATCGTCTCATATCTCCTCTCCCTTGGCGCTTTGCGTCAAATGGACGTAATTGTACAAAAAACTTAACCAAAAAATGTTTAGCGTATGATCTAGGCGCTGGTGCATTCGGTTGGTCGCTATGTCGCATTTTGGAAAAAGTTCGGTGTACAGGGCCAGGAATGAAAAAAACCTCTTGATGCACTTCAAATGCAATATCGTCTCATATCTCCTCTCCCTTGGCGCTTTGGGTCAAAAGGACGTAATTGTACAAAAAACGTAACCAAAAAAACGTTTAGCGTATGATCTAGACGCTGGTGCACTCGGTTGGTCGATAAGTCGCATTTAGGAAGAAGTTCGGTGTACAGAGGTCAGGAATGAAAAAAACTACTAGATGCACTTTAAATGCAATATCGTCTCATATCTCCTCTCCCTTGGCGCTTTGGGTCAAATGGACGTAATTGTACAAAAAACTTAACCAAAAAACGTTTAGCGTATGATCTAGACGCTGGTGCACTCGGTTGGTCGCTATGTCGCATTTTGGAAGACGTTCGGTGTACAGGGCCAGGAATGAAAAAAGCCTCTTGATGCACTTCAAATGCAATATCGTCTCATATCTCCTCTCCCTTGGCGCTTTGGGTCAAATGGACGTAATTGTACAAAAAACTTAAGCAAAAAACGTTTAGCGTATGATCTAGACGCTGGTGCACTCGGTTGGTCGCTATGTCGCATTTTGGAAGAAGTTCGGTGTACAGGGCCAGAAATGAAAAAAGCCTCTTGATGCACGTAATTGCACAAAAAAAAACTTAGTTTTTCCACTGCTTTTTCTCGTCAAATCCACAGTATTCGGCTTTTGCTCAGGGCGGTCTGAGTACCCTCTGAATGAAAAAAAGAAACATGCACCCGATGCTTTGAACTAAAAAAGAAAATTCTGCATATTTTGAGAGTTCAAGCTCTACTCTGAACTAAAAAAGAAATACGTTAATTGGATCTATCTCGATTATTTCTCTATGTCACAAACTATCTATCGAACTTATGGTAGGATATACAAAAACTTAATGCTTTGCGCCGAGAAATATTTCCTTTTTATTTGAAAATATTATAAATTATAATAAATTTAATAACCGAAAGTGAGAGCCTCCCCCCGCTTACCCACTTTCTTCGTTTGAAATTCTAACAATAAAACAGAAAACGCGATTCTTTCAAATTACATTATTTTTATGTCAACATAAAATTTTTTATAGCTTTCAGAACTTTATATGGCAGCCCAACTAAATGAAGAGATTAACTGCTTTGCCGGAAGTGGACATATTCAGTGAAAATTGCTACCATAAATGAAACATGGTTATAAATGACAAATGTATATATGGCAGTAGTTTGAGTTGCCCCTGCATTCGTTGGAAGAACAAAAAAAAAGGCATTGAAATGATAATTTACACACAGTCAGGCTGTAAATAGAGTTAAGACGATGGAATCAGCACAAGCTGTCATACACGCGTACGGTTGTGTTGACAGTTCTAAAAAGGAATTTTCGATTAAAGAAAATTGAAATAATGTTTCCTTTTATGAATGAATATATAAAGTGGATTCTCGTTGTAGTATTTGTTGCATATTGCGGAACATGGAATTTATTTGAAACTGACAGGCGCCATTTGCAACTGTTTGAATCGTGGAATGACGGTAAGTACTTTTTGACAAGTTAATGTCCGACGCAAATATGAGTAATTTCCAGTTTATAGTCTCTCCAGCTTTTACTGGAAAATACTAGTTCCAACTTATGTTTTAGTAACCTCACTCATATGTACTACTTATCTCTGCTTCTTTTGGTATGAAAAGCGCCGATTTTATCAAATGCGATAAGATACTCAGCGTTACGATTTACGTACATGCATAGGTGTTTCTAACGTGTCCTAACAGTTAGTCGCAAACTTATCAATATTATTACCTTGAAACTAATCCTCGGAAGCATTGCCTCCTAAACCCAATACCCTAGTCAGGTACTAGAGTATTTCATGGAATTGTTTCATTTGATAATAATATTTCAAAATAATTTATTATTTCTACATACTTTAATCAGATTGTGATGCGATAGCCCTAAACTGTTCTATATCGTGATTCCAACACGTTATATACCGAAGTGCGTTGGAATGTACAATCACCTGCTGGTTGGACATTATATAATTTGGTTAAAACAATGATTATCTTCAGCTGATTAGTATGTTGGCGACAGTCGGTTCCAGCTGATATGACAGAGGTTAAGGTTTCATTACGAGCATGTGCTAGATGGGGGTTTATTTGGAACTTACTGATGGTTGAGGTCTTTAATGTGTGGTACCAGTAAACAAATTAGTTTTGATTTATTCTCTGACCCTGCGAGAAAGTTTTCACAAGTTTGAGTGGTAAGAATTGGAGATGAAGGTCTGCTGAGCATGAACCAGATGCTGTCAACTCTAAAGGGAACCGTTTACTATTGGTCTGCCATTCAACATTGGTACATATTTCTATACGTTGGCGAAAGGTTTATTATACTTGGCGCAACAGGTCGATGGGACCCAAGGCCTAGCTTCTCACAACCATTCGTGCCTACTGTTTAATGCCGTGTCCGAAGGGCAATTTATTATTTGAGAATCTTTCTCGAGACAGTTGTGTACTCTCGGATGTTTGTCAGACGCTTGCGAGAGGTGGGACCGTGAAAAACTTTTAGGTGTGCCCCGACTGAAATTCGAACCTCGAACCCCTTGCTCCATAGTCCAACGCACTAACCACTGAGCCACGGCGCCCACTGGCGAAAAGTTGGAGTGAATTTAATACGAAACATTGGTAAAAATGACTACATACTTGCCAAGGATTTGAGACCCGTAAGTCTGTCTAAATAAAAGGTTGATTGAGATTGACGTTTACAAGGTTGGTCTAAGACCATGTTCACACAGGATTGATGTACTGATTTGTTTTACGTTTACAGGCGTGAAAGAGAGCCGCTTTGACTCAAAGTTGATCTTATACATAAAAAATGTTTATGATGCTCTCTGGTTTTATATGGATAAAAGTTCCCAAGACATAGGGCTGCTGACTGCTGTCCACACTAACTTTTCAACTGCACTGGAGCTTCTCAGAGAACTTTTGATGCTTCACTAGATGTTCTGCTAGTTCGACTGTAAAAAGTCATAGGTTTTGTTAGTATCTCGCCGCAAATACAATAAATAATTGATTGGCATTCTATCGGGATATTTTGGCCTATACCTCAAGTAACACTATTATTTGCGTCGCTTAAGGAATGCGTGATGATATCGATACTGTCTGCGTATCCCACTAGCAGGATTGTTTTATAAAAGATTAGGTATTAGGTTAGGTGGCTATCATCCACTTGCGGTAGGATTTACTTCGACTAGAGAAAGTCCACCATGCTACCAGATGAGCCGGTTGCAAGTATTCCTCCAGAATCAGATTTTTTGATGAGGATAATGCAGGGCGATTTATTTTTCTTCTTCTGCCACACAGCCTCGGCAGAAATCTAGGTGGGAACTCCAAGCCTTAAGGCACAGGAATCCGTCTAGAGTACCTATGCGTGGTCTGCTCACATCTGCCCACATCTGCTACAGGTGAATCCAAGTACATTTGTCTAATGCAGAGCTAATGTAGCGATTTTGTATGTTTCCGTTTCAATGGGTAGATGAAGCCGAGAGCTCGTTTTTTATGCCACTAGCAGCTTGTTTGTCTACCGTGCAGATTGTTCGATATCCGAGTGGTCAGAAACCCAGCACGGAGTGAGGCTGCAATTGTTCGTGGTATAGAATGTTCAAGCTTAGGAACGGGTTAACATAGTATGTGGTTTCTATTTTTATAAACGCACAGTTGAAGATAGTGGCGGGCCTGTCTCGCTGGGGCACCATAGTGATAACCTCAAATCGCAGCGCCGATTTCATTACCATAAATATTCAGAGGAACGATATGCAACATCATCACAGCCATAGGGTTTGTAAGGAGGGCGGTGATAATGAAAATGTAAGTCGTTCTAAGAATCCTGCTTGTGAGAGAGATAGGTGATTTTGAAAGTATAGGATGCGAGTACATTCTGTCTTGACACCACTCCTCCATTCTTTGTGCTTCAGTAGTAAATTGAATAAATCGAATGAACAGTAGATCTTCTTGCCAAAATCCAGTGTATGATCGGAAAGTCAGAAGTTCTACAGTGGTGCTTCCAAACTAAATTTTAATTGCGTGTTTCCTACACAACGCATCATACCATGTTCGTCTAGTAGAGCTTTAAACAAAGATGAATGGTGCAATAAGGGGACATAAATCGACATAGGTCTTGAGTTTCTTAAGTCTTTTCCAGAATAATGTATCCGTGATACACTGCTTGATGCTTAACTTCAGCAGATTACCAGACACGAATCGACGGGTAATTATGTACCTCCAACAAAGAGGCCAGGTCCTTTTGTGTCCCCCTAGTTAGTTAGCCTAACCGGTCTTTGACGGCATTTACACCAAATACCAAGCTGTTCAAGCGGACATCACCATTGATGTCCATTATACAAATTTCTTAGTAGGAACACACTTTTCTTCCATCGCTCGGTGTTTCCAAAACCTTCTAAAGTGGGTAGCACCTCAAATTAAAACTCTAGGCACCCGGGCTGCACCGAGTGGAAGTGAGTGTCTCAAAGTCTGTGTCTTCATAGAATAAAGTAATAACTCATTTCATAGCCGTGTCATTCGGTCCCGATTCTCCCAACAAAAGGTAGAAGTGATACAGCGAGGTCGACCTACTGATGTCTCAAAAAGTTGAAGTTGGTAGTCCGTCATTGAATGAGATATGAGATATGAGATAAAAAATGATTTACTATCTAACTGATAGATTAACGACGTGTATACATTAATAAGTTGCAGTTAAATCACTTTCACAAGAACCATCATATACTCATCATACTTTGGATGACACCAGCAGCATGACTCAATTCCAAATCAATTTTCCTTCCTAGAATGAAACTAAATTCTATTAAAAACAAACCATTCATATTCAGTGGAAATTTAACTACGATTTCTAATGATTTTCAATCGATTTCTATGAATTTTCATTCGAGTAGTTTCACACACCAGACTTGTATGACTAATTGCGTAGACCAAACTAATGAATGGTCTGCAGTGCGTTGAGTAAAAGTCAGAAAAACAAGTTAATAAACAAAACTGAAAGCAAAGAAATTTTCATTACAGTGTAAGGCACTCCCGGCGAAAATTACTCATAATGTACACTTCTAGCATGCATCTTGGAATTTTTTCAAACTCACCACAAGTTCATATCTTTGGCGATAAAGATACAAAATTAACTCAGTGAAGGCAAACAGAAAGACTTGATAAGAAAGTGTTTTCCCCGGCTTTGGCATGCGCCCGTGCTGCTAACTAGGCATTCGGTGAGGGATTACTAAACACGAGCGTATAGCTGGCTATAAATTAAGGTTAAACCCCAATATGGACTTGGATTGGGGAGATAGACGAACATAACTCGCATTCAACGCAGCCGCACGCAAAAACGATCCCGTAACGGCGACGAAGCTCGCTGTAGTGTAACAATGGCATCATAGCAACGCTCCAAACTAAGATAGTTGTCCAATTTTTATTTTCGCTCCATAAAGTGTATTTACGACTGCTACGAAGGAGATTTTGCAAAGTAGGACTTGTTGTTAAATTGAGACTAAGTCTGCATGCATGCACCGTAAATGTGGTGCCACGCAATGTGTGAATCGCGTCATAAAGTTTGTTGGTTCTGTGGAGCTAAAGAGTTTGGCGATTGATTTCTGATTTAGATTTGTTGTAGATCGGATAACAGATACTTGTGGTACGCTTTTTAATTCCGTTTTGGGGTTTTATGGGGCTAAGTTTGACGCTTTTAGAAAAGGGAATGAGGTATCCATGGGGGTTCAGTGGATCCAAAGCAGGAGAGTATGAACCACTCATCGCCAGTAAGGTA
Source organism: Xylota segnis (assembly GCA_963583995.1). NCBI lineage: Eukaryota > Metazoa > Arthropoda > Insecta > Diptera > Syrphidae > Xylota > Xylota segnis. The sequence continues at coordinate 26,092,594 of OY757237.1, forward strand.
AACCATTAATGCGTTACCAGACTATCTACCTTCAACTGCAAAGATACAAGTTTCACTTTCAATTTACACTGAGTAGTTTAAACACCTCGGTACATGTCAAACATCAGATATGAACAAACCATTATGATATATCACATCGGAAAGCTCTCACACCGCTGCCTTGCCGTTGGCTATAAAATTTTTCTTCTTTTTTTTCTGTAAGCAGACAGATCAGATACCCTCTCAAGGTGGACATCATCATGATAGCCAAACATGTACCGTTTGCGTGTGTCAGTTCCACTATTTACTTTAATTTTCATTACCGTTGCCATAAATGGTTTTAAAAAAAAAAAGTAACCAACTTACAGCAATCGACATAAATGGCGACGGTTTGTCTCAAGTTTCATGGAGAAAAATTACTCTTTTTGGCTGGCTATGTTCAGATACGGGTTTTAGCGGATTGCTGGCGATACGTTGCATATACGACCAGCATTAGGAGCGATCAAATGGGAATATTCGCTTCATTGAGTTCAAAAATGTATGCGCTTGCAGTCAGTAGTTGTGACTTTATTAAGAATCGGTTTGGAGCTTTAGGCAAAGTACCAGCGACAAGTTTTTGGTTAGGCAAATATTTTTTTTTTGCAATTGATCGATTGCGAGAGCTGATTTTATGTCCTTTTATGATCCGAACTTGTTTTGATTTTATTGGAGAATTTGGTTGTTTGCATGCTCAAATATGGTCATTGCAATCCGTAGTCAAATCAATTAAGTTTAACAGACTAGCATTGCTTGTTATATTTATGAAAATGTTCTGGTTGAGGACTACTTGACCAATATGGTTATGTGTAATATGGTTTGAGCTTCCACAGAAGTTATGGTGTGACGATATTGATGCTCAGTTCGTATGCTAAGTCTACAAGTGTAAATGGAATGGTTGATCAGGAAGATGCGCCTCAGTGTCATTTATGCGCTGAAGTCTTTCGTAAATGGGTCATGAAACAATTGACATCACCATCTGGACCTATGGCGAGGAGAAAATTCTGTTGCCAAACAAGGCATGTAATGGAATCCCCTTACCCAATCAGGCAGAAGACTGGCACGTTCAATGAAAACGTGTCGCAGAACAGTTGAAGAGTAATGTTGTTCTTCTGGAACTTGTTAAACAGGATTTCTGTCCTGCCAGGCGACGGTTTATATAACTAGTCTTATGTGTTATGAGAATCAATGATTTTCATAAGAATTTACGATTGATTAGAGTAGAGGAAAACAACACTAAAAGCTTGGTAGACAATAGACTTATAAAGGCTCACTTAGGGTAGCAAAAACCTCTAAGAATCTCAATGTCAACCATCGACCATTGCACCAGACCAGAATCTCGGGAGTTTGTTCAACTTAATGGTTCTTAGATCGTTCAGTTCCTCAAGGAAATTGCTCCTCAGAGTATCTTTTGCTTTTGGTATCTAGTGCAATCGCGTAGCAAGTGACGAATGGATTTTTTTCCTCTTCTCTTCAGTTTCTCCAGAGGTTCCTGCAGTGTCCTGTCATGACACCAACATACCATAGTTTTATTAAACGTGCTAGCTGGAGTAGTAGCCATTGAAAAACCCTGTGAGGAGTTTATATGTGATCCTACCCAGGCTTTCATCCACTTTTTTGTTATCTGTGATATTTATGTGACCTAATACTCAACAAAGAATTTCCTCATTGGCTATTGAGATGTCGATCAGTCGTCTTATATCTCGAATGTAAGTAGGTGGCAGTATTTTTATCCAAAGCTTAAACATCGGGTCAGAAAATATTGGCGATCTCTGGAATGAGTAGGAGCCAGCGTTCCGAAGAAAAATACTGAGTATAACTGAGTTTCTACGCCTAACTTATAACATTGTTTATATGTATTTTCATCAATATTGGATTGATTGATATATTCAGTCTAAATTAACCACAATTCGGATAAAAACTGCACGTTTTTAGATATTCAGTGAAATAACGATGCATACACATCATCAAAGCTCTTATTGTGAATGGGCCACTATTTACACTACTGACATTTGTGAAACGTCAAAAACTGACATTAGTTCTTCCCCCGATGTTAACCTATAAAATTGTAAAAAGATGTCTTACGGCAATTTGTTGTTAAAAAATAGTTTAAATTATTACTTAAAAGGATCATGTCCACTGCTATTGTCTACTAGGCAAGGTCATACAATTCGTGGTAAACCTCCTGGTGTTGCTAAAACAATTGAACAACGATTGGCAGGTAATGAAATTACCATACAAATCCGTCCCATTGTGTCATATGTTTGTTTGCAGCCGAGAATGTGGTTGACCCAGAAATCACCGAGAAAATCAACATTGGATACCCAAAACTCAGACCATCGCGTTCGGATCAACTAAAGGAGCGCTTGGTTCATTTGAAAGCCCAAAGAAGCAGTGCAGAATTAGAGAAAAAGTCTCGCAGCAATAAGTGTAAGGTGTCACATCGGGGTGCTACCGGATGTTTACATAATGTTCTGTTTTACAGTGACCATTGACTTGGATAAAGTCCGCGAGGATTATAAGAAAACAACCGGACAGTATGACCTCAAAAGGGTGGCAGAACATTACAATATTTTTAAGGACCTGTTCGGTGCTGCTTACTTCGTACCAAGAGTTCCATTAGACATCGCGGTAAGCTGATGTGATGGTTGATCTTTAGAAATACTTATTAAATCTACCTTCTTAGTACGAACTGAGCGATGATACACTCTGCCCGGTATACAATGGAAACGTAGTGAAACCCTCGGAAGCAGCAAAGGCTCCATTAGTTACCTTTGACGGTTCCTCTGATCCAATAACTGGAAAGGTGAGCATCTATCTAAAGGCTGAGAGCAGGATCCCTAAATAATTGTCTCTTTTTAGAAATCCACTGAGACTTCATACTGGACTCTGGTTGCGACCAATCCCGATGGTAATTTCACATCTTGTCATGCCGAGTATGTCCACTGGTTTGTGTAAGTAATCGCCTCATCGCAGAATCCTCACTTCTAGTTTACTGTTGACTTCTATTCTTAGTTCAAATATTCCTAATGGAGACGTGAAGAAGGGAGATGTAATCGTGGAGTACATGCAACCTATTCCGCCGAAAGGAATTGGATTCCAACGCTACATTTTCATTCTCTACAAACAGAACTCAAAGCTCGACTTCAGTGAATACAAAGTCGAAAACAGTAACGTCTTGCATCAACGCACTTTTAAAACGTTTAACTTCTACCAGAAGTACCAGGATAAGATCACGCCTGCTGGTTTGGCGTTCTTCCAAAGCGATTGGGACAAGAGCCTGACAAACTTTTACCACAATGTCTTGAGTAAGTTGGAGGTTTTGCGTAACACAGAAGCACAGAAGATTATTTCAATTACCTTATAGACTTGAGGGAGCCCATCTTTGAGTACGAATTCCTGAAACCATATCTTCAGGATCAAAAGTGGTTCCCACTGAAGCAACCCTTCAACTTGTACATGGATAAGCATAGAGATATAAAACAGGTAAGCTTGCAGATTTTCTTTTTTTAGATGACATACTCAAACCCTGCTTTTTAAAGGTGAACAAGGAGTATCTCGAGAAAAAATTGGCCAAAACACATCCTTTCAATGGGCCGGAAGCGCCTTTACGATTCCCAAACGCTCATCCAATCAGGAATACGCCCTCATGGTTGAAGACAGAGATTAGAAAGGAACGCTTGGGAATGGGTAGAATAAATGACTACAAGTGATGGACCTCGGTGTTATTTCTTTTTGCTAATAGATTCGATATGAGTGTACAATAAAGTGTCTTTTAAGTAAATGTAGAGAATTTTCTTTGAAAAATTTACTGGGATTTGAAAGACATGATGGATTAAGTGTCCGATCCAGAGGTGAAACTAAGCATTTAAATCATCATTCACTACCACGTCATTTACATTTGATAGCTAAAAACACATTGGTGTAGGGATAGGATTATGGCCAGGTTTATTCCTCATGACTGAAAGCAGGATTAAAAGAACAATAGAAGATGATCTCAGATTTCATCCCTACGCGCACTAAGCATTTAATAATACTTGGGCCATGTTCTATCGAAGCGTGGACGGGAATCTTTAAAACCGAAATTTTAACAACGCTTTCTTCCACTAAACCTGTTTCTTATTCCACATAGAACCACTTTTCGGACATAACCCATTTGGAAGAAAATACGCATACAATGGTTGTGAGAGTCTTAGAACGTCGGGTACTTTGAATCTCCCGCGACTAACAAGTATTAAACGGCTGTCGAAATTTAGAGTTGAGTTTCCTTTCCAGATTTGGGCAAGTTCGGAGCCTGAACTGACTGAAAATTCGCCTGTACGAATGGCTTCGAAACTAGTCAAAGGTCCGACTACTCGTTACGCAAGAATGCCTTTGTTTTTCAAGCGGAGATCTAGGTGGCGGGATAGGAGTATCTGCTTCTGTGGAGATAGTCAGGCTGGGCTTAAGACTTGAGCCGTTCCAAAACAGTTCGAAAATGCAAGAACGCTTTGGATTCGGTCGAATCGCTTAACTCTTTGACTCCTGGTAGATTTTTAAGCCAGGTTCAGACGATGATTTCTGAAGTCATTAACCTGCGTTGGATCTTCCCGCATCCACTATTACGGCTCTCTGGGATGCAGGCAGACTAAACGTATACTCCCGTAAATATGTAGGAACTCAGAGGTATTCTTGATCTCTTAGCAGAAAAAACTAGAGACAACTTGAACGTACCAGTTCTAAAAACGCAGGTAGCTGGTGATCAAGCAGGGTTTATCTTATTGCATCTGTCAAGAGCTGTCAAGAGTATCAAGACATGATACTAGCAGTTGAAGGACATCGAGTCCAGTTTGTTGCACCACTATAGACTTAATGGTCGATGTCTTTATACTTTCATATTCACGAAGCATCATATCATCGGCATCTACGATCTCTAGTAATGTTTCGTGCGGTTTATACTTTCTTCGTTTGCTTGTTTTACTCAAGTTTTGGCACCCACGGGTTCTTCTTATCACCAATTTTTCAAATAGGGTCTACCTATAGACAAAAATTGCGACTACTTCACGGGGTTTCGAAAATTCTATTCGATCCATTAGTCCATTTGTCGTTCTTCTCAGTGTTCAGCCAACAAAGCCTGGCATTCAGTTTCAGCTTATACACTAGGAACAGCAATTTCAAAGCAACCACTCGCTCCGGTTAAAAAAAGTTAAACAAAATCAATTTGCTATAAAAAAAATATAACTATATTTCTGCATTTTTTCCATAAAAATAATATACTCGAAAAATTATTGGATTTGGATTACAAACTACTAGAAAGTGTATATAATTAGGAATAGGAATAAAAGGGAATGGCTGCGTTGACCACCTACCTATTCATAATAGCGTAGGCACACTTCGTTTTTTTTTTTTGATTTTCATTTCTAATATTATTGTTCTTGTTTTCTTTTTGTTTTTTGTTTTTCATTTTCATAAAGCAGTCATAAAAATTGTTGATTTTGTTTAAGTAATACTGCCGCTTTAAAAATAAGCGTTATTTTCTTATTTTAAACTTTTTGTTTTGAAGTACATTTTGTTCAGCTCTTTGTCTTTGAGACTTTAATCTTAAGGCAATATAAAAAGCAATAAATTTCTGTATCGACAGATTCAAAAATATAAATTGTATATGCTTCAGTTGGAAAGTCCACGTTATTATAGTTTTTTCGTTCCGTCAACATCGATTGTGAGGTCCTGAAGAGATCCACGCGGATGTAGGAGGACACGCTTTTCGGGATCTTTGGATTTTTTGGGTTTGGGTCGATTTGTTTTCGAATAACGATTTATCACACCTTCTGGTTCGTCCATCATTCGAAGAATCAATGTTTGATCGGAGGAATCGATGGGCGCAATGGAAATATCACGAACGGCACGGAACTTACCACAATTGTTCAAATGTTCGTTCTCCAAACGGAAGAAGTTCCATACAAAACGACTGAAAGAGAATTGAGATGCATATATTGGTGGAAGGAAGGGAGACGTTTATGTCTTACCGGAATACTTCGAGGATGGCTGTGACAGAAGTCATAATGTCGCTGGTAATGTATTTCATCTCCGTAAGGTAGAACGACAGAGCCCAAATGAATCGCAACACGAAATCTTCCACAATAGCAAAATAGTAGAAATACTGTAAATAAAAAAAAGAAAATAAAGTTATAAACAAGGGAAGGACTATAAATATTAGGGAGTTGGTTGATGCATCGTCTTTCAGTCTTAAAATAGTGACTATTATCTCATGACTAGCACTCATTTTAACTAGTGTAGCTGGTTGTGTTAAAGCTGTTCCGCTTGTCGAAGACAGACTGGTGTGTCTAGCTTAGGAAAACCAATAACATTTTCCACTACTCTCGCGCTAACTACCACCAGTTGGACAGTCTAACACGTCCCTTTGTACTTGTACGTGCCACCCGAGGCGACGTCTTCCTTTACCGTATTGTCCCTTCGGGTTGCATTCGAAGACTGTACAAGCCGAAGCATTTATATCCATCCGCTCTACATATCCTAGTCATTTTAAACAACTGAGACCCAGGTCGATGTCGATGCTCGTATAGATCGTCGTTGAATCTCCTCCTCCAAAACCAATGCAAACGAAACCAAAATTTCTTGTCTTATACAGAATCTCCTCAGTTCCTCGAGATAGGACTCTACTACTCAATTGCCTTCTCAGTCTAAACAAACAGCGATTGGCAAGAGTTTTTCTTCGTTTAATTTCTGCTGAAATGTTATTTCTAGAATTCGCACCACAGCCAAGGTAGGTGATGTCTAGGGAACCCCTTGGTTCGTTCGTTCTCATGTCATGATAATTAATAAATTGCTGCCCAACTTACCGTTGAGGAGTAAACGATTTCCTCTCGTAAGAATCTGTTCTCGCCCGCATTTTTGTCGAACAAGCCCCAATCCATTTTTATATCCCAAGTGTAGGAGTAGCACGACGATACTATAGAACTAATAATCCACAGCCAAGTGTAAGGATTATCGAAAGTATTGGCGTAGTTTGCTGTAAGTAAACCTTGGATTAAAGAAATTCCTTTCAGATTGGATTGGATCACTTACGCCTATTAAAAGAACGCAAAGTTGCAAATATCACCACCAAAAAAGTCGATGAATACTTTCCAGCATTGACCAGATGCGGGAAAGCTTCTTTTGTATCACGATAACGCCGCAAACACTGTGCGAAACGAAACCATGCTGGAAGACAGTTAAATATGGGTCGAATGATGAAATCCTTTTCCATGCAAACGGACGTATCTGTAGCCTCTGTCCAGTCACCATTTGTAAAATAGAAACAAACTAGGTACTCAAAGTCAAGTAAGGCTGTTACAAGTGAATTCAATTGATCACCCAGCCAGAAATCAGCAAAACCGACATGGAAAAATGGTGCTGCTATCATGCGACCCTAGAAGGATATATTTAGAACAAACAATCAACAGTAACAAACTAATACAACTTACGGTAATTCTTAGCAGCCAAAACCTTGCATCATGATGAAGGACATGAAAAGGGTTTAATAGAAACACCAACATGATTATTGTCAACGTTAAGGGATTCACAAACGCAGGTATACTCAAACTGGCGCTATATAGAAAGCTGAGCATACTTAACGTCCAAACTACACCGAAAATCGCTGCCAGTTCCATTAGATGTTGCTCAGACAGATGGTTCCTCGGGTCTAACTCGAATATAAGTACATGATTTACACCGGACGATCGCCAACCGTAAATGTTGACACCCATTAGGAATATGAACTCAATAATAAGTAGCGGAGCTCGATAAAGTCGGAAGGTTACTTTCAGGTTCTCTCCACTTATGTCGTGAAATATCGCTGCAATGTAAATGAATTAAGAAACCAACGCAGAAGAAGACAGTCACCAATAACTCACCCGATAATACCACCACGATTCCCAGTACAATGAAGCTTCCAGAAAAAAGTCCCACCTTGAAGGTAGTCCACGGGCTCTGTTGTTCACCCAGTGGCGGCACACGTAGACGTTTCATGGCACGTTGACGGTCACCAGACTCCAGCTCACTCGTGACAAGCGTTTCCGTGTCATTGATAATATTGTCAATATCCTTGTTGACAAAAAAGTGGGAAGCCTCTACGTAGTCCTTGCGCCATTTCGCTCCAGCCTCTACTCGGAGAAGCTGCAAAACGTACTCTAAATTAGACTTCACATGACAGAACCGAGTGAAAAGCTTACCTTATCGTGTTTCTTTAAGATTTTCCGGAAGCCAGTGTGATTCAAATTCTGATAGTTCTGCAGCAATATTAGACTAAGATAGAATTCACTAAATGCCAGCTTTAGTTCTTGAGCTTTTCTGTGCGGCATTCCGGCCTTTTTATAGGATTTGGATTTTTTCGCCAATCGCTCGGCATCTTCCATGCAGGTCTTCAGCTCCGCTTTTAAGGTGGCGAATTTTCTCGTCGCTTCCGCTAACTTTTCCGAGTAAAACGTGTTGATTTTCTTTAGCTCTTTATCACAGTAATGAAAGAAACTTTCATCGAAGTTTACAAAATGTCTTTTAAGTACTTCATCCTCGACGCTGTCGGCGGCTGGTGCTTCTTCAACCGCCATATACAGCATCGCCTTCATTTCCTGCAAGCAAAGGAAACAAAAAAATTAGTTTCGAACAAAATGCTCATACGTTTGTACTTACCTCATAGTTAATGTATTGTTTTCGCCATTCGGGGGTAATGTGCGCGGATAGATGTTCCGCGAACTTCATGCTGACGGGTTAAGTTCTGTTGAGGAAGGAAGTCAAGATATCAATGAAATACTTGTTGGATGCCAATGATAAGGGATTGGTTTGACCTAAGGAATTTTATTGATCGATAAATTTACACCCATTAGGGAGTGGACTCATCATTCATTATTATGAAGCATAGAGTAGATAAGACTGTCAGCGATGGGCGCCACACTTGCCTATGAAGAAGGTAGGCTTTGGAATTGTACGAATATTGATGAATGTTTGATTGATGTACATATGGGAATGTTCAGCGACGGCATGATGGATTCATAGGGAAAAAACATATGCAAACAGTTTGATGGAAGTAATTGAACTAATCGACTTCTTGGCGATACAGAGTACTAGACAAATGGATAGTAATTATATAAGTATGCAGTAAAACCCACAACAATGTTTAAAAATAGCTGGTATTGGGAAATTTCCTATAAAAACTGTCAAGCGACTCGATTGAACACAGCACGAATAACATATGAAACTGGGTTTAACTGGTAAGTGGTAGATGTCAAGAGTTGTGAGCAATCCCTCAGACATAGAAACACAGAGAACCACTTACGGCGGATTTAGGCTGACACGGTAGCCGTTTGAATGAACCATCCAAATGGATGGTAGAGAGTTGTTATCCTAAGGAGATGACGTATTACCCCGAGCAGTAAACATCCGAAACCACTCGAGGCTCGCTGAGTAATTTGTATGTACGAGTGTGAGGGTGAGGGTAATTTAAAGGCTCTGAAGCTAATCTACAAAGAAAACAGCAGCGAATACTGACTTTTAACGATTTATCCTGACTCCTCCCTGTAGTCAGCTCTAGTTCCTTATAACTGCTGTGGGGATACGGTTTGAGATGGCGTTGAACGGTTGGATAGTAATGGACTGATAGTAACGCAAAGGACTTCTTTTTTTTTTTCTCTATTCTCAGGCACCATACAAATAGAGTATAGAGTAGGTTGGCCGTTTCGTGATTCTGTGTTTTAGACTTTTTTCTTAGATCTTCTAGTGACTTGGAAGGTATTTTTAGCGTTTGCCTTAAGGGAAACAAAGCAAATACTTAGGGAAATTGAAACTCCGCCACAGGATGACCAAAACTAAGGCAAATTTGCTTATAATGAATGTTAATTAAAAAGAACTGCCTTTGAAGAACCATTTCGCAATCATTGATGGATGATAAAAGTGAACATCATCCACATCTTAGAGAGATTCCCAAATTACTTTATTAAGCGTTACACTCGACATTGTTTGATTTACCAGCCCGATATCGTTGACTAAAAGGCATTACATATCAACGCCCATGGAGTGGTTCAGTTCCTATAACACATCTACACGAGTAAAATGGCCAGACTAAACCACAACTGCATACCTTTCAGCTTCAAATTAAGTTCTCAATCACCCAAGCTCGTATTACAAATCCAATAAATGAAATTATTGGCTTCCGGATAAATCAAGGTCGTTGCGACAGTGGCAGCAACCTGTTTAAATGGGGATTTGCATCGTCGCCGGAATGTGATTAGTTATGCGACGTTCCAGACGATGAATCATGTCTTGTATGAACGCTCGATTCCAGCTTAGGAGCTTATAATGATGTTATAATGTTATAATGAAGAATTTAAGCTTCGGTGGTCGAAAGATTGTGCAGACATCAAAGACATCAAAGGCAAATATACTCCCAAGGAGGGACAATCTAGATAAGAAGATCTTACACGGCTTTTTGTGTTAACGTAATTGCAATGGAATGGGCTTAGATTTAATTACAAAACAAACATGTCTACGAGTATTCTAAGCATGTTATGATAACAAAAAAATTGGCGCCGCTCGATGATAATTTTTGTAAATAAACAAATAGAACTACTGCACATTATTCATTGGATTTCATTCCGTTGGAGAGGCACTTGTGCAACCAAAGGGACTTACTGTGGTTCTTCATTCAGCAAACAACATTATAATAGCTTTTTTGGTATCTTAATAACAAAAAACGACTCTCGATTGTACGGATTGTGATATTCTATAATATAAAGTTGGCCAGTCCTCTGATGGTGGATTTGCTTGCAAAAGCAATGAACATGGTTCAAAGCAAAGCTTGCCCAATGAGTAAATACATATGTCCACGAATGGGGGTTAGTCCCTGTGCAGGAAGTTTAGGTGTGAAAGCAGTAAAGTTTTAATCAGTTTTAGAAAATACGTCTCCCTACCTCCACATTATCAATATTATTCTTGATACCTTAAGCCGATAATACCTCTTACCCGTCCTCTAAAGACGTCCGTCACGATCACCCAACCTTTCTTCAAAAGACTCTGGACTGCAAAATCGGTTGCAATAGTTGGTAGAACGCATTGAGACCTCTTTTGAGAACATGGATCCCACTATGTTGTCCTTCCTTGATATTTAAGGGCTATTTCAACAATATCGAAACCTATGTATGCATATCTGCACTTCCTAGCTTGAACTGAACTATATTTCCTATTGGATGGAATAAGAGCTGGCTTATCGGTGCAGATCGGTGTATAGGGGTACCCATCAAAACTACTGTGGCTAAGGATAGCGAATGAGACGCTCCCAACCTTGGGTAAAGGCAGGCTCAGAGTCATAGTTTTTCCGAATGACATTGCATGCGTCTGCCTGAACTACTGGATACATAAGGTAGCCTTGAAATCCATTCTCAAATACGAATTACTAGTCTGGTCGACGGCACTGGAGAACATTATACTGCTTCTCGATACCGGGTCTCCTTAGAACTGCTCTACACTAGAAATTAAACTTTGCATAGATATCTTTGGGGAGTAGTTGATACCGGCGAAAACAGCATTACGGCTTAGGGAATGCTCGCAACTGACTTGTAAAAACATGGGTCACGCACGTACCCCAAACATATTCCTAGTAATTCGGACTACGTTGTCCTTTATTTGGGTTTTAACGACAAATATAAAACCAGGATTTCTTGCAGAAGTGCTTGGAAATCTAAAGAAATGACTCCTCTGCGTATACACAGACAGATGCAAGACAGACAGTGTTTGGTCTAGGTGCGGGAGTCTATTTCAGTATACCAGACATTTACAAAACCACACGATCTCCGGACCACCGTATAACATCATAACAAGATCACCATCAGATTCAAAGCATCTCTAGAGCAGTCGATTGAAAAGCTAGAACCAGAAGACTCATTGTCTGATAGGCAGAACTGCCAGAAGGTTTCAACAATTTCTATAGAAGCTACAGAGATCAGGAAGAGGAAGAAACAATGGCACACTTTCTGTGTACCTGTCGTGTTCTATCTGCTTTGAGAAGGAAAATCCTAAGCAAATACTTCTTCGAAGATTTTAGTGCTCTGGCAAAGCCGACTTAAGCAAAATCTTTGTCTATGGGTAAAATGGATTCAATGTCTACATGGGTTTGGGCTGGCTCTATCCCCATTCTACATGTAGATCGCGGTGTTGGTAATCCACTCATATTATCCCTGACTGGGCGGGGGCAACCACCTAATCTGACCCAACCCAACCAACCTAAGTCCCGATATGCTTGTATTAAACACGTTAACACTAATGTTTTGAATGAACACCTAACCAGACGGATTTTATTGGCTCATATATCTTCAGCGCAAAAATTAACTTCACTATCTACAGCATACCTAACTTAATAATTTTATTTATTAAGATAGCTAATCACAGAAATCCTAGATGCGCCTGTAATTCAATTTTATGTTTCGTTTTATTTATATATGTAAAGTGCTGCTTTTCTCTCAGTGATCAACAAGGCATTACACGTTTACCGTGACGAAGGCAGGGACTCTTCTTGTCAGGATTGACACTCTCTGATAAGATTTGCTAACGCGAAACAAATTGCTAACAAATGTGTAAATAAATACGTTTCAGGCAAATGATAAACGAACAGCTGATAACTAATAGGTACGCAGCAAGCCGAAGGTGTGTAGCTAAATGGGAAAAACAGAAACCACATTCGTTCAGTCTCATAATTTCTGAAGAATGAATGCTTATTGGCGATTACCATAATAAAAAGTATATGGCTTATTAAAAAATAAAACATTAAGACAGCCAGATTGCACTGATTGCGACCTGTTGTCGCACTGGAATCTAGATACAACGATATACGTATACATTTAGTAAACAAAACGTAGTTGCATTTTGTTTTTCAATAACTGATTTCGCAGGAATATACTTATTCAGAAGGTTGAATAGACTCCAACTAGCAATCAATGACATTTACAACGAATCACTAATTCGAAAGGCATGTGTCCATTAATTTAGATAACACAAATCGACCGTGCAATAATTATCTCGTTAAGAGAATCGGCAACGGCAACCAGTTGGTGAAAGGAAAACGCCTGTCATAGATTATAATGTCACAACTTGACTATTCTTACCTAATTCTGATCAAAATTGACACAATCGATCCCGGCTAAACCCAAAATAGACAGACTTACCCACAGAAAAACAAAGCGCTAATGATAGTAAGTGGATATGTACACATGTACAGTGCACACTTTTGACGATCGAAACCATTAACTTTTAAGCCCCCCAAGAGACACTAGCGTCATACTTAATTCCAATTATTTATCATCTTTTTAAATTACCCAGAGCGACCGTCATGAGGATAACTGACACTACATGCATAACTTACCCAAAACCCCACAAGCTACGAGTATAATACTTGGGAAAGAATTTTTATGTAATTTAGACGTGTTTATCATTTAGGCAGTGAAAAAATGCTAATGAATGAAATTTACAATCCACGGGGGTTTCGTAGGAAAAATAAAAATTAAAACAAACAATGACGAAGCATTGAGAGCCCAATGGTAGTAACCACTCAAGACAGGCGACCACTTGTGGAGACAGACCAACAAAACGTGATCAGATGATATGTATAGCCAAATAGTTCGACTTCTATAATTAAATTAGCATTTCATTGTCGAAAAAAGCAGAGCAGTCAAGTCTTTGAGTCTATTGGGCACCGCACGTCAATTACGATGATGAATTCTTGTTTCTGCTCGAAGTAGCATCACCATCGTCAGCGTGTTCATAATCATCTGTGTAAGTAAAGATAAGTGTCATATGCAAATATTTAAAAAGAAAATTTGCCATGGTCGTGAAATTTAAGAAAAATAAGTTATAAATAAAAACGTGACATTTGCGTTGACTAAGTGCAGGACTTATTGCAAAATTGACATTTAAATTGCTTTGGGGATTATTTTTATACTCTGCTCAGTTGTTACTACCCCACGCTAGCTAGATAGTATGTAAATGTCACGTTGGGGGCTAGAATGCAGCAGTAGATTCCTGCTTTCGAATACGTGGCATAATATTTCCTACCCCATGGTACTCCCAATGGCAACTTATTAGTGAAGAGCATAACTCGGAGACATTGGAAACAAATCGAATACAATAGTCAACAAGACTTTGTAAAGTTCCACACTATTCTATAACCTTTTGATATATATATTTGACCAATAAATGTGCTGTCTTAGTAGAATTTTGGACAAGAAACTGACCTGAACTAAGCATCTTAGAGAAAGAGTAACCAAAATCACATGTGTCTACTGAAACATGCCAACGAGTAGAAGTAAATCTTACCCAATTCTGAACGAGACATGGAAGCTTCTGGGATATAAGTTTGATAAAGCAAAAGACCCCTTCTGTCGTCAGTGTGAAGGACATGTGCAAAACGCTGAGCACGTCCAAACGAGTGCAAATAACTCGAATGTCTTAGAGCAAGAGCTAGGCAATGCTTAAATCCCTAGCAGACTGCCACGTAAAAATCCAGCAAGATAGGGTCCAGCTTAATTCCGAGCATACATAAAGAATTACACGACCGCATCAAATATAACAGAGGAATCAGAATTTGAAGTACATTGCGTATGCATTGCAACCAAAAATATTGAAATACTGATACTAACTCGGATAGCAAAACAGTCATAAGTGGCAAAACAAACCAAGTTGGCAAAATGGCAACTGGAAAAGGAGGGTGAAACCAAACTGAGCTTGATCGACAAGAAACTACAAGCTGTTACGATAGTTGCTGTGCCGTTAACAGGAGTTAAAATTCCAATCAACGAGCAGATACGATGGGAATTCAATGATTGAACAATTCGCCAAGTTCCTAAAGACGACTACTGCCTTGGAATAAGATGTAAACTGGATAGCTATGCCATCAGCTGGATAGAGTGCATCCTCAATTTACGCAACATCAGAACTAAATTGAGCAGTAGCCAAGCACATAATGTGATCCGCGGGGAACTGCCCAAGGAGGTGTCTTATCTCCATTGCTATGGAATTTAGCAATAAACGAGCTCTAATTACCTCCCCCTTACTAAGACTTCTACCTCCTCTTTATTCAAACTTCAACTTCATGTTTCTCTCCAGAGAAAGCTAGATAATTGGTGAGGTCATCAAACCCGCCTGCACCCGCCATGCGTGTGTGTTCTAATCGGAAATATATGGTATCATCGAGGCCCGCACAAGTTTATTCACTCTGAACAATAACAAGCCCATAGACGTCTACATAGATTGCCACGCAGCCATCAAAACCACCACTTCCGTGACAACAAACTCATAAGACGAACTCAAATCCCCTAGCTCACGGCTATAATGGATTCAAGGACGCATGGGTTTCCAAGGAAATGAAAGAGTCGATAAGCTAGCTAGAACAGGTTCAGAAACAAACGACCTACCAACATATCACTCTGTTCAACTGCCCATTAGTCTCCTCAATTCCGAAATCTCCTCGGACTTTCACAACATGCCCAATGCTAGGTGGAGTGTACTCTCCTCGAGCCGTGTTTCGAGGCTACTTTGAATTTAATACAACAATAAGAGGACAAGAGAACTCTTATAGACCACAGTTGACACTTCTCATTGGTATCCTGAAAGGTCACAACCCACCTTGAAGGCATGGGAATCAGCAGCACAGACTTAATCAGATCCTGCAGCGATACAGAGGTAGAGAAAGACACAACGCACTTCCTCTGCGAATTACCAAAGCTCAACTTCAACTACCTGAGTGAACTAGACTGTTCTCCTTTGGCCGCAGTCACACCCTCAACCTACCTACCTACTTCACTGTAAATCGCGGACAGCATATGTAGACAAAACTGTTTACTTTAACATTCAACTGTTGGAAATGTGGGATTAGGTCAATTATGCAGCATATCGATCCCAAGGACATGGCTAAATTGTTAAAGGCTTTATCCGAGGATTGAAAGAGTACGATCGGCAGATTCAAAAACGGGTCATATCCAGCAAAGACTCGTTAAAGTCGGTTTCATTCAAGGAAAAAAGTTCTAAATAACTGATGACTTGAGTAATGTTTCTACGTTTTTACCAGGCTTTCATTCACTAATTCAAATTAGTCCTATCCACGCCCAGCAACTTATTTAGTTTGCACGTAACTACTAGAAGCTCCGTATGTAGGTACCTACGAGAAAGATTATGCATCATTGATTACTTAGTCAGCACGATTCAGATCAGAGAGATACCTTTTTCGAAATCCTAAAATAAATTCCCTAATTTAGATTCCAGATTTGAACAAAATGTTATTTCCAATCTAGCCGTTACGATAGCAACATTGATTAAATTCCCAACCGCCATTCAATTGCAATTGCTGTGTCAATTGCTTAATACCAGAGAGAGAGACGAATTAGTCGTTGTTTCTTTACTATTGCATTACATAAAAAAAATAACACAAGGGCGATGAGAAACTATAGATTTCCCTTCGCTCTTCTGACTACGATTTCACACCTAGTTCCCTCCAGCCATCCGGAGTCCCCAGCACTGGTTGCCTCGCTAATACCTATGACAAATGTTTGAACTTCTAATTGAATGGCGAAACACACTCCGAGACCGAAATCTTTACCAACGAATTAAGAATTCTGTGTACAAATAGATTTTCAATCCGCATTTTCGCCGCTTCCCCCGCGGACGATTGTAGATACAATTGCAATCTGAAAACTGCCATTATCAGCGCTATTTACACGACATTACAAAAGAGAGAAGCACACAGAAAAAAACATGCATTTCAGTGTGTTCAAGCAGATAAGAGCTCGGGAACTGTCGTCCAAATGTTTCCAAGTTCAATCCGAAAACGCACTCACCTGACATCAATTTTAGTGGACTTCTACAGTCAAATGATTCCCTTTGATTGAAATAATTGCTCGCAGGGTGGGGAATAGCACGAGAATTAATGATGAAGGTAGTTAAATTTTAATGAAACAAAACACAGCACAGAGAGGCGCACATTCACCGATGGTCGATAGTGTGGTGTTTTGTAATATTCCCCGCGTACTAACCTTGTGGGGATTTCTTAGAATTTGTCATTTGCAGCCGATTGTGAAGGGTACTTTCGGGTTTGGTTTCGTTCCACGCGAATTAGTGGATGTTATTTGTAAACAAATTGCGAGAATTAACTTTAATTGTCGCCGAACAAGGAAGACAAACAAAATAAAAGTGAAAACAACGACGAACCAACTACTACCTTTGAAATCCCGAAGTGAACTAAACAAAGAACAGCTGACGGAATGTCAGATTGGTGGGAAACTGTCAAATGAATGTCAGTTTGAAGTCTTGTCAATTTGAACAGGTATGGCTTGAGTGCAGTTTTGTTGATGGACCGGAAATTCATTTTCATTTGTTGATACTTATTTGGAAAAGAAGGTGAACATGTGCCAATTACTTTGATTTGTACCATGAGTGGACTGCAGAGCAAGGGGTTCCAGCCTCAATCTCTAGACAATATTCAACAATTCTTTCACGGCCCCATCTCTCGCAAACGTTTGCCAAACAATCGAGAGTACAACTGTCACTAAATAGTGTGACCCTTCCATTCGTGTAAAGGATAAAACACCCACAATACGATAGGTAGTGAGAAACTATATGCCTTCTGTCCACAGACTTGTAGCGCCACATATTTATTTTTATTTTATTTAAATTAAATGAAATACAAACAAATTTCGGAAGCGTTTTCAAAAATGAATGTACTTACGATAGAAACTAATGAATGACAGGTTTGTTGTGCTTCGAAGGAAGTTTATAATTATTGAAAGTGTTTCAGATTTCGAGAAGTAAATTGATGGTTAGTTGCCATGATGAAAAATCTAACGATTCGGATACAAACATAAGGTCTGTAATTTCTCTCAGAGAGTGATGAAATTACAAAAAAGTAAACGTAACGTGAAAACTAGGAAATTTGAAAATTCTTTGTTTTGGGAGAGTACGCGAACAGACATATTTTAAAACAACACTGAAACATGTGTATGTCTAAGTCGATCTTACACTTGGCCCAACAGGTCGATGGGACCCAGGGCCTAGCTTTTCACAACCATTCGTGTTGTGCGTGTTATATTCTTTGCACGAATGGAAGGGGCCTACTGTTTAATGCCGTGTCCGAAGGCAGTTTGATTTTGAGAAGCTTTCTCAGGACATTTGCACTCTCGGATGTTTGTCAGACGCTCGCAAGAGATGGGGCCGTGAAAAACTTTTTAGGTGTTCCGACTGGGACACGAACCTCGAACCCCTTGCTCCATAGGCCAACGCACTAACCCTGAGTTACGGCGCCCACACAGATTTGACAGATTTTGTAAATCAATGCAAAGAAATTTCCTGCACTAAAATGCATTGCATGGGGAACTAGAGCGCTCTGTTGTTCGTTGTTTTGGGAGAGTACGCGAACAGACTTATTTTAAAACAACACTGAAACATATGTGTAAGCCGATTTTCCATCCAAGAAATTCTGTGAACAATTTTAGCAAGCTGTTGTAATTGCATGAGTACTGTATTTCGAGTCTTTGTGCTCCAACGGACTCTATATCTATCGAGAACAACGAGCATAGCAACAAAGCTGTTATTTGAATGAGGATTATCGAGAACCTACATATTAAGACTTATTCGAGATCCTAGTATCGAGGGTATTCATTCGATCAAAAGGTATGTATGTATAACTGGCACCAACATTTATTTCACTCTTCTTAATACTGTCGATTCATTGAATTCATTAGAAAGAACACGCAGAACATAAATTTCTACAAAGACAGACATAAACCGCATCTGATCTTGTTATATTTTAGCCGATAAATGGCTACCGTTTCTAGCTAATCCCCTTTGGTTTCTAGAAGGATGTCCCTTTGCATATCATTGACAAAAATGTCATTATAAACTCAAGATCTAGCTAGAAATTTACTTCACTTTACTTGATAATATCACTTGAACTACACTCTTATCACTTTTTTAATTTTTACAAACGTTTAATACCACTTTTTTAATTGCACAGGCTTATTAGACCCACCTTGCTACACACCACTGTTTCGTATTCCAACAGATCTCGGAGAAAACGAGTAAAGCCAATTTCCGCTTCTTTTATACGCTTTATTGTGCTTCTGGGTTTATTTAATTAGCTTAGCCATTCTGTTTGCAGTTGATAACAACTGTAAATTATATGTTGGTAATATCCAGAGAAATAATTAATATTTGCACTAGAAGTTCCGGTGGCCAATAAAACCTAAAGCATAGGATTTGGAAGAAGAATTTCGGCGCGTGGGTATTAGTCTTGTGGGACTGTTCATTAGAAACAAGGCGGTCCACATTCTCCTGAGAAACGAATTGAAAACTATCGAAGCGTTCAAGATTTTAAAGAATGGCGAATTCTCGAATCTTTGTGTTTTTGATCAGGGATAGGAGTTTCGTTTGAATCTACTCCCAGACAATGGAGAAGACTCAAAGCTGTACCATTGTTCTCAAGACCGGTTAAACACATGTGTAGAATTTTCAAAGGTTTTGGTCGCAATTGATTGGTGCGTTGGACCAGGGAACATGGGGTTCCAGATTCAATTCCTAGACAACACCTACAATTTCTTTCACGACCCTACCACGAGCGTCTGACGAACATCCGAGAGTACAACTGTCATTCTCAGATAACAAATTGCCCTTTGGATACGGCATGGCTGTGATATGTTAAGTCCTCGGTCCTATAGACCTGCCAAATATTTTTTTTTGTTGTTTGGGGCAACAGTTTCATGGAAACTAGGTCCAAGCTTCTTACAACCATTCTTGCTGTAAGTGGTAAGTTATTAAGACGAATGGATGGGGGCCTACTATGTCACACAGTGTCCCAAGGGTCATTTTTGTATTCAGTTGTATCGGTTTTACGCTCGGATGTTTTTCAGACGTTCAGGAGAGATGGGGCCGTAAAGGTCAGCTGTTGCCTGAGATTCGAACCCTAAACTTTCAGCTCAGTAAGCTAAAACAGCTTCAAAATCTAGAATAGTCACCCAAGTATTTTAGATTCAGGGGACTCCACGAGAGCCCTTAAGTCTATTATTGGGCTTATCGCCTGCGCGGTGCGCTTAGTCTCTGGAATGCAGATGAAACTATTCCATGTGGTCATTTGGTCTTAGCTTCCATGTGGCCATATAGATTTAGTCTCCGACTCTACTCCTGGATTACTCTACTTTAGCAAGATTGAGATTCTGAGTCAATATTAATGGAATACTGACAAACAGTTTACACTAAATACATTCTACAAGTTGAGATACTTTGCATTAACTTAATCGGAGTGTCAATGAGAGATGGAGTGGGCTCTCAACTTGACATGTATCTAGAAAACTTAAAATACGATATAACTGAAAAACAGAACAATCTTAGCCCCTTGGCAGCCTACAAATGCAGCTTACCTTTGCAGACCTGTAGAGAAAGCACAGCTTACATCCTTTGTAAAAGCCAGTAATGTGGACCTCGGCACATACCATTTCGGAGACCTGGACAAGCTGTCAGAAAAGTCACCATTAACTATCTTAAAATTTATGTATAACAATCTGTAAATGGTTTCGGGTTCAAAATCGCACTAATTAATGTTCTTCTTTTTTCGTTTAGGCTTCTCTGAAACGGGGACACAGAACTGATTTGAAATCCGAGTGGTAGCTGAGCCATTCTTGTCCTCTCTACGTACTACGTACTATGTTTACACAAATTCCACTTCTAATTCGCCTCTATTTGTTCTTTTTCCGCTACCAAGCGCCAATAGAAATGACAATAATTAAATCTAAAATTGTCCACAACATTCAACTTACAAAAACGTGTATTGTTACCACAATTTATTGCTTTATTGTTCGTTAACAACCACACATAGGAGTTCCCAAACAAATTAGCCATTCATACATCAACTAACTTCTTCAACGGCTTTTGCTATATTCCTCTTCATCCATCCATTCTAAACAAATCGAAAACAAAATAACCGAAATCTTGATCCCGGGAATTTCATATGACCACACAATACAAATCCGCAGACAGGTTTATTGTTTCTTTCTTTCGAAAAGAAAAAGAAAAACGAAAGACGAGAAGGCACGTTCACGAAGAGAAGAGGATCCAGTTTGTTAATCCGAGATGTTCGAACCGCGTGGAGTGAGTGGATAATCATGTGTACTTCAGGTAGATTGTTGCAGATACTGCCAGACAATGTCAATCCAAAAAATGTGCTTTGTTGGTTTAATTGTTGAGGAGAAGATTTATAAGGAATGCGATACCTAATGCCTGAGAGTCAGGCAACAATCAAATCTGTGGGTTCGTAAATTATAAAATCCAGGCTGGTGTGAGACTGCAACAGACTTGGTCAGACTAACTAGTAAGTCACTAGAACACGTGGATGTAAAACGAAGTATACTGTGCTTTGAAACCTTTTTTGAGATCGAAGCCTTTGCGCGTTCTTCTATTCCACAAAATACGGAAAGAGCTTGAAAATACGAAAAAGAGCAAATTGTCTGAATTTTGGGGTGACATCCCTCAATTCAGACAGATCAAAGAACGTCTAGGAGATGACAAATCTGTAATTGATTAGAGCCCACCTAATCTTGATTCTTGAACAAAACGGAGATGCTAACGAGCCATCGTTTTGCAGGAAACTGATTATTCAGGACAACTAAGAAATACCAGTATCTAAAGCAATGTACTCACAAAAGAAAAATTCAACTGAAATTGTACTTTCTTCAGAGCCGAATCGTGATTCTCTTGAGGCAGTTGGGCTCATCTAAGATTTTGAGACTGAAGTACGTGCTTGAGCTCGAGTATTTTGTTAATAAGACAGGAAGCAAACAGTCACTAAGATGATCATTTTTTAGCACGAAATTACTCCTGTATGGAATAGACCACATATTCTCAATATCGGGTATCTAACCTAATTGGTTTTTTGAGGTTAGGAATACACACAATCAGAGGGTTTTTCCTTCCTAAAGGATACATCTTTTTTGGGAAGCGGAGAGTTTTCCGGATGAGTAAAAAAAGGCAAGCTAACCTAGATACATAAGATATTATCAAGGCTATGTACAATGGGTTCACATTATACGTGTTGCACGAAAGAAGGCTGTTTGAGGAACTCGAAGTCCAAATTGGGGTTCGCAAGCCTGCATTCACCAATAATGTTTTTATTGGTGATTACCTATATTCTTAATGTAGCTTTATCGACGGGAAATGGAGGAATTCAAAGGGCACTTACATCCGAACTTAAGCCCCTAATATCTCACAGAATAATGGACCTTTACGAAATATCCGGAAAAGTAGAGAGGGAAGCAGACTTTGTTGAGCTGAGATTTAACTCGGCCTAGGACTAGGAGCCTAGGACTGAACTCATCAACTCATATTTGCATTGCTCACCAAAGGGTTCAGAGAGTAAAGAGTAAAGGATATTGCCAGCCGAATAGGCAAAGTAAAGTTTGAATTTGGAATGCTATCCACAATTTGGCAAAGTAATGCAATTAGCTTAAACATCAAGCTACGACTGCTCCATTCCAAATTTGAATACGAAAGTGTCAGTGGATTTCAGGATGGCAGAATACACTCCGGTTCTAGGAGTATATACCACAGAACAATCGAGAAAAAATCACGAGAACTGGGAAAGTATTAGGGAGAGCTGAGACACATTTCCAGAAAACAAGAGAACGGGCCATGAACCTATAAGCACAACCATACAACGACGAAAGTGGCTGTAGATGATGATGACTCGTCTATACCACGCGATGTAATGGAATCCGCTCACCCAGGATGGCAGGATACGCTGCGGTTCCAGAAGCATGTGTCACAAAAAAGTCGAGAAGGATATACATATGTATGACAACTGAGAAAAAATTGGAGAAGGCTGAACCACATTGCCAGAACCACACAGAGGAACTAGGATCAGATGATATATACATATGTAGGTATAACATACGAGTTATAGGACAAGGGGTTATAGGACAAAGTAAGTATAGCCTCCGAATACCATGGGGAATTAGGAGCTTGTAAGGGCCTTACAACTCAAGCAATGAACTACTAATTAACGTAAGTTCACCTTAATTGTCACTAATAGTAGATAAACATCATACAAGCAACAGGCTAATTCTTTCAGATATAAAAAATTAGAGAACTCTTTCTGAGAGAGGAAATTTATTTGGTTGACATTAATGAGAGGAAAATCCTTTTAGTCGTACAAGCATTTGCATCTTCTCCTTTTAATTGCGCTAACCTACATCTGCCAAAGGGAACGTATTTCCAGAGTTGCCGACATTTCCTGGTGCGTTACATGCCCATACTGTGTAGTCCAGCAAATGGTAAACGCAATCGCCTGCCACTGAAATGTGCTCTCATCCCCTGTCCCACTCCACATCCATGTACCTGTGTAGATTGATTTGTTTTCTTGTTAAAAAGAAATCAAAGATCCCATAGTATTCCCGACCCGATGTTTTGGTCTTCACATAATGAATTGGAGGCGTGCTGTGTGACTGTCCGCCAAACCCTTAAGAAGAGGATCTCTGCGTGTTCTATTCAACTGCCAGCCCAGAGCCAGTACCTGCAGATTCCCGAAACTGTGTGCGAAAAGCCAAATCAGAGAGCTGAACCCACCAACAGTTAAACCGATTTCTTCTTCAGTAGTCGTTCGGCCAGCAACACGAAAACATTTCGGGATAAGTGCGGGTGTTTATTTCTTATTTTTGGTTCGGTTAATGTTTTCAAATAAAGTAACGGACGGCTAGGAATCCGGTTTAGTCCGCTAGATATTGAATGATAGTGGCGCTTAGTTTTTAGCTTTCCTCCTCCCTATTGGTCGGTTGCGATGGCTGATTCAACATTTAAAATGAAAACTTTACTGGACTACGAGGTGATATCGGTTATCGGGAGTGGTACCTTCGGGACGTGCTACAAAGTGCGCGACATAGACACCGGTGAGACATACGCATGGAAAGGCGTGGACTACGACGAACTAAGTGAAACGAAGAGGGAGTCCTTGATATCAGAAATAAACGTGCTACGCCAGTTGCAACATCCGAATATAGTGCAATACTATCATCACCTGGTCAATCAAGAGTCCAAGTCCATATTCATCGTAATGGAGTGTTGTGAAGGTGGTGATCTGTCGCAACTGATCGAGAAGTGTCGAACGGAGAAGCAGCGCTTTGAAGAGAAGTACATTTGGAGAGTTCTGTTCCAAATTTGCAAAGCCTTACAGGTCTGCCATAACAAGATCCAAGAAGGTACCATCCTACATCGTGACATAAAACCAGCAAATATTTTCTTGGACAGTCAAGGCAATGCGAAGCTAGGGGACTTTGGATTGGCACGTGTCCTGCGGAGGAATGAGAATTTCGCTGAGACATTTGTTGGAACACCTTATTACATGAGTCCCGAGATCGTCAAAGGCTCAAAATATGATCGGAGGTCAGATGTCTGGGCTGTTGGTTGCTTAACCTATGAAATGTGTTCCCTCAGACCTCCGTTTAAGGGTCGACGCTTCGATCAGCTGTCCAAGAATATTTCTGGTGGGAAATTTCACTCCATTCCCGATTGTTACTCGTCAGACCTGCAGCAAATCATTTCCTTCATGCTTGAAGTGGACAACGATCAGAGGCCCAACATCGACATCGTCACAAGGCATCCGATCTTGGTAAGAAATATCGTCGATATCCCAAACGAATTTCCCAATCTTATTCCCATCACTACCTCGGAGGAAGAAGAGTCCAACTGGAAACTTACATTCACACCCAGGACAGATCTCTCCAGCACTGCTTTGACACATTTCACAGTAACTGACGATGAAAACAAACATGTGACAGGAGTTTCAACTCCAACTCTACGCTCGGAAATCTTCGATTCGGTTAGACGGAAGATTTTCCCCAGAACTCTTAGGTGCTCGGATCCAGAGTTATATGAGAGTATACTGAGGGCGGATGAGGAAACTACCATTAAGCCTACAACCACTGGTTACAGTCCGAACCTAATGACGCAAAATATTTTCGAGAAGACCCTTCAGGACCGTTTACATGCAATTCGAGCTCACGAGAGTCTCCTCAAGCAGAGGGAGGCAAACTTACTCTTGCGGGAACACAAGCTGAACGAACGTGAAAAGAGGGTGCTGAACATGGAAAGGAACCTGGAAGCCAAGCAGGCTGCAGCGGAGTTATTGGCCAAGCGGATAGCAAGCGATCGAATTCAATTTGAGCCACGTCGTGTACCATCTATGCGGAAAATACCCACAAAAAACTGCGATGATACCTACTGCAGCATCGAGTCTAATGAAACTTTGCTGGCACCTACTGTCGCCAAACTCAACCTGGCCACTATGGCTCCACCTAAATCTCTCGCCAGGAAGGTTACCTTCAAATCACCAAAGAAATTCACGAAGTACGACATTGAGAACATACCACCACCAACGGCCAGCGGTCGTGATTCCCGGAGCAGCATACTCCGTTCCAGCGTCTCATCGAAAACCAGCGATGAATCAGATGGAGGTCAGAGTCAGAAAAGGAAATCTATTTTCTCAATCTTTGGGATCAACCGGGCGACCAAGGATAATAAAGCGGAATCAGCACCCACTAAGCAGGAATCGAAAAATTCCACGGACGTCCCTATTGAAAAGTGCCAGCCAGAGGAGATATCCAATATCTGGACCATGGAGAATAAACGAGCGGCCTTCGACATGCTGGCGGCGATGAATGCCGCTGCTGGAAGACTCGGAAACAACGATAATGGGATGGTTGGCCTTCGACAGTGTCGACAATCGGTGCGAGACCGGGGTTCATCTTTGCGTCGAAATCAACATCTTCGAAGGTCAGTCGTTGGACTGTCTACTGGCATGGCAGAGGCTCATGGTTCTCGAATCATTTTGTGAGAATCATAATCGTTTTTAACTCGTCGTTGGCAATAAAATAATATTATGGGTACCTATGTGATAGCGAAAGGAATGTGATGATGGGATATTCCCGAATTGTAATACAATGGTTGTTGTATGTTGATGCATACCTGTGTGAAATGCGGAAGGGTGCGTTCGAAATACAAATAAAGAAGGATAAGTGTGTGTTAAGGAAGTGTAAATATTTGCTTTTTATTTGGTTAACAATTCTGTTTCAGGTTATTTACGACTATAAAGACAAACGTGAACAAAGGTAGGTATCACGGAGGTGATGGACACCAGTTATAGGAGAATAGGTAAAAGATGGTAAGTGATTCGAATAGCTTCCAGGAACAAGGAATATTGAGTGGTGGAACAGTTCGATTGGAAGGTATTAACCATTGTTGGCCGGACAGTGTGTAGAGAATTAAACTTGATCCCTGACGTACATAGGTAGATAGGTATTTCAAATAAGCAATCAAAGACGACTCAACAGTAGAAAACGTATCCATAAGGTAGGTGGTATAGACTTAGTCCCCTAGAGCATCTGTTGATTAACCTGAGAACCCACAACAAAGATATGAAATCTTCCGTCTTCCAAATCTATTTGACTTAGCCTTTAGCATATGCAGTAACCATTGTATGAGTTATCGATAATAAAAAATACTAGGCACAGTTCTTCAAGTCACTCTGGCTAAGCTTAAAAGCTTCTCTTCCTTATGTCCGCTGGCTATAGAGTGTTGGTTCTATCAATAGTTGGTGAACTCCTTAGGAAGCATACAATGTCAACAAAGCCTGGTGTTCGGATTTCTTCAACACGTTTGAGCTGCCTCCAGCTCATTCCAAGAGACTGCGACTCGGCCTCAACTGTTCTACACCACGTTTGCCTAGGGTGTCCCGCTCTTCAGCCTGCTTGAGTGAGCGGACTCCACTTCATGCATCGTTGCAACTTTATCTTGCAGCGAAGGTTTGCAGCTTACGTGGGTTAGTGGTGTCCGTAGCTTTAGCTTTCCTGAATCTGCTGAGCACATCCAGTTCGGAACCACCACGGTTAGCCGATACCACACGTTTTTCCACCACCTGTCCGGCGAAGTAGAGTTAAGCTCTAGTGTTGGAAGTATTTCAAATAATTGAGTAAGAACGCGAGTAAGTTCTTCTACTCAATCGTCGACTGCTGCGGTAGAGATTTACGGAATGAATCCCCTTACGAAAATTCGTAGTAGCTCCGCATTTCTTCGAATGCATTCAATGACGGGTATACAGCTTTCTAGTTGTTGGAACTTAGGACTTAGACATTTTCAGGAGATTATTTGGAATTTCAGAAAGAGTCCAATGAGCATTCAGTTATTGTAGAAGCCATACCCCCTCCCAGTCTTGAAGAGCTTAGCTCAGCTATCAAAAAGCTGAAGAACAACAAAACCGCTGAATCTGAACGTCTATATCACCGGAGTTTCTAAAACATGGTGGTGATGCATTGGTAGGATGCATGAACCACATCATCAAGTATGGGTCATGCCTGATGAAGGGACGGACTATCCAAAACACTAGCTCGGCCACATGGAGCAAATGGACAGTCACAGAATGGAGAATCACAGCCCCCAGATTCGAGACAACAAGGAAGATCAAATCATCGTTTTAGGGTCACAACTGGAAGCAGCGTGTCTGGGATCGAAGAGAGTGGGTCGGAAGCCCGTTAAATAAATATGTAAGTAGTAACGAAACTACCACATCATAGTTTTTAACTTCTATTCCTCACTATGCAGAGCCTAGTACCTAGCAACTATGTATTCGTGTTGTGCTTGTAATTTGGTGCACACGTACAGAAGAGTAAAAGAGCCAAGCTCTCGGATGCGGCGGCTTCTTCCTAAGAACGGTCTGCTTGGGAGCAACGGCTTTTGATAAAGTTCTCCAATGAGGTTCTGCCCTATACGGAGTAAGCTGAACAAAACAGAACAGACCAGTACCCCATTAACTCACCCAGAGTTTAAACTAAAAATGTCATCTGTTGATTGAGCTTATAATTGATCAATTGACGACGAAAACATTTTAGAGAAACCTAGCTTAAACCACAAACAATGCTCCGAATCTATCGCTGAAACAATACTAAATTGCCACACTGACCCATTTCTTACTTTTAATGGTCACCCTTTTGGAACACGACACAACGATGGAATCATCTCAGGTGATTTTTTCTGTGGCATTCGCGTGCAAACTGTGAAAGTTCATCTCTTACACATGCCTCCTTCGCAAACACCACCTAAACGGAGTTCGTAAACAAGTGAACGTGGTGTCAACTGAATCGACCCCACAGTCATACGTCCAATGTTCAAAGTAGTCTCCGACTGATAAGGTCAACCTCCAACTGATAACGAGTGTCTACCAAATGCAAATGAACCCAGTGATGAAAAAAACGCCACAGATTTCTCTATCAAATATATTTTTTTAACTTTATTCCAAGACTAAACTTTGGGACTTTGTCCCACAAATAAATGCACTTATGGTATCGAGAATCGTTCAACCAACCTAGGGTTGCATACGGAGAGCGCCATCAATGCGGATAGTTTCACCGTTCAACAGTGGATTTTCATAGATAGCCTGCACCAAGTGAGCGTATTCCGAGGGCTCTCCCAAGCGCTGTGGGAACGGAATGCTCTTGGCCAAGAAGGAACGAACCTTCTCTGGCAAAGCAGCCAACATCGGTGTGTTGAAGAGACCGGGCGCAATAGTGCAAATACGAATACCTTGTGTGCTTAAGTCACGAGCAATTGGCAGAGTCATGCCAACAACGGCTGCCTTAGAGGCAGAGTAAGCTGCCTGACCGATTTGTCCATCGAAAGCTGCCACAGAAGCTGTGTTCACAATGACACCGCGTTGACCATCCTTGTTCGGTTCGTTGGCTCCCATTAGACCAGCAGACAAACGGATGACATTGAAAGTTCCCACGGTGTTCACTGTCAACACTCTGGCGAAATCTTCCAACTTGTGTGGATATCCCTTATTGAAGTTGTAAGTCCTAACAGCTGTTGCTGTTCCTGCACAATTTACAGTCAAATCCAAGCGTCCGAACTGATCCTTAGCGATTTGAACGGCAGTCTGAACATCCTTCTCCGAGCTAACATCGACTGGAACAAACACAACATTGTCGCCCAACTCGCTGGCAACTTCGCTGCCCTTTGATGTCGATAAATCAGCCAAAACCACTTTAGCTCCACTACGTGCCAAACGTTCAGCAGTGGCTCTTCCCAATCCAGAAGCTCCTCCGGTAACTAGTGCTACTGCGTTCTATATAAAAACAGAAAGAAAAAAATCAGTTAGGCGGGGCTGTTAGCAGTTTCTAGCTATAAGAAACATTTATGTAATGGAAGCATCTGTGGACTTTGGACCCGGACCCTAGTGGGGAGATGAAATTGTATCCAATTGATCTACATTCTGGCAGACAACTTAATTGGAAATAAATACTCGCAAAAACAATTCATTTAAATGCAGGCAATACCACTGCTTAGCTTATTTTTATGTAAACTTTTCGTGCGGAATTGCGTGGATAAATTTTTGTCCCCGATAAGGGATTGCACTTTGTATTTGTTTGCAGAATGGTTTACATACCTTAATCATGATGAAAACTGGGAGAAATTAACGTTTATCTTGCTTGTAAATAGGAAATCAAAGTGCAGGCACTCGGCGGAACTCAGGGAATTTATTCTTTTCAGCTAAAGAAAATAGATTAAACTGAAGAAGAGGGCCAAGTCCAAATGGTATGGCTGCTTCAAAAATAGCCGGCCGCTGTTATCACACGAAGGCAAAGTGAATTTTGACAGTTCTTTCGGATTCTCCTTCCACTGTGCACTAAAGCTGAGTTCATACTTTGTTAAATTATTTGACTTCTTTGTTAAATTTGTTTGATTTATTTTTCTCCTCTGTTCGCGTTTAATTTTAGCTTCCATATTAAAATGTTGACAAAGAGAAAATATACTTTTGCACGCTAAATTCGCAGAACCAGACGCGGGTTCTTATAAACCGCGGAAGGATGACAGAAGGTATATTTGGCACTTTGGTTAGTAAGTAATGGAATGTATACGAGGTAATAGAGATAACTGCCCTGTCTCAGTCCGTCTCTGGCACTGCTAAGCAAGGTTGCTTCTTATTTGCTACTAATCTAGCATCCTGCTAACCCAGAAGCAGTTTTATTTAATCGGTGTAAAATGCCTATAGTGCTAACCTAGTGCCTAGATGGTGGGAATTATTTCCGTCTTCTTCTTCGTCTCTGCAACTTCTGCAGAAACAATTTGACAAGACTCCTATTCTGATGGCATGCTTTCCTATCCAGCTAGTGTCCTAGGCTCGGATTCCTTCTATTTAGAAACAGGAGCCTCTTGATTTTCTCCAGGTCAGGTAAGAAGAGTTTGAAATGAGATCACTCTTCCTCTTTAACCCTCGCTACACTATGATTTATCAGTCCTTTGTTTGATAGGGTTTTGGCTATCTGTTACCTATCCTTACATTCTCCATTTGTCCGCAATTTTACCCTAGAATCACTCCTTGTTTAGTGCAGGTTCTCAATGAAGTGGCAGCTTCCATGAGAGACTTATGAGTGACAATGGTATTTTACTAACTTTATTATTTACTTGGTACTGCTGGACCTCAAATCTTAAGGCATTTTTCAATGCTTGCTATATTTACTTTGGAAGATATCTAGTATCATTTCTATGGCCGCTACTTTACTTGAAAAGAATAAATTATCCGCATCCACGCATATCTGGCAGTGATGTGCCATGGCCATCTGATTTAAGTTGACTTTTTTAAGTGAAGAAAACAACAGCAACTTGTGGCCAAATTTCCCTTGCCTTACGGAATTAATTTGTTTAAACAAAATGACCGACAAATCCAACACATTATCCCCCGGTTGGGTGCGGTGTCAGTCAAAGAGTCGTCCAGAGCGGTACTACATTTTCAACAAAAAAACAGGCGAAACCAATTGGTGCACAGATGCTGTAAACACAACTCCGCAGAGGACTGTTTCAGGTAACTTTTCCAAGACGCATTTCTCAAAATACATACATATGTTCTAAATCGAATCAGACAATTTTTGCAGCTAAGGATATTATCAAAACACCAGCACAAGACCGTCTCAAACGTCTGCAAAGTAATTTGCAAAAAAAGAAAATAAAAGAGTCTACCCCGCCCAAAGCCAAGGGTGGCAGGCCTGACAGGTTCAAGAGCCTTTCTGACCGTTTGCGAGTGGAAAAGGAAAAGTCTTCTGAAATTAAAGTAGCTGCCGTCCTAGGAGAGGCTTCTTCAAAATCAAATTCACAGGCTTCATCTCAAAAGCTTGATCTTAGTCCAAAAAAAATGCCTGTTCATCCAACCGAGAGTGATCCCACTAAGGAGGACAAATTCGTTATACCAAAGAAGCTAGTTCCCTCAGGAATAGTAGATATGTCACCTGGTCCAAGCACAGATTCCAGTTCGACAGAGTCACAATGCAACCCCAAACGGACTGGATTGAAGAGATCATCTCAAGGAGATCTATTTGAATTGGGTCCACTTCCAAGAAAGATGTTACCCAACCCAACGAATAAACCCGGAAAGAAACCAGGCTGCAGTCCAAATAACAGTAAGAAGCCCAACAATAAACCCTCAACAGCTACATCACATACCGCCGACTCTCCCAATCGTGTTGACTGCGATGTAAACGACAACGAACAACCTTTGAAAGAGGAAACTAAATTTAAATTTGCATCAAAAGTAAGAGATATCTATAAAAATTTGATTTCAAGAGTAACGAAGCCAAAGAAACAAAAGTATCCGCCGAACACGGACAAAGAAAGGGCCCCAAATATCTCGATTAATTCCAAGCCGTTTTTCAAGCCAAAGAAACCAGATAACAAAAGTTCCTTGCGAGGTGTCCTACTGGAGAATGAAAGCGGAAGTATAACGCCAAAGGTGCCGTCCGTTCCACAGAAAGTATCGTCACCCATTCCCGTCCCAAAGGAAAGTGGTAAGTTCTCTGCTTCCATCTATTCGTGGTTTCGCTTTCATAGATCTCTGTCTCTGTAGCAAATTCTAGACTACAGCGATTAAGAAACTCGCTGCATCTCCAACAAACTACCATCAATTCCGCTTTAAATGCATCTCATGATTCATCTTCGATAAACGTGTCATCAGATAATTCCTTCAGCAGTATATGCTCTCCAAGCCTATCCACTTCCGAGTGTGAACCAATGGACTGGCAACCCATTACAGAAGATACTTCGGACAATGTGGTAAAATCAATGAAATACTATTATAACTTCCTCCTTAAACTCTCAATCCCTGTAGATAGCGTCATCGCCTCTGTCCAATATTCAATTGGGGGATTCTTCCGGTCTTAGTGAGCACTACGACACGGTCAATGAAAACCTACTGCGCCTATCAGCAGAAAAGAAACAGAGCAGGCAGTGGAAAACAAACTATTTTTACTTTGTGGTCGACACAAATGTTTTCCTTCAAAACATTACTTTCCTTGAAGAGTTGACAACAATGAAACTATGCGGTAAGATCAATTCCAAGCAACTTAGACTCTACTTACAACTTTTTACTGTCCAGAAACTGTGGGAACCATTATCTACGTACCTTACTGTGTTCTACAGGAGTTGGATAAATTGAAAGTGCGATCTCCCAGCGAAAGTATTAAAACACGCTCGGCTAGAGCCATCAAGTATCTCAACAAATCATTTGAAGAAAAACACCAACGAATACAAGGTAAACCATTATAACCAGCACCGCATTCCCTACTCTAACGTGTCCATTCTGTAGCGCAAAGTGCTGCCGATGAAACTAAGCATTTAATCAAAGTAACCTCGCCAGATGATAGCATTCTTAACTGTTGCTTACAAGTAAAGCAAAACGTGAACAATGTGCTACTCCTAACCGAGGACATCAATCTCCGGAACAAGGCAATGTGTAATGACGTTCTGGTCTCGACAAAGAGTGATCTCGTCTCGAAGCATGAGAGTCTTATATAAACGACGCCTGGTTCAATTTACAAAGAAACTGGGCGTCTGGTTGTAACTACTGTTGAATTAGATGAACAGAACTGATTTACTTCCGAGAGGGGTGTACCTGTACGCATGTGCATTTGCACAAACATTTATTTATTAGATTTAAACAAATTATATTTTTTCGATCTAATATTTCGTTAGTGCTGTAAATGTATCCATTAATAAACTCAATGTTTACAAGAAGAAGAAAGCAAGGACTTAAGTCGGAGGCGGAAGATTGGTTGCCAAATGAAATTAAGAAATAGCTTGGCTATCATTTTGAAAACTGCCGGAAGGACACAATAGGGCTCTAGAGTTCCGCATTGGGTGTTAGGATACAAGCGTTTCTTGTTGATAGACTTGCAAAAGCACGAGTGCCATCACTCCAATTCGCTTTATTTTTCCGGTGTGAACGCAAACACTACTCTATGTGGCTTATGATTCAAATTTCCCCACGTTAGGCAAAAATTATGATAAAAAAGTGACAAAATGAAATGAAATGGAACCACCTACTAGAAGTAGACGAAGACATGGTTGCGATTTTGTATCATCTTCAAGATAAAGTCTTTAGGAGAAGAGACAGGCTTTTTATTTTCATATTATCCAAACATCTTTAGAATTGTACTTGCTCCAAGGATGCATTCGGATTCCATGCCTCAGATAGGTACTCCCTACCATATTTTTCGTTTGGCATTTGTTTTGTTCTGGGAGTAGAAGGATGCACAGTACATCCTTCCTAAATTTATTGAAAAAAAGAAGCATCAACATCACACCCTACTACAGCAGCAGCAAAAGTAACCAGAGCTAGAGCCCCAGCAAGTCTCTTGATAACGAATCGAGCTAAGTTTTAGAAGGACTTTGGATTTTACGAATTTGATCACGACTGACTCTGAAATGTACCTACTGACCTTGATGCTGGTAGTGACAGATTTTCGAACCTGACGCGCTTGGTTTCGCGCTGAGAAGAACCGGCAAAGAGAAGATTCTGGCAAAACCGAGACCATTTTGAATTCCATTATTTTCTGTGAATTCGACTTAATGAATCCACCCTGTTGTTGCTTAACCTGTTGTACATCTAGCATCTACCCAATGAAAGAGAAACCGAAATTCTCCGAAATGACGGTACAGGCGTGAACAAGAGCGAATGTGTCAGAATCAGACCACATCCCCGGTTCTGACACCATCGGAAAGTTCAGATTGGGCCTCTATGGCAACGCCTTCTGAACTTTTGGAAGAATTTGGCTGCTTATCTGAGAAGTTGAGGCTGTGGTGAAGTCGAGAGCTCAAAAGCATCTTGGAATACAAGGAAGCAGAACCCAAGGTAGATGCGATTTGAAATGCATAGTCTCATTGTTTGTAATTGATAAACAAGAATTTTTGAACCCACGAGTCTCCGGGAAAGGATGTCGCCCATGCCAGAACCCGGTATACCACAGGAATGCTAACTTAAAACCGAAGGTCGTCAGGTTTTCGAAGTCCGCACAAAAGCGATAAAAGCATTCCAAAGCCATGCATCCATTGGCATGCGCTATTCCACCTTGAATTAGGGAATTGGAAATTCGCCAGGTATTCGGAGTCCGCATAATAGCGGTAAAGACATTCTCTTAGCCATGCATCCATCGGCGTGCGGTTCACCTTCGATTACGGAGTTGGAAGGTCGCCAGGTATTCGGAGTCACTTTGGATTAGGGAATTGGTAATGTGCATTCGAGCTGTTCCCCAGAGGTCGCCACTATTAGGCAATGAGTCCTTTTATAGCGTTCGTTCGTAGGGATCGTCCAAAGACTTTAACTGTAGGCACCTGGGCACGCGCAACAGACAGATCAACGGATTAATTATATTTTTCATGAAATTATCTCCATATTTGACTAGACTCCGACGAAGTTGTTGTCATGTTTTCGAAAATTATCAAGAAACGCCGACTTTTGCTCTACGAATAGACGGCTAAATGGTATAAAAAGGGAATAGAATGACGTCACATTTGAATGACGTTTCTGTCCCTATTTTGTTCCATCCCTGCACAAGCGTGAGTGCGTGATGTACTAACAAAATATTCCCCACTACTCAAGTTCACTTCTGCGTTAAACATTTTCCCCCAAAACAAAGAAAAAATCCCCATAAATTAAACAAAGTCGAAGTTAAGACTGAATTTAGCCGTAGCAGGATCTTGGTGTGTTTAACTCGTTTTATTGTCCTTATCAACTGCAGAGAGATGGAAGTGATTGTGATGCGATCCAACAGAGGCGGAGAGAAGATATTGGTGGGCAACTTTGGCTACCATTTCCGTTCGCGAAGTGTTAAAGGCATTTACCGATGGGTTTGTGTCGACAGAAAGGCGGCGTCTTGCAAGAGCATGGTCTTGACCACTGATAACCTATTACATAGATAGTCAGCTTCCCGATCCCCTGCCCGAAAACACCCTCAAATGGGCGGGGCCTAATCCTCTCTTTTGTTCCTATCGGTGAATACGTGAAATTGAGAATTTGAAGTTTAATTAGCTCATCTGCAGTCTCAAAAAAAATAGCTCATGTATTATTTTTTAGGGTGGAGGAAGTCTATGCTTATGGTTTTAACAAAGAATGACATAAACCGATGTTGGCTTTGTATAAGCTTAGCACGTACCTGTCGCAAATGGAGTTGAATTTCCTTTTGATGGCATTTGTTGTGGATTTTCCCCGCTTGTTTACTTTTTCGGTCGAAAATGGATAAAAATATTTTTGATACTAGACACCTATTTAATTTTTTGTTTATGCAATTCAACTCGATTTATTGCACTGAATTCGAAACTATACTTAGATATTGTCGCACTTTTTTCTTTTAAGAGATATAGCAGTCTGAAATTCTCACGCCACAATGTAAACAAAGCAAATTGGCCAGCGCGGGTGCGTTTGGAAGTGCACTGGGGAGTTTGGGGAGTTAAAAGATTAAAACAAAATATTTCTTTTAAAAAAAATGTAATGTGTTTTAAACAAATAAATTAACTGGTATTATGTAACTATGAAATTTTTGAGATTGAATTTTTTGTTGTTATTTTATTAATGTAATTATTATTTCGTGGTGCACTTATACACATATGATGTTTTATTGTTTCGTACTGGATTGACGTATTGTTTCTTTAATTTGTTGAGTTTGATTTTTGATCTTTGTGTTATTCAAAAAATGCATACATATGTATATCAGTTTTCCACAGTAAGAAGGAGTGATAGTTATCAAATACATATATAAAAGCAACATGAGTCGGAATATTTTGTTTTGTTCTAGTTTATTGTTAACAAATGTTTTAGTGTTTAGCTAAGGTTTTTCTACTTACATACGATGTTTGGAAAATAATAACCATTCGGCTTTTATCTTTGAAATGTTCAAGCAAATTGAACACAATATTTTAAAATCATTATCTGTTTGAATAAAAGCGATCCCATTTCTAAAAAATATGGATACACCAATTTTACAAGATCATCCTTTTTTATTTTATCTAAAATATATTTTAAGCGAACTAGTTACTTTTTCAAAGCACAAGGCGAAAGAATTTTAATTGTTTTGTTGATATACGAATACATACGTATGTTTGTTATTTAGTACAAATAATTTAAGAAATACGTTACATTTGAAATTTAACTATTTTGAATGTAACGTGCTTTTATAGGGCTCACCACGAAACGAAGAAAATTGCTGGTAGTGGTTTATTGGACACAGCGTCCCCTTCACAATTCGTCGATTTTTGACACTATTTCCTGCAAAATGGCTGCGCCCATGTGACAGTTCTGTGGCCGTTGGTGAACAAAGATGTATTAGTGAGTTTACATGCAAATTTCGCATACATTCTTGCTCACCAACGGCCATAGCTTGTGGGTGCGATAGAGAGACCCCCTTGGAGTGGTCTGTCTGTATAGTCTGTGGTCTTGACCAAGAAAGTTGGTGATAAACATAAAATTACAAAAGTGCCTACGGAGCACAATCATTCGGGACTCAAGCATGACAAGTTAATTCGCATCAAAACCGAAGCTGAGAAGAATCCAGTCATTGAAATTTCCCCAGTGAGTCAAAACGATGAAACCGATCCACTCGCTGGAAAGTTCTCATTACCAGTGGAAGTTGAGGTGCGTGAAAACCATCGAAATCAATCGAAGAAAGCACGCGAACCAGACGAACACTCAAGCAGTTCCTTTAGCTGCTATAGACAAAGTGAGGCTGTCGACAATAGTTATGAACAAGAGATCCAACGACAACCTTATGAAAATTTGAAACCAATCAGTCTTCCTCTGGAGGAGGAAAGTTTTCACATTAATGATGTAAATATGCTGCCACAACCCAATGGCTTTGTTCGAAGTGATCAGGAAGCCGATGGGACAGTCAATATTCGAATATATTTGGAAGAGAGTCTACTCAGCTCATTTGTAGTGAACGCACAGCACACCTCGAATGTTAACATTCGTATATCTAAAGATGATTTGTATAAGAACTCTAATTAGGTTTAGTTAGTTAGTTAAGTTTGTTTTAAGAAGCGTTTGTATGGCAAAATAAATTTTTAATAATTTTCATGCATTTCAATGCAAAAGGCGTAACAAAATGAAGTTCAGTTCAGTACAATACTTTTATTTATCTTCCCAGGAGTGAGTATGGAGGCACCATCACTAAGGAATCTAGTGCTCAACGAAGACAAGTTGTCGTCTACGCAGATGGCTTCGCAATACTAGTAACAGGTAACAATATCCCGCAGACACTGTCCAATATTTGCTCTGCAAAAACTACCTACCTGGACAGGAAGCTGTGGTCTCTCCGTCAATCCAATGAAGACTTAGCTGGTCCTGTTCACAAGGAAGTGGAAATTCCCTTAGTTAAAAGACACCCTCCTTACCCTCTCAAACAGAGCTAACTACCTTAGGCTGCAGCTTGACCGCAAGCTTGTTTGGAGAGAAAATATAGTCGAACGCGTCAGGAAATCCCTGGCTGTCCTATACACATACAAAACTTAACTAATGGAAAATCTCAAGGAGTGGCTTGTCTCAGTATCGCTGGGGCACTGAGAACCCCTCGCACTGTTTGCATCGTAGACCATGCTTCACTCCCAATTGCCTTCGTCTGAAAAAAACTGTGTGCTTGCTCAGGAATAAAGCTAGATCGCTATCATGGCCAGCTCATGATCACTTGCCCAGCGAACATAGGTCCAATATGGGCTACGAATTCTCCAATGAATGGGCACAACGTGATAGTTGGCCACTGCAACATACCAGGAAATTGTAAACCTGACGTACTGACTAGAAGAAGCTCCTCTGGTTTAGATAGTATAGATGTCGTCTTAAGCTAAATACCTTATCAACCCCGATACGGTAAGAGAAGCCAGTCATCGATGGGCAATGCATTCAATGAAACCAGGTCCATTGGACTCGTACTCTCGTAGGAGAGGAACCTTCTTCAAGATAGTTAATACTCTCACCGAACACTGTGCTATAGGGAGACGTGCCCAAAGATTAGGGTTTCCTTCATCGACTTCTGCACTAAAGACGAAGAAGAGGAGACCATTAGTCACCTCCTATGCACGTCCCTGCACTCACTACTCTAGGCGAATACCTTATTCATTGACCTAAATGATCTCAGCATCGTCTGCATGGCTAAGATTAGCTCTTTCATACAAAAAAATAAATAGTCTCCAGAGCCAAAGGGTGATCCACCAACCTAACACATCGGCAGCACAATGGACCTTCCTCTGGTCTAAATGCGTCCTCACCGAGAGACGGTCTTACCCAACCAAACTGTATTTATAGAAGTTACACTACAGATTTCTGTAATTTACGCGTGGCAAGTCTCATCGGTTATAAGAACGTTCGTCATACCACCAACTCATCCCGGCATTCTATTTGAAGAGAAAAACAAACTCAATCAACAACAACCAATACTGTACGCGACAGTGATGCTCAAACGTTTAGAGTATCACCATCTCCCAGGGAACCACAACATTAAATAGAAACTCAATCGCGTCTATGACGAGCTGGTAGCATTGGTTCGGCTGGGATAGGTGGCAATTGCTCGAATATAGTACGAACGCGGCCAGAGAATTTGACGACTTTCTCAAGACTATATCCTCGACTGACCACCAATAAGTTGAAACAATAAATTCCCAACTAAATTACGCAATAACCAAGAAAAAAAAGTCAGAAACACTTAGAATATTCCGCTTTAATAAATCATGCTCTTACAACATATATTCTACATCTCGAATTAGGTCTACCAAGAGGGTGCTTCGCCCTCCTTCAGCTCTCGATAGTACAATGCACTTTTGTCGCGGAACATCGTCATCCGTTGGGTTTCCTTGTTGTCCAAGAAGTTCCCAATAACACCACCGAGGATCGGCAGACTGATCCAAACCCATTGCTTCGTGATACCGATAACCATTTTGTGTTACTTTGCTGGTTTCTCCTGATGCTGGACCTTTAAAGAACGCTTCCACTGGCGCGTGTGAGACCAATCAGCGTAAATCGAAGTGACTGCAAAAGTTGGGAAGAATATGACTGCACCGTACCTCTTTGCAAATGCTGCTACAACTCCTTTGGCCATTAAACTGGGAGAAAGAAAAAAAATTACGTAAGGTGAGATGTCAGAGCCAACAAGTGACAGAATGTAAACAATGCTTTTGTAAAAGTTGAAGCGAATTTGTAACTTATTGTTTTGTGCATCTTTATTGGATATTTTAAAGTGTTTTCGACTTACTTGCCATTCAAAAACAATCGGAATATGTGGGGAAATGCGTTTATTTTTTCTCAAAAATTATGACAGTCGAACAAATATGGTGTGTGGATTGTGGGAGGTGTTTTTTTCTTTACAGCGGCTGGTTGGGCAGACTGTTCGTTTTCAATTATTTGCTACCACATACCAGATGAATTCCTTTTTTTGTTTCCAACTTTATTTGAGGACTTTGGCTTCGATTGGCTGATACTGCGACCTATAAGCGATCTATTGTACCTTAGGGAGCATTTTAATCTAAAAGTCGTACCACCTCCCTAATGAACGAAAGCACGTTCTAAGTCGCAGGGCTTTTAATATCTGCTTTCGAGCTTGTTACCTCGTGGAAAATGCGCCACCTTAACCAATGCAGAGCCGGGCATTCACAAATTGAGTATGTTGAGGCGATATTTCCGGCTACAGTGACTGTTAAAAACTTACCACCTTCCTAACACTACCCTTGTCTAAGCTAAGAATTTCGTTGTAGGAAAAAGGCTTGATTAATCTTTTGAACTGTCGTTACTCCAGGATATTTCCTAGGGGGTTAGACGAAGTTTGTGTTCCCACTCGTTAAACAGCGCTGTGGCGGCAGCCCAGTTGACACTACAGTAAGGTTCAGGCCCAACGACTGCAGATCCTGAGCCAGCCCAGGCTGGTTCATCTGCAGATTCGTTGCCTGCAATCCCCTGATGACCTGGAACCCTTTCGAGTACCACACTGTTGTGTCTAGCAAGAGATTGTAGTGCATCGTAACAGAATTTAACTGATATGGAGTCCACTAAATTGGACGACAGCGTTCTAAGAGCTGCCTGACTATCTAAAAAGATATAGATCCTACCGCCCTTGATACCCGTACTAAGGTTTAACCTTGCGCAAATCTTAATGGTATGGAGTTCAGCCTGGGAAACTGTGGGACACATTCCCATAGGTATCGAGACTGTGGTGTTGGGTCCAAAGACACCAGCACCTACTTCAGTGTTCATTTTTTGTTCTGTAAGTGAATCAGATTAGACCCAGTCTGCAAGGTCTAATATTTTAGCCTCAAATAACCTACCGAAACAGTATTCACTGACCTTAATGTCGGGGATAATGCAGAACATCTCGCTTTGTGGGATTGAGTCAAGAATTTTTAGGTGTCCCTGAAATTTGAAATGAAACTTGATAGCGCTTCTAGCTTGAAGATTTCCTAATGAAGATTTGTAGGGGTGTAAGCCCGACAATAGCTTCTAAAGCTACTGTAGGTCACCTGAAATACCAAGACAGGCTATTCCTTGTAGCTTCTGACGTTTAGCTGCCGTTGTCCTTTCAGAACTTTCGGCCTCGTACGTGTTAATGGGCCTCACAACATTGTATACATTCAATGTATCAATTTTGGATTGAGATCCCGAGTTCTTTCGTAAAGGCGTCTACTGGCCTACATGGCCTCAGTGGCGTGCTCAATGGTGGACTTGATATGTGAGATCAGATTCCCTGGAATAAACTAGTGTGGTGCCTTATATGGTGATATGTCCCAGATTGACCAGTCTTCTTTGAGTAAAAGGCACTAGAATGGTTGGGATACTGCACTGATTGACGAATTTACCGGGAACGGCGAAATGTACAGTGTCGAAGATTCTACGTGCAGATCCAGTAGTGATACGAATATATGGGAACATGAGCGTTCTCATGCTACGCTTTTACTATCAACTCATAGTCTACGTTGGTGGCAGCTGGATGCCTAGCACCTCAACTGAAGATTGGGTAAATCAACTCTTTTGGAATATTAGTTGTATCAGCAGACGAGGAAGTGGAAGGAGTGTCTTCTCATTAAGGCATTTCGTTTTCGTCAGGCTCCACATGGAAGGTGGAAAGAAGGGTGACGTCTACAGTTTCAGTCATGATAAACTATTAGTGCTATCCCTGAGCTGCTTCTACATATTGGAAGTCCAGGTCAATGGGATCAAGATGTTGGAAAAGAACTAGTGACTTAGAAATCCTTAATGGGCAAACAGGAGCACTCATACCCCCGAAATATGTAAGTGGGGCTTACTGACTCCAGAAAACTCGGTCGATACCTAGGGGAATGTGTCCTCCAGGTTAGGGATGAACAACCGAAAGCCTTGGCTGTTGACGATCCTGCAAAACGAAAAAGGACAACGACGTTCGAATCTGCACGTTCAATGTGCAATGCATGTATCACCGGGCCGGGGAAAAGAAGGGTAAAAAACAAAAACTACGGTGATAGCTAAAGAAAACAGAAGCAGCGCGGATTTGTGGTAAACGCTAGAGTTCGGCATGGGATGAGCGATAGTGAACGCCTTATAACAATCCGAATCCAGTCTAAATTCGCTAACCAAGCTCCCATAGAGGAAGAAGATGTTGCTACTAAGGAGTGTTTCTACGAGATCTTCGAGAAGACTTTTGAACAATGACTCAGGCTGATTGCGAACGCGAACGCACTGTAGTAAGCACACGGTTTCCTCACTTCAATATTCATAAAGCAACATATGTCGCTAAGTAGGATCGATTACCGGATCTACAAAAGGAGATCCTCTAAACAACGCCAACTATAGGGGCGCATTAACGTTGCATAAAAGATCCTGTCGAGCGTACTCTGTGAACGCATAAAACCACTTGTTAAGGCACTGATTAGCCCCTATCAGTCCACAAGCCACCAAATACGGCAGATTTTGGAAAAAAAAACCAAGAAGATCGATACTTACCATTCTTTATCGACTTTAAAGGGACATATGGCAGCATTTATAGAGAGCAGCTGTATAGACCCATGTCTAGTCTTGGCATCCCTCCAAGACTCGTCAGATTGTGCAGGGTGATGAATGAGAGAGAACGCTCGCTGCTCCATAAAGTTCGGAAACAATCTTAGCTCTTGGCGTCGTGTTATGTAGCTCCTAGAGCTGTGTTTGATTAAAAACTCAAAATGAAACTAAAGTCTGCTCTTGGAACAAATTATTTCATTTATTCAAACTGAGCAAGAAGATACGAAAAGGATATTTAGTTTCTATGTATCTACCTGCACTAGAAAACTTGTTTCATACAATTTGTGCTCGAGAAGCATTTTAACAACTTACACGTTATTTATTTAAAAAGAAAACTAAATGTACATGCAGCGACTCATTCAACTATTTATCTCTACTTTGTCATTTCTTTCAAACTCATCTTCATTCATCTCTCGAATCCTCTTCACCTCCTAGTGTCTAGTTCTTCTTCAGATTGCGTAGGGCTTTCTTTCGAGTGTTTAAAAGCTGATTGAAAACCATGCTCTGTGCAAAGTCTGAACCCACAACACTGCCCATTTTATCGATGATAAGCCCCATTAGAGCGTGTGGCCAGTATCCAGTTGTTTGACCCGCAATACCGACGGTCTTTAAAGCGGAGCTTACATAACAATCCGCAGACGGAATCATGGTACTAGTCTTTCGCACCTTTGACATGTTTGTGGCGACGAAACCAGGACGGATACTCTGTACGATGACACCCTGGTCCTTGTACTCGCGCTGTAGATCGGCACTGAATTTGTCCACGAATGCCTTAGTACCACTGTACACACTGAGGAGGGGATTTGGAATGACAGCGGCCATAGAGGCAACATTAATGATGACTCCTTTCTTCTTGGCCACGAATCGGGGCAAAATCAATTTAGTCATGTGCGTTACGGAATGAATGTTAGCGGCGACAATGTCCCGAAGAAAGCTTTTATTTTCGTCGACATAGGTAATGAAGAACTCCGGATACTGGTAGCTCATTCCAACATTATTGACAAGGATTCCAATGTCGAGGCCTTCAAGGTTGTTGTGGATTTTCTCGTAGATTTCTGGTCCGCCGGTGAAGTCAATTTCAATTATTTTTACTTGGACCTTTGTTGCTTCAGCTGAAATGGATTTAATTTGCGTTAGTTAGGGGAATTCAGAGGATGCAGTAGAGCGGAGCTTACAGATTTCTTTGGAGACTGCCTCCAGTTTACTTAGTGATCTGCTAATGAGCACGACATTGATGCCTTTCTTGGCGAACTGAAAGTAAGGAAGGTATTGATTAATCAGATTTAGAAGCATAAAGGTATAATTAAGAGCTTACACCCGAACGCTATTGGTAGTCTAAATCTAGTTAAATCAGGAGGAAATCAAGACGTAAATGGACTCGATGAAAAAGTAGAATAAGGAACTATTGGGCAAACAAAAAACAGAAATCCAAATACTGTCGATGAGAAAAAGGTTAAACCTGCTTTTAGGAAGCTAAACAACAATGCTAGCACATAAAGGGTGACCAGATAGCAAGATAGCAGGACATGCCAGCAAACTATCTCCCTCAGGTCACCGACCACCTGCCCGCCGAACACAGTTTCAACAATGGCTACAAAGTCCCTAACAGAATGGACTCAACGTGAGATCCTGTACAACGAGTCGCTGTCAATTTTTACGGAGGGATCCAAAACTGAGGACAGAGTGGGAGCCGGAGTTTTCTCAG
This sequence comes from Xylota segnis, assembly GCA_963583995.1. Classification (NCBI taxonomy): domain Eukaryota; kingdom Metazoa; phylum Arthropoda; class Insecta; order Diptera; family Syrphidae; genus Xylota; species Xylota segnis. The sequence continues at coordinate 26,136,681 of OY757237.1, forward strand.
AGGACTTAGGCATCCGCCTCTTCTTCAACCTCCCACACTATTGCAGCGTCTTTCAAGCCGAAATCTATGCCATCCGTTAAGCAGCTGACTGGCTGACGGCTAATGCAATATCAGCATCGGATATTGTCAAATAAATCGACAGACAAGCAGCTATCAAGTCTCTCGCATCCAGCACTCTGAGATCAAAGGCAGTGAAAGGCTGCCGCGTATCTCTTAACGAGATAACTGGGCAGTACAACCTCACCCTTTGCTGGGTACCAGGTCACTGTGATATTTCGGGAAATTGCGAAGCTGACGCATTGGCTAGAAGAGGTTCCTCTGGTCTAGATAGCATATACGTTACCGACATCGAGGCGCCTATATCGTATACTAAAAACCTGACCAACGCCGACGCAGTAAGGGTGGCCAGCCATCGTTGGTAACAGCTTGGCTATTGCAACACTGCCAGACTGCTATGGCCAATCTTAAACGAAAATAGGACCACGGGTCTCCCAAAACACACGAGAGGAGCCCCCTCTATGATAGTTAATACTCTAACCGGCCACTGTGCTTTAGGAAGACATGCTCAAAGACTGGGCATCCCCTACAATGACTTTTGCAGACGCTGTAGGGATGAGGAAGAAGAGGAGACCTATGCACATGCCCTGTACTTGGCAACATCAGAAAGGCCACACTAGGTAAATATCTCTTCACCGATCTCAATGATCTGAACACCGCCTGCACGGCTAGAATTGGCTCTTTCATAAAAAGGACCGGTTCCAGGAGTAAGAGGGTGACCCATCCACCATACTAAACGGCAGCACAATGGACTAAGTGCATCCTCATCGAGGGCCGGTCTAAACCAACCAACCATCCTTCAGCAGCTGTCAACGTTGGGTTTGCTATGCATCGTTTCATGCCTGCCGAACGCGTGAAAATCATAAAAAAAATGTTGGCCGAAGATCCGGAATTTGACAAAAAAAAAAAAAAAACATCTTCTCGGGCGAAACCCATTTTTGGCTCAGCTGCCTATTCTTATCTGGTCACCCTATACAGTTGTAACAACAAATAGAGCACTCCTCTGATTCTTACCGTGGTGATGTCCACATTACCCACATTTTCTGACCAGTTTGTTCGCAGTTCAAAGAGCGAGGATATTGTTAGGACATTGAGTTAATCTTTTCATTCGTTCAACAATTTCGAGTTCGTTTTTGGGTTTGCAAGTGCCATTGGGGCTGTTTAAGTTGCTGAGTAGGTATTAATCCTTATCTTAATGGTCTTGAGGATCTGGCGAAAACGAGGAACGAGGAACGATATTGAGTTGAGTTTTTAGCGAAATGGTCTCGAAAAACCAATGCAGTGTGAAACGGTCTCTTCCCAAGAATTTACTTTTTTTTTGGAATCATAAGGTCCGTTCGCATACTCTCTCAAAACAACGAAATTTCTCGAAAATCTATGAAAAGTCACCACATCCTGTTCGAGTACGCAAGAGTTTCGTAATTTTTCACAGAAGAGAGCTCTCTCGAGAGAGTAAAAAATGTCTTCATGCTACGAATTTCAGTGCAGCAAATTTCTTTGCACAATCTGTCAGATACCTGTGCGAAATTTTTTGTTGTTTGTTTATTTGCAAACTGGGCGAATTTCGTAGCTTTCGCGTTCGTTTACTTTTTCGTGATTTTTGCTCTCTCTCTGAAAGAATTTTATCCCATTTGAGTTTTATCCTTGAAATTTCATAATCTACGCATTTTGGTGCAGAACAGACCTAATTTTGTAATTTTTTTTTATATAAACAAGCACCTATTCCAACTGTCTGAACTTTGTTGACGGATTCCATTGGCTATGCAGATTAGCTACTTCTATTGGCAATTGTCAATGCAGATACTTTTCAATGACATGAGTAGAATTCTAATTACTTATTTTTAAATAAACCATCAGGCACACACATGTGCTACCAAAACTATACGTCCGATAGTCCGTAGGTAGTAAGGAAAGCCATTATTATGCGAACCTTTTCGTTACTCTGGCTCTGGGTGTTCTGAAGGGAGTCAACCAAAGTTCATGGAATGAATTAATCGATTACGTTCGCATTTTCTGTCGGAATTGCAAATTTTGTTTTAAAGGCGTGTCATGATCCACTTACAAGTGACAAGTAAAATAAGCAAAACACTTGAAACAATTCTATCAAACAAAGCAAGTAACGAACTCGTAAGTGTATCTAAATTTAGATTTCCAATACCTTATGGATCATACGACAAATCTGTTTACTAATGGCGTTGCGTGTTCATTGCACTTTGAGCTACTGTTAGAAGTTTAAAGCGAACATGATCATCAAATGTAAATTCAATGTTCACTTAATGATCTGCGGAAATGGGAGAACTTTGAGTTATTTAAGCAAATAAAAACGTCAAATATTTAGGTAACCCTGAACTTGTGCGCGTACTATTCGCACGGTAATGCAATACTCCTCCTGCAGTATTCGGTTTGTCATCGTCACTATATGTGCATATTGTTGTTTGTTTAGATATTTAATGCGATTTAAATGATTCTAAGATGTGGTGTACATAAGTATTGTTTCTTTTGCTTATATCAGGGTAAAATGGAAAATGTGGTAACTGCGGTCCGGGAAATATAGATACGAATGGAAAGTACAAGCTAATGGATTAGACTTGCACTAGTTTTGGTTAGGAATCTCAGAATAATGTACAAATATCCGAATACCCCGCGATTGCAGTACAGTATTTTATATTTTTTACCCAGGTTTTGTTTTTTAAACTACTTACGACCATATACTGAAGTGACTCACCATCATTTTTGTAATCTGATAAAAGGTTTTAATGGGATATAGTCAGGTCAGCAATTAAGTCATTTTATTGAGTTGAAAGAAACATGAACATATTTACGTAGGTACGTACGTAAAAAAGGGTTTATTATTTGTTATTTTTCTAATTTAAGTGGGTGAGGGGCATGACTTAAAGAACTTGTCACCTTAAGTTGAGAATACATTCGTAAATACAATTCCTCTTATCGATGATACATAGAAGTGGATGAATTCCAAATGATTTCTTCCTAACGAGCGACGAAGAACATTTATAATACAGTTGAGTCCTGGTGCAATCCGGTTGGACCAAAAGTCAGTGCAAGCGTATTGTTTCAGAGTACGACCAGTGCAAACGGAAGCCATGTGCACATCGTAGTAGCAATATGGAAACCGTCTCACCGTATTCTTCAAATCTGGGCCCTAGCGATTTTTTTTTATTCCCGAACAAAGAAAACACTTAAAAGCCAAGAACCAGACCAACTTTTTCAAGGGATCAGAGCACTATGAACGTGTAAGGCTCGAGAAGTACGAAAAAGAATCTATGATCAGTTGGGAGTTGGTGGTTTCTTTCAACAATTTATGAATTCCTTGACACATCTTAAGGTAGTTTGGGAATCCTTGTAAGAGAGCATTTTTTTATGCTTCTAGTGGTTCAAGTAACCATTGAGCAGAGAATTCGGAATCAAATAATAAAGATTGGGCACCAGATTTGACTAGTTTGTCAGGAATGAAGCTCTTGACTTTCTTTAGTCAACATCCCGCTGTCAGGCAGAATGAATGAAATATATGCGATTTTCAAAAGTTCCGTGCACTTGACCAAAACGAAGTAAAGATAGAAATATTCAATTTGGTTACATGAGTGTATGGCTCTTATCCAGAAGAAAGGAGACCCCCTTAGTTGGGGCAATTACAGAGGTTTTAAACTCCTGAACATCACATGAATGCTTGAAACCTTTCATCAATACTCTGATCGACCCTGATCAGTGTGGTTTTAGCCCAGGAAAGTTCACAATCGATCAAATTTTCACACTCCGACAGCTACTGGAAAAAAGGACGTCAAATCGATGTCCACCACTTTAACATCGATTTCAAGGCCCCACATGACAACATCTATAAAGACGAGTTATACAGAGCCTTATTTATTTTCGACATCCTTACCAAACTCGTTCACCCATGCAGGATGGAGAACGCTCGCTGCTCCATTAAGGTCGGTAACGAACTGACGGAGACCTTTGATGTCAAAAAAGGGCTTAGATATGGTGATGAGCTGTCATTTGATTCTTTTAAAAGTAAGTGTCGTGGTTCAAGTGGTTAGTGCGTCATGAAAAAACTTCTCAAATAACGAATTGCCCCTCGGATACGGACCTAAACATTCGTGTAAAAAATAAACACGAATCGTTGTGACTGTGAGAAGCTAGGGCCTGAGCCCGTCGACCTATACCCAAATATTTTTTTTTTACTTGAAAGGATTGTGCGGAACTTATAAGTCAACACCAGAGGCACAAGTCCATGCAACTTCTTGCTTATGCCGACGATATTGATATTATTATTGGAACAGAAGCTGCAAAAATGGGTTTAGTAATAAATGAGGGCAAAGTCAATTATATGTCCACAGAAGGGTAGTAAGGGTGACAAAGGGTGACAATGACTTCTCAGCAGAAATCAAACTAAGAATAACACTTGCTGTATACCGAACAACTAAAGAAAGTTGTGTAAGGCACAATACCAGCCCTGCTTTATGGCGTTGAAGCTTGAACTCTATCCAAGCAGATGAAGACATTCTCTACTGCTATGAGAGAAAGATTCTTTGTGAAATTTTTAGTCCCATTTCTTTTGACGGGCTTTGGAGGAGGAGATTCAATGGGCAACCATGTGAACTGTATAGCCACATTGATCTAGTTAATAAGTTACGCATTACTCGATTAAAATTGCTACGACATATCGACAGAATCTTCAAATCCAATCCGGAGAAACAATGAAGCAACACTTTGCCTTAGGTGGCGTGTACAAGTAAAAAGGAACGTCACTCGACTTGGAGCGCCCAAGTGAATACAGCTAAGGACCGGGCTAACTAGAAGAGCTTGTCAATGGAGGCCCAGATTCATCCCGAACTGTAGCGCTACCTAAGTGAGTAACTAAGATTTAATAGAAATCATTCACATTGCTCTCTGCCTTTGTATATTCCTCCAGCAATCAACGAGCAATGGACAAGTTTGAAAATGAAGTAACCATGGTAACAAAACCCCAGTTTTCGAGTGGCTCTTGGGCTTAAAAATCCCGATGAGGCGCCTCTTACCTCTACAAATATTTTCTCAAAGACCATAAAATTACAAGACTTGTAACTTTCTATTCAATTAGTTAAAAGGTTAATAGAACTAATATTCGTATTGGTACTGCAAAGCCTAATTAAATTGAATGGAAGAAATCGATTCCCATATGTCTTAATGCATTCTGTTGGCCGCTGTTTGCATAGAGCACCGGCCAAGTACACGTTCGCCTTAGGTAACAAATATGTAGTTTAAAGTCCAGGTACATTCTGAAACATTGTATTGTGTTTCTACTTTTTATTTTTGGGCAATTAAGCTAATGGGCTTTTCAAGTAGATTAAAAGTCACTTAAAAAACACTTTAAACCGTCGATTACCTAGTTTTGCAATCCATAGGCATAGTGCATTCCGGAAACTGGAAAGAACTATACTTTGCTTCCGGAAAGCATACGTGCAGTAATCACTTAGTCACTCAACGCCTCCCCCACACAGTGTAGGCCTATGACGCAATAGACAGCAATGCATCTCATCTAAAGTACATACATCCTGCTTCCCCTATCACCGGCAATAACAATATAAAAACCAAAATAAATATCTCACCGCCTTGGCGTATGCCTTTCCAATGCCATCTGTGGCTCCGGTTATCACTGCGAAAAAAAAAGATAAAAATTTTAGCTGACCTTTAGCCCATGAGTTTTATTTCAAAAATGTTTGATTAGATATTTTTTTTTTATATTAGATTGCACGGCACGTATGCAGATACATTTTGTAGGAACATAGATTGTTTAATAAAAAAAAGCACATACCAGCCCATTCACCCAAACGCTTGAAATCAACCCTTGGCCCGAGTAATATTGGTCCAAAAATATTCGTGTACAGCCATGGTAGCGCTTTTCTCACGATCTGATAGGACACGAACAATATGGCTAGACTCCCAGCTATATTCCAGGTGGAACCACAAAACTTCTCATTCAATTGCAAGGGCATTTCCTTTTCTTTTTTTATTTTTCTTTATAAATTAAAAACTGTTCCGGTGGAAAATGACTCCCGTCTAGCCTCACGACGTTTCGCGTTATCACTGATAGCAACGCGTAGTTCTTTTTGTGAAAAAAAAAAAAGAAAATTTGAATCGAAAAGTGCTTGCTATGCTGTGGCATACGAGTACATTTGGAACTTCCCTTTCGGAATAAGTAATTCGTACGTTTCCCCGCGACCCATTGGCTTTCTCAACGACCGATGTAGTGTGGTGTGCTCGTTACTGTATTGAGTTTGGATTCACGGAGAGTGCTGATTGCTGAATACTAACTAAAATCGGAATCAATTCCTCTGGATAATGCTTTTTCGAGACGACAAATACGCGCAGAATCGACCCATTGGTGGTGGTAGTGCTTTTCCCCTGTTTTCGGTCGGCATTCCATATTTGAAACTAGGAAGGCAGTGTGAGAGCGTCTCAAGAATTTTTAATGTATATTTTCGTACACAGTCGCTGAAAGTCGTGCCATATGGAGGAGAATAGTTCTGGTATGGCTGTCGCAGTGCGCATGACTTGGGGTTGTTGTAGAATGAGAACAATAGATACAATTGCTGAACAGAGGGTTGCATGGAATAAGGGGTTGCATTTTATTTATTTTGCGACACTGTGACGGGATTTCTGATGCATATTTGCTTTTCTTTGTTTAGAAACACTCTTTGCACTGCAGTCGTACGAGTTGGTTTATCCACTTACAAATGGGTTGGTCCAATGGTACTTCTTACTTGGTCGCACGATTTTTTTGTGGAAACTCCAGAAAAACTAAGTTCCTTGTCAGACAAATATTCATAGAAATTAACTCGAGTCGGAAGCTTTTATAAGGTCTCTTATCTTACTTGAAAGATCATAGAAAGTATGGAAACAGATCTATAATCGAGCGGATCTCAGGGCCACTTAACAGCAACAAGTATCATTTCCCCTTCTTTGGAACAGAAATACAGATTTCTAATCCGAAAGATGGATGCACATCTATTTTCTATTAAGAACAAATTTTGATATTAAGTTCTTATCGGTATCGAGGAGTCTATAGTATTTCCAGAGCGCGTGGCTTGGCTTCCAACACTTATATATTGATAGAGAAATGTATGTTAACTTGAGACTTCTAGTTGGAGTCCTCACAGGGCATTCTTTTGTAAGCAAACATCCTAATAGATTTGGTATTCCTTTCTATGATTTCTTTAGAAGCTTTTGAGACGATGACGACGACTCACTTTGAGAGGCAAAACCCTTAAAGAATACTATTTTGAATAGCTTAGTCTAACTCGAATTATGGAAACAACTTTTGTCTTTATCCATCTAAATCAAACAACTTGTTGGACCTGAAATCATTATTCACGGGATGGCAATGGGCTATTTGTAAAAATTTTCAATACTGTTAGATCAATGTGTAAAAACTGGGTCGTACAGATGGTTAGGCTTTTAACCAGAGAACATCGACCATGGTGATTAGACTGATGCCTCAATGGATGAAAGGTCTGTGGCTATCGTATCACAGTACTTTGCTTGTAAAAGTAGGATCTAGTTGGCTTTCTTTTTTCCTCTTCTTTTGGAGATCCTCCTTGTTTTTACTATCAGTGGACCTGTGAGGATTCTGGATCACCATTGTGTTTAATACTTGCCGCAACACCAGACTGGGTGACCTATTTACTAAACGGCCTCTCGACCCCCGAAGAACCCGCGGCTCTGCCTAAGCCACGGTAGCCTTTAATTCTCTTCGATCCCGGCCACTGTGCTTTCAGTTATCCGGACTAAGCGCATTGGCATCCGCGATGGCTTGATCCTTATAACAGACGTTCGGTCTTCCTTCTCGTCTCGAACCTAGAGGCTGCGATTCGAAGATCCTCTTTGCTGGAACATTTTTGTCCATTTGCTCGATGTAGCCGAGCCAGTGTAGTCGACGCGTTTTGACTTTTTGGACTACATCCACATCTGGGCACAGCTCACTATATCCTCTCCTTCATTCGCTCTCCTCGCATATGAGACCGACTGATTATTTTTCTTCCAATAAGTCCGCCACAATCGCGTCGTACAACATCTGAATAATATCTGTACAGCAGTGAGTACAGTATTCCATTAATTACATGAACATTTCGAATCACTTTTGCACTACCTACCTCTTGAAGTAATAACGACTTTGCTTTTGATTTGCCCAGAGCCCATGCACATCTCCATTAAATGCATTTCCTTCACATCCGTTGAAATCGATAGTTGACAGATGTCAGATGTTGAACTGACATTAGTGATAAGAACCTGCAGAATACAAACTTCCGAGGAACCTCTTATTTTCATCTTGAAATTGAACAATAAAAATGTGCATTTATTTATAAACATATTACTTAGTTTTTAGATGCAAAGCTAGCCTTAGAGCGGTGCTAGGAAAATGGGGAAAATGTAAACCCCACGAAACATAGAACTCAAACCTCAAAACTTCTTAGCAACGATGAGCAATATCAGCAGTAAGTTACCTCCTTAGTGACCACGTTCACCTTAAACCAACAGTTTTTCATTGCAGCTATCCTAATCCTTTCTGTGATTTGCCTACAGACTGTAAGTCCTCAAAGCAATGTTTGTCGATTCAAGGATATCTTCGAGTACCCGGCGGACAGATTGCAATGCAGTGCGTCCAATAGTCATCTGGGAAAATCGATTTACATTTTATACGACGTTAATCCGCCGGAAGGCTTTAATCTCCGTCGAGATGTCTATATCCGTCTGGCGGTGTTTGTGCGGAATCTTCGAATGCAAGATGGCTTGGAGCACGTAAAGTTGGTCTTACCACCGTTCAGGCGGCTGTACCATTGGAAGTCTAGCCATGTGTATCAGGACAATGTGTTGTGGTCGAGATTCTTTGACATTTACAGTATGAAAGCATTTGCTCCGGTGATTGACTTTGATGAATTCGTTACAGAGATTCAAGAAACTCTGGTTGATCCAATCCGCATTCCAGTTGATGTGGTTTATCAGTTAAAGCATTTCGAGGATATGTTCGAGAATGGTGTGTTTCGTGATAAATTTGAAGTAGAAAAGTGTAAAAGGGAGGATCACCTGCGGGGCTACTTACTGAATACGCCTCGACTAGTTGAGAATAGGTTCATTTGTTTAAAATTCCAAGGAGGAGCGAGTTTGCTGACCAACGTGCTAACGAATTCCATTCAAAGGTAAGAAACTGTTCAGGCTGACATGCTATATTTTAAGCTATATTTCTAGGCTTAGGAGTTCACCAAAAATATATGCACTCCTGAATGCGGAAATAGTTTTGCACGATCAGTGGGGAAGCGATGAGTTCTGGATGGCACGGCGTTCGATGCGCTTCAATAGGGAGTTAGTTAGAATAGCGAATGAATTTCGAAGAGATTACCTTAATTCAACGGATGAATTGGATAACGTACAGCGACCAGATAGCTGGTTAGATGAGAAGGTTAGTTCCCTACGACAAAACATATTCTGTTTTTGTAACCAATTGCTTCTAAACAGCCATATCGTGGAGCGAAAGGTGGTGACTATCTGTGCGTTCATTTGCGGCGTGGAGACTTCATACATGGCCGAGAGAAAACCACTCCAACACTTAAGTCAGCCGGGACACAGATTAGGAATAAAATGCGAGAGCTGGCCTTGGATAAACTATTCATTTCCAGCGATTGCTCACAATTCGGTAAGCCTTCTTACTTTTTACAGTAGGCGTACCATTTTTCAAGCACTACTTTCAGAATTTAAAAATCTCAAGTCGTATCTTCAGAGAGGAAGGGTGTATCGCTATATGCCAGAATCGTTGCAGCAGAAAACAATCATTAAGGACGGCGGTGTGGCCATTATCGATCAAATCATATGCTCACATGCCAGGTTAGTACGAAAGCTAAGAAAAATGCCTCAGTTCCCTTACTAAAGATTTTTTCGTCATCCCTTGAAAAACCAAGTCAGAAACCAAGACACTAGGCGGTGTCAAGAATTCAAGAATAGGTCATGTCGTGATACTTGAAACGAAAGAATGGGTCTTCCACACAGAAATCCTTAAAATAGAGGCGGCAATGTTTATATAAGAACAGATCTTCTCCATTTCGGAAATAGACATCTTATCGGATAGTCAAGCAGACCTCCACATCGTTTCGAATAATATGCTACCAAAGGTGGTTGGGAAATATCGCAATACGTTCAATTTCATCAGACACCACAAAGTGAAACTGTACAGAGTTCCCTGATACATCTACGTATAGAAGATAACGAGAAACAAGAAAACCAATTGGAAAGCCTGGGGTTTGCTAGGAGTACGGGTGTAGCTGACAACTCTGTACGTTCACCGACTAAACCAGGGTATAATACGATTGATTGAATAGTGTTGGCCTCTTCTAGGGTTATATGTGGTATTTTTGGACAAAACTTTAGTTTCATACTCCCTCAAGTAATCACTTCATATAAACGCCTATGTCCCACAAGGCTCTGTTTTGTTTCCGACTCTGTTTCTGATTTTCATAAGCGATCTCTTGTCCGCTACTTCTAATCCAATACAATCCTTCGTTGACGACAGTACCTTCAGCTTCTTCTATTCGTTCCGAGACTTACGTCCCTGCTCTTCGACCGCAGAACTGGAGGGGCAGCTTATGTGTGAATATTTAATATTTGACGTCGCTAAAAATTTTCCGAAATGTCTAGGATTTACTAGACGATACGAGAAATACTTTATCCTCTCTGATCTGGCTGCGATATGTAAGGCAGTCCGGCCCAGTAACTATTGACTTTCTGTAATATCGCAGATATATATCCTGTCTTGCGTTGTTTTGTCGTTGTTTTTACAAACAGTGCTCCCCCTCTTCAACAATATCCATCACTCTTCGAATGCCCATCACTTCACCTTTAAGCCTTTCTTCGGACGTCCGTCATGCATATGGATTCTTTCCTAAAACGTATAACACGACTGTAGAATGCTTTATCATTCGTTCATCATTCATCTTCTCTTCCTAATTTCCCTAACGCCCGCGCTAGTCTTAACATTATAAGGACTGCAATAAACTCTTGAGTGGGTGTGAATTATACGACGATCGTCAGAACTGAAAACTATTGAACTTTGGAAAGTATTCTTTGAAAACAAAATTGACCATCAGCCACCCTAACCGAGCACTCACAACATCGTCTAGAGAACAGTGTAAAGTGTACCAGCGATTGAATTTACTATCATAACAGGTGGGTTCAGAATGTTTCCGTCTATACCAATTCAAGAGCAGAATCAACAGCGGTTGGTTTCTGAGCTCTATCACAGCGTTATAAACACGACTCTCTCTAGAAAATAGATACTGACCCATCGGATTCTTAACGACGCATACTACCTATACATACTCCTTCCCTAAAAAAACAGATCTTGCCATTGACTTGACCATTATCAGCAACGGGTCGAAAGAAATTTAAGGAATTTATATCCTTTTCAAAGTCAATTTTGTGTGTCCTGTAGAGATGCACCTGTTTTTCCTTATATTTTCCACGTACTCCTTCAGCTGGTGAAAATATTTCTAATTCTGTTTGTAATTTCTCTTCCTTAGGTACTTCATTGGGACGTACGAAAGCACATTCACCTACCGCATCTATGAAGAGCGTGAAATTCTAGGATTCACCAAGGACACAACATTCAATACATTTTGCAAAAACGAAGACTTAGTTAACTGCGCAAAGAATTCCATTTGGCCTATAGTGTACTGAACACAAAGATATACTTTTTAACTTTTCAATACTCTACCAACTAGGACTATTTTTTAAATACTCTTATGGCATTTTTACTTTATTTTTCCTAAGAAAAGCTAATAAATGAAACGAAAATAACAGAAGAATCCCAAAAAGAAAAACGAATTCATTTCCTTAAATATTCACCATACAGCGTTCAAGGCCATTGGGATGTTTAGTGCACTCATTTGTTTCTTTTTTTGTGCCACCCACTCTGATTCGATAAATCTTTGATTCAAAGGACTTTTGAATCCTACACTACTACTTGGCCTCTGCTCAGATTATTGATATGGACTTGGATGTATCATAGCACATATTGGGGATTGCTTACTTCGATGTACTGTAGGAGAATATAATTGGGTTTAGTATTTCCTTGTTCGACGGATGTGATAGACGTTGATTGTGTTACAACGAATATCTTTATTTTTGTGAAGTGATTCGATTTTAGAGAAAAATTGTTTTGAACAGTGAGCAACATGAAGGCATCGTCGTTCTCGTTACGCGTTATGCGTCGTGTAAGTAATTTTGAGTATTTTGTGTTTGTAAACAGAAATCTGAGTCAAGGTAAGTGGTTAAGTGGTTAAGATGGAGTTTCTCGATTAACATGGCGAGCACAAGGCTTTTCAAAACTATATTTGTTTCTGCTTATCTTATACGGACATGTTCTGAAGTCAAGAACAACTAACTAATGACCGAAAGGTCAAAATAAAGCAATTCAAGGACAGGTCATAGGTGTCCAAACCACGAATGAGACTTCAGAAGACCAAACCATTAATTTGCAAGACAGCCTTGTTGTGTTTTGTTTATAACAGCTTTTGGGGGTTTCTTGGTAAATTTGCACATGGTCTGGTTTGGATTAGGATGTCTATGACAGTACTAATAGTTCAACAATTGTTTAGACCAACAAATCTTACTTTATTCCTTAAAAGAAGGAGTTTTTAGCACACCTGTTAGTGACTGTAGTAAACAACGTGTAGGTGAAGCCTTAGCTTGTTGGATTGAATCAATGCTAGGACAAGGAGATCGTTGCAAACGTGGGTTCCAGCCGATACGTTAAGTGTTCCCTGTTGCACCACAATGGAGGTTGGTTCTCTTTCGAGTAGCAGATAATGCTGCTGTTTACTCTATTAGACCATGTGCATGACATCCCTCTCCAGGATGCTGGTAGACAAAACATAACTAATGCACCTGAAGGTTTGTTGAAATCAGTGGTGTTCTTAGGATCTTGCCGATTTTTGGAGCTAGGTAATGATATTTTTTGAACGAATACTGGAAATGAGACAAACATGAATAGAATTTCAAGAACCGGGTTGCTTGTAGAGAAAGTTAGTACTTTGTTTCGTCTTTGAAGTTCAAAGAAGGTCTTTGTCCTTTTGAAAGTCGTTTCAATAATAGAGCTGTAGGTGATTATTGCTCTATTTAAGGCTCTTTTTAGTCTCTGACTCTCGTTGCTAAATGAGTTCTTGTCTGTTTTGAAACAATAGTCACTTCAAAATTCACGTTCCTGCCGTCCGGCTGTGGAACTGGTGTGGTGTTAATATTAATCGCAACAGAATAATAAAACGACTTCAGCTATTTCTGTTTCCTGTCGTTTAGTTTAGATTATAGTTGTCAGATGGATTTCCAATAGTGTCAGACGGTCCTATTGTGATTTTTTCTAAAATTAAAGCTCCCGAAAGCACCCGAGTTCGTGGTAAATCCAAGTAGATCTTGAGTGAGTTAGCAGATATGTCTTCTGGTGGAATGAACCTAAGTGATGATGACGTGGTCTGATTAGACAGTTACACTGACCCAAAATATGTTCGAATGATTCGTCTTCCTCGTTACACAATCTGCAGGTGCTATCTTGAGCTATTCCCATAGCCAGTGCGGAATCCTGTGACTATACAAATCTTGACTTCTAGTTAAACTAGTAAGCTTGTCTGTTACCTTGTTACCTCCAGTGCTCACCCAGTAATGGTTAACTTTTGTTTTCAGCCAGTTTTTAAGCATTTCGCATTGCTGATGGGTATTCCACATAAATCATGAAGGTCGATGTAGATCCTTTGCTGGCTTGTGTGTGAGATGAACTCCGCTTGTGCTGGCTAATGGAATGAGTACTTGAAGGCAGTCCTATTCTAGCTTTGATGAAATTCTGTAGACTTTAATGACTAGAAACGCAGTTTAGCTATCAGAGAGATTGTAAATGTTCTTGTTTGTCAAAGATCTGATGATACTATTTCTGAGAAATAATTCTACAGCAAAGATTTCCGCTTGAAATACGGAGTTTCACTGGTCCATGCTTGCGTTTTGAGTCGAAGCCATATACTCCAACGCCAACCCCTTCATTTGCTTTTGACTCTCTGTGTACCATACATGAGAGTCGGTTTATTCTGTTTTTAATTTTCCACTTTCCACTCCACAGAAGCTGCTTTCAAATAACCATATGTTCGAAGTGGCTAAGCGAATTCGTCTAATATAAGCCTCTCTGAACTGACTTGCAGGTATACTTCCGCTTTAAACACGAGTATAACACTCGTACTTGGTCTTATTTATGTATGTTAACCTCATCACTCTTGCTGACAGGTTTCAAAAGCTGAGTCAAGAATAGTGAAGTCGACTCACTCGATGAGCTGAGGAATGTTTTGTTCCTCCTTGTTTCTCAAACTGGCCCTCGGTAAGGATGCACTTAGACCAGAGGAGGTCCATTGTGCTGCGCTGAAGTAAGGTGGATGAATTACCCTCTTAATTTGGGAACCACCCGCTCCTTGTTATGAAGGAGCTACTATTAGCCGTGCAGGCGGTACTCAAATCGTTGTCTCGATGTCGGTGAAGTTTATGCTATCTAAACCAGAGGAGCCTCTTCTAGACAATGCGTCAGACAATACCGTTGAATGTTTATCAATTTACACTTACGTCAGTAGTTCAGAGGCTCATTTTCTGAACCGTAAAACGCAAATGTGGAAGTTTGAAGTTAGGGTGACAATTTTTCACCATTTTGAGCAACACTCGAGGGAACAGCCAAAAATTAACATGAAGTGCAAAACAATTCCATTTTCGAATCCTAAGTGCAGTTGGTGAAATACAAATCCCAGATATCAGCCAATAAACATTCGTATTAACCACTTCGCTAATGTCCCCCATAGGACTAGGAAAGCTGGCAGCACGGACTGCCTCAACAGCCCTCAAGGGAGCCCCTAAAACAAATGAGAACTGCAGAACCACCTATTGTGTGTACTACACTTTACTTATTTTAAAAACCTCTGTATACTCAAATTAAGTAATTTGAAGTCGTTTCAAAGATCCCTTTCTAATTATTTGGATACATAGTTGGCCTAAGCACCACCTTGCCACCGCATGACCCTGCAGTTCAATTATTTGCCAGAATTTGTATCTCATTGTGTACCAGCTATTGCCAAATATGCAAATTCTCAATATTAAACAGTACCCACCCAAATTTTGCCACAACTTTATCCGCTTCATGCGTATTTAATTTATGCAAATCAAATTTGCATGAATTTCCAATGAAACATGACATTTGCTGTGAAAACAGCAAAAAAACAAAATGTTTGAATGCAATCAAATTGCAAGACAATATTTTGGATAAAGTAAAGCTTTGGCATACACACTCCATATTTTCAGTGCAGGATTTGGGAGTACATTATTTACACGTTGATTGTATCTCTTAATCCTCTGCCTTCGGTGAGTACAGCTAACATTGCAATTCAAATTTAATTATTTGACAACAAGTAAAAGAAAACAAGGACCAAAAGCTCACACAGGAACATAGAGAGAGGCACTCATAGTTCTTCTCAACATCAGGATTATGCGCACAGGGATAGTGCGTGGTGACTTATTACATTTTGCAAACCCACACACCGACGGAGCTATTAAAAATTAATAAAAACTGAAAAAAACATACTTTAGGGTAAGTTATCGGCATGCTATCAGGAAAGGACACTGAGAAATCAATGCAGGGAACCACGATGCTCGGGAAATATGTAATATGAAACTCTTTTGTCAGGACCTGAAAGAATTGGGGCTCGGTTTGTAATCAAAACCTCTATAAGGAGTGCCATCGAAAAAACCTCTTGAGAATTTGAAAACTCCTTGGTGAGCAAGTCCTCCTTGGGGTCCATTCTACCTCTGTTGCCACATTTTGACTGTTCTAGTGTATGTGGACTAATCATGCTCGTATACAGAAACACCTTAGTTGTTAGAGAGAGGCTTTGGCTTCGCAATTGGTTTTTTATCGTTTCGATTGGCAATGATGTCTTTCGAACGAAGGTACAAATCTATGGATGGATATGCCTGTCAATACCACTACTGACATCAGGCGCAGTTCTTCCCAATTTTCTTAACACTGCCATCGGGATATGAGGCTTTCAATGAATTACCTATTCAAAGTCCTGCATCACACTTTCAGGATCGTCCCTGACAGCATGACAGCGTCTTACCACGTTTAAAGCCCATTTAGATTCACATAATCTAATGAGTATTGCTGACCTGGATATTGGCTATAAGACTATTGTGTCCAGTCTTTTTAAAGGCATTGTCTTGCATTAAGCCTGCTTCGATATCAAAGGGTTTCGACTCGAGATTATCATAAAGCAGTAGGCACCATAGTGTAATCCTATGATCCTAGTATCATGGCATGCTTCATGAAAGTGGATTATTCTTCAGCTGAGTTTCACAGTTTGCCTGGATATCCTACGATCTAACATAGGCCACAAGGCGGTAGACACTTCTAAGTTGATCCATTTTAGGTTACTCATCCTCTTAGGCACTGCTCAAATTTTATGGAAGCTCTTACTCTTTCTTATCATTTTTTGCAATATTCTAGTGACACAGCATAATCTGACACTGTTCTGCGTACATAATGCCCTGAGTAATTACAAATGTGATGTTGGACTCCAGTACTTTAAGCGTAGCCTGACTTATATAGATATTGATCCCATCTGAAGTAATTTAGCAGCTTTGCTTGGAATAGACTGCAGGTACATAAGAGCCCCATATAGGTATTATAATACATAGCCAGTGCATCATTGTATGTGGGTTTTAGGCCCCACTTTTTCTCCGGCGTTGTCTTGCAGTTGAAGAGAGTGTTATAAGCCTTAAGGACCCTTTCATCTTCACATGTTAAGTTTACAATCTAGCCTCTTGACAAGTACAAAGCCAACATATATTGCACGATCTGAAAGGGTCTGCTTCTGCTCCGCCCTGTCTTACCCTGTAACTTGAATTTTCTACTACAGATCCGTTCTACCAAATCTATTCACTTAATGTGTTTACGCTTACTCTTGTGTTATTTAGTTCCTCAAAATTGCAAAATCTAAAATTAACCGAAAAGCAGTTGCCTCTGGTATCAGAACTTTTAAGGAGGATCCCTGAGTTGTAAAAAAAGAACGATCTGGTCGAAAAATTTGTATAAACCCAAGAAAGGTTACCAAAATGTTGAAGTTTCTTGAACAAAATTCGAACATTTCTGGACGGAATTTGGATAACATTCTGGTATCAGAAAAGTTCCTCCTTATAATCAGTGAAAGACTTTGATTGGGTCAAAGGATGATGGGGTCTGGAACTATCGAACTACACTTAACCACGTATGAACGGATTACAATCGAATCAAGAAGGATTATTTGGGATTCTATACGCGCATGTGGACATGGGGATCCAAACATAAAGTGGTGTACTGGCTGTACACTACGGTTCGATTGTTTGGTGGAGGAAGCTCATAGTATATATCATCTCGAAAGCGTGACAAGAACTCAGCGGAATCTTACTGGGGGTAACATAATCTCTGGTATATGTGGTAAGATTATCATCATCTATGTTAGCAGTCAAGCAGGCATTTAAGCGTTACAGTCAACATCGCTAAGGTTTACGCTGAACGACATCTCAGTGGGCAGTAAGGTGCCCCTCTGTTGGGTGCCGGGCTATACGGATATTCCTGGTAAAAATAGATCCCGTAATACTTTCGTAACCGGACACTGCGTGAGAGGCAACCATATAACTGGGACTATCACATAACGACTTGTGTAGGATCTGCAGGGACGACGAGGAAATAGAATCCATTTATCCAGCTACTTCTTTGCGAAGCTTCGGATATTTACATACTTAGAAATATTGAGCTAAACAAACTCCAAATAGTCACACTTATTTGATTGAAATTAGGTTCTCAGGGTGGTGGAATTGCGAACTATAGAAATCTCTCTTTTTGTCAACAAGGTTACCTATTTACCTAACCGAAACTACAACCTGCCTTACACACTGACTAGAGTGGTAATAACCTCAATTTGTAACGTTCAGTGTTATTATTTTAGCGACTGCTTCTGGCTAGTACCAACTTTTACACAATCACAACGACACTAAATATGTGCCTAGTTCAGGTCGTCGAGGTTTAACTTTCCGTCTGCCAATCAATGCATTTGGTTCTCAGTTCTTGTCGTTTTTAGGATTCTCCATTTGGCCACGGTGGACATCTAGTGAGTATGGAAACCTTTTGACCTTTTGCTTGGCGTCGGCTGACGTAACACTACTCAGACCCGGTGCTGATACTTGTTTCCTCATTAGAATCTCGCTAATCCTAAAATTTTCCAGGAGTTCTACTTGACAGTTTTGTGCTCTTTCTTATTTCTGGCGAGGACTCTACACTTTAGAGAACCTTCTCTAATCGAGCAATCGGCGAATCAAAAGCTGGTCTATGGTTGAGGCTGAAACACACTTTGAATCGTTTTGGTTTTGAAAACTTCAAGGAGTTTCTTAGTTTGCTTCAACTCTTTACAAGTTTTTTCCAGTTCTTGCCCTTTTGCAGCCTTCTGGAGTATGTAGTCCCAATTCCAAAATTTGGATCAAGATATATGAGTTGTTTTTCTAAACGTGTTTCCTAATTTTTCGTTTGATATTCAGAGGATCAGAGGTTTAATATTTTCCAATACTGTTTCGTACAAGAAATTTCTATAATAACTATGGATTGATTAGTCTATTGGCTAAGACAAGTCTTAGACCATTTTGATTAGAGTTCAGGTCTTGTCCTGGAGTTGTTTTCAATTTTAAGTATCACAAGGGGTTGGTTCTAACAATGTGACAGCAAAGTCAGCTATAGTCAGGTCGTGTATTGTGCCTGGGAAAAGACATTAATTGAACTAAACAGAACATGGCTTATAACTAGATGCAGAATATATTCTCGAAGTTTATAGGCCGAAAATTATGTATTCACTCGCAAGAAAATTGTATTAACTTGCTAAGACAGACGGAACAATAGTTTGCGTCACAACTAGGGCCTTGATATCTGTATGAACTAACATTTCTCCGAGAGAGATGGGCGGTAACCCTAATGACGGTCTTTGTTGTCTTTCATATTTTGCCATATTCGTCAAATTGAAACCGTTGGATCCGACAAACTTTTGTGAGTCCCTAATTCGATTAGATTTCGTATGGCGTATACGTAACATTTTAGACACAAATCTTGGATCAACTTGGTCGCGAAAATGAAGGATTTCGCTAAAAGAAAAGTATCTCATGTTTCAAGGAAAACCTTGCCAAACGCACTCAATCATACCCTACACCCCTTTCAAGAGCGAACTTATAAAAAAAAATCATAACAAACCAATTTGCCAAACTCTCACTGACCTTTCCTTAGAGAGACACGACCACACACACACAAAAGCCTTATCTCCTTGACAAATACCTGTTGGCTACGTTTCCTGTTCTACAGCACGTTTATTCTGAAAAAAAGCAGAAAAAACTTTCAAATAATACAGAAAAGCTCTGTCTCTCTGTTGCTTCTATCCCTGAAGGGGTGCCTATAAAACCCGAAAACTCGCCGACTTGTTACTTGCGCTCTTGCCGATTTTATATCTATACTAACAACACCCTGTGCGCATCTATATACACACATTTATATAGGAATAGTTCCAGTACAATGGATCTACCTATCAGTCAACACAAAAAGCCACAAGTTACGAAGGATAGGGAACACAATGTGCGAAGGATTTTGCACGCATCTCTACTAATGTTGCATCTCTCTATCTCTCTACCATTCAAGTTTGTTTTATCTCTCTCTCCCTCTCTTTCGCTCTCGCTCTTGGCCACTACAGATACAACTTGTTGTTGTTCAGGAGAGTTTTTCGGTTTTTTTTCCTGCTGTGCAAGGAAAGGATACTGCAATTACTATAGTGTGACATACAGGATTCCACAATTCTCTCGTACAAAAAAGAAAGTTCTAACGAACTGAAGAACTGACAACAACACAGATTTTCGATTGGGAAAAAAGGTCAGAAACAGAAGGACACGAACATACTCTGCCAGACAGTATGGTGTGGCAAACTTTACATACCACAAACAGGATCCTCGGGAATATTTTCACTATCAGTTACCGCCCTCATTCGGAAACGGTTGAACGCAAAAGGTTGTTTTCCCGACATAGTAGCAGTAGTAGTGCCAGTCTCGTGTGATTGTTGCATTCGGAAAGGATATAAGGATATTCCTTTGTTCAGTTTTATGATTTGGTGAAAATCAGAAGTGAATTTGAAAAATTGCCGTCCATATTTTTTTTTTTCTTTTGGCTTTCCAGTGAGTGAGTGAATAGTGAGATGCAACTGCAGCTAGAAAAAGTGCGTAAAGGATAATTAATTGCTCTGCCTGTTCCTTATATCTGAAGGTGCTTCCTAGATACATATATTTCTTTAGCTAGGAAGTGAAGGAAAAAAAAAAGTAACTTCTAGACTCTTTGACGGTTTTTCTTCGAGAGTGTCGCATAGAAAACCAGAACCACCTGTTGTAAGTTTAATTTTTTTTTAAAAAACAAAACGAAAAAAACTTTGTGGCCACCATTAAGCATATAAGGACTCATTTAAAAAGAGGAATACATTCTTCGGTGGATACTCCTTCTTACATTTAAAGAGTAAAAAAAAGAAAAAAAGAAAAGAAGAACAGAAAGGAAAACGGAGCAAACGTAGAAATGAAGTCGTCATCTTTTTCCATACGCGTTATGCGAAGGGTATGTATCGAGAATGATGTCCTTTTCCAATTGTTTCTCTCGAGTGCATAGTTTTTTTTTTGTATTATATTTTATTTTTTTTAAAAGGATGTACAAACTGAATGTATATACGAGTAGTACACCTCCGCCATGATAATCCTTCTTTTTTTTTGGAGACGATGGTGTTCGAAGTGCTGTTGATATTCACTTAGCCTAATTGGAATTATGGGAGAAAAAAATCTTAATCCCTTCGTAATCCTTTTTCTTTTGAAAGCATAAAACCTGTTTTATTCAAATCCTCTTCACAAGGGTGGAGGGCGGACTATCGTATCAAATGTCATGTAAACATATTTAATTAGGACGAGAAAAGTTAATTACAATTCTCGACAAGATGTCCTTTAAATTGTTTCTTTTTTTTATGTTCTGTCTGATGTTAGATCCTGTCTAGGATATGGCTGATGAAAATGTAAATAACGTTGGGAAAAAAGTCGTTTTTCTACGCCATTTTTATTTATTGAATTCATTTTTTTGGAATTTTTCCTTGGGAGCTTTTCTCCTGTGTACTGTACGTTCCCAGTGAATAAGTCCTTAAGGATTGTGTATTCAGTGTGGAGAGGGTGGTGTGTGTATTTGAACTTACTCTGATGTTGATAGGAAATTGGTATATCTATAAGAATATGTTTAATCGAGCTGTATATGCTCGGATGGAGGGGGGCGGTGTAAGTATCACAAAGTAATTTGGCAGCGGTACGGTACTGAAAGGATTGAATACTCGTTTGGGGGAAATTTGTAAACATTTTTGGCGTTTTTTTCTTTCTTTTTTTTTCGTTTCATCTCATTGAGCAATGGATTTTTGGATGCTCGCTGATAGAGTGTCGGAGTTCACTTGATGTAATTAAAATGTTTACAAGTTACACTCGAGTGGGCGAGACTAGGTTTGGATGGTATTTAAGGATGTTAGCCCTTCAAGTGTTTGGTTTGAATTATCAGTCAGCAGGCAGGGATATGCATATTTCACGAGAGAATTAGTGATGTCAGCTTAAGTTAAGGGGAGTTTCGAACATTATGATTGGACATGTATAGCGTTTTTGAGTCGCTTTTTGCTCTAGCGGGCTAGGGTCTTTGCTAGTTTGTCGACTACAAGTTCATAAGTTAATGCAATTTCTGAGGCATGAAGGTACAGTTTAAGTCATAACTCACTGAATATCCACACTTGTACAGATTCTGAAAAACAACTTCATCAAGATCAAATCGATATTTCACTCTGTATTTCCATAGATATCGAAAGATATCGCTCAAGCTAGCACCTGTTAAGTCTTTAAAGAATTTTCCATGCCGCAGGATTAGAAATCACGGTCTTGTGAATCTATAAATTTGGTTCTCTCCCTCAACACTTAGTGCCGTAGATCCAAAACTTCGTGCCTCTGTAGGCAGAAAAAGTTGAGTTTTCAGTTAAGCTTGGGATCAAGTGCAAGGGCTTAGAGCTTGCCATATGCCATACGAGCATAAATAATGTTACTTTGGACGACTATAACTTCCATGAATGTAGGGATCTACGTGGCAGTAACTTCTGATGTAAGTTGGATCACATGTAAGTCATGGCAATGTCATGCAAAAGGACCACATCGTGCTGGATAAGTTTTTCTTTTCTGAAGGATTTTGCTACACAATTCTTCAATAGTTTTACAACATCATGTCACATGTCAAGTTCTTGAACACAGCCGCCAGTCGTTGCCGTTTACTTGCAATTGTCAACATTTTGGGTACCTAATCGTAACTGACCTTGTTTCGTCTAATTTTTCGAGTAAGATCCACAATACACCTCCAACTGACATGTTTAGTACACAGCTGTATTTCGTTAGCCAATTGTTCTTTATGAGAAGGTCTTTAACTTTCTTGACGGTTTTAT
Organism: Xylota segnis; assembly: GCA_963583995.1. Lineage (NCBI taxonomy): Eukaryota > Metazoa > Arthropoda > Insecta > Diptera > Syrphidae > Xylota > Xylota segnis. The sequence continues at coordinate 26,159,348 of OY757237.1, forward strand.
TGGTTCAACCAGGTATGCTCATCTTCCTACTTAGTCTGTCCTACACCTTAAAAATTAAAGTTATGTCCATTTTCCCTAACCACTAAGTGCAAATCAATTCAGAATCACCTTCATAACACTGCTTAGCGCTGCTGTCAAACAGACATTTAGCTGTCAAATTATAATCATTTGTTGCGTTCAAGTTGACACTTATGTTCAGTAGCTTGGAAGGCTTGCAGTAGTCACACTGCCACAGTGCCTTTTGATTGTAATTTAGAACATTTAGGGGAGGGCCATCTAGTGGTTTCTTTTTAAATCATAGGTTATTTTGACACTGACAGCTGTTTCCCGCTCCTTGGGAAATATTGAAAACTTATTTCCAAAGTGAGTACTGTGTAGCCCAAACAGTGCGTTATTTGAAAAGAAGTTTTGGCCGAAATGAGGCACCCACCGCGCTTGCTCTACGCAAGTTTGTGCAAAAAGTTCGTGAGACTGGAATGCTAGTGGACAACACTCATGGTCCCTGTCGTCGTTTGGTGCTCACAGACGAGAATGTGGCTGCTGTAGCCGAGAGTGTGAGAACATTAACTCGCCATCGATCATCAACAGCTCAACATTTTACGCACTAGCCTGAGGAGTATTTTGCACAAAGATCTCGGATTATTCGCTCTCAACCAGCTTGATTTGGACAACAATTTTAGGCGAAAAATCATCTTTTCTGACGAGGCGCGTAGCCATCTCGGCGGCTACGTTAACAAACAAAATTGCAGCATCTGGAGAATGCTGATGCATCCACAGAGAGTGACAGTTTGGTGCGGATTGTGGAGTAGTGGCATCATTGGACCATTTTTCTTCGAAAATGGGGCTGGGAATAACGTTTCGGTCAACGGTGGGCGTTACAGAGCCATGTGAAGACATAAATTTGGACGACCTCTGGTTGATGCAGGATGGCGCGTCATGCCACATAGCCCATGCCACAATCAATCTTTTGCGCATCAAATTCCCAAATCAGCTTAATTGGCCGCCTCGGAGTTGCGATTTGACCCCTTTGGACTTTTTTTTTGTGCCGAACCGTGAAGGACCGATGTTAGTCCAACAACATCATCATCTTAAGCACTAATATCATCCAAGCAATCCGTGAGCTACTGCCCGAAATCTGTACCTTTACCTTACAGATACTCTTCAGAAAAAATGTGTGTCCATTGGTGTAAAGATACTCATTTACCTTTGACATAACCTCTTCAGCGGAGTTGTTGCTTCGACGTACATTATTTGAAGCCATAAGGTACTCCCAATTGTAAGAAACCATTCATTTACTGAAAAACTCATAAAACAAGAAACTTTGCATAAACTTTTCCAAGAAATGAAGATGCATTCCATTTTTAATGATTGTTTGTATAGGCAGCGGCAATAAAAGTGCTCTGAAATTTTCACAAAACTCTTAGAACTAATGAATGTGGAGTTCTCCAAAATGATCCACATCTTCGTGAGTCTGCTTTAATTAAATTATATTATTTTATGTTTCGGAGGCTTCTGTAAATTTTGGAAATTTAAGTTCTCGTTGAACAAGGACTTCAGAGTCAGGTTCTGTTTTATAAGTTTTTATGTTGCTAACTCTTTCAATGAAATCCCAGATACGAGTATCTATTGGGGAAAAAAATATTGTCATATGAATAATACAGATATTTCAAGAGATGTCATACACAGAGAATATATTTTTTAGAAATAATGAATACAAACAGTTATTCTACGCAAAAAAAAACCTGTTGTGTGCACTGGTGTACTGGAAAAAAAACGATTTTTTATTATTTCTCTTTGAAACACCTTCGCCTTTCCTGAATGCGTTTTCAATTCAATTCATAGCCTTCAATGTGGGCTGGTTTTATAGAAGTAGGCGTTCAATTTTCACTAAAGATTAAAAGTTGTGAGAATTTACATCCACTGTGCATTTACAGAGAATATGTGAATCCTCACCTTTTTTTTGGGATAAAACAAACATTTTTTCGCTGGGACAACAGATTTTTCATTTGTTGAGGACGTTTCTCAGGCGGCACTGGTTTCGATGCTAAGCGACCAGATGTTGAGGTAGTCTTACCATGTTTATTCGCAGGTTCGTTGGGTAAAAATGTTCGGTGATCAGGGCTTGAAATTAGTTTTAAATAATTGAATGATCTCGGATCATCGTAGCACCTCTAAATTGGAATAGAGCTCATTAAGTTGGATATTACTACTTTCAACATCGACTCACTAGTCAGTCTGACTATTTCGGAAGTGGATACTTGAGTAGATGGACTTGAGAAAGCATCGAGAACCACTGCGACCTCATAGAGATCTTTTGCGCTATCCCCTTGCAGCTGCTGAGGGGATTTCCTCTCTAGATGAAATCAACCTCAAATCGTTTGAGCTGAGAAGGATGTGATATCGGAAGGCGAGGTAGGTAAAGCCTTTGTGGAACAGTTTGAGTCTAGTCCGAACAATGATGGGGCATTCACATAGAATATGTTTGACGGTTTCAGTGTCCTCGAGGCTTAGTTGGGGGATATCCGATTGGCTTATACCAATTTTCGTGAGGTGATAGTTGACAGAGCAATGACCAGAAAGGAAGTCCGTAAGGATCTTAGCGTTATATATTAGCAAGCCAGTTAGTTAATTCTAGTAAGGAGTTTTGGAGATTGGGCACCGAATCTGACAAGTTCGTCAGCGGCCTTATTGCCAGGGGTACCTACATATATGCCTACGAACCAATTTTATTTAAGTGTTTGAAGTCCATTCCAAACCATCTTAGACTCAACTTCAAAGGACATGAGAGCTTTTAGAACTGCTTGGCAATGGGACTTATTTCTTGGAACAACTCAAACTTTCTTGTTCGTCTGAACATCCCACAGGAAATTAATGGGAATGCTACACTTCAGAGCACAGAGTTATGTTTCAGAAGTAAAAGCGGATATTTCAATAATTGTTTTATTGTTTTTATGAAATAAATTTCATATCTCAACAACATACAGATACAACCTAAGTTTTTACATGAAGAAGAATTATTTTGTTCAGCTCAAGAAAGGATCATAATACTGATAAGGCTTCATTGATTCATGTACTCTCGCCTTTTTACTAAATAACTCTGCACAATCATAGTGATCTTTTGAATATAGTCCTTCCTCGAAGGTTAATGAAACCTTATGCATTCTGTAACACCAACCATTTGTCTATCTTCGTTCTTAATTACATAACCACTTGTGGATCATAGGGTCTCAAAAGTATCTGCGAGTATTCTGAATATACAAAGCGCTTCAACTCATTTCCAACGTTTTGTTTCCCTCGGACCTAGCTTCGACTTTGCTGGTTCTATTGCCTACATCAAGTTTGATGCCACATTCAATCGAAAAAGTAGTTCCTGAATAGTGGAAGGTTCCATGTTTAATTGATCTGTACAATTTGTGATCTGTACAATTGTAAGCCGCATTTATCCTCAACCTCAGTTGTTTAGCTTTAGCTTTCAGGTTTTAAATCATTTGATTCAGGTCCAAAATACATGCAACAGTTCACTACATGTGTATCGGCATTTTTCTTTACAGTCAAAAAGTAACAGTGGTCAAAGTATGCATCCTTGTGGCACACCATCAGTGTTCAAGACTTTATACTTGAGAGCGTCATTGATTGTCTTAATATTAATAAGTTTCCCAGGAACTCGATAGAAACCAGGATTAGAGGAGATCTATATCCTACACATTACTATATGATGATCTGAAAGGTTTACATTGTCAATAAAGAAGTTGAAGACTGCTTGTTCGGCATCAAGAGTTATTGTTTTAAAAAACGACAAGGTGTTCCTACATTCCAATGCCCATCTATGCTCGATCCGGTTACATTTCTTAGCCTGCTCTGAAATCTTGCTATCTTGCCGGAGATATAATGGGTTGAAAATTGAAAGGTTTTGTGTGTTATAGCTTACTAATAGAGTTGTTAGGTCTTTAGCTGCTGGGACTATTAATTTGTCTGTTAATTTGAGAACATCAATGATTACCTTTTAAACGTAATAAGACTTCCTTAAAGCCTTTAAAACGTTAAACCATCCATAATTCGAGATAAAACTATAGAATTGCTACATCTTCCATCTTCGCATCTCTTTCATAAAAGGCAAGCACATGAGTAGTAAACGAGTAATAAACGATGTAAGAAACTGGTGTACCGCAGGGATCTATCTTCGGTGTTCTTTTCTTCATATTTTTGACAAATTATTTACTTTGTATACAAGAACTTATCAATGGGTTCCGCCAACAGTACATAAAGATATACGAAATACCCTTCACGTAGAGCCTAGAAATGGCGTCTGTGAAATGTATCACTTCCTATTCAGGGCTAGCAGCACATCACATTAAATGCGTATTTTCTAATGCCAATGCAGTCGCAGTTGGTAAGTATGTATGTCAAATCATTTTCATTGTCGTGTATCCTCATGCGCAAACCTGTTGACAATAAAACCGATCTAGAGCAAGACCTTGGAAGTCCGTATTTAATAGGCAAAGAAACATTCCAGTTCCCTTGAGAATGTCCTTCCCCACTTCTACCCATAAAGCTATTAAAATAAAGAAGAAAAAAAAAAGTAGGGAAAACGCAATGACGATTACGATTTTATTTACAGCCATTTGTGTATTACGGTCGATAATTTAAAGAACGTCTCATTAAATTCGATCGACCTTTTAAAACCATCTCGCAAACTCTCACACATCCAGGAACTCACATCTAATGGGGACAATACATCTTAACGCACTCGTATCCATATGCAAATAGATACACCTCCTTTGATGTGCCTTGATATGCAATTAAGCTAGTCTGGATCCCAAGGGAGTCATCCGATATGGTTGTCCTCACTTTCTCTGATACAATTAATTGCGAAAGTAAATATCCTTGTTAGTGTCAATCAAAAGTGTAATTCGCATTTTTATAGCTTACAAGCAGCATGGAGCTGCCTTGCCAGCTCTTTGTGAGCACTAATTCTGTCAGTTTTACGACAAAAAGGAATCTGAATGAAATAAAGTACAACATACTCTTAAATCCAATTAGTTTCTGGCAGCATACACACAAAAGGCGACAGTCCGAATGACCCCTCCCCTTCGAGGCGTTAAAGAGTTGCCTCGAATATTCATTTTTCCAATTAAGTATGTATTTGCAAAAAACGAGGACTTCCATTACCCAAATTAGGGTACCGGAATTTTGAAGTATGACAAGCTTTCCCGGTTTCATAAATCACGTTGGTTGGTAGATGTCCTTTCAACCTCTGCCATCCTGACCAGTGGCGTTGTTTGTCATGTGAATGAATATTTATTCGGGATTAGAAAAAAAAGCGAGCTTTTATAAAACTGTCTCTTCCAGTGTCAATAAATATTCATACGTGCTCCAGGAAATAAATCTGTCGTCGTTGTCGCTTTTATTCACACTTTGTGCTGTCGAAATTGATTGCACGTTGTTTGTCCAAATAATTGTAGCAGTCTTGTTTCTGAGGAAATTTAAGGCCGTTCCTGGATGTGATGATTACTTGAGTTTGGTGCTGGCAAATAAGTTTTACTATTTGTACGAGTTTGGCATTTGTTGTTGCTGTCAACATAGGTTGATTGATTTAATGTAGTACATGCATCCACAAAGATATGTTTTTATCACATAAACATGTGTTTTCTTTTGAAAAATTTTAGTAGTTTTCCTTTTTAAATATCTCTTGTGTGTACAGTTGGTTTATTTTTCTGGAATTAAGTTGTTTGTGTTTCTGTTGGTGACACTATGGCTTTGGACGTTTCTTGTCAGTTGGACGTTTGCTTGTTTAAAATGTTTACGTGATTCTTGGACGGTCGTACGATTGTCAGGAGCAAGAAGGTCGTGTTCTTTGGGGAGTTATGATGCATGAGCGAGGATATATTCATACTGGAAGGTTCTAGGCTTTAACTGATTCTATTTGCAACAGATATGTGGCATTCTTGCACACATTTCATTTTATTTGGTTTTCAAAGCGTATATTGAGTTAAATATCCACTCAAGGTTGATGTGAACTAGTAAGCATTGTAGGAATCGTTTCACGCTAAGGCACAATAGCTTATCACAGCAGGGTGAGGGCGAATCGACTGATTTCGATTTCGACCTTAATGTCCTTATAAGTGAATTCCTTTCTTTGACATTGACGGAGCGCTCACTCCATTTTATGAATTCAATAAGAAGCATGTATGCATATATTTATGTACATAAATACGTGCCTATGCCTATTGAAAAAATAATTCGAGAAATTATTGTTATGTGAACATTTTTACCCTTCCAAACCGAGCATGTCTTCAAGGCAACGTTCCCTTGCATTTTTTTGTCGATTGTCGTTGATATTTATGTTCAGTGTTCAGTCTTTAATGTTGCTATGTACATAATGCTAGAAATAATAAGATTGTAAATAACAGATTGGTAGTGTTCATCAAACTGTGGGACCCTTTAGACACTATACTCTAAATTGAACTTATACTACGAATATTTCAGAAGAGGTCTGTTCGCGTAGTTTCTGCACCAAAATTCGTAGATTGTCAAATTTCAAGGACTGAAGGTAAAATTCCCTCAGAGAGTGGCAAAATCACAAAAAAGTAAACGAACGCGAAAGCTACGAAATTCGCCAGCTTTTTAGACGTCAAAAGCAAATGTCTGCAAATACACAAACAACACAAAATTTCGTACAGATATCTGACAGACTTGACAGATTTTGTTAATCAGTGCAAAGAAATTTCCTGCACTTAGTTCGTTGCATGGGGAAATTGCTTACTCTCCCGTGAGCGCGCTCTTCTACTTGGCGACTTTGCGTAGATTTTCGTTGCTTTGGGCCTAATATTTTTATGTCTGTTCGCGTACTGTCTAAGAGCTTGTTCACACAAGGTATGTTCCCGTACTTTCTGCACCAAAATTCCTCTCAAAAAGAATAAAATATACAAAAAAGTACGGGATCGCATTGAGCAAAGAATTGTCCACTTTTTAGATGTCAGAAACATGTGTGACAAAAAAACAAAAAGTGTCTATAAATGAATGTGTTTTTCATTCGATTTTCACTCTAAAATAAGGATTTCAAGAATGTACAAATGAAATAATAAGCATTTAGCATTTAGCGTATTTTTTTACATTTTCGGACAGTACGGGAACAGACCTACAGTATTGACGGATTGGATTTTTGCTTTTGACATTCGCGTCTTCAGATAGTTAGTCCTATCTAAACACTTCCTGGGATATTTCGGTTATTGCTTTTCACAGCAATTAAGTTGGTTTACTGTCGTACTTCTACTGTTTAATTCGTGAATTTCTTAGTTTCGCTTAGTATTTTTCTGTCTTTTTTCCTGACATATGTTTCTGACGTTCAAAAAGGGGGTATTTTTTTGCTCAATGCGTTTCTTTACTTTCTTGTGCCTACATTCTGCTCTCTTTGAGAGTTTATTATCCCCACTGTTTGCAACTTGACACGCTGCGAGTTTTTGTGCAGAAACTACGAGACCAATGTATGTAAATATATGTACTTAGTTCCCAGACGTGGATAGAATTCGTATTGCTGTCTATAGTTGATTAGTAGCTAGGACTACTAAAATTTTGATTAAAAATTAAGTAAAAGTGAATTGTTGAATGAATTCTGAATTTATTTAACGATTTTATTTTCAAATTTAATTTTTCTCTTTGTCAGCACATGAAGTAGACGTTTCCTGACAAAAAGGTTTGTTCGATTTGTGTCACATGAGAATTTAAGTGGGATTTTCCCGAATTTAGATGGGATTCATAGACGTCAAATCGCATGTTAAATCGTCCGGAGTGTGTGAAGATATAGGAGGATTTATCTAAGACTTTGTTTAATCCAGAATCTAGTTTTTGCGGCGACATAACATAATACTGCCTCGTTCTCTAACTTGAAGTTTCAAGCAATATATGTATATACATTTTGTATGTTCTGAACCAGTGTACATAAACCATCGTTAAATCTAACTACGTACGTATTGATGGATTCGTATTTACAAGTTTCAGTATTTAATATTTTTCAATTCGAGTTTTAATCAGTGCCTACATATAAATTTAATATCTAGATAATAAATAAATAGGTTAATTTACCCCCAACGATATCGTTGGCAAACTGCAAGCTTCCTGCGGAAAATGCTGTATATAATTTAGTAGGTTGCGGCTTATGCATAAATTACGCGATAATAAATGAGCAAAGAGATGCAGAGGCACAAACAATTAGTTTTGTGAAATATGTAATTTAAATTGAAACTAAAATCCTTGTGGCTGCATTGTGGGGAGTACAAAGGTTGGCATTGTTTACCTTTATAAAATAGTTGCAATTTTAATTTTGTTGCCAGCAGCAATTAGAAATACTTTGCATTGCTTTAGAAACAGAGGGGAACTCATATACTATTTTAACGCAATAAAAGAAGTTAAACTCCCTATTCAACTCTGCTCACTCATAGAGGAGCGGAGACTTTTAATTTGCAAACATTTGTTATATAGGAACACACAGGTATTTCTAAAAAAAGGATACAAATGCACCTAAGTCGCAGAGATTTGACTTACTACTGCTTCCCAAAACTGCCGTACTTTTCTGTCAAATTTGAATCTCTCAACCAATCCAAAATACCTCAAGCAATCGGGCACACCACTGCTACTAGTATCTATTTTTTGAATCATGCTGAAGTCGTACTTTTCCCTCTAAGATGTACAATTTGATTTTTGTTATTGAAAACGCCCCCAAAAAGTGGGCGTAGTCACATAAAAAGTTTGGATAAATCTTTAAAAATAAAAATGAAATGCTTTCCGTTGGTAAGCGCAGCACTTGACTTTATTTTTTGTTTAATGTTCGTAATAGTTCCGATAAGTTTTTTAATGAAAGATAAATTAGAAAAATTGCCACGAAAATTGAAAAATTTTTCCATTTTTTATAAGATTTTCATATAAGTGAAGGAAGTTCATAGTCTTATCGTCGAACGAACGCAATATGGTTAGGTCTGACGTGCCAATCAGCTTAATTGTGATTCTGTTGTAAGTTCATCGCAATTGTTTCTTAAAAAGAATTAAGTTTCGTCAATTCATTCCGGACACATTTACAGATTTATTTGCGAAATAAGTAGTCTGGTTTAATCATTGACTCCTTCCATCCAACTTGAGGTAAATCTTTCTCTATTTCAGGCTAAAAAAATCGTTCGCAACGTGTATCTAATCGTTGGAGTTTGTAGTGGATGAGCTGATTGTTATGATCGACTCAGAACGTTCAGAACAAAACGTTCCCTTTCCATATTGGATATACATATGTATTCAAAGATTCTAAGTAACTCAGTAGGCTGAATATCATAAAATCAAAAAAACAATTTAATTAATTAAACAAGTTAGAGCCGGCATAAATCTGCTGGGAATATGATTAAAATGTACAGATCCCATCACCTTATAATCCGATTAAATTTAATAGTATAGAACTCAGCCAACTACTTAATGACTCGCCAGTTAATTCTAATGATAAACGCGCCCTTATTAGGCTACGTAAAGATCACGATTATATGGATACACAGATTGCTACGAAATTTTCTAATTAAATAATATTTTGAATCTTTCACGTGCGGTGAATTTAATTAGATTAATACTTTGTCCAAGCGATTTTCACGTGCCTGGAAAATTTTTTAAACTTTAAAATTATTATAAAATAAAATAGTAGGCATGGTCATGCAACCGGGAGCCGAACTTCTCTCGAATTCATGAAAGCATTAGAGTGGTCTATCGAGTCGTTTAAAATATTAGGTTTGTCAAAGTCGTAACAGTTTTGTATGATTCTTTGAAGCCAATTTTCCACCATTCTTCCACACATATCGGCCGGAACGTTCGCAATTCCGCGTTCAATATTTCTCCTAAGGTCCTTTGGCTTGTTGGCATAAATGTTCGATTTAACGTAATCTAAGTCCAACAGCGTTAAATCACGATTACCGGACTTACCTTTCAGTAGATCAGGCTTATGAACAACTGTGTGGTATGTGAAATCATCTTGATGGAACCACATATCACTTTTGTGAACTCCATCCAATTCTGGTCCAAAAAAAGATCTTCCACCATGGCATGATGGCGAATTCCATTGACAGTGATATAGCTAGCATTTTCACCGTCGGAAAATATGGTCAATCACACCTGTGCCCACCACACGGTCACTTATTGTGACTGCAACGGCGTTTCTTCAAGCAGATATGGGTTTGTTATTTCCAACATGGCTCTCCAGGCAGCTCGATCTTTAGCCAGCTGCCTCCAGTTTCGCACGCCTAGTTCGTTTGAGGTCCATTTCCACTTGAGCGCATAAGCCATCAACCCAAAAAGGATCGTCATCGCTGATTTTTGGATGTAATCCAGGATATTCTTCAAACTTTTGTAGAGTCCAACCGGAGAAGTTTCAGCGCTTCACATGACCAAGAGACTTCAGTTCTTGAGTTAATTTGATCTTGTTAAAGTGTAGGCCAAGATCTTTAAGCAAAATCCGTCACAATGTCGACTGAGAGACTTTCCATTTCTGTGAACGGCGTGGAATCGATTGATTTCGGTCATTTTGAACTGAATCACTTATGGATGCAACCGGTCCTTTGTCTCACTGGGACAGTAACACTCATGACTGGAATGCAATACAGCACGCAACAGCCTGTCTGGTGGGAGGATTATTACGTCTGAAAATTGGTGCCAGATCTTCTAACGTTGCGACCTTTAACTCAGATTTTTTGAAGCAATTTTCAAAAATTCCCACACTTTGCTCGTTTTTGAAGTCCAGCAAAATAAAAACGTAAGCCTCGTCTGATCTGTTGAGATTAACCGATCATAAAAAGCCTTTAAGGGTTCATCCATAATAAAGTACAAAATTGTTATGTCTTTATTGAAAAACCCTTTATTTATGTTTAGATCAACAAGTAGCTTACTTACTTACCTCAAGCTCAGCTTCAACCAACAGTTTAACTAACTGCTTCCAGCTTCGAATTTAACATTGAAAATGAACTGCATTTCTGGGATTAGTAACCAGTTCCTGTAACAACTCGTCAGTCTTCAAAGCATTTCCATAAGTACATCACATCGTGACCCTGTCTATCGGAACGAGATCGCCCTCATCCGGTTGAGGAGTGTAAAAAACGAACGCGAATGGCTCACAACATAATAACTAATTTCCGATTCGGTGGAGCACATATTTTTTCCAATTCTATCGATATTATTTATTTTAATCGAAATCTGTCTGCACCACACCACATACGGCACTCTGGTCATAAAGTATTCATTGGGAAGTGGTATCCCGGAAAATACTGCAATGCCCCTGATGATGATGATGATGATGGGATGGGGATGATAGAAAATTGCTTTGTCCATCGGAATAGGTCTTGTAATGCATTGAAATGACTTTATTTCCAGAAAAGAATTTGACGGAGAGAAAAAAAGAAGCCAACTTTCGACCTCATTGGGAAAGTATTGCAGGGAATTGGCTAGAGTCTGCGGTAGTCACACTACCCCGCCAATCAGTAATGGTTGGATGCACGCTCTGACAGAATTCTTGGGCAATGCGATGATGATGACGGAGAGTATCTGGATGAATTTGGAGTTCTTTTTTTTGTTTTGTGCATCCTATGACATGAGTGTGGTCTTTTTAGAGGATTTTCGATGAAGGGCACACACTTCCATTGGCACCATTCGCAATGTGGAGCTGGCGACTTGGCAGTGCGAAAGAGGAAATTGCTTTTCTTTTCTTATTTGCTGTGTGGCTCGATGGTTTGGTGGTGGCTGCAAGTTTGTGGTTTATACAAAGGGATCGAAGGATTTTTTTTGGCTAACTGCGTGGTCATATGAAGATGTTGGGATTTTCTAATGTTAGTGAATGCAAAAAGGTACTTTTGACTAAAAAGAAATATTGCTGAGAGGTCGTTTTTGTTTGCATGCTGTTGTACACAATCCAAGACTCTGTGAATATCCTTGGAGACTTTATTTATTATGTTGGGATTGTGTACATCTTTCGGCGGAGGAAGTAGTATCTCCGAATGCGAGTGTTTTTCTTTGCTTACAGATTGGCACATAACGATATCAATCCTAACTATTTATTTTGGCTATTCCCTGTAGAACAACTAGAAAGGGTTCGTTCTCGGGTCGACAGAAGGCCAGGCATTGTTTATAGCATTTCATATCTCTCCCGTGCGCATTTCAGCCTCAAAGAGTGAACGTGGCTATAGACATAAAAATTTTCTCTCAAACCCTAAATAGTAGGCAACTGAGTGCGCCAAACTCTAAATCATCCGATTTGGGTTCTTCGGTCAAGTTTTTTGTTCAGTTTCGCCCATTTGATGCAAAACGCGAAAGAAGAGGAGATATGAGACGATTTTGCATTTCAAGGGACTTTTTCGATGCTTGACCCAGGTAGACCCGATTTCTTTAAAAATGCCAAAGAGTGGGCAACTGAGTGCACCAAAGTCTATATCATCCGATTTGGGTTTTTTGGTTAAGTTTTTTGTTCAGTTTCGCCCAATTGATGCAAAACGCTGAGGAAAAGGAGATATGAGACGATTTTCCATTTCAAGGGACTTTTTCGATGCTTGACCCAGGTAGACCCCATTTCTTTAAAAATGCCAAAGAGTGGGCAACTGAGTACCCCAAAGTCTGAATCATGCGATTTGGGTTTTTTGGTCAAGTTTTTTGTTCAGTTTCGCCCATTTGATGCGAAACGCTGAGGCACAGGAGATATGAGATGATTTTGCATTTCAAGGGACTTTTTCGATGCTTGACCCAGGTAGACCCCATTTCTTTAAAAATGCCAAAGAGTGGGCAACTGAGTACTCCAAAGTCTAAATCATGCGATTTGGGTTTTTTGGTCAAGTTTTTTGTTCAGTTTCGCCCATTTGATGCGAAACGCTGAGGGAGAAGAGATATGAGACGAATTTGCATTTCAAAGGACTTTTTCGATGCTTGACCCAGGTGGACCCCATTTCTTTAAAAATGCCAAAGAGTGGGCAACTGAGTGACTCCTGAGGGAGAGGAGATATGAGACGATTTTGCATTTCAAGGGACTTTTCCATGCTTGACCCAGGTAGACCCCATTCCTTCCCAAATTCTAAATACCGGGCAACTGAGTGCGCCAAAGTCTAAATCATCCGATTTGGGTTTTATGGTTAAGTTTTTTGTTCAGTTTCGCCCAATTGATGCAAAACGCTGAGGAAAAGGAGATATGAGACGATTTTGCATTTCAAGGGACTTTTTCGATGCTTGACCCAGGTAGACCCCATTTCTTTAAAAATGCCAAAGAGTGGGCAACTGAGTGCTCCAAAGTCTAAATCATGCGATTTGGGTTATTTTGTCAAGTTTTTTGTTCAGTTTCGCCCATTTGATGCAAAATGCGGAATTAGAGGAGATATGAGACGATTTTGTATTTCAAGGGACTTTTTGATGCTTGACCCAGGTAGACCCCATTTCTTTAAAAATGCCAAAGAGTGGGCAACTGAGTACTCCAAAGTCTAAATCATGCGATTTGGGTTTTTCAGTCAAGTTTTTTGTTCAGTTTCGACCATTTGATGCCAAATGCTAAGGGAGAGGAGATATGAGACGATTTTGCATTTCAACGGACTTTTTCGATGCTTGACCCAGGTAGACCCCATTTCTTTAAAAATGCCAAAGAGTGGGCAACTGAGTGCTCCAAAGTCTAAATCATGCGATTTGGGTTATTTTGTCAAGTTTTTTGTTCAGTTTCGCCCATTTGATGCAAAATGCGGAATTAGAGGAGATATGAGACGATTTTGCATTTCAACGGACTTTTTCGATGCTTGACCCAGGTAGACCCCATTTCTTTAAAAATGCCAAAGAGTGGGCAACTGAGTACTCCAAAGTCTAAATCATGCGATTTGGGTTTTTCAGTCAAGTTTTTTGTTCAGTTTCGACCATTTGATGCCAAATGCTAAGGGAGAGGAGATATGAGACGATTTTGCATTTCAACGGACTTTTTCGATGCTTGACCCAGGTAGACCCCATTTCTTCCCAAATTCTAAATACCGGGCAACTGAGTGCGCCAAAGTCTAAATCATCCGATTTGGGTTTTTTGGTTAAGTTTTTTGTTCAGTGAGAAAAAGGTGATATGAGACGATTTTGCATTTCAAGGGACTTTTCCATGCTTGACCCAGGTAGACCCCATTTCTTTCCAATTCTTAAATACTGAGCAACTGACTGACATGTATCAAACTTAATATGCAGTCAAGTTGAAGTATAAAAAAATATATTTCTAAACTCAAAAAGTATGAAGCAAACTACGTACACATAACAAATTAATTTAATCTGCCATCCGGACACAGACCACAACGTTCGTTTCGTTTTTCATTCTCCACGCTTCCATCCAATCCGTACGGTGGATCACCATTTACATCGAGGAAATAGTTACCCTTCAGGAACGAGGGAGTAGCATAACCCATCGGATAAGCATTTCCAGGACATTTATTGTTCTTCAGCCTGGTCAACGAACTACACCGCACACCCATGAAATTATTCTCATTGCCCGGATACACGGTTTCCGTGTAGTATTGCCAAGCACGCTCGTGGGCACACACAACCGTAATACATCCTGCTGGCAATGGATCCAGCCCACCTGGATAGAAGTCAACATCACCCAAGGGATCACGCTTGCCGAGCACACCTGGGTTGCTGTGAATGATATCTATGAAGAACGCATCGCCACGCAGCAGGCCCGACAAACTCTCTCCTTCATTGAAACATGGTTTCGCCGGATCCAAACCGGTGATACGTGGTATTTGCTTGCCAGTCAGATATGTGAACGTACGTCCTGCTGCGCCAACAATATGCGCTCCCAAGCTGTGTCCTGTAAATGGAACATTTCATATTGCTTCGACATGATATTGATTTCAGGAGGAATGCAGTGACCTACCGATGAGGTGGATATTTTCCAGCGGGACTATTCCGCTCAATTGCACCAAACCTCTTGCAATGTTCTCTCCAATTTCTTCGGTATTCAGCGCCGACCATGTGTAGAGGGTATCCACGTAGGAGGCAACGTCAACTGCCTGGAAAAAAAGGAAACTCAGCACAAATACGCGGAGTGAATGGATTTGCCTTACGATAAAGTTAATATTTCCACGGCAGTGATACGCCTTGGCCATTTGGGAAATGGTGTCTGTATCGTTGACAGTTGTGGTCCAACCAGTGGCTAGGATCACAGTTTTTTTGGTCGGATCGAATTCGGGACTCTTCCACATATCGTTCGCTCGGAGCAGAGGGTAGCTGTACCTCTTACAAGGTGTCCTCAATTGGAATTGCATCTTGTTGATGTCGGGAGTAATCTTTGGAGCAACCGCATTGGTAGCTACTGCTGCTGAGCCTATCAATCGGAAAATGAAAGATATGATTAATTTGAATCTATGGCGAGTAGGATGAGGTACGTACAAATTGCATTAATGGATGAGGAGACAAATTCGAATGGGTACCCAGCGACGAGATTCTTCCCAGATTCGAAGAGTCCCTTGGGTGTTGGCAGGAAATTTCCTGTGTTGGTTGCCAAACCAACTCCAATGTCTTTTGTCGAAGACAGTATATTTCCCAGTCCAAGGTCAAATGGTACTGCAGCTCCTAGCTGAAGTAGGGCCAGCAAGGCAATTGTTAATAGTGCGGGCTTCATCGCTATGTAGATCTGGAATAATAAACAGAAAAATAAGAAATAAGAAAGTAGAATAATTCGTTGTAAAATGAAGGAAGCTGGTATTTTCTTCAATAACCAGGTTTTCTGGGATCCAAAACAAACCGATCTTCGCAAAACACGATCACATAAACCGCATATCTCGCCAAATGCGCCCGTACACTACCGAAGAAGTGAGAGCGGCTTGATATCTTTTGAAACAAAATTGCTTAGGCTGTGAAGAAATGTGTAAATAGTCTGAAGCAGACTCACGAAGCCCTTTTCCTACATTTAATGCCCCAAAACATCTTTCTGCAATCACCGAAGACGCGTACATTACTCCCATCGGGATGCAAGAGCGGAGTTTCTACTTGGCGGCCAATTGCCAGACGTACCTAATCCTTTTAAGAGTATCATCTTAAGCTTACTTAGCCAAGCTCGTGTCCAGTACACTGAACTTGCTTTCTGGCTTTATCATCACAGTTCATTTCTTGGATCAAATCATACCTCATCAATCTTTGATCACCAGTATCAAAATTTAATATATGATCATCCTTTATTACTGTAACCCTTTACCTTACCTTGGTCAGACTCCTCCTAGAGTCAGCCAAGTATTATGCTTTCCATACCATGTGAATCGTTCGGTTTGCTCTGGACGGACCTCCACTAACCTTCAGTCATTGGAAAACCGTCGTGACATACAAATATATGTCCACTGATTAATAACTTCATATTTAAATTGACAATTAAATTACCACAATTTCTAACCTCCAATTCTTCTCCTATCAAGTCTTCTCTCTTCTATCCCGATAGCAAGTGGAAACAAGATGGAACCAACCTGTAGCCAAACATAGGGTACTGGTTAGATCGCCCAGAAGAGAAGATTCAATCTGAAGCTGCTGATACGCAACAAAAGGCTCTGAAAGGTCTCAAGCAATGGAGAGGGCTACCCACAGGACATTCCAAAGTCGTATCATGTACTGTCACACCATCCTGAACACTGCAGGGGCAGTAATAAATGCACTCGCTATTGAACTGAAGAGAGTAGGTGCATCGCTAGCAATTAATTAACTCGACAAAGTTTTTCTTGTAATATAATATCGACATTACTAAGCTACTGATGATCAAGTTAGGTTTTCAGATTATAAAACATGTTATCAGATCCCTGAACCTTTTAAGAAGCACCTGTAATAGGCCATATCGTATCACCCTGTCGGACGGTGCTATAACTAATGCAAATGGCGGAAACTGTCAGTTGCCTGTGAGCATGCTCTGATCGTCAAAACGAACCGAACAGAAACACAAACACAAACTTTTTTTTGACAACTCAGGCTCTGTTCCGAACTAAAAAAAGAAAAACATATAAATATCTCAGGGTGACTGAAGATGTCGCGGATGAGTTGTCAACGTCGACCAGGCGACGTCCCACATAATTGGATGTTACACGTTCAGTGAATCGTTGCCATAAACAGATGAATTGGGACTGGATGGCAGCTCGCACAGCAGTGCAACAATGGACATTTTGGAAAATGTATTTCCGGGTCGCCTAACGTCCCGATCGCCCGATTTAACCACTTAAGACTTTTTTTTCGAGTTTTTGAAGGCTCGGGTCTATGAGAATCCAAACTCTGGAAGTGCTCAAAGAAAATATCCGACAATGGTAATAGAATTTGTTATTAACGATAAAAAGAGCACAAATGGTCATCAACAATGGCGGGGCCCACTTGACAGCTAATCCAAATGAACATCGTTGTAAAAGATATAGCAAATCAATATCGGGTTAGTATTTTGAACCACCCTGCATTGAAGTTCAAGAAAAATTGAAGTGTGAAGTGAAGTGTCACGGTCATAGTGAATTAAGCCTTGGTAGGGATATCGCTTCAAATTGAGTCAAAAGCTATAGCGTAGAGCGACGCGAATTCGCTTGACCGTAAACACAGCCTAAATTGCTCATTTTCCATAGACGTGACTGCAAAGAATTCTATGTTCTCAACGTAGCCAACGACAATATAAGCGACTCTCCGACTTAAGTGTTCATTATCGAGCGAGTATCCAAGCTAACTAGCCAACCCAACTTTATGAACGTCAGCAAAGTTTCCTTGGATCCTGTAGTAATCCTAATCGGATACTACTTTAGAAGTGCATTCTGCGACGAACGTCTGTTCTTAATATGCGAAATAAATTTGACAGGAAGTGGTAAAAGCATCTGACAATCGCAAACGTCATACAAATTTAATATTTGCACTCGCCATCAAATATAAAGCTGCCAAATATGACTTCTTATCGTAAAACATTTAAATTCGTTGATTTATTTTCATTGCTGTCATTAAAAAAACCTGCACAGCATAACTAATATTTTCTTGTTTTAATTTCTGTCAAAAATTGGTCATAATTCTAAAAATTATCTATCATTGCTTGACAAGTTAAGAGTCATTATTTGCAAAGCGTCAATGAATATTAAGAAGCATTATGGCACATTATTCAAGACCGTCTGTGCGGTATCTTCATCTTAACAGTGAATAAATTTGAAAACACTAGTTTCGGCTCGGGCAATGAATAAATTAAGCAAAAAATTTACATGATGGCTGCGAGAGACACTCTGACATATAAATTTCTTCCCAGAACCAGCAAATCGGGTCCTTAAGCTAGCGCTAATGAAATTGCTTGCTTTTGACAGTACACTGTACGGACGCAGTGCTTGAATCCAAGGACATCTCACACTGTCAACTATTTTTCGGTATTTATCTCACACACTTCATTCTTTAAAATCTCATACCGAAAAGTTAAGTAAACTCCAACTGGCCGATCCGTATATTCTCACTAACTGCTACCGGAAAACTTACAGCACTCGTTGTTTGAATAAAACTATACTAACCGTCTGATGGTCAAGACTAGAATGTGAATCCGACTGTCGCGCGTTACGCTGATGTTAAGTTTGATTTCGGAATGAGTGAGATCAATTTAATTGGATTTTTTTCTCTTTGTTTTTTGTTTACCGTGCATCTAAACGTAAATGGATAGTAAGTCGTCAAACATCTCATTATAGGGAGGGAGTGTTGATAACGTGACACAAGTTATTTACATTCGTAATCCGAAATGAGATGCATCGGGAATTGAAAATGCTTTATGTTCTCTTTATGGGAATAATTGTTCTAGCGTGATTCCATTGTATGCTTTATGTTAAACAGGTTTGGTAATTGGTTTAATATATCTCGTCAATGATTGTCATGCACTATGTCCAAAGCGTGCAAATGTTACATCGTATAATAGGCACATTGTAACGCAATATAGTTGGTGATAAGATACTCGTTTCGTGAGTTGATTGACATTATCCACTGGCGGTTTTGTACAAGTTCAACTCAGATCAGCAATTGCTAATCATTATTTAGGGTCAACGTTTTCGAGATTTGATAAGGAACAGAGTCTCTCAGCATAACTAAAACTACTTGTGTCAGCTGGACTGTCACGGAGAACATGTTCACTCAAGATAGAGTACTGTCTCACCTTTAATGGTAAACTTGTATCTTTTTCGTATGTTGTTGCAGACTGCTGCTTGAATTCAATTAACCATTTGATGGTTGGTTTTTTTTTTATAAAACTTTCTTATGTTTGCACTGCCATTCTCACAAATTCTATAAGTGGATGGAGTCATAGTAAACACGGGATTTATAAAAATACTTTTCTATTATTTTCGTTGGTCTTGAGGTGCTAATTACTTTCGTTGTTGAATCTAGGAACTAAATAAATTAAGTAACTTCAGTTTATTTTACCGGAAGAGTGGATTATACGAGTTAGCCTTGGAAAACCATTTCGTAAAATATGTAAAAATAAATGCCCATCAAGTGAAGACCCCAGCGACGCCTTTGATGTCAAAAAAGAATTAAGACAAGGCGACGACGCAGTGTCATGCGATTTCTTTGCTATTGTTGACAGAACGCCAACCTCTCAGAGAGACAATCTTTCAAAAGTCCGTGCAATTGCTTGCATATGCCGATGACATTGATATTGTCGGACAGAACGTCACTCTCGATTGATAGAACTTGGAGGGACCTAAGTACTTTATCTATATAGGAATCGCCCTAAACTTAGATAATGACACCAGCACCAGATGAAACTTAGACTAACGTCTGCCAGTGGATGCTTCTTTGGCCGAAGAACCTAATCGTGGAGCAAAGCCCTCTGTCGAACAACTAATGTAACCCTGTTCAGAACCCTGATCATCACAGTGCTGCTCTACGGCGCAGAGGCATAAGATTGCTGTCAGTTGTTCAAAGTTAGACTCAAATACAGCGACTAAAATAGCTGGGTCATGTAGTTGGAGGGTCTTCTTATCCTTACGGAGGGTTGGTACACCTCGCCTAAGGCGGCGCGCTTAAGTGGAAAGGAACCAACCAACTTGATTTGCAAAATTGAGGTCCAGGTGCACTACGAGCCCCTAGCGCCAGCTGAAGTAAAGGAAGTATGTAACTGAACTCACTAAAAGATAGTTTACCTGTCCTTGCAGCTCCGACAGAAAAAAGTCTTTAATTTTTCAAGTTTTAATCTTGAGGACCTGACTGGATATAAGGTTGTTCTACATATCTTAATATGTACAAGGTGACCAGATAGTAAGTTACATTCATGCCATAATATGTGGAATAGCACATCATCCAAATGGCTGCCTCGGTTCTCCAGGCAGTGCTTCAAGCGTTCGGTCCAATTTTTGATGATTCGGTGCAAAATGTGCGGGCAATAGCGACTCGAATGTTGGCTCCGAGCTCGTCCAAAGTGGTTGCCCTGTTAGAGTAGACTAAGGACTTGACATAGTCCCAGAGAAAATAATCGAGTGGTGTCAAACAGCATTAGCTCCGGCCAACATTTCCAGCGCCCTACTAATAAACTCACGGCGTTATCTATGATCTTCTAGCTTTTATTCTTGCGTCAACATAATCTTATATCCAAATCCAACCGCAACCGGGTTGATTCTCTGGCGATACCCAAGTCAGCTGATCGGCGCCGAATCGACATTTCTGGGTCCACTTGCCGCTACGGCAGCCGGTTTAGGACTCCGATTTTCAGAATTACCGTCATGTCATCATGCTTTTTCGAGAAAATTTTTGTTGAAATCGGTAAAGTACCTTTGATTTTGCGGTCAACATAAAAATGACGGGACAGACCCCAGATAGTTTGCAGCAAACTCATCTAGCCGGTTAGGCCGCAGTCTTAGTCACAGATAGTCAAACAAACAGACCAACCGACAGATGGACAAATTTTAGTTGATATGCACGTCTTGACAGAACTTTACCGTCAACCTAACAATTCTCAGAACCACACTCATTCAAACACACTCATTGCAAATACTCAAGGATACCTTTTCTTCTAAACTCCCGACGTCACATTGTGTATGCATGTATTTGAAGAGGACAAATTTAATTAAAAACATTTTAGTGGTGGATAATGCTTCAGGTCATGTATCGCATAATCCGTACATGATTGGGTTTTCCACGGACCTTGTCCTTGTTGCTGTAGTAGTGGTTGAAACAAATGGTTATTACGAAACCAAAAATGTTGATAATTCAAAAACTGGTTAAACAAACCGAGAGAAGCACTAAATTGGTGGCGTGCAGTAGATTCTTGGAATTATTTTATTATTTGTTAAATTTCAGGTCAATTCAGTGCAGTTGCCCCCAAAACAGCACACATGACAAAACTGCCCACAAAAACGTCCCCTAATGTGGAAAATATAATATTTATCTTCCACTTGGTGAATTCCGGCCGTCCCCCAACCACAACGATTCAATTTTCTAGTTTTTAGGTTAAACAGCGTCCACCTTACTGTAGGTGGAATGCAGAGGCGTTTCCTGGAAAATATACTACAAAGCTAAACCTCGTATACAGTCGCCACAATCCTCCCCCGACCGCAGCAAACCCAAATGTATTTACCTTTCCTCTTTCCGTCCTTAAGATCAGTTAAAGGAGTGAAGACTCCTAGGCGTAGGCTAACATTTAAAAAAATCGCACCAATTAAAACTGATTATCTGTGACTGGGGGTTTATGAGCGGAACACTCCAGACTCGGAGTAATTTTAATCGGAAATGGAATGAACTTGGATTAAGTTTCGACGGCGTAAAATGTAATATTCTACTAATCTTGTATCGTTGGTCGTGGACTTGTACTGCAGCAAGGGAAGTAAGTCGCACAAGTTCCCTACGCAGAGTATCCATTCCGCATAAGAGGGACATATTCTGTGAAAATTAAAACGAAAGACTCATCACTGTGTAGACACGAGGTACAGGCAGAGCCGGTGATAAGTTGACTCTATAGAGTTGTGTGTTTTGTTTTTTAAAGGCAGTGCGCACTTATGGTGTTGGAAAGAGGGACAGAGTTGAGATAATTTACTTGGAAATTGGAAATGATGGATCTGTTCCCTGTCAAGGTTTTGAACAGGCACTTGTTGACTCAACGGATGGACCCAGTAGGGATGATGTACAATTTTTTATTTGGTTATATCCACTCTCTGGTCATTTCATTTCTCTGAGGGCATTCCACTTGAAGCGATTTAATTGATTTTTGATTTACGAACGACCAGATGAAATCTAATGACTCATCTTTGGGAATTATTCGTCAAAGATTCTGAACATACTGTACGTTTTTCAGCTCTGATTTACTCTCTCTGAACTTTTGCTATTCATTCTTTATGGTAACTATCCATGGACAGAACTATTCAACTTGGAAATGGAGAGCCTAAAAACTTAGTTTTTGAGTTCGAACAACCTGTATCGGCATTAATTATCTTCTATGTTGAGTCAGTTTGTTTTGGGGGTACATATGTATGTCTAGAATGAGCCCTTTTTCTGGTAAAATTTGCGATCCTTCATGTACCTATTTTTATTTTGACCAGAGATAGGTTAGGTTAGGTTGAAAGGGTGACTGGAAAACCATGAGGAGAGACCAGCCTCACGCCTAGAAACTGCATATCGTTTGTCCACGGCGGAAGCGGCCCTCCTTAACCAATCCGTTTTCCTTATGAATTTTAAGGTAGTTTTAGGGGGCGTGTTAGCTAGTTCGCAGAGTTGGTCGAAAAATGTTTTCCCGAAAGTTTAGAGAAAGTCATTGGGTTGTGGCTTGCTAGGAACCCGACGAGAAGGGTTGGTTGTCTTCTATTGAGGGACTGAAGCTCTTTGGTCCTTTCTTCATTATATTGAACCCAAAATAGCCTCGCAACACGGCAAGGAGAGTGCGAAATAGATGAGATAGGAGCAAGTTTAAGGGCTCTATGGAACGAAGCTAATAGAACACCATGGGACTAATGGCAAAAATCAAGGAGCACAAAACCAAGCCACAAAAGAAATCAACACTCAACAACCCGCGAGCCATACTATGGGAAGTGCAGCTTAATAATAAAATATTGGCGATACTCGTGGAATACTGAAAACACTTATGAAATACTGAAGGATTACAGGGTCAGACCATGTACCAAACAAAGTCCTTAAATCAGGAGTAAGATGTAACCTGCAGCATTTTCGAAAACAATCCAGCTATCCAGCTCGATTTGGAAAAGGGATGTTGTATTACCGAAATCAGCCAGGGAAGCATCATCTATTCGCTCAACTTGAACGATAATTGAATTGAGTAGATAACTCCTGGTCGCTGAATTAAAAAAAAAGTATTTCGCATTAACAAGATGGAATCCGTAAGCCTCGATCAACAGTAGTTGCTATTGTGGTGTTAATGGTCAAGCAAGTGGCAACCAAAATATTGCTGAATCTGAAAACGCGTTCAATTACCAAATTGTGGATATTTTCTTGAAGTATGAATACACCAGCATATATCCTGCGAATAATGGATAAATATCTCCACAAAACACTGCTATATGACATCTAGACAAAGGAGTTATCCGTGCTTGCTGGCGTTCCAGAGGGCTCTCTCCTCGGACCACTACTATGGCATACAACGTAGGTTGAGAAACAACGTCTTCGTAGACATTGTTAACTCCACAGAAGGAAGAGTTTTTTTGGTTGGAATGCCGAAACTCTATCCATACAGGATTTCGTAATCATCTTGAAATTTGATATTCCAGGGTTGTTCACGTTCTCATTCATTAGCTGGTAGTGCAAGTGTGCTCTTTTCTGAGACTATGATTGCCAGCTGCACTTTTACCCTTTAAAAAATGACATGACATGACAATGACATTTTGACATTAAAAAAAAAAATTAGCTTATTCAAAACTTTTGCGGATTTTTAAGTTTTGAACTTCTTTGCAGGATTGCGTCTGTGCTTGAAAATGCACACTTTGGCACCGGAATGTGACTTCCTTCAAAATACAAGGTGTCTCAAAAGAAAGTTTCTATTTAGACAAAAGAGGAGAAAATGGTTATTAATTATTGAAGTTCTTCATGTTCTCATGAGGATTTTTTCAGTGTTATACCGGTCTCTTTAAACTTTTCGACCCATTTTCGAATGAGAGGTATGCTTGGGGCATCATTTATGTGGCGAAACCTCGAATATTGCAGAATCTTCTACGCGCTAGAGTCACCGAATCACAATCCCGAGAAACGCTCCACAGGGACTGAATTTTCGACATATGCATACTGACTCTACTGTCATAAATGGACTGCTGTCAATCTGTATATTGTCACTGAAATCTAGAATAATAGATCCACCTGTCATACAGACTTCTTCATAAAGACAGGAAGAACTTTGACGATAGTTCTGTTAAGAGAAGTTCAGTACAGATAATGTTAATGATGGGAATCAAGAATTTAGGGAAAAGACCGCTGTTCCAGCAGCCTTACGAATATTTTTCACATAATTTTCCAACAAAGAAAAGGACTAAGAATATTGGAAACGACTCACATTGTAGCAATTCATGTCATGTTTGCAATTAACAATTGTTGATAAAAGTAAAACGATATTATTAACCCCATCCACGCTTCACTAAACGAGGCCAGACTTATCGCTCCTTTATGTACATACATTGTTTCTGGTCAGTGATCAGAATTCCGTTTCACGATAATGCAATGTAATCGAACTCTAAGCAATCTTTTGCACGTGTTATCATCAGCTGACTACACTTGTTCTGTAGTATTAATAAATAATCAGTACAAGTACTATCAAATGTTTCCTGCCGACTATCAAAGTCAATGTTATCATTATGCAATGAAACGAACAGGGCCTACATAAATCTTCTTTATTATCAAAATAAAATATGTTTGTTTAATCTTTGCTTTTAAGACATTCTGCCAGATAGCTGTATAACAGGTTATTAAACAGCCAGACAATGTAATTATTTTCACATTCTGGAGAGGAGAACACAACATAGATCTTGAAAATGAAAAACACGTGGAAATGCTACAGGAAGGTTCAGTTCTATGTCATTATTGGTCACCGTATCATACTACATATGTACACTAGAACAACGTTGTTCTTTTTAAGAAGTCAACTTGCTAGCTATAAACCATTGATTAAAAATTAATATTCCCGACACTCGCTTATTGATCATCGCAATAATTTCAATTTAAAAGATTTGACGTCACTCCAATGATTTGAATCGAAAACAGAATTGTTACTCATCACAATTTTGCATCCAAGTTTACGAATCTTATGCCATTTATTCTGTCATTTTAAGAAATATGATTCATTGAACAGAGATTCACTTCTGTATTTAAAAAACTTTTAGATTAACTTTAAATACAATATTTCCATACCTAATCCCTGAGTTACCAAAGGCGATTTCAGCGACATCTGACGATTATTGTGCGTTCAGAATCCTGGTAAAAAGAAAAGCAGAAGGAGGAACATAGCTAAATTGTCTTCAACATTTATATAGGGTGACCAGATGGGAATAATACTTTTTCCAATTGTTGTGTTTCAGCAGCTGTCAAAGGTACCAATGACATCTAGCTGTCAAAATATTTGTAGTGAGGTCGGTTGTCATCAGGGCTTCAGTGTGCAGGCAATTCGTCGCACGGTGGAAAATTTGGGCCTACATCTGTATAAGATTGTGCTGACCCAAGAATTTACGCTGTGAAGACCATAGACAACGCCGTGAAATATGAACCAGATATCCGGATTTTGGAGATCCGGAGATCCTCGGACGAGGCACATTTTTGCGTCAACGGTTATGTCAAAAGCAGAATGACGCAATCCACAAGTGCTCGAAAAAACATCTCTGCATCCATGTCATTTGTAGCATGGTGGCATTGTCGTACCTTTTTCTTTGGACATGAAAGAGACACCTTACCTTCAATATACAGAGATGTTTACCGACTTTTTGTGGCCAGTGCTCGACAATATCGATATATCCGAGCTGTAGTTCCAACAAGACGGTGCTACACGACATACAAGTGACGCACTGCTTGAAGTTGTGAATAAGAAATTTGGTGAGTGGGTCATCTCATGGGCAAACGTTCATCAATTGGGGTCTCCGTCAAATCCTAGGTCCACGCTAACAACCTAACTACTTTGAAGCTCGAGGTCAATATTCGTGACGCTATTGCTGGAATAACACCGCACATATTGGACCGAGTCATCAAAAATTAGAAGCACTGCCAGCTAAGCAGAGAGGGTCATTTGAATGAAGTGCTATTCCACATATAATGGGAAGAATGTAGCTTCAAAATAAAGCCAGAATCGACAGAATTTTATATCATATCAGGGTGACCAGACCCTTAGTATTAAAAAAAACAATGTTTTAAAAAAATTTTATATACTTTGGGGTGAGCTATCTCTATTTGATGTCAGACCTTAAAAGGAGCGTTCTGACCAGTTTACAAATAGATATCTCTCAGTGTTCTTGCCGAACCACTGTTAAAGTCAGAAAATTTAGATCATTTCAGACCTTTACCTGATAAGTGTTGCCATAGTTTCGTCCCATCCTACACCACATGCTGTCAAAATAAAATTTCATTCTTCACAGAAAATCCAAAATCAAATCCCATGCAGCAATGAAAAATATAACACCAGTGCCATCAATATTTCAGCACTTCACACACTCGGTGCTTGTCCTTTATTAAACTGATACTTGAATTCGATCCGAACGGGAATCGTTTATTAATCGAACTGTAAAATAAACCCTGCAATCGTGTTGACACATTATATCCCATGGTACGAGTTTGTAGCGGGCCAATGCATTTTTTATGTTGAACTTCAAAAAAATGACTTCCACCGGATCCCCTGCAATGCCGCCTCGTTCCCCGGGCACACAGTCTCCGCGTAGTACGACCAGGCACGTGAATGTGCACAAGCAATTGTGACGCAACCATCCGGAATCGGATCCAATCCACCAGGATAAAAGTCAACGTGACCGAGTGGTTCACGTTCTCCCAGCACTCCGGGATTACTGGGGATGATGTCGACAAATTGCGCATCCGTTGGTCGTAGGCCGAACAGAAAACACGGTTTCGCTGGACCCAGGCCCCTTTATTCGCGGTACTACATCGCCGGTAATTTGAAAGAATCTCCTGTCTGCAGCAGGCTACGACATGTGCTCCCAGACTGTGGCCTGCAAATGGTATCTAAGTCAGGTCGAACATTCAAATAGGACTTTAATTGTGTTTTACCAATCAGGCGATGTAGTGGTCAGGTGCGCGGGATTTCAATATCGCCAACCCGACCGCAATGGCCACTCCAATTGCGTCCGTGTTCCAAGCGGATTAAATGTAAAACGTGTCGAGGTTTCCGCCAGTTTCCACGGCCTCGCCAAGGATTTGAATATTTATTGTAATCAAATTGAGTAACTTGGTGGTGGGTGGGGGGGTTATTGTGTAACTTACCACAAAATTCCAGTTACCACGGCAGAAGTACGCTTTTGACATCTCGAACAGAGATGTATTCGCCTCGTTGACATGGGTATGCCAGCCCGTGACCATCAGAATAGTCTTCTTGTTCACATCGAAGGATGAATTTGACCGCAAAACGGTGGCGTCGACCAGGGGAAACGTGTAGTTCTGACACGGCGTCATTAGTGTGAATGACAGCGATTAATATTCAGATGCGTTCGCCATTGCACCAATTGCACGTTCAGGGTTACACCACCTACGTACAGACGAGTAGGGGGCCAGAGTGTTCGTAGAAGACTCCAGTCGTTCTGTCTCCCGACGACGGTGGATTAAGTTGAAAATTGTTGTAGCACGGTGTACGTACACAGTCTGTCAATGGAAGACGATAAAACTTCAAATGGGTATCCAGCCAGGACTTGCTTACTCCTTCGGTACCGTTCCGCTGATGATATCATGTCGTCGACATTGGAAAGTAATGTATTCAGATGGTTGGCGACGATACTCAAAGGAATCCAATCGAGATTAGATGCAACACCGCCTCCATCTATGGGGAATGCGAATCGAATGAGAAGGAGTGGTGCCATCACGTAGATCGACATCGATGTACGAAAAGATGTGTGCTACTGTGCGTCCTTCTAAAAATATTCAAGTTTAATAAATTATCCATGGAAGTGGTAAAAATGTTGGCTATTAATTCGATAAGGACGTTTATGCAAATCAGTGGTGTGCCTGCTTGGAAATAAGGATTGTTAAACGTAAACGTTTGATGAGCCATCAAATAACCGGTGCGCGGGGAATAGATACTTTATTTGGCTCTTACTGAGATTAATTTGGCGATTTATTAAGCCGAAGTACCTAACTGGATAAGTTGTTACTGTGATTGTTTTGGTGTTCATTTCCATGGCCATTTGAGATTGTAATTAAGTTGGCCGCCACCTTTATTTCGCAAAGCAAATAGAGGATGTGTGCAGTGACAAGGTTCCTACAGGAAACATAGATGAAAGGAAAGGTCGTCAAAGAATTCCGAGGTGGATTATAATTTCCCTGAACATGGCTCTAGTTTCATTTCAGTCCTGCAACTGTTGCCTCTAAATTAACGTACTGTCCGAGACAACAAATTTCTTCTGAACTCATAGTTCTACGAACGACTATATCCTTGGAGCGTATACAACAGGGTATAAGCCAGTTCCTCCAAACTCTGAAGAGAATTTTCATTGGCACTGGTACATTCCTATGTGTTCCTATACCTTGACTAACGATTTTATACCAAACATAAGTAGAAAAGGCTACTTTCTCTCTAAGAGTCTCAGACCTAAAAGTCTGTCTCCTTTTTTGCAGAAAACCTTGGAGAGACCAGTCGAGATTCTCGTACGCAGGTATGCACTGTAGATGGCTCCTTTATCTGAGATGCAGGGAACGGAATGTATGGATTTCCATTAACATAGGGGGCGCTTTCACCAGATTGCATGCAACAACAGAGACTGCCCGCAAGGTGGCAACTTTCCTGAGTACGCTTGGCTCTGCTGGACATGCTCTGTTCGATTTACTTCCATTGATACTTGCATCATGGTCTGTACTATGAAAGCAATCTTCTGTCTTAAACGGTGTGAGTTTTGGTATCATCCGCACTGGAGTTTCGATGACCTTGCCCTACACTTGTCCTACAAGTATGGGTCCATCGATATAACTTCTGTTCCAATGTCACCGAAACTCCAGATGCTGTGCTAACTATCCCTCCGTTCAGTACTGGATTCAATCAGAGTCTAAGCCTGATTTGGGCTGTAGTCGAATCTTCGCAGATGATTCCGAAACTAGTCCAGGTTCCGGTGCTGATGTTTTCGTAGAATCCGACAACACTAGACTGCCATACGTGTTAGGCAAGAATGGATCCGTATTTCAAGCGGTAATGTGTTATATACTATCAACTATACACTTAGGAATAGGTAACAGGGTCGGAGTATCTGGGTCTGTAGCGACAATCAGGCTGCGCTTAAGGATTTGGTCAATTCTGTAACCCAATCCTGTAGTTCGAGAATGCAAGAACTCTTTGACTTTTATTTGGGTTTCAGGACACACTAGGATTGCAAAAAATGAGATCTCCGATAAGATTGACTAAGCAGGGCTTGGAGTATGATTTCTCAGGCCCTAAACCTGCGTTGGGTTTTCTCGAGTCTGGGGTTAGGGCCTCCATTCCTCAGTCTTGTACAGGAACAAATAGTACGCAGGGCAGGTGGAAACACGGAAGGCATTATCTTTAACAAATCGTTCCAGCAGCTGGGATATGCGGACGAAGTCGACATCGTCCCCTAGAACAAAACGCTGTTGGCAACAGAAACTTCGAAGTGGTTAAGAAGTTTATCTATACCTCGGAGTAAATATTTACTCCACACATGACATCAGCGACTTCGGTTTGACGGAAGAAGTAGCTTTAAAACTTCTGACTCAGAAGACGAAATGGACACTCTGTAAAACATTGATTATGCTAGTGCTACTATACGGAACCGAGTGTCGGACGACAAGTAGCAAAGCTGAGCAAATTTTAAGCACTTTCAAGGAGAAAATTGTCATCGAATTTTTCGTCCCTTATGCGAGGAAGGCGAATGGAGAAGAAGATACAACTCCGAACCTTATGAGCTCTACACTGACCAGGACAACAGTGCTAGAATCTTTGAATCACAGCCCCCAGGTTTGAAACGACAAGGAAGACCGAACCTTCGTTTTAAGAAGCAAACCAACGCGGATGCCAGGCCCTCAACAGATAGCAGTGTCCTCGGAATCGAAGGGAGTTGAAGTCTACCGTGTTTCTTCACGGGTCGGGTGTCCGTTTAGTAAATTATGTTTCCGGTTCTAAAATGGACCTACTTTCTGCACTCGTTTAACCCAGAAGACTACCACTTTCACCCGAAGGTTGCAAACCTTGGTTAAAGAAAGAACTTTTTACCTTGCTTTGGGTTTTTCGATCCTACCTTGATTTTTTATCATAGGGTGATGGAAAATAGGCCATAAACTCCAATCCGTTTATACAATCGGCCAGAAAAATAGGTTGGTTGGTTGGTTGGTTGGTTGGTTGGTCTAGACCGGGGCCCGATGAGGATGCATTTAGACCGGAAAAAGTCCATTGTGTTACCGTTAAGTAAGGTGGGTGGGTCACCTTCATACTCCTGAAACCATCCACTCCTTTTTAGGAGAAGGAGCGAATATTAGCCGTGCAGGAGGTATTCAGGTCATTGAGATCGTTGAAAAGGTATTTACCTAGTGTAGCCTTTTTTATGTTGGCAAGTGCAGGGCCTCGTCCCTACAGCTTCTGCAAAAGTCATTGTAGGCGATGCCTAGTCTTTGAGCATGCCTTCCTATAGCACCGGTTAGCGTATTAACTATTATGGAGTGGGCTCCTCAAGGGTTATTTAATTTTGAAATTCAGGAGAGCTTAAATGTAGTTTCGATTTTTGCCAGCCCGATTGGATAGGTGGACTTATAAAGTGGACATGGCATGGTCGATCTACTGCCACTTTCTAAAGTACGACGCGGAAAATCCAAAGCACGAGTAGTTTTCTTCAAAAAAACCGACAAGTCTGACAGCACTTCTATACCAAAAGTTTCAACTGACTCTACAGCTTGAATGCAGCAAGCTAGTACACCCAAACCTTTTAAAGCTCTGAATCAGTCTAAATAAAACATGAACCATTTAACGTACCCATTTCAAATTAGCTGTCTTTGCAAGGTGATTGCTTCGGACCTCAGCAGCGAACTCTGCACTTTGGATAATTACATCTAAATCACTTCATTGGTCGTTGGTGCTGGCCTGGCCAATGTTTTCACTCTTTTCACTGCTAATGGCCCATGTTCCCACAACAGTAAAATTGAGTGTTGCAACCCTTTGGTAGAACCATTAATCCATGTCTGTCCGGTGTGCTTGCAATGGTGCATACCTTTTGACACCTTCGACCATGTGTAGGCCGAGTGGGAAACAAAACAAAAAATACATTTCCAAGGATAGGGACATAAAAGCCAACCGACTGGATGCAATTTACAAGGCTCTGCTATTACTAGATACTTTTTTTTGTTCTCGTATGTGCATCAACTTGGTTGGTGGGCACGTGAAACTTATTGGCTTGTTGGACATTTTTCTAGGCCATTGACTTTATAGGTTTCTACTTGTTTCCTTTTGCTTCTACGTTCATTTTTATGTCGCTTTCATTAGATTAAGTGGTTAGGGAAGGCAGGCAGGGTATACTTCCTTTCTTCTGGAATTATGTGTACCTAAATGCACTTAATCAATCCTTCGAGATGCAGCCGATTGAACTAGTTCCGTGTGCCAAATAGGTGTGGTTGAAGCTATTTCCGGTTCGCAAATCGACCAAAGTACATACATCCGAAGGATAATTGATGGCACGATGAAGTTGTTTATTATTTGAAAGGAATATGAAATGGAGAAGGCTCGTTTAGTCACAGTGGCATGTGGGTAAGTTTAGTACTCCGTGTCTGAAGTTGGCATAAACAATCTCATTTCCCTTGATGGCACTCTTGGGCAAATGATGCCCCGACATGGAAGTTATTGCAACAACCACATAAAACGTGGCACTAAAGTACCCTGTCACAGTTAAGTGATATTAACGAGTCACTTACATTTAAATACACACTCGGGATTAATAGAGTCATTAGAATTTTAGTATTTCTTTCCGTCGGTCCTCGTGTCAAGTTTAACATCTCTAAGAAGTACTTAGATGCTGGATTTGATATTCACTTCGAGTACAAGACCAGAGAGTTTACCTGAGTGGTGTAGTTAGCTATTTCAAGTCAGCAGTAATTCGGAAGTCGCTTGATCTGTGTCTCCATCTCCAGCGAATTCATAAGGAGTAGAGTGATAGATTAGAACTTGGGACATTAGCAAGTTATGCAAGAATATTGGTCTGTACTGCGACTATAGTTGATTGGATAGTCAGTTCAAAGAATTCGTGCATGTAAAGTTCGTTCTCGGAGCAGTTCTTTACAGGCAATGCAACCTATGCACGCCCTGGAGGCTGAAATCCCCGATTAGCTTTGAATAAATTGGAAATGAAAGAAAGATGACTAGAATGATTTTTAATATCTGCTACGATGGCAGTCTTGCAAAAACTGTCTAGAAATGTAATTCTAATCAATGGAAGTAATCGTAAACGTCTGCCCAAAGGCCGTTCTACACAAGGGTGCCAGACACAATTAGACCAATAAACTTCCATTGTGCTACCCGGGACTAATTAAACCAACCAACAAGGAGGCTCGTGACACCTAGTGTCACCAGTTCGCCTAATTTGTCAAAGGAAGGAGCTCCTGGTTGGAGTACTATTAAATGGGACAGAGCTGTGGGACAATGTGCGCGTGGCCTAAACAAAGTTAACTTTTCCAACCGGAAATAATGGTTATTTGATTTGACGCCACTAGTGTACGTGCTATACATATGCCTTGCCCAAATGACAATTTAGTATTTCAAAGGCTTTGTTATGACAGTTGTACTCTCTGATGTTTGCCAGGTGCTTGCGAAAGGAAGAGCTAAATGAACTTTTGTTTCAATTTGTAATAAGTATACCTGAACGTCTGTTTTCGCTTTACTGACAGTTATGTGTCATTCTGTCAACCAGTCCCATCCGAATGAGTTTCACAAATAATTTTACATTAATTCCCAGAAACCAACAGAAATCCTGGGAAAACATCAAAAGCTAGAGGACGCAAAATATTCAATTAAAGCCCTAACAACATCCTTCACTTTCAGTACAAAGGACAGAATACCTAGACGGTCTTAAAATGATTGACATTTGAATATTGACCCTGATCCTACATCAAAAACACTGCCAACATAACGTATCACTGCCAAGGCCCACGTCTAATAGGAAAACAAAAAACAAAAAAAAACTTCCAAAAATAAATTTATTAAATGTATCAGCACTGTGTGTCCTCCTCAAAATCCTCATCCTTCCAGTTAAACTAACGAGCACTTAATTCTTTGTCTTTTGCGCCTCTGCCACGAAGGTGACACACCTCAAAAATCTTTGCTAAGCCCTTGAGCACGAAACTTAACCATGATTGCTATAACCAGGAGGCAGCAACTGCCAGCCGGTATGTGTGACATGCCCATATATTTTTTTTTTTTTGTGTTATGCTGATGGGGGGGGTTACCTCCTTGATTCATAATAAACTACGTTCGTGTGATGACATAGAACGAAACGAAAGCATTATTAAGGAGTAATAGCCTGCCATTAAGTGTTTTAGGTGCTGAGGGGTAAAATTTTAACAAATAGTTTGTTCATAAAGTAATTCACGAGTGTAGGAGCGATGTTAGGCACTTGATTAGGCACTGAATACGTGATTTGACGGACACAGCCCCCCTTTGGACGGATTACTTGTCCTGGACTTTAATTACTGTCATTACTGTCATGCTAGTGGGTATGACACGAGGAACGGTAAACATTGTTTTCAATTTTGTTGTCTTGAAGGAATAAACACCTGTAGAGGACAACATATGTATATAGTTTGGGCTTTAAATTGACAACCACACGAATGCTTGCTCATGCCTATGGCACGTGTGGACTATTTGCTTTGGACAGACCCACCCTGGTGACAAATGAAGTGTGATTGATGAATTGTGACTCCGGTGGCTTTTTGGAACTAAGATTGTGGTGAAAAGTGTCAGGTTTGTTATGCCTAAGGGTTTTAGAGGAGATTTTCTCTTCCAGCAATAAACAATATGTTGACAAATATAAGGGATTAACTGAGCTGTAGGAGATGAATGGATTGGATGGTTGATTTGTCACAAAGTAATCTTTTTGTAAATCACTGGCCAGGCGTCAGCTCCTCAGCCGTGAGACGTTCACAATATAAGTGGGATTGAGTCAATGAGCACAACACACATCTATTAATCTTCAAAGTATGTATATTTTGTCTATTGAATATCAGGGACTTCAGTGAACAACACCTTGACTTTCGAAAACGTCAACAAAAAGTCGCATTCTTTAGCAAACGACCGTCAATGCATGACACAAGTCAATCGGCCATCATGTCTGGAACTCTCATGTTGTGCAGCTGACTTAAGTTGGGTAAACAATTCTTTTTTCCATTTTCGTTTTATTTCCTGCTCTTCTGCACGGCAAATGACAAGCAAGTGACATTTGTGAACATCTGACTCAAAGCAAACTGCGTTTTTGAACACTGTGCCAGTGCAGTTCTGCTTTGATGATGATTTCGAACGCATGACTTTGACAACTTGCCCAGATGACAGTTCCGGAAATGTCGATACGTTCCATTAATGCGATCCCCGAACTGACTTCTTATAACATGTCTGCAGCAATTGCGTTTGAATGAACAGTCCTATTTAGGCTTATGTGAAACGATGTAGATAGTAAAGCAGTCTTAAATAGTTTGAAATCGGTTCCAATGTCAGCGGAAGAATATTTGTCTCTCGTTTTAAGACATTCATAATCCCAGGGTTCATATGTAAACCAAATGGATCCTGGACAGAGTCATGCTTCGAGTAAGCTCTTATAACAAAACACTGCTGGCTGTGCACCTCCTGGTCAACCAGATCGTAGGCATTACGAAGATCAGCTGTGCAATTGACTCCTTAGTCCCATTTAAATCACTCGGCCCTGATGATATCCTGCCCATGATGCTGTAAAGCAAAAGGAGTATATCAGTTCGCGGCTCACCAATATCTTTTGTGGGTGTCTTAATTGCTCACATGTTCCTCGAGCCTGGAGAGAAGTCAAAAGAAGTCATTTTCATACCCAAATCGGGGTAGCCTTCACACTCCAGGCAAAAAGACTGTAGCTCGATCCACTTCACCTCGCTCCTACTCAAGACATTTGAAAGATTAATAGATCTCACCTTCGCTCCAAATGAAGTCCTACACAAGCCGATTTGTTGAGACTGTCTTGCGTGAGGTGCTAACAAGGATCGATAGTTCACTGCACCACTTTCCTGGATATGGAAGCCCGAACAATGTGAAGTCCGAATCTATGAGACTAGTATTGAAGCAACAAATCTCAGACTGGGTTGAATGGATGCTCTAGATGAGACGCGTAAACTCAGGTCTCCACGGGGTTTATTACCGACCACCACCTCATGGCGGTCCACCGTAGACGAAAGAATACAATTAAAAACAATAAGGCTGTGATGAGATGGACGCAGAGAGAGCATTTTCTATGCAAGTGGCCAAGCCTAGCTAGGAAAACGGTCCTCGCTGAATACATTTTCGAAGACCTGGACGACCTGTCATAAAAACCACCATTAACCATACTTATGATGATCAGAGAGACCGTGTAGCTATCCCAAAGTTATAGACCAATTTTTGTCTTTGTTTCCAGGTCACCCCCGCGACAGGGGCTCACAATGGATCCATTGGTGATCCGAGTACTGGCTGCATATGCGGCACCTCCTTCTACTAACTCTATTCTCATTTCGAAAGTTTCGTATCTGGTCAAGGAAGAGTTTCAAAAACTCTTGGTAGTTGATCTCCCTGGATGGGTTAATTTCTCTTTTCCAGAAGCCCTTTCACAACTGTTACACTTTCGGATTTTTGTCTGACTCTCATAAGAGGTAAAATCGAGGTTCGATCATCCCGCGCGGAAGTCTAAGGCACTAACAACTTGGTCACGCAGCCTCCGGTGCACGTTGGGAAGCTCCTTCCAAAAAAATAGAGTTACCCAACTCTGCAGGATTAGTTTTGATTTTAAGCCAATTATGGTGATTTTCAACTTGAAATTCATTGAACTTTACAAGGATTTGTTTTTGTCAAACTGCTAAGCTGGAACCACACTAATATTTATTACAGAATTCTTGAAGCTATTCAGGCCAGAACTAGTTCGTTCTTTTAGTTCATTTAGCTCTTCACACTTCATGTGTGCAGAGTATACCTATGTAAGCTTGTTGAACTACTGAACTATATGAGCTACTGAACTAAATGAACTCTTAAACTACTGAACTACATGAACTAACATGAAATGAGTCTGAGAACTAGTTCGCTTGTCACAGTTCGTTTTGAACTTCGTGAACGACAAAATCTTAGTTCATATGTACATATCTGTCTGTGTACGACTTGGTAGTTGATACAAGATATGCATATAACATACGGAGCTATTCCAGTCACGAGGGACACCCTCCCACACTTGACAGATGATCTAGTATTCACCCTAGCAAAGCATCACCCTCTGTATTTGAACAACAATTCCACAGGTAGGTCATGTGAAATAAGGAGCAATATTTCCAGAAAATCTTTCACCCCTCCTTCCCTACCTCAACCGACACTGCGCCACTTCAAAATAATTGCAGCACACCGGTACACATACCTATTTATTTAACAAGTAATAATCCCCCAAGCCCACAGCACATTAATTCAATATGCAAGGGTTGTGAAATTGCCTCATTGTTAGTTCTAATAAAAAGAACACCGCTCCCAGACGACAAAATGACATATTCGATCTGACGACGACTACGAACGACGACGGCAGCACCAGCAAGGACGACACCAACTTTCACTCCAATAGAGATGTGACAATAATTTGTTTGGATCTCGCATTCGAACAGGGATGTGTAAACATAGCAAATTTGATTTGAAAATGTCTTTATCGGGAGAACTTGAATTTCATATCTGGCACAAGACCTGAATTCATTAGGCGTGCCACACACCACCACCATCCATCATAATTGAACTTAAATTGAATTTGCAATTGATATTCCATGCGAGTGCAGTCCGTCGTGGGATTCCTTGAATTCCCGGTGTGGTTGGTGTACACGTGTGCCTGGAATTAGTCGAATTTGCCATGCGATTTCTCGTCACAATTACTTTGTACTATTCATTGTTGGCTTGTGCTATCTGCATGATTAATTTCGGAAATTCGCATCCAAAGAAATGCAAAAAAAAAAGTGTATCTCAAGTGGTTTTGCGCCGGAAGGTGTGTACTTTCTTAGAAGATGCACCTACTTACAGGCACTCAATACATGTTCGTTTAACAAAGAATATATGAAGAGCACTTGGATGTGTACCTAGGATACTTTGTACACCTTTTGTTGCAGTAAAATTTCCACATACATACATATGTACGTTCAGCAAGCTTTCTATGTGTTTAAACGTTATAAAGGAAAACGGCTAAAAGGAAGGCTTTTTAAGCTCCAAGCAGAGGAAAACTTAACAACTTCGAAGGCAGAAAACTTTTGTGTAACTTACATAAAAGCTTACAAGCATTGTGTTCGTGTCCTCGATGAAGCTTTCAGAAATTTCCTATAAAATCCTAGTACTGGTGGATGCAAGAACTACCCACACAAGCAGAATGGTGAATACACATTTTGTGGTAGATTTAAACGTATTTTTGACAGTCGCCCATTTTTGTTCTGACTTTTATTTAACACATTTTATATAGCTTTACCAATCATGTTCTAGTTTTCTTATAACAAATTTTTCAAAACATATCCATTTCTAGGTAAGTAACTGATTTACAACAACAGTGTTAAGCACTTCATCATCATTTCATCATCTTTGATAAGTTGTAAGTAGCTTCAATTATTTGATTTATTTATTTTATACACTCAATACTTATATGAATCCTATTTAATTTAACTCACGTTTATTAGTGATTAAAGATTTATTGATAGCTTCAGTCAAGATAAAGGCGGCGGCGTCATTCTGGCGTAAGCAATAAACAATTTAGTATAAAAATAGGGCCATTAAAACTACTTAATATGCACAAGGTGGGTCGATTCATCACACCAACATAAGTTGAGTGTGTTTCGAATTTATTATAATTTCCGTAAAGTAGGCGTAATTCATTGCTGCGTGAATATTTTAAGTTTAAGGCCTTTTCTTTCT
Organism: Xylota segnis; assembly: GCA_963583995.1. Classification (NCBI taxonomy): domain Eukaryota; kingdom Metazoa; phylum Arthropoda; class Insecta; order Diptera; family Syrphidae; genus Xylota; species Xylota segnis. Next base: position 26,197,572 of record OY757237.1, read on the forward strand.
TGAAACAATTCAGAACATCATATTCTGATATCTGAAGCTCTGATAACATCGTATTCCAATCTATCGAAACAAGCGTCAAAGCAAATAGGGTTGACCCGCAAACAACTGAATAGAATTGCTCTTTCTAAGCAGCAGGATTATTTCTACCAAGCTTGGTCAGCTTTCAGTATCCGTGAAATATACCAAACGAGGAATAAGGAGGCGTTATGTCGGCTATATATTAGAAGAAGTTAATTTTTAGTTGACTGACTTCAAAACAATAAACAGCCTTTCGACCCAGGATCTAATTTTATCTAAGTTACTCAAAGTTACGCCTATCACTTAAGTAATTAAAATAATCAGAGGGAAATGTCATTCGGATGCGAAATGCCTTCATCAAAACCAATAGATGGTATCATTTCAAAGGACTACAATTCAACCAGAGGAAATCGTTCCCTAAGAGATCAGTCCCCAAACCCGTGACCAAATGGCAAGGAAGTTAAATATTTCGGATTCACTAATTACAATCAGGGGCTACTAAAGCTTGTTCTAGACTTTCCAGGATAAAATGGAGACTTAACGCTAAACTCACACCGCAATCATCACTTATGTCTCAATGATCTCATGAGCATGTTTGACTGCGGCGCTGGAGTCTCGTCTGGGTCTACCTCCTCTAACTAACATAACAACTATAAGAACTAGAGCTATTACTGGACTAAAGATTCAGCTAACATTTACGTTCAACAACTCCGAAGATCTTCATTCAAATTCCAATTTTTCTTTCGGTAACAAGGTTTATGCTCTGCAGGACGATGCATCAGAAGAAACCACCAAAGGTCACACATTTACATTGAGATGACCAAGCATCTCTAAAAGCACATAATCAGCTCTCATCAATTTAGGTCCTCGATCACAAGGATGAGTTTCGCGGGTTTAGCTTCCAATCGAATCGCATAGGTCCCAAACTCTTCTATGGATTATTTACCAGCCGATTAAAAAGCATGAAAAGATCTATTAATGGGACTCATAAACAGACTTTTCAGCAATTCATTAAGTCCTCTAGGAATTCTGCCAGTGACAGCAAAAATAAGACAACACATGATAACCAATCCACTGGGATTCCAAAACGTTGGTGTTACCATCCCAAAACAAATCATCTTTTAACAAAAATTGTAAGAGAACCACACGGAAAGGACGGAATACGAGCTGTCTTATTGCAAAATTTTGTACCAGAACCAACAGTAGTACCCATTTCCAAACTCTGGAAAACTTCACGCAGTCTACCAATTCGCAAATTAGGAGGGGAAAGTGAAACTACATCAATTTTGCGGATAGAATTTTCTACAAAATGAATCAATTCAAGTTGTAATGTATCTCCATCAAGGATCTGTCACCTAATTTATTTCGTTCTCATATTAATGACCTGCACCTGTCATTTTGGGAGATAAATGTAAAAATAAAATAAAAGTGATTGTAATGAAATTTGTTTGCATCTTGGAAAAAAAAGATAATCAATATTCATCTGCCCTGCTCCTTTGAACCCTTCCAGAACAAAAAGGTTTGTCAGAACCATGCAACTTTCTAACTATGTCCACATGAGCAGTGATCCACATTCCCATCCAATCCAGGTTGTATCCATTAAGTAATGAAACCTTTTAACACTTGATTTCCAAACTATTCTAGGTTACACTATTACAGACCCTCTAATCACTACAATTATTACAATTTTGTCGTTTTTTGCGCCCCAGTAGCAAATGTTTTTTTTATTAACAAAGGCAGTCAAGTCGAAGTGTACTTCTCTACCGACCGAGAGCTCCAAGTGATCCGTTGTGATTCCACAGTTCATTTTTTTAGTGGGCATACATTTTTACAACTGAATTTGCAGGAGCTGTTGTGGGCTTGTTTAAGAAGTAGGTACAGGTCTGCTCCGGCAGACAGTCCTTTAATTTCAGAATTTAATGTTATCAGTCAAATAGTAGGTAATCAGTGAGTATCCTATCCTAACTTGCACAAATCTTTTAAAGTGCATGCATGGCAAATTTTTGTTCTCTTTCCCCAAGCTATGTTCAGACGATTGCCAGATCTACAAATATTGTCAGGTCTGGCAGAACTGCTGGCATTTGGTCCAAATGAGCTGATAATGACAAATTAATTCGCAGCGTTAAATTGTCAGATCTCTTAATTGTTATATTCTGGTCCAATTTTTAACAATTCTCTGAAAATTAACAGTTGGTAGATAATTTGTTAAAAAAAAATTGTCAATTTCCAATAACTCTCCAAATCCCCTAAATTTCTGATAATACTTGACACTGATACTTAAGACCATGTTCACATAGGAGTGCCGGACTGAACGTTTTGACTTTTACTGGCGAAGGAGAAAACGGAGAGATGACATGATCGGCAGCCAGGATTTTCAGATTTTTTAAATTTTCTGGATTTTTTTTCTGACTTTCGGAAATGTCACTCGCTGTTACTCGACAAAAGGGTCAGGAAGAAAAATTTAAAAACTGGGAAATTCTCATATTAATCAATAGAAATGCAACAGTAAACCAATTTAATTGCTGAAAGCATTTTTTGTTGAAAGACTAACCAATTTCATTTGGCGCCAACTACTTATACCCTAATGTCAAAAGAAAATCTTTTCCGTCGCTTCGGGAATTTGCAAATTTCCAATGAGTCTGCAAATGTTCTAAGTGTCTGACATTAGCTTGACAAAGATACGCACGAGTATTCACACGATTGACATTTGGCTGGTCTGACAATTGTCTGACAATTGTTTAGCTACAGAATTGTCAGACTAAAATCAGTAGTTCACATGATTGTCAGATATTTGTTACAAACATTTCATTTTCAAACCTGACAATATTTTTAGATCTGACAATCGTTTGAGCATAGCTTTGGAATCAGAAATTCTTTGAGAGATAGTTCAGCTCCATATTAGAAAACTTTGGTCTCAGGATAGTCAATTGAACAATAAGTAACCGAGTTTCTGCCTGAAAATGTTAGTAGACAATGTCTTAAGCTTGTACAGAGCCTAAAAATAGAGAAATCCTTACGAACCATACGTTATCTGCATCGAAAAAAAACACCAAATGACAGCTCTGGTTCATAGTACAGAGAATTATTTCACAAAACCTGAAGTTGTTCTTTCGAAAATTTTAAATAAGAAGACTTTTTGGATCGCATTTTGAAAGCAATTTATTCAAAGGACGTCACTGCTTTCATTAATTGTACATTTGCATCCAAAACTCCTTCCCTATTTGCAAATGGAATCACTGATGGAAATATGCAGGTCGCCAAACCACTCATCAAACTTTCGAAATATTTTTGAAAAGTGAAGGTTTGACTTAAAGCACTAATATGCAACAAAACAAACACGATTGCTATTGAGTTTCGACTTGCTAGCCTTGGAATGGTCGTTTTATTCTCTGGTAAAACGTTTGCACATATGTGCCTCCTTGGATCCTTCTCCTAAACACTAATCACCGAGAAGAAACTAAATGAAATAATCCCTAAAACTTCAAGGAGTGCACTCTTCACCATTATTTTCGAATACATGTACCTGCTCCTTAGAAGATAAGTTGAATTTTCATAAAGCCCGAATCAAATTGATACAGAATCGCATGTTCAGTAGACTATACCAACAGATCTCAATCCTTGCATATAGCCTTTATGTTAAAACCCCAAGTGGGACACCATTCAAAGCTCCTAGTGTACATACACATAACCATGAAACTATCAACGAAAACCCCATCGTAGTAATAAGACTCTGCAAACATGTACCCAGAAATATCTGCCATAATACTTGCCAGGACAAGAGGATTTACATTGAATATCACATGGTATCTCCACCAACACTCAATTCAATATCACTCTGGTCGACCGAGTGTAATATTTATCCAAAGAGGCGTTGATGAATGTCCATCAAAGCAAACAAATCGCAGAGAGAAAAGAAATATAAAATCAAATGGTAGCCCAGCCATCCATCCCCCCATCCAGGACTAGGTCAGCTCGATGATGCCGAAGGATTATTTTTCGTAATATCCTGCTAATCGTTTATTCAACGACTAAACGACTCCATTCTCGCTCTGCGGTGGCGCTGGGTCACACTATAACTCGGCAGGATTGCTAGCCCCCGTTCCTGGTGGGAATTCCATGTGGAGTGCTTCTGGTTGTCCTGGCCTGCCATTTGGATTTATGGCAGTGTAAAACCGATGTCAAACACATAAATGAAGAGTAGAATGTTTTTTTTCGGTTTTTTTTTTTTGTTTTCTTTCCCTGTTTTGGTACTTTTCTTAGTCAGAGCGACAGCCTCAATAGAAAATCATTTTGGGGTTGGTTAGGGATGTGACTGTTCTGAAAAGGATGTCAAGGGGCCGAGCGCCGGCGGCGGCAGCGGCAGCGGCGGCATGATGAACTTTTATTGCTCTTTTAAATAATTTTAGGAAGTCCTAGTCCTATGGTTGACAATTGAGGGGCAGTTATAGTGTCGCCTTGCTCCGTTTCGGGAACATACGGATGTAATTTATTTATGCCTTTTACACAACTGCCGACGGGCGGGCTGGTTATGGTTAGGGGGCTTCTCTTGTGGCTTTTTATTAGACATTTGTTGATTGGGTGGATTAGAGATAATGTATGTAGATGTAATGGATGTCGTCGATATCTCTATGGGCGACACGGTGAAGAGCTGTCTTGTGCGAATGGAAATTTGTGGCTAAAGAGTTTTATTTTATTTTTAAATAAATGCGAATGTAATGATGAGGATAAGTTGTCTGGGTGTGAAGGCGTCACGTCCTTGGTTTGTGGGTAAATAAGTGACATATGTTTTACTTTGGTCACAGGGGACGATGGGTCTTGGGAGTTTGTGCACCGATCAATCATTCCGGATACCCTTCAATGTGTGTCCTTGTTCTTGAACATTAATTATTCATATATTTATGACAGAAGGCAGACCTGAATATTCAATATTTAAGAACTCGTGACCTACAGTTTGTCGGGGCAAAGCTTTGGTAGACGAACAACACATGCGGGGGCATTGAGCACTTTCGATGTCTGCTAATTATTTCAGCTGTCTTAATCTAATCCCTGGATTTGATACTCTGCAATGGAATTTCGGCGCCTTCGTGTGGTGCCTTGGTTCTAACCTTTTATGATGCGAAGCTTGTCTTAAAGACACAAGTTCAAAGAAGTCATCTAAAGACGGAAACCTATATGTCCTGGGACCCATATTAGACGGATTTTGTTATGTATAGCAAGCTTAAGAGGGGATTCAAGGCAATTCCAAACCAGCTTAAACATGAGAGTTTTTCGGAGGTTAAATCTGTTTCGGAGGTTTCTACTGATACACTCTGTAGCCCAGAGCTCGATAGTGAAAATAGAGGTAAAGTGTTCTAACGAAGCAGACAGTTTGTAGTTGAAACCAAAAATTCCATTCGACAATTTTGAATCGGTGTACCACTTAGCATAAAGAATCAGTGACAATGGAGTGACAACTTTAATTGGGCGATAGAGATTGATTCGTATCGGCATGACGTCCGAGAGGCAGACTGCTGGTAAAGATAGCAGCGAAATTCTGTAAAAAAGATGTTCATATCTCTAGCTAAGTTGGTAGTATCGGTGTTGTATTATAGGTGAAGCCTAATGGCTCTTACCACAGCAGTCTTTAAGACACCTACATATGTATAAGATGAAAGGTGTAAAAGGACTTCTAGTGCAGCAGTCGGACAAATAATTACTTTATATTCAAATAAAATACAGAATAATTGAGATGTCGTGCTGAAATTTTTTAATGTAGCATTTTTTAAATGTAGCACATATATGCAATAAATTTAAATATGAATTTCGAGCTCGTTCATATGACCACCGCGTTTGCAGCAACCGATTCCTAGGAGTCAATTGACCACCACTCTTCCACACATATGGACCGAAACATTGGCAATTTCACGTGCAATATTGTTCCTGAGCTCCTCTAACTTTGTTGACTCATTGGCATAAAGGAACGACTGAACGCACCCCCATATATCTGAAGGCATTCAATCGTATGAGCGCGGTAGCCATTCCACCCAAAACTTTTCCCGAGATTACATGATTACAGAACTTCCCCTTCAATAGTTCCATTGTTTGACTAGTTTTTGGCATGTGGCACCAACCTGCTGGAAACACATGTCACTGATGTCAACTGCATTACCCGCAACATGGAGATACTTTTCATCGACGAAGAAATACGGACATATCACACTACCGCCATGAAATCCACTTTTTGTCAACCCCATGGAGTCCCTTCTGTGGAATAGCCTCATTGCTGAAGATAATTTTTCGATGAACTTTAGGATTTCCGACTTCAAATCAAATTACTTCAGTTACTGAGTTAAGTTGATCTTTACGCAAGAATCGTCATAAGGTAGACTGGGTGACTCCCAATACCTGTCAATGCCTCTGATTTGACAGTTAAAATGTCATTGTTTCTTAAAGTTTGAGAATCGTTCAGTAGCACGAACAAGATAGTGTATCGTGGTCTCGACGGTCCATAAATGAGGCAGAGTGCTGACGATGAAGAGCGACCACCGGTACAAGTGATTAACGCTTCATTCAGAAACTAAGGAAGTTAGCATCCTTCAAACTAAGCCACTTGGAAACATATTTCATAGATTTTGGGTCAAAATCCCTCTGACCACATTGGGCGTATCTTTCAAACCTTAACATGACATGACATGATAATATTATCTTAATATAGCATCTACCTTAATCTGAACTGACACAGGAACTCCTTGTTCTTAAGTTTCCACTACCTAGACTCAAATAGGACCCAACGGTCATCAGTGTCAAGGAATACTTATTTAGGACCTTGAATACCTTCATCTAGTGCCGCCTTCTTAACGTAACAATTGATGTCTTCATCAACTCGGTAAACACGAAGCTTTATTGCCAGTCTTCCCTCTACAGAATCAACTATATTCTCTAGGTAATCCCCCAGTAATTCTTTTTTTTTTTTACTGAAATTACATCTTCTCGTATCCTTTGAGTCCACTTTGCGCTCGATTTTCATCCAGTGAGCCGAAATCAAGCCCCGGAAACCATGTTCCCCGAGGTAATCCCGTCAGCTCTCAAACGGTGCCGGCCAATATCAACACACACACTCTCGTATACATTTAATTATCCCCAGCTGATGATAACAATCTTGAATTGCAAAATTTTCCAGCAATTTCCCATCGGCAATAAATATTCCATTATAGTGAGCGAACGAACCAGCCAACGATGGAACAATTTAATTTAAGCCTCACTTTGCGTCGTCGTCGTCCTAAATTCAAATCCAAAAACCCTTCGCATGTATTCGTGCATATTATTGCACGCCTACCCATTCTGAAGGAGCCCCAGTCGATTGCAAGCGAAGCGGCAAAGCAATTCATTCCCAAAAATCTAAAAAGTGTGCATTCCTGGCCAAAAAATTTCAAAAAAAATACACCATCCACGATGGATTGAAGCTTCGCAAGTACATTACACTTGTAAAAGCTCTAGCGAGCGGCCCCAATTCACTCTCTGGGCTCTCCCCTCTCTGTCGCTCTTTCTCTCTCTCTCGCGCGCGCGGAGGCTATTTAATGAAAGATATCCTTTTAATAAGGGTTGGTCGAGGACAAACGACGGACAGACTTTGGGGTTATGTTTGGCTTATACTGGCCTGCGTGTAAACATTTCCCCACCAGAAAAGGATATCCTTCGACAGCGAATAGTCCTTTCACTCAGTTTGCCGGTACTCCGTGTCCCGTACATACGTGAGTATTCAGTATTGAGTGGAGGATCTAAGGAAAGCGAAAAGTGTCCTTTATCCTGTGCATAAACTGCAGACGAGCAAGGCAAATGTTGTCAGTTTTCTGTTATGCTTAGCTCTGGCTGGTAGCATCAAACAATTTAGTCCTTCCATTCTCTTACTCTCTCTCTCTCTCTCTCTCTCTCGACGAGTCTGAGAGTGGAATCTCTGTGCACGCGGCGACTTTTCCTTTCAAACTATCACTCTCTCTCTGAGAAAGTTGTTGAATAACAAAATCGAGGGTGCACATTCTGCTGCTGCTGCTCCTCCACTCCTTGCACTTGACTCAATTTGGAGCGCGCGTGAGGCACCATTCGACCATCGAATTGACGCGCGGTACTACACACTCTACCTACTACGCTCTCGTTTGACACACGGTAAGGATATAAGTTTTCTCCGCTTTTTTGAACTGAGATTTGTGTGTGCTACCTTGGCCATCATACCCAGCAGAATTATTAAGAAATTAAACCAAAAAAGTCCCCCAAAATCAAGGAGCAGCCACAAAAAAAAAAAAAAACAAAAAAGAACACAAAGGCCAGGTGAACAAGCAAAAAAATAAAAAAAAAAGGACCACACACGACGACCGAAACCGATGACGGGTGTGTTTAATGTGTTTGTGTGTGCGCCAAACGATAACGACTAGGACGAACGACGAAGAGTGTCTCTAACCAGGTGTTATGCAAGAAGTTCCTTCTTAGTATTCTGCGTGTTACAACAACGTCTCTGTGCGGTGTGTCCCTTCGAAAACGGGAAACATACACTTTCATTCCCAGTACCAGCACAGTTGAGTGTGAGTAGTGCGCGTTGATGTCCTTCTCCGCCGAGTGTTTACATAATATTAATTTTTTAAAGTGAAATCCGGTCGCGCTTTTGTTTCGCCAAATCCCAAGATCCTTCCACGTAGAGCTCTGCAGAGCTGCTGCATTTCTTCGAATCGCAGAGGTAAGTTGCAAAATTTATCCTTTTTTTTTTGTTGAATTTTATGTGTGTTGACAAGACGCCGAGCATATCATTGTGTGTATGATTGTATCACTCCCCCCCAGGAGGTGATATCCTGGAGAATAAGTGATTTTTTTTTTCGGTAATAACCATAATGCGAGGTTATAAAACACAAGTACCATCCAACATTCTTTATCTAGCCTCGGGCCAATCGTGCGAGAGAGTACTTTCATTCATATGTATTTAAGTGTGTACTGTAAAACAAGGATAAGAGGATGGTTATGGCCATGCGATTATGAAATAAGGCAAATGCGGTTCCATGAGAGTCACACGCTGACTTTCTGTTGCATAATTTGAGATATATTCTGCTCTTGCCCGAGGTAGCTGCTCCAGTTAGGGGTTTGAAAGGGATTTTCTAGGTTTTTTTCTGTCTGTTTTTGCCAACCTTAAGGTTGGATGTACTCAGGTGGATTTTAAGTAGGCCACTATTGGTGGATGGCCTTTTTTACGTACTGCCACATATTTCATGTGCCTGGGATTTTTTTTCGCTGCTTTCTTTCACACTCTCAAGTTATGTGGAGGTTTTGCGCCTTGAATTGGACCGTAAAATGCTTGCGAATAATTTATAAATGCAATAAACATGTGATTCGATGAAAAAGAAGAATTGGATGGCAAATAACTTATTTATTTCGGATTTTTTTTGTATTTTTTTTGTATACGTAGGCGTATACGTAACATTTTATTTTTATTTTTTAGATATCAATGGGAATCGGGGTGTCGGGGTGCCATAATATCTGATCTGGGAGACAGATACTTTGGAATAAAAAGAAAAAAAAAAGTGAGAAGTCAGCAGAATAGAATCGCATCATTCTTAATTAAATGAGTCTTCATTTGGCGGGTGGCAGGGGGGCAAAGCTGGTAATACCGGGGAGCTTAATGAAGAGTTATTAGCTGGGTAAATTATATGTTTCAAATTCACTCAACGGAAAGGGAAAAAAATAATCAAAAGTTTCAGATAAAAATGCGGGTAATGGAGTAATCCTTTCATAAAAAAAAATCACTAATTAATGTGGGGTTGGTCAAGGATTAGATATGATCTCTCCTGTGAATGGCTTCAGCAAACATGTTTCCTGGAGAGTGATGGGATCTGACTACCTACTCATGGGGTCACCCTATAGCTACTGAAAATTTAATGTGAAATTCTGGATTTCCTTTTTCTAATAGTTTAGCTCTTTCCAAGGGACCTAGCAAAGAGGCACATATCATCATCAATCCGAGCAAACTTTGCATATTTCATATCAGTTATCAGATTGGATCTCACACATTGGACTCCCATATCACAGATTGCATGATGCCGCCCGAATTTCTGAGAATTTCCAACAAACACTGAGCAAAACGAGTGCATGCTTTTTTTCGTCGTCGGGAAAAGTTCGTGGAACCCATCGATATGAGTTATATATTTTAAAATATGGCCTTATGTCGTTTTGTAAAAGGGACGAACTTATGTCATGGCAACGGCATGGTACAGATGATTACTTAATATTCATGACACAATCCCATTTCAATAATTAAACCCAGTTCGTCAAATATGATATTATTTTCGGAACGTTTTTGGATCTTCAACGATTTTGTGTCGTTAATTGAAAAGTTAGACCGACTTTTAGGAAGTTCAACCTTCCAGAAAAATGTCTGGAAAATAACTATTTAAATCACTTAGAAGGAGGCATAAGTAATGCTGCATTAGCTCTATGTGCACCTTTATAGTGGTAAAGGCTTAAGCCGAGACCTTACTTGGAATAAAAGAAGCTCTATTACTGGAGTTCGTAAACTCGGTTAAGACTTAGCAAGAAATTTCTGAATTCCAGTCATTACTCTCCCAAATAGCAGCTCAAGAAAATTGGTATTAACTAGTCGGACATGAGCCGAATATCCTTAAAGGACACTGAAAATGGTGCTCGAACTAGGATCCAACTGACATCAACAATGAAATAATGATCTGCTAATAAACGTTGAATCGGTTTCATAACAATAATGGTTATGGTTGGGGGATTATTTCAAGACCTCGTTCCTTATACGAAATACTAACGATTTTCAAGTCATTTTCAAATAGAATATCCGCCATTGATCGTTCCTTGTTCGACTGTGGATAGAATTCATCAAATTTTAGCAAACCCACTTCCATTTGCTAGACTGTGAAGACATACGGCATGCTTGGTCTTTGGCATGACAAGTATTTTCTCGGATGTTTGTCATATGCTCGCGAGATAAAAAGTTGTGAAGAAATATCGTTAGTTTCAGACTGATTTACGATGAGTAAATGCACCTAGTTCTTCTAATATTTTTACGTGGTAAGGCAATTACCCTGACTGGACAGCCCCTAACCTGGATGTGACTGCTGCCATTGCCTTAATAAGGGCTCGTCCGCCAGCGTCTTTTTTTTTTTCGAAAAACCTGACCCATTCTTGAGAATCTTCATCAGTCTGGGCTCCGAAATGGCCCAAATAACCTAAGTAAAGTGTGCTATCTGTTCGAAACCGTGACGCCACCGTTGCCTACATCAAGAGTCCATCCGCTGTCATATTTAGAGTGGTGCTACCTTTCTCTTGTTCTACACTCGCGCTTATAAATTCAGAAAGTCGCACCTGAATGGCCATCAACCAGTACCCCATGGTTCCTTATTACTAAGACAGCAAATCAGAATGGTAGATTGCCAACAATTTGAACTCACTATCATTCGACTTTAAGTAACTCGCTATTTCACACTACAGCTCACTTTCAAGATTGATTCCTAACAAAGTTTCCACTTAATAGTATTCAATGGGCAAAATGTAGTAGAAAGTATGATCAAATCGTTACGTTAACGCCATCTATGTTCAGAAGACTTAGAGTTTCTTTAACTAGTGAAAGAATACCTTCCTTAGTGGTATCTCAACAGGAGCCTTTCTTTGACGGCTGAACTTTAGAAGTGGATTGATCATAGACCCAATAGTGGAGACAGATTCTGTAAAATGCGAGCCTACATGAAAATTTTTCAGATAGAACTATAGCAGGTAGGGTAACCAGTTACAGTGTGAACCCATGCCAAAGTCGTGTGGTACACCATCTAGGCATTCCACCAGCATTAAACCCGGTGATGAAGTTTTTTATTTTTCTTAAGTTTAGTTTGGCTAGATCGTTAAGCTCTACGAAGAAGTATTCGCCTAGGATTTCCCTTTTTAGAACCGATAGGGCAGAACAAGTTTTGTCATGGGTTCCTTCCCTTCCTCGTGTCTACAATTTCTACAGAAATCGTTTAGGGGAGCACCAAGCCTGCTGGCATGGATGCCTAAAACACAGTGCCTTGTGAGGGCGCCAACTATCTTTCTTAGATTTGTTCTATTGACGGAAATAAGTCTACTGGTTTCCATACAAACCAGCTCTGCCATCTGTTGATACTATTCCACCAATCTAATGGCTGCTGTATCTAATTGGAATTTGATCAATTAAACAGTTGCATACGGTTCCCCTGTTGTCAAAGAGGTTATGGTCTGCAACATCCTAAGCCAGCTCGTCCGCTTTGCAATTGCCTGAGGCCTTGAACATAGCACCGAAGTAAGTCGCATCTGACAGAAACGTCGTCAAGAGGTTGCTTTACCAACTTTGATCGAATTGGCGATTCCATGACTTTTATCGCAGCTTGACTATCTACGTAGAAAACAATAGCGCTGCATTCTATAGACTCAATCGTTTGTTGCTTTACGAACTGCTGTGACTTCTGCTTGAAAAACACTAAAGTGGTGCGCCAGTATTGTGGTGGTACAAATATCAAGTGCACTGGAGTAAACTTTGATAAATGTTCCTGTGCAGGTCTAATGTTGGTGGCTTGCTGACATAAATCAACTTTTTGAGGTAACCCCATAAAAAGAAACCCAACGGCGTTAAATCGCTTCGAACTTCCCCTTTAAAAACTCGATCAATTGTATAACCAGCTGCATGGCATGTGGCACCATCTTCTTGGAACCACATATCACTTAGGCGAGTTTATGCAACATGGAATATGTAAACGCTGCTTGTTCACTTTAGATGTCATTTAGAAGTCATCCACCTTTCGAATGCGCCATCAAAAAATATAAATATTTGGGGCGATAGGCCTATGGGACACACGGCCTAGCTTCTCATGACAGTTTTACTCTCGGATGTATGTCAGACGCTCTTGAGAAGTGGGTCCGTGAAGAACTTTTGGCTGGGACTCGAACCTCGATTCCCTTGCTCCATACTCCAATGCACTATCGACTGAGCTACGCCGCCATTCATTAAAGTAGCCTCAAACCACTTGGTATCCAAAAAAGGCTATCACTGCAGATCTTAAGTTGATTAATTTATGAATTTCTAACCAGAAAACCAAACTATTTCCAAAGACGTTCCAGCAGACTTCATGAATGTCAGCTGAAGCACATTACTCGAAACTTTTCCATTTGTGAATAATCAAATTATTTTGTATAGTTTCCAACTTTCTAATTGTTATTACACTCAAAGAAAGGCCATTCCGAATTTAATCCACTTTTTAGCATTTAAAAACTTTTTCCAACATTCTTCTCTGCTTTCGACAGCCCAGAGAGAGACGTCTTACACTCGGAAATTCCTTACACAAAGTTGTTTACAATCCTTTTGACATGTCATCCGGAAAACATGCATTTTTTATGAACGATTTTATTGCACGCTTGGCTCCAGTAATGTACAAGTAAATCCCAGAATCTTGAGACTACGTGTCACTGGGTTTTTTTAGTTGAAAACACAAATAAAAACATCAAAAACACCCCGTATGAGTCCCGAAAACAAAAATCACTTCAATTAATTAACAGAGTGGCATGGCGTACTGCTCCCATTCGCCAGGATGCATAAATTAAATTAAAAATACTAAAATGTAATTAATCTGAATGGGAAAATTAATTTAATTAAAAAAAAGCGAGCCATGATTTTTTTTCGACGATAATTTCATAATTGAATCACGTAATTCGGAGTAGAAACGACAACGCATAAATCTGCATGCCACCAGGACACGGTGTGTGTGATCGGAAGTGTTTTGCTTTGGCCCGGCTATTATATTTATTATTTTTCACTTTATACGTAATTACATCATAATTAAAACATTCAACAAGCAATTGTGCGCTGCCAATGTATTAATGAGTGTGTTCCTGCAACAAGTCTCCCCGACAAGGACGACGACGAAAACGCCGCCGCCGACGACGACGCTTGAGTGATGGCAAATCGTTGTGCTCCTTGTGGTTTCTGTTTTTATTTATTTATTTTTTCTGGCTAAATCCTTGCCATGTTTTGCCCATCGAAGGATAACAAAGGACCGATTAATGGAAATATTTTGATAGATTCGTGTTATTGTATATCGGTTCGGTGTTTATTTTGTTTGCGATTGTTTCATCAGCAGAGGAGTGAAAATGATTTAAATGTTAGTCCAGGCGGGAGGGCGTGCGTCGGATGGCAAAACTAATCACACCGTGGAATTATACAGAAATATTATCTTAACTTATCGCCAAGAAATTGATTTATTGATTCGATTTTTAGCCAGAAGACGGGGTTCTGAATCCAATTTGAATATTGGTGGATGGAGACAGGGTTGTCAACTTTGGCTGTGGATGTGTTTATGGTAAGGAGCAGAAAGCCACAAATGATTTCTGGGAAAAGGAGTATGTTGTACGTGATTGTGTGTTGATTTTAGGTTTGGCTTTCAAAGTCATAAATTTTCCAGGAAGCAGTTCAATGACTCTAGAGTTCATGTGAATTTATCCCTTTCCTGCAGAGGCGACACTTTTACAAACTACTTGTCATAGAGATCCTCAGATGGGTTACTTTATGGGGAAACTTCTCTTGGTGACCTAAATACGAGTCCAACACAAAGTAGCAATCTTTTACATGACGCTTTGAATAGTATTTGTCTCTAGATTAAGAGATTCCAGGGAAAATGCTGGGCCTGGTAGATGTGACCATCGCAATTGGACATTGAACTTTGACGTCGTTTAAATTATTTCAAGCAAACAGTTTACCTACCAAGGATGTACTATTTCCTGATTGTATAATATGAACATTGAAACGAGTTTTTAAATTAAATTTAACGTATTTATCGAGAATCGTTACTGACTATTTCACAGAGTATAGCCCACAAAGATCAGTATAGCAGCTGCAAAGTTCTGTTTGTTTCAAACACCAAATTTCCTAAGTCAAATCTGCTCGGACATTTTCTGACGTACACCTTATGAATCACGAATATCGTAGCATCATTTTGTCTTTGCTACCCAGATGAGCTTCAGAGAATGATGCAAGTTGTACTGAATAAGTCTACCATACATAAGTAAGTTGAAAACAGTATAAAATGATAAATTTAGATGCAGCTGTTTGAACTTCACAGCCCTCATCCAGTAACATTTAAAGAGCCATTCACAGCTCACCGACCTGCTGACATTTAAACATTTTGACACTTCATTCATAGTCACTTTTTCTGGTCGCAGCCATCTGCACATTTTACTTGTCATTGGCGACCATCAAAGCAAACGAATTGTAAGGTTAACCTCGTGCGAATTTTTTCGTCGAGGGAATGTGGATTGCGTCCTACGTTGTGTGGAATGCCAATAAACTTTGACAACAGCATTCGCCTTCTCACAGAAGAATAAGCGAATTGTGTCAATCGACAGATACATTAAGTTCGGTTGTTTAAGAATAGTAAAACTGCCAATGGCATGCTTATAAATGTGATAAAATCAGTTTGTTCACAGTTGGAGCACTCGCAGGTGGCTAATGGCATAAATGGAGTCATCTGTAGTTTGTTCCATCGATAATGTTTGACAGTTTTTGGCATTACTTGAAGCAATAGTTTATTCGTCAAAACCATCGCCAATCGCCTGAACGATTGACGTTGTACGTATACCTTGGTTTCTATGGTTAGTGCGACTAATCAGTGAAATTTTGTTATGAATTTCTTTCAATTGGCTTTAATTCTCAGCATTGTACCCAATCTTAACTTACTACTTGTAAACGAGTAACTAGTTCATTAACTATTCCTGTCATAGGTTAGAACCTAACTGGAGAAATGTTCAATATCCTTCAAAACTACCATGATAGCACGCTGAATTCTACCCCTTTTGTCAGCATTGTCGATTTAGGCTACTACAAGCAAACAAATTATTAAACAAAAGCTTTTTGTTCTCGAAAAAAATGAATTTTCCGTTGAAAGGAAAGCGACTTGTATTGACATCCTGAAGGATATCTCGGCTAACGATTTGAAATATTCATTCGACGTGCTGTAAGATCATACAGGTTAACAAAAAAATGTTTGTCTTTCTTGTTTTTAAAAGGATCATTGGAATGTACCTTGTATCGGGTTTTGGTTCACATGAACGTCTCCAACTTTCTTTGATTCCCATAAAATTAATTTAGAGAATTGTGTTAAATTGATGGATTGGGAGAAGACTATACTTTCCAGCATGACAATATGGCAATGCATAACACGGCATTTTCAACATACTTTTACCAGTCACATAAAGTCTCTACTCTTCCTGGCCTGTAGTAAATCTTGACGTAAACCCCATAGTGATGCTATGCTGGTTCAGGAGGAATGGCTAATGATTGACTTATTCACTCTTCATGATCAATTCAATGCCTCGTCGTTTAGCGACCATTTTAACCAAGAAAAGAAGTTCAACTCATTAAGTCGCCAAGCTTTTCGTTGCTGATCTAAATTCGTTTCCAGAGCTCGCCATGTGAGTCTAATATCCAAGGAATATCTTCTGCATTATCTAACTTATTCTTTAGAATGAAGGGCTGTCGAACTATAGGACTTGTCGAATCAATTACCTTCATTTTATTTTGATTTGGACTTAAAGTTGAAGTAAAGGATATTTTCCAGGACCAACCTTTCTCAACCTTTTCTTAACTCCTTTGCTAATTCAATATCGCGTAAAGACTTCAAATACTTATACATAAAAACTATCGACAGTCTACCAGAATCCCAGAGTCCTTAGGATCATTCACGACCTTAATTTCTGACTTGATCTACCATGGCGCACTATGCTCTATCCCAATTCCTTTCTCAAATCGATGGTCAAGAATGCTCAACGTGCTAAGAGCAATTCAGCAAAAAGATGCATAAAGCTTAAGACATTAGGTTTGCAATATCGTGCAGGTCTGAATTAGGTTTCAGTCTAAGACACACCGCACAAGGTATCAGACGATTATTGGAAAGCAAAAAAAGGTTCGAACATTAAGCCGTTTATTCGGCTTAAATAAAAGTTAGGAAACTCTCAAACTACGTAGGCCACAGTAAAGTATATCTAAAGGAATCTGGGCTTACGACTTATTTTTGTGAGAATTTTGAACTCCTAAATTCCTGAATCCTACAATCCCACTGTTTAGCATTTCGTGATAGTGATTCCCTTGGTTGTCTTGGATTGCATTTTGAGGCAAAGTCTACTACTGAAGACCGTCCATTTGAGGCTGTTGCCAGCCTTTCTCAGCTGCTTTGAACCTGGTTTGATATGGCTTATCTAGGGGGCTTATTTTCTTTCAGAAGCAGCAAGAATCACTCGACTTTTTACTGATCTGGTCGAACATGTCTGCAAATGTCTCCGGATTTGGATGGATTTTTTGAATGCTGTTTTTGGACTGCCATCCTACCCAGGGCCCCTAGATTTGTATCCAACTGGAATATGGTGAAGTAATCGATTTAGTTGGCGATGTTACTTATTTCACCGAACTACTACATGCTCAAATGGTGTCCGCTTTAGAGGCTCTACTTGCTAGTGTCATGAAAGATGACATTGAATCGGATTGCACCTATGAAATCCGGATCCTAACAAATTTTGTTTGATGTGAACTGTTTAGGGCCTACGTTGCAGTCACATACCATCTGAGAGGATGGATGTTAACTTAGCAATCATTGTCCAGTGCCTTTTTCAAGATCCAACTTTCTCAAAAACTCATGTGAACTTTCAGTGAAACTAACTGCTTCATTCAACGCATTGATTCGAGAAATTCTATGACTTGGAAACCCCCATTATGTCGGGCATATTTCGTTCATTTATAATTTAAAAACAATACTACCTGACTGCTTCATTAAATATAGTGCCTCTGCCCTCAAATGCTATTCAATTAACAACTAATCGCATTTCTACATGTTCGTCCTGTTTGAACTTAACCCACCCGTTTAAATACAAAAGCCTATTGCCAGAGTTCAGTGAACATAAATAAACGGAAATAGCTCAATTTTGATTATTTTATAAATAGCCTCGATGACAATTCAATAAATTTAGATATCAATCTACACCGGCTTCGTCTGTGATAACGTCTTGTGAGACTACGCGCATTGAGTATACCTATGCCAGTGATATACCTCCTTAGGTGTGTCAACGGAAGGCTCCACTTTTAGTTCTTGTATCTGTATCTGTCTTAAAAATAGTCGTAGATACCCATCCTCAGTCCTAAGGCCGAGATAAAACATTTTCCATAAAATTTACGTCGCATTTACTTGTCTAAAAGCCGTATAGACAAAATTGGGAAAAGTCACGAAATATGAAAAATATATTTTAAATTTTCGACACAAGTCCTTGAACCGCTCGCTGTTCCGAGTTCTTAGCCAGCAATCCTGTACTTTACGAGCTGCCACGTTTTGCACGCTACTTTATCGAAAACATAAATTAAACTTTCTCATTGGAAGTCATGCCAATATTAGAATGGCTATAGGTTTCAGGAAAAAAAAAGAAGTAGGCGTGCCTGCAATCTGAATATGTGTCTTGTTGTCTGTCGACGAAATCATTCCTTTCACTTAGCGTCGCCCACCGCCGCCGGGCCAGCCGCCTGTCATACAATTAACTATTTGTTTTCTGAGCCTCAATAAAGTCCTCCATTTGTACTCCAGGTCTTGCTCGATGTGTAACACGAACCTTCGTGCAATCGAACCTGGTGAACGCGATGTCCATCATCAACGACAAAGCTACCACCCCTCGGCACCATGGAAATAAGGAATGACCAACCAATTATTTATCACTTAATCATTAAAGTGAATTTCATTTATCAATTTTTGTGGCAACGTCCAGTTCAGGAAAAAGTTCAGGCACACATAGTTCGGACACGAAGCTGTCTCAGTCACCTGCAAGTCTCAACTCGAGAGAAATAACTCATTATTGCTCGACATTTATAATTCAGGCGCTTCAATCTTCTCCACCAACGTTAACTGTCATCCTGGCTATTTATTCGAAAGTTCGCCACCCTGCCGCGCTGTTTGAACGTAGAATGAGAACAAAAAAGGATTCTTATCAGACCGAAGCTAGTTTCAGTGTCCTTGTACCGCATGTACATGTGTATGCTAACTAGAACACGCACAAAGACCATATTTCGAACAATAAGCCAGTCAAGCCCGCCAGCCACCCCCTTTCTTTATGTGAGCCACACAAGGGGAGTTCATTCAGTGGAATATAAACACACCAGCCAGAGCCAGATAAAAGGGAGCTTTTCTTCTCTTCTAACCCCAAAGAAGGACAACTACAACACAACGGCGCGGCGCGGCAACCCCTCAACCGACCCAACCGCCCCAACCATCAAGGGATGAGGAAAATAAAAAGCTCCAGCTGCGAGTATTGAAATCTGAGCACACTTTTGAATTTTGCTTTCAATTCGGGACCCATTCATGCGAAATAGAGTGCGGGGGCGGGCCCCGGGCCTGCCAGATGACTCGGTCGGATGAAATGAGCTGAGAGTGTTTGTGCCAATGGCTATTACCATCATCGTCCCGGCCATCAATGTTTTCTTAGAGAATTCTCTGCAAACTTTTGCCTCTTTGATTGACTTGACCAACAACGGGGGTCTCAAACAAAGAGGATGGGTTTTAATTTTTTTTTTTCTTCTTTTTTTGGCCTTTTTCTTCTTCTTCTGCTTTAGCTTTTCAAATCGAATGCCGTTAATCACGTGCTGTGTAGGAACTGGCACGAAGGGTAGGTCAGTAATAGCGTTCGACATTTAGGAAGCAGGGTGCGCTATATAGCCTACCGTGGTGCATTGGATCTTTTGTGTACACAGCTTTGGTATGGAGCTTGTGGGTGGTGTTGGTAATGGCCTACCAGTAGTCATGCCTGTGCATAGATATGAGGAACGTTCAGAGATATTTTATAACGTTTCAGCTTTGAACACACCCAACTTTAAATTGTTATGCTGTGCGGGGTATCAATAGATTATGCGGACAGTGTAGGAGAGAAGTGTGGACAGTATCGTGGATCGGGAATAGTGAAATGGTAAAAGTTTTTTTTATAAACGGAAAATAGCTTCCATAGACGTAGAAGTTGATAGATTTGTGATTCGAACTCCATAACGTAATCCATTTTCTTGACAAATACTTCTTGTAGTCAGAACTTCAACTAATAGATCCCGGGATTGAACTAGCGAATCGATGTCTTAAATTCTTTTGATTATCCGCCCCACAGAATCGTAGTAAACGAAAAGTCAACGCCATATTGACACTGTTTTAGTTCTCCACATCGTAAAGCTTCTTTTCATACCTTTCGACTCTTGATTACCCTTGGCAAGGATACTAGAATACCTCCTATATTCAGTTCCTGTGAGGATTATAAAATAAGATTTATTTAATTTTCTTACTGTCCTCACTAAGGCCCCTTGCTACGAACAATATGCTTTAATGCTTAACTACTGCCCCAGAAACCCTTCTGGCCTTACCTATGCTATTTGGTCAGAGAGTGCTTGAGATGCAACATTTGTACAGTCAGTCACCATCCAAAAGTCGATTCAAATTAGAATGCAGCTGTCTTAACACCTTGAAACAGTTCGCGGCTGTTTTACTCTTAAAAAACTCAAAGAAAACAAGAAATGTAGAACGTATTTCAAGCCCTCAGAACTGTCGGTTCTTTTGTACCCAAGCCGCTTGCCCTAAAATTCCAATCTCTCATCCTTAAATCCTCAACACACTTTTGGCAACAATAAAACAATTGACAACTACTTACATATGAACACATAAAGTAAATGAACGCGAAAGCAACGAAATTTTTTCACTTTTAAACGTCAAAATGGAAATTTCCCAGATTTGGCAGGGATTTGACAGATTTCATAAATCAGTGCAAGGAAATTTCTTGCAATAAGCCTCGTAGCAGGGGAAATTTTTTTCTCTCTCTCGTGAGCGCCCTCTTTTACGAAAAACTATGAAAATATTTACTCGCACAGAGTATTCCGTGAATTTTCATAGATTTTCGCTAAAATTCATTGTTTTGGGAGCGTTTGCGTACAGATCTAATATCATTTAAATATTCATCACGAGCACGTCTACTGGCTCTGTAACGAACATCAAAATTTTCAAGGAAGGGCTCGCTCACACATTTCGGATTAAGTTCAACAATTTTGGTCCGAATGTTGCTTTTCCTCTGTGCAACTGTTGTTGGTTTTTCCACATAGATCTAATAGCGTTAGATCCGCTGATAGATAGATGTCACTCTGTGACATTAATCAAAATTAGAGCGATATAGCTTAGCGCCAATTGATGAAAGTTCAAATTATGACCTGTTGACATCAATTTAATCAAATAGATAAAAATGTACATTATGGCTTCTAGACAAATGTCAAAGAAAACATAAAAAAGGTAGCGTTCAGATATTATTCACTACTAACATCTAGCAAGATTTGTGACAGCTGACTTTTACTAGACATCGTTCTTTACGTTCTTTACTAGACAGTTCTGACGAACTTTTGGAATTGATTGATAGTCCTGTCTGAACACTTCCGCAAACTCTTTTTCACGAAATTCTTTTCAAAACAATTCGTATTCAGTTTTCAGTTTTTTCTACCATTTTGTCAGTGATGACAGCAATTGACACTTCTAAACGTCAAAAAAAAGTCGAGTAGCTTTCAGTAAATGTGAAAATTTGGATATTATGTCGCCTCTCCTTTCAGTTCTATCATGAACCATCAAGTCATCTAGCACATCTAGTTCCATTAGAAAGGATTTGTATAAATCGATTCCTTCCATAATCATCTGCATCTTATGCAGCTTCTCCGCAACACCATTCGTTAACAGACGTCAAGAGTTCTCAATAGTGTTTAGGATAGAACCCACAATTCTTTGAGTTTAACATGGTTTCCTGAAAGGTAGGTGCACCACCACAAACCTTGTGCAACTTGTGTCCTTTCCTGTTTTAGCTTCAAAAAATGGCAACGAAGTCGGTGTTATTGCAACAGATTTCAGTGTCAGGTTTAAGTTCGCACTCTCAGTACCTTTTGCAGTCATACCTGGTGTCCCTCAAGGGAGTCATTTAGGTTCCCATCTATTCATTCCACCTAACGATCTTGATAGTGTTATTAAAGACTCCCACGTATCCTTTTATGCTGATGCCACCAAGTTTCTCAAATCCATATCTTCGTTCCGAGACTCTAGCCTCCTTCACTCCTTCAACAAGGCATCCTCCAATCAAAGTCGTCGACTTTAAAGTAAAACAAAATGTCTGTTAAGCCTGGCGATATCGTACAAAATCTGGATGTACTTTCAAGTATGGTACGTTAAAGGTTGATGAATCTTTTGTGTAATATTCTGTTTCTGTGCATCCCAAGCACAGTCGAAAACTTGTGAAAAAAATGATTACGCATACGCCACCGAACCAGATACTCACCACTTGCTCCTACTTTCTTGTGGCACAATTCAATAGAACACGGGATTCGTGTGTTAAAATAGTGTTAAATGTGACCCGATCCGGCTCGCGCTGTCATTTTTATTGTAAAGATCAAACCCTAACGACACGCACGGCCACAGTGTGTATGATGAAGAAAACTCCCAACATTTGGACAAACTTTTATATATAATTACATAAGAAACTCTCTTTTCGATACAAATTTACAACAAAATACACTGACTTTTTAATATTTATTCGATTATTCGATTTAAGGGGTAATAGGAAATATATAGTAATTTCTTATTCTACCTCTTCCTTCCATTAATAAGTTTTCCTAGGATGCAGCCAATTCCCTAACCAGACTCTCCTCCGGCGACAAATGCGCAAAGCGTGAATTCCGAATCTCATTATCTGCAAAGATAACCTCCGGTGGCACCAACACTTCAACTTCCGATAAAGCCAGTAACTTTTTCGTGTCCATTCGAAATTTATCGATGATCCTTCGCATTTCCTCATGGGCACGAATGAAACTCTCAATCGATACGATATCCTTGCTGTGCAATTGTTTCTTCTCAATATGTTCAATTCGTGTGATTAACTGAATAAACAAATAATCCGCATAGCGTTTCTTAATTTGAAGATGAGTCAGCTCATCATAGCATCGCATCGAATCCAAATTGATCGCAATCACAAAGACCAACATCAGCGATGTCAGGAGCAGCAAAAGCGGCAGAATGATCAATGCCTCCATTTCGTTGAAGAACTGTAGAAGATTTTTCCAATGATTCAACTCCTCACTATTGTGCTTCAATTCGAAGTGCAAATAGCCAATGAATGCAGCAATTACCACAGATAGCAAAAGGATGTGCGGATAATATTTCTCGAAGAATTTGCGAAATGCCCGATGGATTTTCAAAAAGCGGATCATAATTTGGATTTTTTTTTGTTATTATTATTCTGACTAAACAATTTGTTAAGTTTCTTTCAATCTGAAATTTGATTTTAATGATTTTATTTTTTTGCTTATTCCTATGCTGGAATTCGAAATAGCTACTGTGTGTGGGGGGGATTTTCAGTTGAAATTGAGGTGAGTTACTTGGCGCACACACTGTGTGGGCTTACAGCGCACATGGGAGGCGTGTGTGGCTTGGAAATGATGGCCCACGATTGGTTTGCAAGTTGGGCAAACGTTGTGTTTGAACTTAGACTGTTTCTGGTTATAAATTTGGGCTTCGTTTGTTAGGGCGATACCCATGTACGAGTACGTGTGTGGTTTATTTTAGAAATTGTTTTCTGCCACACGGGCGCACGAGAGAATACAAGGCCAACGCCAGTCTGACCTCAATGCAGCAGATCCCTTTTTTTTGAGAACTTTAATCCTTTTTTTTGCACAAGAAAACCAACAGAGAAATGACAGACCCGGCTGAACTAATTAATAATTATAATTGGGACAGCTGCAGTGTGGGGCAGTGCTCGTGGTTTGGTTTGGTTAGGTTAGGTTCCATTCCGAAATAAAACGGAAATTAAATGAAAATCTGAATGCAAATTGTAGTCCTTTGTGTTGCCGCCATAATTTAACAGCGCAAACAGATGCTCTCGATTTCTTATTCCCTTTGAATGGGGGATGTTTATTTAAGCAACAAAAAAAGGAAAAAAAAGAGTCGTTCTCGTCGACGAAGATAGCGAGGGCTTCCCAAGTCAAGGGTAGAAGAAGCCTTTGTTCAATTGTTGTACCCTGCTTTGGAAGAGACAGCATGAAGTTGTGGAATCAGTCTCGTGACTTTTATTTCCCGCTTATTGACATTTTTTAATGTCCCATTATTGTATTTTTTTTTTTGTCTTCTTTGTGTTGTGGTGACGAAGGGAAGGACCTAAAAGTGGTAGGAGATGGGTGCTATTACAGCTTAAAAAGGACAAGCCTGTAGGCCTCGTGTTGGACATTTAATTCAATGGCAGTTCTTAGTATTCATTTTCTAAAGGGGTGGGCTAGATACCTATGGTTTAGGTTTTTTTGTTTTTTTATGACTATATGAAGTAGACTGGATGAGAGGCATTTAATTTCCTCACGGAAACATTTAACGGAGAGAAGGTCAAATTGGTCAGTGGACAGAGTACAGAGGCGAGAGGACAGAGGACAGATGAAAGTCCTATTTGGGTTGGAATGTAATGAAAATGAAAGGGTTAATGGGATGAGGTAATTACATTTGCCTGTCAGGGAATTTCAGCAAACCGATGTCAAGCATGAAAACGAGCTACAGTACATAATACGTGTACTGGTAGAGGGAAATGAGTGTTAAAATTAAACATAACCTTTCAAGGAAAGCCCTCTCTCAATGTGTGAAATGTGAAATGTGAAATTGTGCCAAGCACATCCTAAACTTTTCAGGAGGTACTTAATGGAAATGTGAGTTTACATCTGTGTTTGTTCCATTTCATAAATTTAGAACTGATTTTTGGTATATCTTGGTCACTGTTTTCTCTTCAGGAATTCACATCGAAAATGTCCTGAATACTGCCTCTACAAACTTTTCATTTAAAGTTCACATTTCTTTAAAGTCTTGAGGCTGTAAGTATGGGATACTTGGAGTTTAGCTGAATTCAAGGCACAGCACTAGAACTTCGTTTTCCCAACATATTTCCTAGAAACAGGAGACCGTTGTTTTGGGGAACATAGTACTTACTTTTGGTAGAAATTTTGAATAATTTCAAGGACTCAAGCTTAGTTTCAAGTAAAAATTACTTGTTTTAGAGCTACTTGTGAATATTAGTGAATCCAACTGACTGCTTCACAGGCTGTAAGCCATTCTCAGCTTAATTTTCGGTCAAAATGCTGTAAAAGCTTAGAATCAGAATTAGAAAGACTGTCAAGCGATCCTTAAAATGCTGATTGTTACGATGTTTTGAATTTGTTATAGTAACCATCAATTATGATCCTTCCAACAAATTTCTCTCAACTGTTCGTTGCCAGATTTGGTAGCTGGTACAATTCTGTGAACCAGCAGACTTTGTGTCCAGGGATGTCAGAGATATGAGAGCTAAAGCTAAGCAGCTCTGACTTGAGTATAGCTAAGTAAATAGCTACTTCTACATATAGTTGGTGAACTTAAGGTAATCTTCAATCAGAGATATCAAAGGAAGGCATGTGTCTACATAGTTGCACAGTTTATCTTCAATAATATTGTCATGTGACTGACACAACGTCCTGAAAGGATGCGATATATTTTATGAGTTGTATTATGTCCCTGATGAAGGGACAGTCGCAGAGTTTTAATTTGTACTGAAGATCATGCTTCCTTATGGAAATAGCGCCACCTTAACCAATGTAAAGCTTCGCATTCATAAAGAATATCCTCGGATGATTTGTCATCTTCAGAGAAGAACCTAATCTGAGCACAGATTAAGTTTGTTACGATGATATCTTAGGCCACAGCTCACCAGCTTCCTAATACTATCTTTAGATTTAGGACTTACTTGTGGCAAGTCCTTGGTCACTACTCTCTTCCTATCTTTCAGCCTCTTCGGAGACATATTAGGGTTTAAATTACTTCCTCTACCAGATTTACCTTACATATGCAGAGTAGGTGGTATATGGTCAGAATCACCCCTCCAACGAGCTGAGCCTACCTCACCTGCAATGAAGCTGCTTCCGCAGCTCAAACCTTACTCATAACAGAAGTTGTTCAAGTCTGCTTAAAGTAAACGAAAGTCAGCAGGGAATTAAATGTGCCTTTTGTCCATCGAACATTGGTTGAGCTTAAGTAGCAGATGAGATCGATAAGTTTGTATCCGGTCGGTCATAAAATTACCTGGAATATGACAGTGCGTCCGGAATCCAAATGATGTGAATATTGAATTGTTCAGCCATCTGACAGGACATTTTTTAAGTGAATGTGAAATATTCCAAGAATTTGATCGCAGCTTGGCTTTCCGTATAAATCTTGGTATCCCGATTAAGTATCACATTATGCTTCAGTCACGACAGGGGCTCACCGCACAACAGGATACATTGATTGGAAAGGCGGAAGGAGATATTTATGCTTAGATCGTTGGAAAAGGCACCTTCTCCTACCACTGAATCTGTTTAGCACCCTCGAGTCGTCCCAAACTCTAGTCTTAATGGGATTCATGAATCAAAGTTCTTTTCGAACAGAAGTTAAGGAAGTACAGAGGCGGTCTGAAGAATTTAAAATTGTCCAGAATAAAGGAATATTCTGTCCTAAGACTAGACCACTGAAATGTAGCCTTCAAACAAGACTGTAGAGCTCACAGCATGCTACTTGTTTGCTATAGATGTCTTAAGGCGCCAAGTAAAACAGCATTTCCAGAGCACCCATCAGGTTGGTTTTTAGGAAACAGGCACAGAACCAATATGTACATAATGCATGACTGTAGACCCATTCAGACATAGATTTCTTTTTTACAGTAGTATAAGGCTGTAGTGGCTTTGTTGACGCATTCAAGGATATTGGGTTCCTTGTCAAGTATGAGATCCAAATATTTAGCTTTATCGGAGAGTGCCAGGCAAATTTTGCGTAGTTTCGCGAAGTCAAGATGTGAAAATTTGTATTTCCTAGCGAAGAGGACAAGTTCTGTTTCTGAGCCTTTTAAGGCAGAGGTTGCCAACTATCTTTGGTTATAAAGACACTGGCACTGCTTTTAATATGACTCCATGAAACTTCCTTCATATCCAATACTCATGCTCTTCTGGCTTCCGATTCAATCTCTAGGTCAGCTTCCTGTCTAGTAAAGGGGTTATCTTTGAGACAATGGACAGAAGGTCGTCTTACATATTTAATAAGAAAATCAGCTTGACGCAGCTCTAAGGAATAAAGTAAGAAACTGGTCCATTTCTGGAGATGACCTTCAATAACTCTACTGTTTAGCAAGCTGTGTGACATCTTATAGAAACCATTTGCACTTCAAGTCGTCCTCTTTCAATTTATCCTTAAAACAGTCAGTCAACATGGTCGACTTTAAGACGAAAATCCGTTGTTGAAGCGTGTGCTTTGGCATGATCGAATCACAGCTGACTTCACGCATAGCTGAGCAATCATTGGAGTTGCAGATGTCCCTTTTTTTTAAGGAAAGCAGCCATTTGGATTCTTTAAAAGTCTACTTCCGTTTTATTTCAGTTTACGTTCAAACGTACAGTTGCCTGAGAGCATTATGTAACAAATTGCATGCAGGTAGACTGGAATTTGTAAAAGAATCCATCTTTTCCTATTACAGACATAACTGATTAGTGAAACATCATGAATACTTTTTCCAGCAATCTTTTCGTAGAGTTTTCACAGGAGAATAGCTTTTAATCAGCGCACTTTCGATTTGTAAAGGTACAGCAAAATTCGTTGCCAAAGGAAAACAAAACAAAACCAATACCAACAGTGAACAGCTCTTTTTTTTCAATCAAAAGGCTCCCAATGATGACGGCACGTTCGTCCTCCCTATTGCTCTGCCTTTTACAGGTGCATTCATTAGCCAGAAGCACTCGCAGGCCCCAACTAGAGAGCAAAAGTAAATTCATTTGCCAAATGGAAAATAATGCAAACTTATATTTGTTTTTTTTTTATGGCACGCCGAGCCAGCTAATTACAGTGGAGTGACGTGAAATAGATGTCCATCAATACGTTAATTAACATTGCTCACGGCAGCATTAAATAATTATTATTTATCGAAATTTTAAATGCAAGAGGGGTCATGCGACTCGAAATGTGTACAAAAGCCATAACAAGTTGTGATAGCTATGCCGTTCCCCCACAGTCGTGGTGCTCATGCACTTTGTGACAGGACCAATATCAAGGATGTCAGCAAATGCCATACTGTCGCGGAACAACGACGACATTGCAAATGCTGGATGAAACTGCATCCGGAATGTCATCGCATTTATACAGTGAAACGGATGTTTCCGTTCGTATTTTTCTTTTGCTTTACTCGTTTCTGTGCTTGAACGGAGCCATGTGGTGGGGAGTTCCTTTTTTAAGGATTTCTTGGTTTTTTTTTTTTTTTTCTTTTTCAGTTTGATTGTGACAAAGTAAATTGTGGCTGCAATGTCTATATTTACAGTGAAACACTGGGAGTGTGTGTGGTTTTTGTCAACTGCCCTACCCCCTTGAGTGTGTACCTAGCTTGGGTGTTAACTAAACGTGACTTTTGGCACCTGAGCAGTTGGAAAATATGTCATTTCTCGGTCTGGCGGTATGACGGAATACATTTGAGGATTGTGTTGCAGTTATACTCATGAAGAAATGACATCCAATCGATAATGTGTATCAAAGGATAATAGTATTTTAGAGACACGAAACATTGGAAAATAAAGAACAAATTCAGCAAAGTATGATGCAGATACACCTACATACCTATGTACGTGGGTGGGTTCATATGGAGCGAGAATTTATTGAGTATGCAAATTTTTCAAAGCGAAATTCAATGAAGCCATGTAGTAGAAAGAAATCAATAAACGGACACATTTATTCTCCATCTCCGAAGCTTTATTGCAATTTTGTCCATAATACTGAATTGCCTTGTTAAAGAGAATGAAAATAAACTAAGAACTGAACTTGCTTCGAGCCCATGTAAGGCTTGTTAGGCCCATGTAAACTTCTTAAGCCCATAAAGATGCTGATTTAAGTGTCATTTGAGCTAAAGAGTGGGGAACTGACTGCTCATTTGATGCAAAATGTTAAGAGACAGAGGAGATATGAGATGATTTTGCATTTCAAGGGACTTTTTCGATGCTTGACCCAGGTAGACCCCATTTCTTTAAAAATGCCAAAGAGTGGGCAACTGAGTACTCCAAA
Organism: Xylota segnis; assembly: GCA_963583995.1. Lineage (NCBI taxonomy): Eukaryota > Metazoa > Arthropoda > Insecta > Diptera > Syrphidae > Xylota > Xylota segnis. Next base: position 26,226,737 of record OY757237.1, read on the forward strand.
GTCTAAATCATGCGATTTGGGTTTGGTCAAGTTTTTTGTTCAGTTTCGCCCGTTTGATGCGAAACGCTGAGGCACAGGAGATATGAGACGATTTTGCATTTCAAGGGGCTTTTTCGATGCTTGACCCAGGTAGACCCCATTTCTTTAAAAATGCCAAAGAGTGGGCAACTGAGTACTCCAAAGTCTAAATCATGCGATTTGGGTTTTTAGGTCAAGTTTTTTGTTCAGTTTCGCCCATTTGATGCGAAACGCTGAGGCACAGGAGATATGAGACGATTTTGCATTTCAAGGGACTTTTTCGATGCTTGACTTAGGTAGACCCCATTTCTTTAAAAATGCCAAAGAGTGGGCAACTGAGTACTCCAAAGTCTAAATCATGCGATTTGGGTTTTTTGGTCAAGTTTTTTGTTCAGTTTCGCCCATTTGATGCGAAACGCTGAGGCACAGGAGATATGAGATGATTTTGCATTTCAAGGGACTTTTTCGATGCTTGACCCAGGTAGACCCCATTTCTTTAAAAATGCCAAAGAGTGGGCAACTGAGTGCACCAAAGTCTAAATCATGTAAAGTTAGAAACTTCGAAATAAGATCGTTTGTCTGCTTTGTTTTTATTGAACAAAAATATGTGCACATATGTGTACCACAATCTTTCTCCCCAGTTATCCCACACTGTTGCAACTGCATTAGCAGAAACAAAAGGGAAAAGAACTCGAATTTGATATTTTTCCACCGCATCGTGTAAAATTGTTTCCATATATCACTTCCCTGGAACTTCATTTCCTTCTCACACTCAGGTTCAATTTGAATAATGACCGCCTCAGCGATTCAGTTATTATTATGTCCTGTGAAATTGAATTGGCCACAAATAGTCATTTGCATAACTGCTAGTGTAACTCATCTAAATTACAACTGCAGAACCAGCAGCAGGCTAATCGCGGAAGTGCACAGAATCCTTCCAACTTTGTTACTGGATGTACTATCTCCTCGCTTCTGCTGCTTCCCACTGCTACACTGCAGTCAACCAAAACCGAACCTAACCCGCAAAGTTATCACATTAAAAACAAAAACCAAAAAAAAAACTTCACCGAGCCAGTTCTACCAGGATGGGTGGGCGACGTAGTAGTTTCTGGTTGGGAAATCTCCAGTGCATGACAGAGGAACGACAGCGGTTACGGAGATGAAGACGAACTAAAGGAAGCAACTCTGCGAAGCCTCCAAAACCGTAAGATAATATAATATTACATTAAGCGCTAGTACTGCATTCATGAATATATTGGACGCGACCGACGGTTCAGCTTAAAAAGGGAGGCGAATCTTGTTTGCGCGTTCAACATGAAAAGGGAACTTCTTGGCTTTTTTTTCCTCCTCGCTAGGTTCAGCAACGACGAGAATAGATAAATTTGAATTTGGTTTTAATTAAAAATTGTTTTTTTTTTTTGTTTTGTCTTGACACTAATCTTAAGACGAACCAAATTGGTTCCGTTGTAGTGCAATTGCGATAAAACTAAGTTAGGCTAATTGAGTTACTCCCGAATAGAGGCAATCATTTCGTTGGAAGCTACAGACAGTTTGTCGCAGTTGTTGATTTGGGAATTCGGAAGGAGGTTCCAATATGGCGCAGGGATAAATTTTAAGGATTCAGGCACTACGGTGGTGCAGCGTCAAATCAATTTCATCACACTTCCAGCCAACTCTGTGCGGGACTGTGGAATATTCTCGCATGATAACCCAGTGCCTTTTGTTTCTGTCCATTTGCATTTCTAATGCACACAACATGGCGCTCCTCTCGGCATTCATATGGCCAGAAGCTATTATTAAGTAAATACCCCGACTGGCTGATAGATTATTGCATGGCTTCGTAATAGCTATTAATGATTCAACACCAGGCTAATGCAATTGCGTTCCTGCAGCAGAGGAACGAGAAATGAGTGGCCCGATTGAAAACAAAACATTTTACAGAAGACTGCCCTCTTATGCGCTTTATTTGTTTGCACCATTCAAACAGATGATTGATTACCTGCTGGCCGTGTTGTGTTGAGTTGGAGTGTATGTGCAATGAAACATTATTTTGTTTTGATGGAAATCGATATAACGAGGCAGCGAGCGAACAGGACACTGAAAAGCACACTCGAGGCCACTTAGGCGCTCGCGTCTAATGGCGAGAAGCACTTTCGATCAATATTAAAACAATTTCGTTAATAATTTTTGATTCGTGACCAATTAGCGGAGTAAGTTCACTCAGGAAGGTGGATATACTTTTGCTGTCATAAATGTGGAGCTTTCCACTATTTCATATGTCAATTAATGTAATTGGTTTTGTCTGGGGTATCAGACCATCAGGACCTTCTATCTAGTATGAGAAGTCAGTATGAAATTAGGGCGAATGTATTTCGATGAAAACTTGATTTGCACAGCAAAGACTGGCAGCGTTTGATGAATCAGTTTCACATCGGAATCAGGTCGACTAGTGGGTATTTATAGGATACAATTGGCGGTATTGTTACCTTTAAGTGCAGACCCATTGTGCCTCTGATATGGTCACTCGTAGAAGATGATATGTAGTAGATGAAGCAGTCATCAGATCGAGGTCCTCCCTGCCATCACAATGGTTGTTAGCTGGTGATTTCAAACAGAGCAAGGATGACAGCGAAAGTCCGACCTTAAATCTCTTCAATTTGAATCTGATATTTTAGGTCAAAATTAAACACCGCTCTTACGAGGATACAGAGACTGACCTGCATTTGGTACCTCAAGTGTTATGAGAACTGGAGAACTGTTCCAGCAGTGGGCATCTTCGTTTAACCTTCGGGATCAATTAGTGCCCTAAGAATAAGTCAGTCAGATAGTTGAAGACATAATACAAAAGGATCATTCTATGATCCTGGAAAAATTCATACGACGGATTACCTTACTTCGTACCTAGACTTCAAGAGAGCCTTCACAAGGTCGTTCCCAAGCAGAGAAAAATAGAAAGCATCAGATGGGTCCAAGAGGAATGTAAGCTAAGGCTCAGTTATAACGGTTGAACCGCTGGGTATATCCAAATCAGTCCGCCTTCCGTACTACCGACGAACTACCTAGAGGAGATTTATATCAGAAAAGGTAAACACCTTTCGCGTTCATTTCGCATTGCGACTGAAGCTAGAACTAGGGATTAAGGGCTGTAGTGAGGCCAACAGAGTGAGAGGACCGACAGAAATATGCGAAGGTTAGGAAATCCTATAGAAGTAATGACAGGGTATAACACACTTCGGTACCACATGAAAAAAGTATAAAAAACTGAATAAAATATATGTATGCTGTGGATGTGAGGATGAGGAAGTCTATGAGGATACAACCCCCTTTCTCTGATTTAAATTTCTCAGGCGACACTTCTTCCATAACCTTGAAGGACTATCCAGTAGACCAATCAATGACATCTTGAACTCCATCAAATCTACTGAATGGTTTGGTTGTTCATAGGAAATATACTTGTAGGTCTAGAGTTAACCAATGGGCATGAGACATCTCTCCCCTATGGTTCTGTATTGATCTGAGTGTGGCGATGTGAATTATTGCACTCGCCTTCCCACAACCCTTACCAAACGTATTAGTTTTGTCGAGATTATGTTCCATTCCCATAAAAGGAAAAAATAATTTTATTAAACGAAAGTCGGAATTCAAATTCTAGCCATCCATTACTGCACCGCTTTGCTCCGCTGGCCACACCCCCTATTTTAACTTTGTGTACCCAACTCTAGGGGCATATTAAGTTTGTTAAATAGTTTGTAACGTAGAGATATAATTGCGATAAATAAATGACGATTGAAACATATCCTTGTTGGACCTTGAAACAGAAAAAATCCAGAAGATCAAATAAAGAGGTTTTCTATGATCTGTCAATCAAGATTTACATTTTTATCGAATCGAGAATGAACAAGATTGACATCATAATTCTGTGTAAAAAGGGTCCAACGTTTGGAAACTCTTAAAAATTAGGAATACTGAGACAGACTAATGTCTTTCAGTTCAAATTGACACAAATCATCTGATTCCAAGCCGCCGTTCAAAGGAATTTCTCAGCACATGAATGTCCTAGTTATTTCGTTCAGATATAGCAAAATATGTAGCCACAAACCCACAAACCCACATGAGCTTTAAGGCACTCCTTTGATCCACAAAAACTGAGCTCTGAATTTGGATTTTTGGATCTGGATCTGGCTTTCCTGCCAGAGGAGCTGTGGTTGGGGCATGTTTTTCGTCGACGATAAAAATGATCGCCATGTTACCGTAGATGGGTACGCTGCCCTAGCATGTTGGAAGACTATTTTTGGTCAGAAAATTGGGAACTTTCCTGTCGATATTTGAGCAATAATTGACTCCAAAGGATCGATCACTGCAAACGTACTCACAGTGGTTATATAAACGAAATTGAATTTTTGGAATACATTTCAGCATCTCAATTATTTTGTGCTATGTGGAGTTCCAACCGTGCCGCATAATTGCCTATGAAGCAGTAAGCGCCAACAGCTGTCCGAATAACCCTACGACTGACTGTCATAAGATTTTTTTTTGTCTTAGACTGGCCATAATGATTTGAATAAACCGCATTGTATTTTTGTATTCTATACCATCGCCTGTTAGCTTCCTCGATAGATTCAGGGTCAATTTTAATTTTCAGGGTGCAGGAGTTCCTTAGTGGAGGTGATCCACTTTTTCAAACTATACCATCAAGATACCGAAGTGTTGAGTAACAGTCTTCCAGATGGGGAACTATTGACTAAGAATGGAGATCGTCTCATGGTCCGATATGAGTCCATTGTCAGATCCATTTAGAGCTGTAAGTCGATCAAAAATCTAGAAGAATACAACTCCTTTTCGAGTTTTTTATGGCACTACAACTAAAGGGACCTACTCTGGAAGAAGCCACCTTTAAGGTAGTAATTGTTCAACTTGTCTGAAAAGTGGAAATATAACTGCTGCCGAGGTTCTTTAAGTCTGTTGGAGAAATAAGCTTTTTATGAAAAATTCTTTACCTAATATTACATAGAGCTGAACAACAACGTTGATAAAACTAAGTTATGTGTCTGTGCATGTCTGAAGAGATTCTGAGGCTAGTGCTAGAGCTTGTGCCTGCACTATTTTTGTACAAACGCTGATTCATACATACTAACCATCTTTCTTATTGCGGAGTCATCCACTTTGTGCTCCGGATTTGGCATTCCTATTTCAATTATGTACGTCAAACCTAACATGTAACTGACGAAAGACCATAGAATTCACAAAAAGTCTCTGAATGGTGTCCAATTTGGTCGGATGGTGTCATTGATCCATCCTCCTTCGAAAGTCAGTCAGCGTCAATTCTCATTGTTATAGCCAAATTTGAAGCGATTTTCTTTTTCCTCAAATCGAAGGTAGAAGACATGTGGTTTCAACAAGACTGTGCCACATCTCACAAAATACTACCCGTTTCGACGTTTTTTAGAATAACCTGGTGAAGTAATTTCTCATTTTGGTGATGTGAAATCATGCGATTTGTCGCCTACTTTGGACTTCTTTTTATGGTGCTTCGATAGAGATCGTGTTTACGTACACAATCCTCAAGCTATTGACGGTTTGTAAGCGTGTAAGATGTGTCATTTCATATCCTGCTGAGGTGAGCAAAACGAATGAATATTTCTAGATCTCAAAACCACAGAGGTTTACTACTAGTGATGGCAATGAATAGACAACTCATCGGCAGTACGTTATAGTTTGGTTTATTATTACAATGGAAGTGCTTTAACTTTTGAGCTCTCTACTTTACAATTCAACTTCAACAAAAGTACCACACTGTGCATCAGTCTGCACAATGTATAATCCACCATAAGCCATGTTTCCAATCTATTGACGCAACCACAGCACCTATCCTACGAGCAACAACAAAAAAAGGATTGTTTTCTATGAATAAATTCATGAGGCTACACAACTGTGCTATCCTGTATCCGATTCCATTAATGAATTCGAAGGGAAACATTTTTTTTTCTTTCGTTTTGGATAAACTTTGTGGCTCTGTTGGCACCGAACGTGCATTTTATGTCAAACATTTGCTCGCAAGACAACCGTTATACAATATAAATTTCCGTTCCAAACCGGGCGACAGCAATAAATATTAAATTTAATAAAACTTAACAACTTCATTATTTACACAGAGAAGTTGTCATTTTGCCAAAAAGTTCAGCAAGAGCAAATCCTTCGTTCTTCGATTGTGTCGCGACCTTTCGACTCAATTGCAAAGGATATGCCAAGTGCGGCGGGCTCTACTCCTTCGTGTTTGTTTGAAATTTTTCAAAATTCTCACTCTCAACTCAAATGGAGCGAAAATAATTTGTAAAAATCCATTAATAACTTGACACACACGCAGAGTGAATGCAGTCAGCACGAGGTGACTTCAACGCTAGGCAAACAAATGTCCTTTTAAGGACGAAATTAATTCCATGACGAGAATGCATTTCGAACACGATTGCAGGCTGGTATTGGTCATTTCAAATTCCAACACACAATATCCGGTCTGAGCGTTAATTGACTCGCAGGTACTGCACATGAATTTGCATTGAAGTTGGAAAATGTTGTACTTTTGCATGACGGTTTGTCGTATCTAGATGCACTTTGTGTGCTGCGCGGTTGAAGTATTTAATTTATTCGAATGATGCTCTATTGAATGTTAATGAAATTTTATGTAACCACACGGAATGGCTTCATGTAAAGTGTAAACGAAGCCCAAAAATGGAAAACAGGTCACACGGTGTTGTACATATGTTGATGTTTTTTTTTGTTTTTCATTTTTATTTTAATTCAATTTAATTTGATCAAAGCACAAGGTACACTTAGTGTGAACTCTTGCGTTACATATCAAAGTGTCCTTTTTTTTTATTTTAATTACATACTACATTGCAGCAGTGGTGTGTGTCATTGCGGTATAGATAAATGCATTTCAATTGAAAGGATGAAAGGATTTTTGTGAATAAAAGTTGAATGGAAGTGGTAGCGTTTTAATAAGATTCTTTGCATTTCACGCAAACACTAGTGCTTTTATCCAGAAGCACGTTATGTCGTTATGCACTGTACAGTCGTGTAGGACCGTCACGAATGAATTTTAAATTCAAGGAATCACGTTTTTACAGCTCGTATAGCTATTGATGTCCACGAATGTATTATTTCGTAGTACCACGTGAATATTGCGACCTTGAGGACTTTACAATTTTGCAGGTCGTGAGCTCATTATCACTGCGACCAAATATTGAATTTCTTGTAAATTTTTCCATGAAGCTCTGATTTCACGTATTCGGGGCAACCTAGAAAGTGATGGAATATTCTTTGGATTGTCTTATACCGATTAGGTTTCGGTAACGTGGGTATTCTCCTTTCACAGTAGGACACCCTTGAACGAGGAAAGATTCATTGAAAGTATCTTCGTTAATCAAAGAGGTACCATCGACGATTTTTCAACTACAGAACTGATAATTGGTATTAGTTTGGGTATCGGTAACTACATCTTCCCTAAGCAGAGACAGACATAACCCATTGCGATCTCTATACCTCTATTTCCTCTCTATTTCCACCTAAAGTTGGACCGTTTGATAAATGCCTTAGTTCCCCTTTTCTGGTAGAATATATCAATTTACTTAGTTTTCACCTCATTTACCTCTAAACTCATTTCGGCAGAAGTGTGTCAATATTTTGCAGAATTGTGCTTCTGTTATTAGTTTGTAAGTTTTGCACAATGCCTCTTAACGAAAATTAGTTCTGGGATTAAGGAGGATTTTATCTGAAATCTTCACTAAATCCGAAGAGTTTCTCATACAATTTGACGTCTTTAAGACAGAGCTGGGGGACTAGATTATTCTCGGCATTAATAGGTCTGTTCGCGTACTTTCTGCACAAAAATTCGTAGATTGTGTAATTTCAAGAAGTAGGGGCGAAATTCTCTCAGAGAGTGGTAAAATTACAAAAATGTACGCAAATGCATAAACAACAAAAAATTTCTTGCGCTGAAATTCGTTGCATGGGGAAATTTTTTACTCTCTCGTGAGCGCTCTCTTCTACGAAGAACTACGAAACTTTTGCGTACTCGAACAGGATTTGGTGACTCTTCGTAGATTTTCCTGAAAATTCGTTATTTTGGAAGAGTACGCGAACAGATCTTATGTATTCAGATTGATTGTCCTTGAAATGTCAATAGCTGTCACTCGACAAAAAGAGCGAAAAAAAATGTAAAAACTGAGAAATTCACGAAGTGAACAGTAGAAATACCACTGTAAACCCATTTAATTGCTGTAAGAAGCATTAGCTTTATTGCATTTGGCGCCAACTACTAAATCTAAAAATGAATTTGTTCGGAGAGAACTATTATTCTTAACACCTGAATCTCAAACGAAATATAGTTCGTCCATCCTATATGAACAGTGTCTTGGGATTTCTAAACGTCAAAAAAATCCATTTAAGAAAATCTGAAAGACTGTAATATGTCACTTCTTTGCTGCTCTTCTTGACAGTAAATCCTCATCCTACACAAATCGAACAACCCTTTTTTTGTCAGCAAATGTTTCACTTTCACGACAACGTCAAATGAATTCAAAAACCACAGAGCAATTCAATTTCATTTAGTTTTGGATAATAATTTTGATAATTCTAGCTTTCAATTCTGTTGTCCACTTCTGGAAAATCTACAAATAGTACCAGCTGTGACAATCTGTTTGACAGCAAACGTCAATATAAATCCTAAATCCCGATGAGAACACCCTTCGTTAGTCTAAATCTGTTTTTCTTAAATCCGAATTTAGTTTTTGGCGGAGACATCATCTTGAAGTTAAAGATGTAACATGGCAGAATGTTACCTTGTTCAAATCCTTTTTAATCAACTTGATGGAGCAGAGTGTTCTTCATCGTGATTCTACACAACCGGCTCATAGCCTTAAATTTGATAAATAGTTGGTGGCGGCAATTTGGATTTCTTGATAAGGTCTAAGCAGATATATGACAATGTGGCAGATGAGATCTATAATTGGCCCAATGAAGGATATCTTTGTTCTTGTAGATCGGGCAAACAATGCCGAGATTCCATTCATCAGGTTGATCCAATCTTGAGGTTGAATAAATCTTGGAAAAGGTATAAAGGTATATGTTCTCTATCAAGTCAACTCCAACTGCTTTCGATAGATTTAGTCTTTAAATGTTGGACTAAACAGTTGGATTTTGATCCATCTTTCTGGCATTGCAATGTCGACCTTCGTCCTTGATTCTGAAAGGTTCTTAATAATCGAAGAAATAAAGCATGCACCCATGAATTACGATCAATATAACAATGGAAATGCCAACCAAACAATCTCTCAGAAACGATTGACTTATGGATATCGAAACTTAGACATACCTAGGATTTTTCCTGTTCATTTCTTTACATAAATATTTGGTCTATTTCTATGTTTTCAGTTTAAAAACTTAGCTTTATCGAAGAGGGGCCTAGAGCTCAGAAAGGAGGAATAAACACACATCAGAGTTAGTCCAGATCATATTTCTAAATGTTGTCTTGTAACGCCTGTAAACGTCTGCATACTTAACAAGGATGGGCTCAAGGACACCGATTGTACAACACGACCCTTATGAGACAATTTTTTGTTTTCAATAGCTGACGACAGTATTGTTTTGAGATTTACTGCCCATTTTTTTTTTGTTTATTTCGCTTTTGTCATAACGTAATGCGGGCATCGCCTAAGGTTCCTTTGTTACGGACAGCTTACACTGATCATAAATTCAAAGAATACTCCACGTACTCACACGTGTGCAATGGAATTGAAGCCTTTCCCTTATTTAACAGCGCTCTTGCTTTTATTTTGAATGCAAAAAAAAATTCTTTTGTATCTCCAAGAGTATCCTAAGCTCGCGGATATTCAAAAGAGATACGAAACACGTGAACGTGAACACAAAATGTACTTTAACGCACTATTCATTTCTTATGCGAATATGTAGCAGCTATACTACTGGAGTAATTCAAGGTTTTTGCGTCTGTCGCACTTAACTAAGTAAAGATTCACCGGCACACACTCCGACAAGTTTTAGAACCCCCGAGGGTGCATACACGTCGTTAAAGTGTCTCTATTGGTGTTGCTTGCGTCTTCTTCAGTCAACAACTTAATTTCATCTTTACTTTGTAACTGATGAGAGAGCCTAAGACAAGTTTTTGTTTCTCCTTTCATTTATTGCAAAAACAAGATACGGAATGTACATATGTATGCAAAGCGCCGAAGCATTCCTTTTCGTTTAATTATATTTCACGAACAAACTAATTAAGACAAGAGACATTTCTAATTAGTGGAATCAACCAAGTTTGCCTAAAGTTTTAAAAACAGGCTTCCAGCACTTGGGTTAAGTTTGCAGTGTTTTTGTTTTTCCAAATCGAATCTGCGGTATCCAACAAAGACTTTTTAAAGTTTTCGTTATTTCATCTACATATGTGTGTAGAAAGGTTTTGTGTACTTTCCTATGGAACATAGAAGCTGAAACCTCCTGAAAACTTATAGAGTCGAGTGTCAATTTTTGAGATATACGGCTACTGCCGTATACATTGTCGTAAATACTACTGCCAGTTACTAACTGCCAGTAAGTGACAACAGCACACTAGTAGATTCATTGTGATGCCACGCAAATTGAAGGTGTAAGTTCCTCTCTTCCTGGTCACTAAAGCCACTTTGAACTTCTCTGAACCGAGACTATTGATGGCAATGATGACTGTGATGACTATAATGGCGGAAACGAAATAGGTGGGAAATGATATCAGTTTCTTCTTCATCCAACTTCTGTAAAAATCATTTCAAAAGAGACCTACCCTTGTGTGAATGTGGAACTACTCTGCCACCTTCATAATAGACGAATGGCAGTTTAGAGTTATGAAATTGTTTTAGATCGGTTCCAAGGACTTAATAGTAGCTTTGCTGTCAGAGAAGATGCGGATATCCTTGGCAGATATCACGTTTTCCTTAAACTTCGGCCAGGAACACGTCACAGTGATTTGAAAGACGGAAGTAGAACCTAAGATTAAGACTGTTCTTGGTTTTCGAGTAGCGCAGCATTGTAGAAGGGAATCGGGTCATCTTCTAAAGTTGTATCTTCCTTCGAAAGTGATGTGAAGGATATAGTGAGGGGCAGAATTCGTACCAAAGTCTTTGTTTTGTGCCAAAATTTATACTTGACCACTGTAGGGTAGCATCGAGACGAACGGCTGCACTAGCTTCTATTTGCTTACTAAATGTGTCTAAGAGTATTTGGTGCAAACTAAATACATGCAAAGTACCTTACTTACTTAATCGCGAGTAGTGACTTTCTTGACCCTTTCTAGAATGTTACGTTTTCAGCTTTTACTTCTTGTGTCAGAGATGATTAGGCTGACACCGTTGAGAGAAGTTGGTTTGAGAAATTTTGTACTTCATCCAGAAGGAACTAGTTGGGTTTTCGCCCAAACCTGACCGAACTGTCCATCTAGTTCATTTAACACGTCTTGCAAAAGCTCTTACAGAGTATTTGGGGGCCTTCCTGAAACAGCCAAGGTAACGTCGTCTGCATAAGCGATCCCTGTGCATCCCCCGTCCTCCACGACTACCAATAGTTCATTAACCACCAAATTTAAAAGAGAGAGAATACCACCTTGAAGATCTAGAAGATCTAGAAGATAGTGGACATCTCACCTGGCTTTGAATAGATAACTCGATCAGTGAGCAATAGATTGATCAATTTGCAATGCGAGCTATCGACGTTCAGAGCTGATAGTCCGTCAGCTATGTATTGACATCGTTGAACACATTTTCTATGTCCAGGAAGCTAACCATCGTGTACTCTTTATGAAACAGGGAATATTCGATGTTAAGAACTAGGGAGTGTAGTGCCGTTTTCACTGATTTCCCTTTGCAGTTTGCATCTTGCGCCTTATCAATCGTTTAAAGGTTTCCAAGGAAATGATGAGCGAGTAATTGGTCTGAAATCTTTCGGATTTATGTGAGAACATTTGTGGAATAAACCCACCCAAACCTCTCTCCATAATTTTAGGATATGCCTCAGAACCAGTCAACCTTTAAAAATTGTTTGAGGAATTCTGCAACTTAGGAGGTATGATGCCGACGGTTTGAAGGGATGGACAGCCCATAGGTCATTATTACACTGAATTCTTGTTTATTCACTTAAATCCAATTTGTTTGCACAAACTTAAGTCCATGCCGATCTACACAAGATGCGGTGTCTTCAAATTTCATAAGTGTCCTTGGACAACATCTGGATTTCATAGTGGACATCACACTTAGATTGCATGCGACTGGTTAATAGTTTGAAATTTCCAAACTCATACAAAAATGGCAATTAGTTTCCAATTAGGGCCTCCCTTTGTCCGAACTGGTTACTCTCTCAATCACTTTCCACCTACAGCAACAAAAAAAAAACCATTCTCATGGCAAAAACATCGATTACAACACGAAAAAACTATCCAAAACTTTCAATTTTCAGACTCTATACCTATAATGACTCAATGATATGCTCGACGACAGTGGACATCGAATTTTTCCTTTCAATATAGTCGTTGTGTATGCATGTTCTTTTCCTTTTCTATCTTTTATTCTAGTGCAACGACAACTTTTAATTGCTAGACTCCGGCGAAACGATTAAGAACGAGGCAAAGGCAGGCAACAGTTAAAGATAGACAAAAGAATTCTCAAAACATCTTCATTTCTCTTGGAACACAAACATACATATACTGAATACAAAAACGAAACTCTGCACATCTAGAAATAAAAGGACTTTACAACAACAGCGAAAAAAAAACAAGATTTTCTTTATTCTATTTAACTCTTGAGCATGAAATCCATTCACAATTTCACATCCGAAAAGAAACTGCATCCTCCTTCAATTTAAAAAGACAAAAACAACACAAAACGAAGCAATTCAAAGGATAAAACTAAAAAAAAGAAACAATATAGCAAGGATCAAGCGCAGAAAGGCACAACCTTCACGGGTGGGGTACATCCAAGCAGCAACCAGAAGATGACTGCAGAGGAAACACGTAAAAGTGGCGTCTATCTGTCGGCAGAATTGTATCCAAAAGCCACTCATCCAATTGCATCAGCCGTGTTCCCCTCATCGGGCAACGGCAACGAATATAATAACACCACTCTGCCGAACGGAAATAGCTTCAAACAAACCACGTACCCTATTCTCTGTCCGATCTTAAGTATCCGACATTGAGTACGATAAATGTATCTTCGAATCTTTACATCTACAACTATGCAAATGCAGTAAAAATAAAACTAAAAAAAACACAACTTACAACCCGACAACATAGTCGAAATTCCATCTACGACAGGAAGGACGAACCACTCTCATGTCATTAGCACTGTAAGGGCATACATCCTTCAGATTGAACATCCCACGACGACGCAAACTACGCGCCTTTCAAGGCGGAAAATCTTCTCCGCAAACTTGTTAACAAAAACTCACTACCCACCCACCAGGAGCGTGGGAATGAGAGGCACCGGATACACGGAAGTACATGCATTCGATAGTTACATTATTTCCGGCAGGCTAGTTACATGAAAATTCGATAAAACTACCAGCAACGCAACTATAAATACACATTTCAATTTTAAAAGTATTCTCTGGGGATTGCTGCTTGGTGCTGAATTTCGAGCGTATAAGCGCGTGGCCTTGTTAAAACGGTCGGGAGTGTGCATTTGACGCGGGACTACACACTCAAACACCGCGCCCTTGCGAGGATTAAATCGGGAGGACGACCTACTACGTACTTTTTATTTTGCTTTCTTTTTTCCCCTTTTCCCCCTCTCTCTTTCTCTCTCTAACATTGTTGTTGTTGCTTATAGTTAAGGCACAAACGAAAATCGTGTAAAATTTAACTAAAAGATACTTGATATGCGCCCTGTGTTTAATTAATCTTCAAATAGTGTTTTAAGGTCTTACCAATACCTTAAGTAAGAATCGTGTTAAATAGTTGTTAAATAATAGTTAAACGTTAAAAATATGGCGTTCGCAGCTGCTCGTATGATATTGAAAGACAAACGACGGAAATCGAAAGAGGAATTCTCAACACCACAGCGAACGCGAAGCAAGGTACCTAACTTTTTCGACAGAAAACAAATTATTTTCTATGGATGAAAGGTTACAGGTTAATTGGTGTTTTCTGTTTATAAATATTCAAATTAATTTGATTGATTGGTTTTATATACATATTGTGTGTAGTTTTGTTGAACTTAGATTACCACATGATTACAATTGGTTTGGCCTTCGAATGGGAACTGGGTGTGAGCTTACTTGTTACCATTTTTTTAGCCAGTTTTTCCCATATCGTATTAAATCATACGGGAATAGACCCTCCTTAGACTGCACAAAAAAAAACGATCTACCATAGCTCATCTTGTGTTTGATTCTTTCCACTTTCCGGGAAAAAAAGAAGTTCCTAACCTCAATCCTTAGATAACTAAAAAATTGTGAGCAACTCGTTGAAAGAAAACTGCAAGCATTCCCCCAGTAAGTTAGCCCTAAACTTATTATATTTGAGTCCTAGGAGAAGGCGATTTCCTTCCCTACGAATAATTCCACTCCACTAAGTTGAAGAAAATAGGAAATAACGACAGATTTCTAGAAATACAGTGGATGTCGCTTATAACGACTTTGCAGAAACCGAGCCAAGTAGGTCGTTATAACCGTCGGTCGTAGAAAGAATAGCCAACCAATATAATTAAGCCAACCAAGTAAAAGAAAAGTGAACGTTATGAGAGACTGGTCGTAAAAAGCGGAGTCGTTATAAGCGACTTCCACTGTATGACCTAAAACTTTACCCGCCAATTTTCAAACCAATTTTAAACTTCCTTCCTTGTTTGTGGATCTTTTTTACTTTACTTACTTACGTCCTGTATCCCATTTTGGGCCCTAGGGCCTCTACAATGCCTACGCACCATGGTGCGAAATTTGTGGAAATGTGGCTCAGCTCTGACCAACTCTTTCCCAGTTGCCGTCCTTCCTTCTCAACTGTTCTGCACCACGTACTCCTAGGAGCTGCCTTCATGAGTAAGCGGGTTCCATTGGAGTGTTCAAAAGGAGGATCTAGAAAGTATACAGATATATGAAAGTAAAGCGGTTGATTAAGTCCATTTTAAAACAAAAAATTAGTAGGACCTTATAAGTATACAAACATTTATTTGGCATGATAGTACCCAGGGCCTAGCTTCTAGTTACCATGCGTGTTGAGAGAGTTTTACTATTCTTTCAAATGGAACGCATACACTGTTTGACAGTGTAAGCCAAAGCTGTTTTATTTTGTTTTGGAAGCTTCTTCCTGTGAGAGTTTGTTAAACGCTTGCCAGAATTGGGCCGTGAAAAAGTTTTGCGTTGTCTTGAAATCGAACTACGAACCTTTCCCTTGGTAATCCGATATATTAACCACCAAGGCACGACGCCGAGTCGAACTTTTCAAGATTTACTCCTCCAAGACGTGCAACTACTTTTCAATTATGAAGAGTTGGGAGTCTTGGATTTCAAATTACGCACAAAACAATCAAGCATTTTATTGCGAGGAGAACTCATGCCTCATTTTTGAATTCTCCTACTGTTGTGTGGTTCTGTGTTCCAAAATGTGTTCGTGTCTAGCATACAAGAAAATGTTTTAGGAGAGCGCGCCGTGGCTCAAATGTTTAGTGCGTTGAACTACGGAGTAAAAAATTCCAGTTTCGGTCCCAAGACAGTACTAAAAACTTCTCTCGAAGCTCTTCCTTTCGTGAACATCTGACAAACATCTCAGAGAACAACCACCTTTTGCAATAAGACATTTCTCCACAAGACATTAAAGAGATGGTTCCTTCCATTTGCATAAAGAATTTAGAGCACAAACAGGGAATGGTTGTAAGAAGCTAGGCTCTGCGTCTCATGGACCTATTACGCCAAATATTTGTAGTATTTTTGTAAAGGTTTTGGGATGTCAATTTTCCTTCTAGTAGCAGTACCAGTTTGTCGTTGGTGATAGACTACTATTACCTGACTTTGTTGTGAATTTGTAAACCTGCATAGGATGTAAAAAGCAAATTGTTTGCGTCCTTAGTTGCGTAGGTTTCCTTTCTATTTTTTCAAGTCTCGACTTACTAGGCTTTGTTCCATGGATTGTGCTCAGCTTTCATTGTTTCAAAGGCAGTTCATCATTTCCTCCAGGATAAGGTCGAAAAAATCTCCATCAAACGTTAGTGGTTTTCTAATTCCTTCTTCATCTATGTCAAAACAATACGAAAGCCACCTGATTGTTGCAGCTGACTTGCATCCCCATCTATCGGTGGGTAGACATGTTATACCATTAGTTTCGTCTTAAGACTTGTTTGAAGTTGACAAAAACATTGAATCTCACTTCAAAATGTCTCGATGAAGACACAATCCGATGGTCTCTTAGTTCAAGTCCCAGCCATATCAACTGTGAGATTTAGTCAGACCCTCCAAACTAAACAGTGATTGTATGTACAAGCATTTTCAAATAAACTACCATAAATTGAGTCACAACAAATCTCCCTAAGCAGCGAGGGCACCACCCTGCAATACGTACTGAAACCATAGATTCAAACCTCTCATTTCAGTAAGAAAATACTGCATACTTTTCAGTATAGGAGTCTCCATAACCTCTGTCTGCCACGTTTCCAAGAAACAACCATTTTCAAATCTCTAAATGTTCCACCGTTTTTCTTTTAATTTTCGAAGCCTAACTCTAGTGGTGCTATGGCCAACGATTGCTTCGCTCACATTGCATAATCCTCTCTGTATGTTCAGGTTATTGTCCAAAGTGAGGACTAATAGCTAGTCATCACAAATGTATCTGTCCAATTCACGAGGCATTCTACCTTTGCCAGTGCGTTTTACAAGTTCGTTGGGTATCACAATGTCACGGCATGTCCTAACTACCATTGCTTTGATTGCATCGGATTGCAATACCACTGTTTGATTATTTACAGAAATGATTATAAACGACAGCGAAAGGTGACTATCCCATAGCATCCTGCTGCCATTTTCAGCTTTGAAAGCATTACAAGCTTATTCCATTTGCAGTACACCGGTCTAGGTAGTTCAATAAATGAGTATATGGCAGCGATTTCCCTTTTTTAGAATGTCCTTTCAACGACAGTGAAAGCGTTTAATCCATTTTTCATTTTGAAATACCCCGATGTGCAACTGGAAGTTGTTTTGTTTTCGTGAATCTTTTAAGCAAACACAAGCGGGTAGACCCTAAACGTGTTCACATGAATATCCTCAATCAATAGTTTTTTCGTTGTCGATAATGCTCTAAATCTCATCCTATACATCTGCTACGTGTGCGGCTATTACTCGGATTATTAGTGGATCCATTGTGAGCCCCTGTCGTGGGTTTACCTAGAAGACAAATACCAAGGTTGGTCATTAGCGTTGGGGCAGTTACAAAGCCTCTCTAAACAACCTCGAAGTTGTTATAAATATCAGAATGGTTCATGGTGCTTTTTCTGACAAGTCGTTCAAGTCTTCGAATTGATAATCACCAAGGGCCGTATTTTTGCATAGACTTGGGCATTCCCAGGTAAAATGAAAAGTACACTCGCCGAAGTCTCTGCAGAGGCCATCGGTTTCTATTCGCATTTGACTACGCCATGAGATCGTGGCCGGTGATGATCTTCGTGAAGAGTGGGTCTGTTAAGCGCCAGGATCTGTCTGCTTTCGGCGACATCACAGTAGTAGTAGGTGTCCCAGAAATTCGTAAAATTCCGTGAAGAGTGCTAAGTTGAGTCTGTTAAGCACCAGGATCTGTCTGTTTTCAGCGACATCACAGTAGCAGTAGGTGTTCCAGAAATTCATAAATGTTCAAAATTTTCTGTGGTAATCTAGGTAATCCTTTCCCATCCCAGGACAGCTTTCAAAACCCCAAAAGACTAAACAAATTTATAAATTGTATTCAAAGAACAAAAACCTATGTATTGTGCATTTTTATATTAAGTCTCCGAAAGAGCACTTAGGGGTCAACTAATGTATCTAGATTTTTTTTTTTTGTTTTTATTTAAACCGTCTGCGATGTTGTTGCTTTCTATTCTTATTTAAAATTACTGCACTAGCTTTCTATGTCTGCTCAAAAATTAAATCAAAAAAACAAAAAAAAAAACTCATTCATTCCAAATTAATAGGATCAGCACCAGGGTTACCAACATTCGAATGATAAACAACTTCATGGAACCAAATATTGTAAACAAATCTCAATAAAATTCGAAACCATACTTTTTTTCGGTTTCTTAAAGTTTTCTTTGCAGTTTTTTCTTTATTCATTTTTTGTGTTCTTAACATTTCCACTTCTTCTGTTTTATTTTCATCATTTTACTCTTCTACTCTATAACTACCACTCTGCTACTACTCTACTACTACTACTACTCTACTCCTACTACTACTACTACTACTACTACTACTGCTATGACTCTAATATTTCATTTCTTTCAGGCAAGAAGTGTCAGCACAAGTAGCTTTAGGAGTCTCAGTCAGGTACTGAAATCTAGAAAAAAAAAATCAAAACACTGAACTTTAAGAAAAAAAAAAATAAACAAAAATGAGTTCAAACATTTCAGTAGAATTTTTTTTGAGAAAAATAATTAAAAAAAAAAAAAAAAACACACATTTTTTTCGAAAACAAACATGTTTACAGTTCATTGCCGCTGTTTATGCTACGTTTCTACACTTTCTTTCCAGTTTTTTTGTTTTTAGTTTCTGAATTATTTTTTTTTTTTCTATTTTTATTTAATTTTATATAAAAATCTTTTGTTAGCTTTCTCACATTGAGTATACACACCTTCGAAGTTCATTGCATCCTTCATAGTTAGCTGGTAGTTTGATCTAAAAGAAAAAAATTGTTTAAAAACCAAACACACAAGCTGACTTGTAGTTTTCACTTAGACTGAATTTTTAGAAACTTAAATCGAATGCTTCTTCTTCTTCTTCTAGACTAGGATAGTTTGTTTTTTGAAAAAAAAAGGCATGCAATCACATTTATTTATTGAATTCCAGTTGGTTTTAGAATTTATTTTTAAATGAAAGTAAAATGAGTGAAAACATAGTTTTTTTTATGAATCAAAGATTTTTGCATGTTTTCCAGTTTCAAATACAAATGTGTTTCAGTGATTACATACATATTTCGAGAAAACTTTATTACACGTGATTTTTAAAGTGTATTTTCTGTAATTACCTATATTTCTGCGCGAACCCATATGACGTGTGGTCTCATTACACTGTTGGACAATTTATTTAAAAGATATTCAATGTAAGTCAGAATGAATAATCCATAACATACATACAACATAATCTACATTATAAGCACTATTGCGCTATTAGTTTAGATACAAAAAAAAGTAAGAAAATTTATCCTAGTGTAGTTCGAATTGGTTTGGCGACAGTTGCTTATGCCCGGCAGAAACAAAAAAGGATTTAAAATATACATAAGTACATACCTTATAGTTAGTTATAAAATTTTTTGAATAAATGTTTTTAAATAAACCTTTTTTTTAAACAGTATGTATAGGAATGATTTTTATAATTTCTCTTCTGTGTGAAACATCTGTATTTCTGAGTTACGAGTAATTTAGTAAAACATTTTGGGAAATTAGTAATATTTCTACCAATCTGTAGGAAATGTCGATACTTCCTTGTAATAACGAAACCATTTCGTCCTCTTTAAATTTATTTAAGCATTTTAGTTCAATTCAGAAGTCGTTCAGTTGATTCAAATCTGTTTGTTGAAATAGTTCGTTCTTTTTGTTCATTTAGTTGAGTTTAGTTCAAAATTCGACGCACATATTGTATTTGTAAAACTCCCTTCACATAAGGATGTGCTACCTTGTTATTTAGTTCAGAGAACTAGTTCATTTAGTTCACTTCTTAGAGCTCTTTTTTGAGTTCGTACGTAGACTCCTCAAGCCTTATTTATATATCGTCACCAGATCAGAACGATAGGAATAGATATTTAAATAAAACAAAAAACGGTTAAAGACATTGAATGGATTCTGGCTTTATTTTGAAGCTTTTTTTAAGCCATAAATAGAAAATTATTCAAACGGCCGCCTAGACTTTGTTGGTAGTGCTTCAAGCGGTAGGTCTAATTTTTGATAAATCGGTCCAATATGTATGGCATTATTCCGATTGGACTCGAGCCAAATCGCATGATGGCCAATCGATGAACGCTCGCCGTGAGATGACCCAATCGCCAAATTTCTCCTTCACAATTTCGAGTGTTGCGTCACTTGTATGGCATGTAGCCCCGTCTTGTTTAAACCACAGCTTAGATACATCGATTTTGTCGAGCCGATTACCATCGCTCTATACCTGACACCATTGACGGTAACGGTGATTCCTTTTTCATTTCGAAACAAATTAGGTCCGATGATGCCTCCATGCCACATACCTCACAATCAAGCTTTGTGGATCCATTAATACTTGGTCGAAGTCTTATGGACTGTGTTCGCTCCAATAATGGACAACTGATTGTTGACATGGCTTCTGAGCCAAAAATAGGTCTCATCTGAGAAGATGATTTTTTGGTCGAAATCCAGATCTCCGGCCAATATTTTCAAAGGCCAATGGGCGAGCTCACGGCAGTAACTTTAACAGCTGCTGAAACATGACAATTGCAAAAAATATCATTGCTATCTGGTCACCCTTTACTTACAATACCTTTGAAGTACTACTTTAATTTCAAAGTATTCGCATCCTATCCAAAAATCCAAATCCAATCCACGTGAAAAAATGTTCAACTATACAAAAAGTTAAACAAAAGTTTGAGTTCGGGTGCACTCTGACTCGATACAATCGGATCTACTGCACGGATTCTGTTTCCTCTTGAGTTGCGAATACATATATTGGACATGAATTTGTCTGTCGCGCACCGTGGTAAGTTTGTTGTTAGGGTGACAATGTGTGTGGTGTTCAATTTGTGATGATAACATTTTGTATACCAATGGAGTTTCCTACTTTTGCAAATGTTGTTGTACCAATTTGGTTTGCGTTGAGATCTGGATATTAGAATTCATATTTTTCAATGAGTATCCTGAAGATAAACCATCCACGTTCACTACCTCTTATTTTGGGTGGTAATGTATGTGGTTATTGGTGTATAAATTTTTGGTTTTCAAGCTCCAACCATAGCCCCATCTCCACCAAGAGGCAACTGGCTCTTATTTAGAATTAGACTCCTAATCCAATGTTCAAAACCCTGCAAATGAGTGCATACTAGTTCCTATCTGCTCTTTTTCCTTCCGACTTTATGCCGGTCTTTTGGATTAAGAGCGCATACTCCCAGACGAGCACTTACTCAAAATAGACTCACGTTTCAAATACCAATCTCGGTCAGAGTTGATTTACTATTTCCCTCATTTTGAGACCAGTCTCCGCTGATTGGATTCACGTTTTCATAAGACCCTGGAATCTGACTAAGTGAGCGCCGTGACTCAGTGGTTAGTGCGTTGGACTATGGAGTTCGAGGTTAGAGGTTCGAATCCCAGTCGAAACACCTAAAAGTTTTTACACAGTTCACCTCTCGCGAGAGTCTGACAAACATCCAAGAGTACAACGGTCATGAGAAAGCTTCTGGTTAAGCTAGGCTCTGGGTCCCATCGACTTGCCTTTGCCACCAACTGATGATCTTTGACCTTGATATGCTTTACATTTATGAGGATTGATTTGTGGTTTGAAGGTTTAAGTAAAGCGCTTAATAATTTCTTTCTTGGTGCTGCTTTAGTTTTATGAGAATCAGAAAGTACATACTGCGTGCTATATTGGATAGGGTGTTAACTTCTTGCCCAAGCTCAGTCGGAGAAAAACAACCAGTAAATGAACCAGTATTCAAAAATACCAAAACAAATTAATCATATGATATTACCGAACTCAGAAAGGTGGAAGGACTTACTCCATATCCTTCTTTCTTGTAATGGTAGCCAAAAAAAAAATGTTTATTCAATAATACGACTATTTGGTATACGATGGAATAAAACGGAGCTACGAACGAGATCTTGTTATTGATTGTTCACTAATTCCTCTGACATAGAACTGAGCTTCTGGTTTAGAAATACTTCAAGTGTCAACTAGATCAATACATGATCGCCAGCATCGTATTCGTTTCCTGACACCATCTGTATTTTTTCCTAGAAGTGCCTACTAAATTCTTTTTCAACGTTTGCGGGCCACATCATACGAGGACTTTCTTTTATTTACCGGATTCATGGCATGGCTTGTTACTAATTTGTCAAGCAATTTTTAGTTATGCAGCCACTTTCCACGAGCTAGGTATCCAACTGAATGTACTATTCTCCATATAAATTCGTGACGAGTTTAGGGAATACAAAGTAGAATAGTTCATATACTGTGCAACCTTGGCGAATCTCAAAGCCTTCCAACAATCTACGTGACATGTCACAGTCTCAGAACTTGTTTTATACAAGCCACTAATTCATTCTTCTGTGCAAGGTATGCCATATAACTTGTTGCACGTTTTTCCAAACGAATGAAATCCATACTGGATACATTATAGTCTCCGATAAACCTTAAAAAAATATTGTGGTCAACGCAGGTAAGACGTAAATCCTTCCCCAGTTTACACGCCTTCTTTTTGGAACTTGGCAGGAATTCTTTTCCTGGATTCCTTAGTGCCACTGCTCTAAACTATCTCCATTAACGAATGAAACAAGTCTTACAATCACCTCCTTCGCTAGTCCTTATTAGAAATCATCAAAGATCGGTCTAAACTATACACCAGGTATAGGCGCATGCTATGAACTCTTTGGTTTGGTACAGAGGCTCATTTATACCCTCTGTAGGGGTAATTCCACTTTGAACTTTAGTTTGCTTTTTCTCTGCAGTTCGTCTCCAGATTTCATTAGACAACTACGTAGCATAGTTGATGGTTTTCTTTTGCCAAACAGACTTAGATAGCTTTACTTGTTGGAGTGTTGAGCCACCTATCGAGCATTGTCCCAAAATCTCGCTTATTACTCATTTCCTAGGTTTAAGGCGTCTGGAGAACTTTTCGCATGGAATAGGGAGAACGCTAATCAAAGTCGTCATTGATTGACTAAGACTGTCCTTGAATATCCTAATACAGTACTCCAGATCAACAGTGGAGTGTCAAATCTGTCAAAGTATCTCGTTTCAAACCTCGAACTCGTTTTATTTATCTGTCTGGCATGTATGTGCAGCTAAAACTCTTTTTCTATTTGTACGTACAAGGCACATTGACCCCTGGTATCCTTCACCAATCTTTTTCGAAAAGCAAACCTTTTAAAGGCCAACTTCATTTCATGAAACCCCCTGTTCTTCCAACGAGGCGGGCTTTCATGCTCCGCAGAGCAATAACACTCGAACAAATCGTCTATAAACCACCGAAACATCCATAATCACATTTCTAAATAATTGCTCACCACACGAGTGCTCACCTTCTTAGCACAACTTCATCCTTGCACAACCATATGTATGTTACGGGGGGTGGCCCTGCTGCATTTCACTGCAAATTGCGACGACGGGGGTCTCCTTCAACTTTCCATCCACACCACACCAAGTCCTTCAAAGCACTTAATTGCTTTCCCTCAACACAAACAAAGAAGCAATAAAACTCGAATAACAGTTAAACAAGTACATTTATTAGATTCACTTTTAAATTGTTCATCGCATATAAAATAAATTACAGTTGCATTCCATCCTAATGGCTCAATTACCAGTTTAGTCGCCAGTCATCATTTCCATGAATTCTTTGGAGAACGAAAGAAAATAGAGAATAGAGAATAGAAAATCAAGGATCCATTATAGGATTAAAAGCTCAACAAATCTGAGAATCTATCTTTAAGAGGTAATCCTCTCGGTGTGGCTTTTTGCAGCTAGCCGCAGCACACTCACCTTCGAAATCAACTGTTCCTGAGCCGTCGGTATCAATTTCGGCAATCATCTCATTCAGCTGGTCGTTGTTTAATTGATCGTCTAATGCCATGAGGATTTCCTTCAACGATGATGTTGGAATGTAACCATTGCCAGCCTTGTCGTATAATCTGAAGGCCTCCTTCAGCTCTTGTTGGATGGTTTCATCGTCCTCCTCTTGGAAGTGGTTTGCAACACGACTGAATGCATCGAAATCAAGAGTTCCGTCACCTGCAATCGAAATTGGATATACATTCAGATAGGGATTCATTCTCAAGGTTGCAGCAGATCCTTTTTTTTTTTTTTTTGTTGTTGAACATCCTCAAAGGAATCATGAGAGGATATAAGAAAACATGCAATTGAACACGATTTCAATTGAAATCACATTTTTATGACGCACGATGGCTCTGTCAAGTGGATTGGTTTCGCTTAAGGATGTGCATTTCAATTTTGTTTTAACGACCTGTCAGTTGCGGTTGAACCGCTTACCAAAGTGTGCAATATTTATAAGAAACGAGTGAAACAAGGACATCTTCTTTTGATATAAAAATACTCAATGCCCGCGCGCTGCGTTGAGTGCTATGAAGGCATTGCGAATTCTAAATATAACGAGTATGTGCCCGAGGAAAACTCAGGTAATTTCGCAGACATATTGGCTCACACATCAGCCAAGTGGAATAATTACCGCTACGCATAACAATGAGCAATGAAAATACCAACAGTGGGGTCTAGCAGGTGGGGCACCTAGCCTTAGCCTGTCATTAAGAGAAGGGGTAGCCGGATAAAGTAATCATAAAGTTTTATTTTCACATAAATAATGGTGAACGGCCGCGTGAACGCTGCCGCCTTTTCACTGGCAGACTTGATGAATACACAAACGACAGAAAGTGTTGAGACAAATTGCCAGCACCAGGTGCTTGTCGCTTGTCGGTTGTCGGTCGTTGGTTGTCGGGTGCAGGAGCCATTAAATTCCTTATGCACGAAAATTAACATTTGAATTAATTACATAACTTTGAATGGTGAACCGGTTGCAATTAAGACATTCAGTTGTGAATTCTTGTGCGATAAAATGCCCTCGAAGGTAACGAAGTTCTAGGTCAACTATTTAGACAACCGCCGGTGAGAGCGTTAAAATTACGAGAATGTGATGTGTAAATATTTTGACAAACTTCTTGTTTGTAATAATGTTTTACTTTTAGAAATACGTATCTGAGCAGGAGGTGTATGGAAAGTAATGCGGGTGAAAACTTGGTAGGACGTATGAGTAATTATGAACACACTGCACTTTGAATTCATAAGTCGTACGTCTTTAAGTGTAACATCCTCCAAGTTTTCAAAAATGGATGCAGCTGTCAACAGAGTATTTTTTATCGTATTTATTGAAGTGACATTTATATAATGCCAAACCTATAACTATTACTATACATCCATGAGGACCAGTTTCCTTGCATCACTTATTTACTATTAAAGAGGTTGTACAGGAAAACGGATGTAGTCCTCTAATTCTAAAAAAAAAATAGAGTGACGTACCCAAGGACCGTAGAGTAATAGCTGTCATATCGTTCTCTCTCACAGATACATGTGCGCATTCAAAACGCACTGGACACACTAATGTCATAAGCATGAAGGTAACGTGTCTGGCAATACGTGTTTGAAGTTGACATTCATTTACGCCAAGATGGCGATCTTCATGGTAGTCAGTGTTATGTAGCTAATGCAAGTTATTAAACACATTTATGTTCACTAGCTAAAGCCTCGTAAATCAACCAAACCTTGAAGCTAACTACTTCGGTATCACTCTCTACATACTCTTGCCCTTCAATCCATGGTTTCATGCACAATATCTTAGCTTACTGCCTCCAGTTGCCCACTCCAGGTCGATTGACGTCTCCTTCCACTTGTGCCACCTAAGACAAGGTTTCTCTTTAATGCGTTGTTCCTTCGGGTTGGATTCGAAGACTCTACAAAAAAGAATTTGCTTAGATGTTCGATATAGGGCTGATATGTCATTGCCAGACTTGACAACAGACCCGTGGCAATTATAGCTGTCGATTGTGACGTTTTGTCAAATTTACCGAGGTTGTAAATATTAGGTCTGTTCACGTACTCTCCCAAAACATTGAATTTTCACGAAAATGTACGAAAATTCACGAAATCCTATTCGAATTCGCCAAAGTTTTCGTAGTTTGTCGTAGACAGCCCTTAGGAGAGAGTAAGAAATTTCTTTCCGCTGAATCATGAAATCTGTCAGATCGGTTGTTTGGGTACTCATATATTTTTGCATATGACGTTTAAAAAGTGGGATATTTTGAACCTTTGTGTTCGCTGACTTTTTTGTGATTTTACCTCTCTCCGACGGAAATTTTCGAAAGCTAAGAATTTTGGTGAATAAATTACGCGAACGTCCCTCACTTATTACTGAACACTTTTTTGCACAGAAGCTGCAATACTAGCGAAAGTGAAAGCCCACTGTTTTCTACGAGTAATGTTAATCTCATAGGCATACGCTAGTAGATTCATAGAATTTTGAAAGATTGTGCCGCCAGTGTTGACTTGTCAGTTTCGCACAATCTTTTCAAGTACGATGTAGAAAAATGACAGCTCATCACGTTGCCTAAGTCATTTTTTTTTTTTGATATTAAAGAACTCGGTGTGTTCATTACTGATCTTGATGGAGCAGAGAGTTGTTCATCATCATCTTGCATAAACGAACGAGGTTGGCAGGAATGTCAGAGCTACACATGGCTCTGATTAGCTCATCTCTATAGATGCTATCATATATCGCCTTGAAATCAATGAAAGGATGAAGGCGATCGATTTGAAATTCTTGGGTTTTTTTTAAGTTTCTGTCGACATGTGAAAATTTGAGCGAATGTGAGCTTTCATAGCCTGAAACCACACTGAGGGGGCCAATCAGGCGTTCACACAAAATGACAGATAAGTTCTTGTATGCGATGTTCAAGAGACTAATACCTCTGTAATCGGCACAAGAGAACTTAACCTGGATACTGATGATACATGTTTCATTTGAATTCCCCAGCTTCCCAAGATTACTCCTGGCTTAAACTGTTGCTCATCATAAGCAAAAGCCAGTCTTCCCAAAAAGATATTTCTCAGGATCTAATTAATGTTTGGGTATAGACAACACTTCCACTTCTACTTTTTGCAAAAACCCTGTAAAAAAGAAAATTAAACAGACTTTCGAATGGAACTGAGGTTGTAATTCTAATGCTGTTCACTGTACACAATATTTTGGCTCAAAGCACGCGACTTGTACGCTAAACTCAAAAGGATACACCCAACTCCTGCTTATATTCTTTGCAAAACCAATTTAGAAACCATTTTACTAAACAGAGTGTAAAATTCCCACAACCTTTGTATTTGCTTGATATAGAAGGTACCACCCAAAAATCGATATGCAAAATGTCTCCCAGATTCATTTTCCCATAACTCTCTCTATTCCAAAAATAACGAAGAAAAATTGCAAAGAATTTATTTTCTTAAGATTCGCTGAAAACGTGTGGTGTTTCCTTGCTAATTTGCAAAACCCTCCGCAAACCACAGCATGTCATCAAATATGCTGCTGCATAAAAGGTCAGCTGCACCATGACTGTATTTGACTTCAATAAATTGCCATAACTTCCTTTTGTCCAGCTTGCATTCCTAGAACGTATATACGTAACTGCGGTTGGTTAAAAATCTCACCATATCCTGATGTACTACTACAAAATTCAGCCACAACGCGTAAAGCCATTTGCAAGGAGCAGTCCATTTCTCATTCCCCGCACCCAAACTAAAAACATTCACCACTCCTATACCGTTCGTAGTTCACCCCCACTGTCGGTGATAAATGTTAAACACTCAAGCTTCCCTCCAGCCCCAACGAAACATGCCACCACCATCCATTCGAACCAAAACCAAAAGAAAAAAAAAGAAGGAATTTGCATTAAATATTTTCCGGTGTAATATGTTTCACGAGCGAGTGTGATTGACTATTTAAAAGTGTTTTCCGTTGAAGC
This sequence comes from Xylota segnis, assembly GCA_963583995.1. Classification (NCBI taxonomy): domain Eukaryota; kingdom Metazoa; phylum Arthropoda; class Insecta; order Diptera; family Syrphidae; genus Xylota; species Xylota segnis. The sequence goes on from OY757237.1 coordinate 26,254,699, forward strand.
AAATCCTTCTGTCACGGCAAGGACACACACTCGCCAAGGAATTATACATAAACTTCAACTGATTCAAAGGAAGGTACCCTGGCCTGACTTTGATTTATAGCCCGCCCTCCCGTTCTCAGGGATGTGTGTTAGACGAGTCGCCTTCAAATGTTTGTATCTAGATGGCTACCGTGCGGGCGGCCCTCAGAGAGCACACATGGACGAAATGACCATTTAAGTGGAAACTTGCCAAAGTTTAAATTTTCAAAATGGTTCTCGGAAATCTTAATCCTATTTATTGCGCGGACTGTATCTAGATAAAAGGATTCAAATTACGTAAAATCCACAGTAAAAGGTTAAGTATACGTCCGAGTGAATGTGTGTGTTTATAATTTGTTTTCGATTAATAGGGTAACAATGTAGGGAGAGCTTTTTGTTTTTTTGTTTTTTTTTGGTATATTTGGTGTTTTTCTAGTTATTGTTTGCTGACAGGTCTTGATTTACTACCCAAGTTTGGCGCTAAGTGATTTATTATTGAATCAGTTAGTAGGGTAGCTTACGTGATTAAGAAATCATAAACTGGAAGTACTTTTTTGCTTTTAGCCTGAGAAACGTAATCAATTTTCTCCGAGTTTCGATTGAATGATTACATATTCATAAAGGCTTGTGTGGAAGTATGACGAATTATCTAGAGGATGGGGGTATGTTCTGATATTTTATGGATGACACCTTATTGCTGCGATACTTTTCGTGATAGAAGGAGGATTGCAATTTTGTCCCTCATCCATCAAATGGAACTCGCTAAGCTCGAAACTAAGTTGGAACTTTACATGCAAGTTGTCAGCGATGAGCTGATTGATGCATGGGATGGTAGAAAGAAGATCCACTGATTGAAGGCGAATCTGAGGCTCCATAATTCAGCAGCAGAGGTAAGGATCTGAAGAACATATAGCAAAACCATCAATCGGATGGAAGCCTAGTCCCAGTACTCTGAGTGCAAGCAACTTTTTCACAAAGCAAAATGAACGGCTGCCACTGCCTACAAAATCTCTCACGATTTCTGTAAAAAGACAAAGTTGTATGGAATTCCCTCTTTTACCTCACTATCTCGTGAGCCTGGATGAATATTTCGACCTTCAGGACCTCAAAATTCGAAATAATGACAATCAATCGTCCTTCATCTGTAGCTACAAACTGTAACCAGTCATCTAGACATTGCTGCATTGGCAGGCAGGCTTCCTTTCCCCTTTTTTCAATCTAGTACTCCAGGAGATACCAATCAAACTTCAAGAGAACCAGGCAGAACCAGCACACTCAAGCAGTCTAAGAAAAGTCAACCAAAGACTTCTTTTCTTCGATTATAGAAGGACCACAAGTTAGTCCTCACAAAACAGAATAAAAATTCCGAAGCAACTTTAATTTTATCTGGAATTCGTACCTCGAACTTCCGCTCTGTGAAGCCGATGGACTTACCCTTGCGTCACAGTGGCCATTGTAATACCCACCAGGGATGTTACTATTTTCTTTTTCTCCCACAAAACAACTTTTTCAAAACTCGGTTCATTTCTATTAACTTACAACCTTACAACGTCAAATGAAAAGTCAAAACTACTAGTGAGAATCATTTATTAAATTACTGCACGTTAAAGTCTTCAATGCATTTCCTAAGTTAAATCATTAGCAGGGAAGAGCCGAAAGCAGGAAAAAACAAATCATTACTCCTGACTTTATTCCGAGCAATGTAATTTCCACAGAAATTATTATAATGACTTTAAAGCAGATGAAATTGCGAGTGCAACTATGACGTTATGAACTTGTGTGGTTTCCTTGCGAGCTTCCCTAATTACACCCATAATTGGTGGCTTTGGTAACTTACTGATGTAATGTAAGACTTAGCGGTTTGCTTCTACACATCCCTGTGTTAGATGGGATATAATCAAATTTGAATTAGATTAGTTTTTAGTGGAATGCTTGGTTCCTGTGAGATTAGGAATGGAAGTAATGGTAATTGGTAATGGTTTTCGCGGAACTAGGAATAATAGAATATCGCATTTGTATTATAAATTCAAACAATTAGCAGAAAACAAACTTGTACCTATGATCCGGACATGGTTAGTTCTTAGAGCTCTTACGCTTAATTAAGTTTTAGTGAAAGACTGCACTTTTTCCTATAAATATTCTCCGAAAGTTTCCTATCTGCTACTTTTACTAGTTACCACGTTCTGCTAAGTATCGATGTTGCTACAGATTCTTTTTAGGTCAAACTTTTGAGTGACCATTAGGCGAGTTCAGATAGCACTCAGTTTAGTTTAGATTTAGTTGCTGAACTAGTTCGTTATTTTAGTTCATTTAGTGTATTATGAAGGAAACAAAAAGAACTATTATCAAGCAAACAGCGATCAATTTAGTTCAGTTCTTCTTACTGAATTACAATCATGTAAGCAGAGTATCTCGGAGCTTGCTAAACCTGCTAAACTAAAAAAGTTACTAAACTAAATAAACTACTAAACTGCAAAAATTAAGTAAAATAAAATGACATTGAGAATTAGTTCATTTAGCTCAGTTCTTTTGAACTAGTTCGTTCGCGAATTACATAAGCCTAGTGACCGTAGTGAAGTGGCTTTTTCTTCAGTTACTGACTGACACCATCTAGAGTCTGAACTTGCATACTCAGATAAAATACTAGGAATTTAGATTCGAATGCAATAGCTCGTAACAATGTCATTACTCATGGATTACGTAGCGAAACCTAACGACATCTGATTTTCAATCCATTGGACTATAGTAGTAGGTTTTAACAATTTGTCTTCTAAATCTTTTGCAGTAAGCTTGTCTTAAACATACATCTACATCCATACGTTTCTGTGCATTTCTGATCCAGCTTGGGCCAAATTTGTCTGGAGATAAGGCACGTGGTGCCATTTGGCCATCGAAGTTTAGTTGATTTTATGGCCTTGCGCCTAAGTATGCCAACAGTTTTCGTATCCGAACTTGACGAGTTCATCGGCCATACAATATCACAGTGGCTCGGTACCCAAGTAAGGTGAAAATTGTTCAGGCATCTCGTTAAAAGGGAAAATAATTTAGGACAGTTTTTGAGTTTGACAGGATTGGCTATCTGTATAAATGTTATGCTTCAGTCACGACAAGGGCCCCTAGATTGCCATGATCTCTGCCCGTTGAACGTAAAGTGATTGAGAAGGCACAAGAATATATTTATGCTCAGATCGTTGGAGAAGACACCTTCTAGTACTCCTGAGTCAGTTCTTAATCCACCCGTATGGAAAGATACGGACCACATGTTTTGTAACCATGAGTGGTTGTCTCCAGTCTAGTCTTGGGGGGATATGCGAATCAAAGGTCTTTTCGAACAGAAGATGAGGATGTACACAGGAGGTATCTTCCGGGAGGAATTTAAGATTGTTCAGAATAGAGGAATGTCCTATCCTAAGACTAGATTACTGAGATGTAGCCTTTAAACGATTAGCTGCATAAGCCACTGTAGACCTGATGGCGGATACATACAGCGAAGAGTGCCCTACTTACGATTCTTGGAGCTATGGCATCGCCCAGCTTTCAGTTAATAACTCCTTTATAAACAGTTGGTTGATCAAATCGGAAATCGTCGCCGCAACTCTAAGGTTCGCAGATGTCCGCATAATGGCTTTAGGTTCAATGTTGTTAAGAGCTCCTTTGATGTCGAGAAATGCAACCAGCATATGTTACTTGGAGTCTAGAGATTTTTCAATTTGGTTACCAGCGAGTTAAGGGCCGTTTCTACCGATTTTTCTTTGTTATACACATGCTGGGACATTAACTGCTACAGATCAATGCTGTAGAGAATATGAGCGACTATCAGGTTTTCCAGGGGTTTTAGAAGAAATGATGAAAGACTTGTGAGATTTTTGTGATTCCGACTGTGAGCATGTTTCTGCCTTCGGTATAAAATTCACGTTGACTTCCGTTCAAGATTTTGGTATATAAATCGAATCACAACCAGCCACTTTTTCGACTGATAGATTTCGAGTCGATTTAAATGGCTTAAAGCTGCGCATTCCCCGAAGAATTTTGCTCCTAGTGATACAATTCATTGAACAATCTATGACAGATACTCCCAGCATCAAGAGAATGCAGCGTACCATCGCAGCAGCTAGGAAAATAAGAATTCATTTGCAATCAAAGGATTCCTTACAAAAAGTAGTCCAAGAGCCATCCGTTCTTTTCAGATGACTGGAGAATTTGCAGCCCTTCTGAGCCATGATGCCCAAGATATCTCTTCAAGTTTTCGACAGAAGAACCTTGAAGACTTGCCCAGTGTCTTTCTTAAAGTGGTTTTGTAAACCTATCAAAAAATTAACAGAAATTAAAATATAGGTACATTGACGATTTCAGTAAAAAGACTAAAACCGACTACTTGTCAATTTTCCCTCCCTTTATAGTCTGGTAGTCAAATATAAACCATGTGAGCGCAGAGTAGATTCGACGACTAAGCAGGAATCTAGCAGATTATGATTCAAATGCTTCTATAAAAGTTCGCCAAAAATGGTATTCCGGCTCAGTTTCATTTCTTACTGAAATAAATTTCAAAATGGACAGGTTCTGCTAACGTCATTAAAGTTTTATTTTTTAAAATACGGCTACTACCCCCAGACTAGAACTCCATATAGGCAAACATATACTCATTCGTATATCCACTGCACTTTATCCTGGCTAGACTGCCCATAAATACTAAAGCTGTCTCCCGAGAAAGTAAATTATTTTTTTAATTGTTTTTGATACTCAATTTGACACATTGTGTGTCTGAAAACACTCTGATTTTATTTAAATTTTTTTTTACCAATTTTATTATCTCAAAATTCCCCGTGGCATTGATTTAAAATCATCATTTCTGCGCTTTAAGAGAATAAAAAGAAAACCCAAACAGTTCCCTCTTGCGACCGGAAGTAATAATTTAAAAGCGTGCGATTCCATAGTCCAAGTCAAAGAAATATAACCCACCAACTATCTATATTCTCTTTGTTTCAACAAATATCTATCTCATGAATAACTTCGGAAATTCTCCGACACAGTCAAACGACTTTTATATAGAAAACGAAACAAAAAACAAAAAAATCTTGATTTTTATAAAATATTTTCACAATGCTTGGTAAAATAATTTATAGCCTTTGTTCCATTTATTTTCTAACGTGTTGAAGAATTTAAATCTCTTTTTTTTACAAAGAGAATTCATTTGTATCTTTTTTTTCAACACACTAGATCAATGGAAATATTCGACCCCCACACATGCCATTCGAATAGAATAAATGAGTCGAGAACATTATTAAAATACAAAAAAAAAATAATATAATGTTTATTGGAAGGTCTAATGAAAACCAACAAAAATCCCCTCACAGTAGGCATTTTTTGTTTTTTCTTGGAATTGATACATATAGTAAACTAAAAATAAATAAACGCAGAGAAATTGAATCCACCTTGATTTTGATTTAATTTTAATATTTCGACTTTCGTTGGAACCAGTCGCAGTCACAGAAATCGAAATATCTCACCGAGAAGTGGAACCAATCTCTCTCTCTCTCTCTCTATTTCCAAGGCATTTGACAGACTTTGGCATTAGCCTCTTCTGTCAAAAATGGGTGCATATGGCATCCTCTTCTTCAAAGGACTAGAAATCATCTTTCAATACAAGTTGTCTTGGATGGTTTAAAGTCTGCAATCCACCATACAAATGCTGATGTTCCTCAAGGCTCTGTTTTGTGTCCAACTCTCTTTATCACATTTTTATAAATGACCTCTTGTCTGTAACTTCTAATCCTTCGCTGATGACAGTAGACTCAGAACGATAGCGTATGTTAAACACACAAAAATCCGATCTGGACAGCATACTCAAATGGGGTTCAACCAATAGAATGGAATTTAATGCTTCCAAACCCCAATTCTGTATTCTGTCTCCCAAGCGAAACCAAGACCCTCAACCATTGTCCGTGAATGGTACTTGCATGGCTGAATCCTCCGAAAGACTTGCCAAAAAAAATTCTGCAAAATGTCTAGGATTTCACCCCTCCTGATCTGGCTTCAATTTAGAAGGATTCATCCGCCCAAAGCTGGTGCACCCAAGGCTTTTCAGCAGATTCTGGATAGGATACAGAAACATGCATTAAAGCTTTTAGGTGACAGAGACATTGTAAACTCTATAGTTTCACTTTAACATCGTAGAAATGTCTCGTGTCTTTCCCTGTTTCATTGCTTCTTTTTATAAAAACTGCTCAAGCGAAATCGCTGGTTGCTTTCATCCCCTTCAAGCCCTCAAGCCTAACTACGGAAGTACTCTCAAATATACTCACAACACGGATGTGGAACGATCTCGCAGGCTCTTTAATTCCCTTATCATTGCAACATCGAAACATTTAAAGGCAACGTCAACCCTTATCCCTACAGCTCGGGCCCTAATTGTCAGTCAAGGGTATTCCTAACCCCTTTGACACGCGCAAATAATAAACAAAAAAATGTTTACTTACCGGCATTCTCAGCATCGATAAGTTCGTCCAATTGTTCATCGCTGAAACGAAGACCCAACGTACTCAGGATTGTTCGGACCTTTTCATTTTCAATTCGTCCAGCCTTTTTCGAATCGAACATTTGGAAAGCCTTGAGAAGCACTACAAGAAACAAACAAAGAGATTTGTTAGTTATTGATCGAGTTGAAAAAAAGAAACAAAAGCCAGGAGAAGTCTATATTTACCAGCATTATTGTCGCCCTGGAAAGAGAACAAAAAAAACAGGTTACAAACATAGCATACGGTGAATTTATTAAGGACCATAAATCCTTATTCAATTTATGTGGTAGCCCATTGAATATTTTTATAATAATGGTAGAACCGTGTCGTTAATACCCTGTGAGTTTACATAAGTATTAAAATGGAAACTTAAAAAATCAATTTTCAATATTTTATGATTTCCTTTTTATCGTACATATATGTATTACACTGTATAAGGACGACATTATTAAATAAATTAAATATTCTCCGAAAAACACCCTCGTGCATGGGTTGAGCGCATTAAGGTCTCTTAATGTGTGACGTCGATGCGCTGGGAATTTGTGACTTTAATCAGCAATGGAATTTTAAAGGTTCGTGAATTATTTTATGAATGTATTTCAGGGGGAGAATTTGATTAAACTTTTCAAGAACTCAACGTGGTAAATGCTCCTATGAATGGATTTTTGTTCGGAATTATGTAAAAATATTACTTTATGCTGGTAGCACCTTGACTTATAAAGAGAGAAGCGGTTTCTATATCCTTTCCTTCCAGTGCAGTCCATTGTTTCTTAATATGCCTACGTATAAAGGAAATTGAAAGCTGTCCAACCAATAGTCAAGATGTACAAGAAATAAATAAAGAAACGCCTGAATCAATCAACTATTTAAAAAATATTAGTAGACTAATGTCTTCAGCAAAGATTTAGAGCTTTTAAAGCGAGAAGATCTCCCTATTGGCAATACGCCACCTAGCGACAAAAGTTAAGTATATCCATAACTACCGTGTTACTAACTTAAAGTACCTAAGCAGGACAATACTACATAAAAAATGCAATTGAACTAGATTGTCATAATAAAGAAGCAAAATATCACAGAACAATTTTTACACAGTCTTACAAAGCACACACCTCAACTCGAAACCCCCTCAAGATGGAAAAATTTCGAATATCTAGGACATACATATGTTTCTTTTTACATTGACTCCTGATGTGGAGGTGATGTAGTGCCTCAGACTACTAAGAGACAGGTGGTGTCCATGCCCTACGACACTCATATAAAAAGATTGTGAAGGCGACTGAGGATTCCTTTGTCAGGTATGTTACGGGATTAAGAAAGAAAGAGCAAATGGTTCTTAGTGTAATATCGATATTTCCTAAATGAATCTCTGGCGTGAGAGGTCTTTGGAGCCCAGGCCCTAGCTTCTTATAACGATTCGTGTTGTGCGCTTCTTACTTTCTTTATAGAAATTTAAAAACAAGTTACACAATATTTGTGGCAATTGCGTCTAAAAATAAAGAGAAATGCTTTTAGTAACATTCATCATGAAAACAGTGCGAAAATTGTTGCAAATATTTGCACACAAATGGTGCATTTTTTTTGCATCATGAATAGATTTCATTTGCAGTCAATCGATTTTTTTATATTCCCACCAAAACGCAAATATGAAATATGTAGGTCAGTAAGCAAACCCTTTTTTTAAAAATTCAACTTTATTTTAGTATGTGTACCTTTGGTTCGTTGGAAAACCTTTATTTGCAAACGAATACGAATATATATTGCAGGAGGACTGACTGGCTTTTGTTTTTTAACTAACTGCTTGTGAGTTACGATTAAATATATTCAGGTTAGGTATACACGAAACATAAAATAGAAAACAATTTTAAAGAGATAGCTTGTGTAAGTTTTGGGAAAACAATTCTCAATTGAACTAAGTTTTAAAATTAAAAAAAATCCTTCTGGTTACTTTGATTTCCCTTCCTTATAATTCGAAGACACCGCTTAGTTGGAAAAGACATTAAAAAAAGAAAATAGTAGTTACCGAGGCACTTTGGTTTTTAATGTCTGAGAAATATAATAGGAGACAAAATAGATCTTTTTACATTCCGGACTCATACAATTTCAAACAGAAAATCAGTACTAGATAGACAATTAGTTAATAAAAAACTTGTGCGGTCATGAAGAACTTAAGGTTCTTAGAGCACAGCACAAGGTTCCCTTCTGCTGGGCCCCTGGGCACAAAAATATACCAGGTAATAAGAAGGATGGTGAACGGGTCAAAACAGGTTTGGTGTCTTCATCAGAACAACTCGGTTCCATAGTAACAGCAAATGGTCCTCCCTAGACATTTATGTGATGATAAGAGTAGGACCGACAGAATTATCCAAAAGAGTATGAAATTACCCTCTTACTCTGCTATACCATACGAAAAAAAAACTAGGACTAATGGAAGAAGACATATGTCATAAATGTGAAGATGATTAGGTCTATGAGTATACAACCCACTTTCCCTGTCACTGCCCAGGTCTTATCCACCTAAGTTTAAAATTTCTCGGGCGACACTTCTTCCGTAACCTTGAAGAATTCCACGACTATCATCATCAATTCTACTGTATGGTTTGATAGCTCATGGGACCCATATTTGTACAACTAGGATTAACCAATGGGCAGGTGACATCTCTCCCCTGTAGGTACCACACTGCGTCTGTTTGGACCCGAGTGTATCGTTGATTCTTCTACTCGCCTAGTAAAAAGAAAACTTAGTAAACCATCCAAAGGAAATCTGTTTTTATTCAAATCTTGAAGTTAAAATAAATCTTTCTATTCCGTTTCGGATTGTCCCCCTTAGGTTCAAAGTTTGACCTGTTAGGATGCAGTCGATTAGAAAGTTTGATTTAAATCTTGAATTCAAAATAGTAGTAAACTAGTAAAGATAAAATAAAAGAACTAAACATGGTCTCCAGACACCAATCCAAGAATAGATTGAGAAAAATTTTCCTTGTTTAACCTTTCGCGAACCTTGGCCTTAACCTCTGACTAGACAGTTGTATCCAACTGCTCCAAACGATAAAATAATAAACAGTCTTGTCACCAAGTTCTTCTTAAAGTTAAGCTTAGAACTAATAGTCATTCAAGTGCCTGCTGATCATTGATATTTCGTTATGAACCTCGAGATACATATAGTTATAACGATTAGTTTGTTTCCACGACTTATACAATCAAAGTGATCTTTCTTTATTTTGGTCTGGATATGCAAGTCATTTCATACATACATACACGTATACAATACAACACACACACATGTATGTATGTATGTTCGTATTCTTGGTTGAATTTCTTTTAATTAAAAGCAAACTGGAAATGAGCAAAGCTCTGACTATCTCGTCTATATCGGGACGATGGGTCACTTACGTGTAGGTAGGCTTTTAGTTTAGTCATCTGCTTTGTGGTATGTATAAACACATGTAACTCAATAAATACATATTTAAGTGGAACAGATTTTTATACGCCCTGGGGCTATACTTTTTGCAATCAATTACGTTCTCTATTCCGTATTTTTCCACCTCTTATCGAGAAGACAGATTGTCCTTCTCATATCTAATTTGTAAAGTTTAATTTTTTAAGGCAATAAAACGATATTTAGAGATGACAACCTTGTCCTCAAAGCAATCGGTGACACATACAAACTGAGTCACAAGTAAATAAAATACAAAGTACTCCTAGAAATGACCAGCGAAGCAATGTCTTCCTTTTTGATTCTCATTGATAGAAATACCGAAACTTTCCACTGAGTTAAAGGATGTACCTCAGAATTTTCTACGTAAATTTATGAAAATAATAAAGATAATGCAAAATCAGGTTGTTTTTAAAAAGTAGACAGTATAATCTAGATATCTCCTTTTTTGAGCTACACTATCCTTTAGGCTCGAATCTCTAGAATAAGCTTTCGATTCAAATGAAAATGAAAGCCTTTTTCCATTTACCTTGAATGAAATAAAGAACAAACACTCACTCTCCTACAAATGTAGACTATTTAAGCAATAATGTTAGTAATTCAAGACACAATTTTGCACTTCAAAATAAATCTTTAACTTCAACGTAACATGATACTTGATGTGAAATTTCCTTCCAAAAATGTTTTTTTTTATAGAAAATACCATTCCACACATTTTTCAAAACTCGTTTCACTGTAATATCTTTACGAAAAAAAGTGAATCACCCAATATCCTGTTGAACTCTACCCATTAAAGTTTTTTCTTCCAAAATATTCCACTTGTCATAGTCACATTATATTCCATACTTTATCCAGACGAAGGAGAAATTCCAATATAAATAAACTTTCATCGGAAATAACACTTCGACTTCACACTCAGTTTTTAATTTTTTTGTTGTGTGGGTATTTTCAAAAAAAACCCAAAGATACACAAAACTCCCCTCAAATCTTCAACTGACATTTATTACAGAAAAAGATTACAACACATAATTCGTGTCAGATGTCAAGAAAAAAAAATTTTAAAAGAATTACAAATAAAAAAAAAAGAACTTTCAAAACCGTTTTCGAAATCTTACACTCAACCACCTTACTAACCATTTTAACGCACTCTGTTTACCCTTACACCGAAGAAGACGGAACGGAACTACTCAGATTCAATGTGGTCAACAACCAATAAAGAAATGAAATGAAAAGAATTTCGAGTTGATGAATGTTTCAAAAACGAAAAAAAATCCAACAAAAACAGGAGGAGGAGAAAAAAAAAACTGTGTTTGCCTTTGGATTCGCTTAGTTCGTCCGTGAAAAAAACCTCAACATAATAACGGACTACAAAAGAATCGGTTGGAATTTTTATTTTTTTTATTTCGTTTTTAGAAAACAATTTTAAACATTTTCCAGTGGATTTCGAAAACTATTTTTCACACAATGTGTCGGCGGCAGAACAAAAGTGCGATACGTCAAAGTTCAACTTTTTCGAATTGTTAACCGAAAAACAACAGAGAAAAAGTTTGAATTGTACTATTGAGGAATGTATCGGTTATTGAACGTACCCCCCCCCCCCCCAATGAGAATGGAGTTCATAAAAAGATTTTCCAACGCCAAAGGGTGTGGTTTTACAATTGGCAATTGAAAGCGTTATGCCATTCAAAAAAGGTGAACAAAAAAGTTGTCAACATTTTCAGGAAAAAAACGATTAAAGTGAAAAGTTGGAAATGACTTTTCTCTCATCGCTGCAGCAGCGCATCAATATGAGTTTTTTAGCTTCTGCTTTGACTTCCCTTTATTTCGTCATTTATTGAATCAATTTAAAAGTTGTTCCCATCCAGTAGAGGAAATGTTATTTAGTGAGGATATGCTCCATAACAAAAGTTATTTTGTAACTAAAGTTTCTCCATTTCACAATCATGTGGAGTTTAATTATTAGTAGGGGCTTTGGCCTTTTAGATTTGCGACTTCTAGGTTCAACAGGAAGACAACATTATTTGGTATTAAGAGCTAAGCACTAAAGCATCTGAATCTGCTCGTTCTTATCCAGATAACTACTATATCTTATCAAGAGGGTATCAGGTTACAAGGTACCGCCTTACCTACTCTATTCTCAGTTACTAATTGGTAATATAAACCTCCTCTAGATCATTAGGAAAATGTTAATAGCCAGGGAAGTCTTTAGCTTAAAAAATGGAAAGTAAAAGAAAACTGATTGGCTTCCTCGTAGGTATGTGAATGTTCATACCTTAAATTCTGTAAACACTGAAGTATGGTAGTGAAGGCCAGAAATTCCTCTGAAACTCCTACCCATTAAGTAAAGGTTTTGAATGAAGGAAAACTTGGATCACTGTGAAATATATTTACCCTTCAAATGTTGTGATAATGCAAATGTCCAATACGCTGGACAAGACTCTTCTACCTCTACCAAACGCTGTCTTGGATCCAGCTATGTATATTTATTTCTATCCCGCAATTATTTAGAATTACTTCAAATAACTCAAATAATTCTGAAATAAATTCTGGTTTTTTTTTTTAATTTACTTGCTCGCAAGGGTGAAGCGAATACGCGTCGCACGACACGATGCGATAAGCTTCTAGCGCCCAATTATACAGGCACATATAGAGGTGTTCATGGCGTAGCGATTGGTGAAACGCGAATTGAGCGACTACAAGTGACTTTAAGAGACTGGGAACGACGAGAAGAACTGTGAAAACACGAATAAAACTAGGCGAAACTGCTCTGTTAGAAACTCTTAATCGCTTGAGACTGCGGGTCAGGCGATTGACAGTGAACACAGCCTATAGTGCTGACACAGTCCGAGCGGCTTACGCCTAACAATGAACATGGCGTAAGTTGTACTTGACTAAGAATAGTAGTACGGTTAAGCTCCAAGGATTTTCTAATACTCATACCAAGTAAGAGCTCCAACTACAGGAATGGCCATCCACCATGAGCCCGCTGCAATGTCGCATCCTTTTTCCACTGACATCCACAATGGATGTGATGACGACCGTGTTACATTGAATTGACAACTCACTGATGGCCCCAACTTTCTGCCACAGTCTGTAAATCACAATTCATTGCCATTGGTTCTTGGAAAATAGTACATGGTACTCATACATGGTGTGGCTTCTTGTGAACAATACTACTAATTCGGTCATAGAACATCGAGTCCAAGACTTTCAAATTTTATTAAGAACAGATTCCATTACCTATGTTATTGTAAACTGACCCCTTTACTGACCCAAGGCTAGGAGTACCTCATTCATTGCCATGAACTACTGAACCACAATAATAGTAATAATATTTCAAGCTATACTCTGACATTTTTGCTAGACAGCAATCCAGTTCAGCATAGTTAAGACTGCTTTTGGGCATTTGCTCTATTTAATAGCAAGGTTTACTGCCAACATTCCGATGTCAAGGAAGATCTCTTACTGATTCCTTCCCCCGAATGCAAGACAGACCCTACCTTCCCAATACCAGCTTTCCTGTAAGATTTGTTGCGAACGTCAATCAGTCTTTCAAAAGACTTTAATGGAAAGGAAGGTAGACTGATTGGGAGGAGGCTCTTAAATATGTTTAGCGAGTCTTACCAGAATTCGGTATGAAGACTATTTTGATCCTCCTCCTCCATCTAGAGGTAAAGTCGAAGTTTAGATTCTAAGTACATTGTGAAACCAGAGTCTGACTGCATCGAACGTTACCGATTACAAACAAGAAATGGAGTGCTGATCGTATCTAGCCTTGAATTCTAAAATTCACTTAAAAATTTCAAACCACATCTTGTGCAAAGCATGCAAATTGTTTGTCTGTTAACATTTGTGGACACCATGAGCCATGGCAGTCTTCCTTTCGATTTCGAAAACGCTGCTTTCAGTTGTCCAGACCAAGTTATCTGGCATTTGCGATATAAAGGTTCGTTCTTCCTAGTCGTTTCGAACCTGTGGGCATTATTTTCCACTCGCTCGATGTGTATCTTCTCCTCCATTCGCCCTTTTCCCACACGGTACCGAAAATTCGAGGACGGACTTTTCTCTCTAAAGTGCTCAAAATCTGCTCTATTTTCTTACTTGTCGTCCAACACTCGGCTCCATATAGTGGACCTTCGTCCTCCGAGTAAGGAGCTTTAACCCCAGTTTTCGTAAAACCAAACTACAGCGGTTGCCTGGTATAAATCTTCGTCGGTTCTCCACTAGGGTGTCATTCGTGAAGTTGATATTTTCTCCGAGATAGGTAAACTCCTTAACTACTAAGAGGTTACTGTTGCCAACAGTAACTTTTTGTTTTAGGCGTAGACTGATGCTTCTTGGTTTGTTGGCAACATGTACTTAGTTTCGTCCTCATTTACTTCCAAACCAATTTATTTCGCCCATTCTTCAATTGCCGTGAACATTGCTCTGGGACCGACCGATAATGTTTATGTCTGCTGCGTATAGATAGTGGCTTTCGTGTTTTTACCTGCCCTGCGCACTATCTGAACCAGCCCATCTCCTTGCCAAAAACCGATGCATGTTCAGAACAACTGTTCCCAAAATGGACAGGACCATGCAGCAAAGCTGGATCAGTTTGTATAGCTCAGGACGATGAATACTGTCATATGCGGCTTTGAAGTCGAGAAAGAGGTACTGAATTTGGTTGGTCTTTTGAAGGATTTGTCTTATTGTGAAAATTTGGGCGATTATCTATCTGCCGGGCCACACTGGAACGTCCTGTTGCAGAAAGGTTGCATTGGATCGTATATGTGACATTAAATAGGGCACGACCATTATTGGTGCAGGTTCGAGGTTCAATTTTAGACAACTTAAACGTTTTTTGTTAACAGTCCAACCTCTAGCGAACGTCTGACAAACATCGGAGGTAAAGTTTAGTGTAAATCCCCATTTTACTTAAACTTCTATATGCTGTCAGAAAAAAACAGACTTTTGACAGTGATTGGCCCTAAACTTATGGACAAATAGTACCATGGTCAACCAAAAAGGATATTGGTTCCTGCAAACACAGATAGTTTCGAAAACTCCATCCAACTCCCCGTGTAAAACCAACAAGTGAACACCATTTCCACATAACACTAACCAGAGTCGATGTTCGTGTTATAAAGCTTTCCGCTGAAAATAGCATCTCACGTAGATTTGAACTTAATAATCAGCGCGCGGCTCCTTGATTAAAAAAATTCTCTGAATGTTTCACCTTCTCCTGTTGTATTTCTTGTTTCGTTCGTCTGATTCCAAAATGGCAGCGCGCATACGGCGCCATCTCAGTCCACTTTCAATGTTCAATATCAAATTGCCGTTTCGCGTCTCTGCCAAATGATGTACCCCCCTGGATAGGAGTGTATCGCGCGAAGCCGTCTGTCCGAGGATGAGGATGATGATGATGATGATGATGGCCAAAACAGAATCTGAGCGCATGAGGAAAACCATTCGCGTTCCGTGATCATTTATTTCACTCCATGTGGGCTGCGGAGGAGGCATTTCTTCTTCTTTTTTTTTTTTGGTTTTTTCCTCCCCCCTCCCATTGTGATGATGATGAAGAGAGTGGCAAAGGCTATAGCGTTGCGGTGATAATTCGATAGAAGGAATTTTTTATTCAAATTTATATCATTTTCATATTTTTATATATTTCTTGTTTATTTATTATTAAATTAGTTGGTTGGTAGGTATTTTTTGTTTTATTTTTTAATGGCCTGTGAATTCACGTCTTCTATTCTTATTTTGATTTGTATCTGTAGCTTGTAGCTTTTATCTCGAAAAAGAAAATATGATTTTGATTATGATGATGGAAGTTGGCGCGTTGGATTTTTGATTGATTAAGCGAGGGAGTGTAGATATTTCACATGGCGCACACATGTGTTGCGAGGCACATATGAACGTAGGTATGTGCAAACATTTCCAGCGGAAATATCTATCCGGAGTTGATTTTTCCTATAATTAAATAAAGATGTAAAAAAAAATGTTAGTGTGTGCAGGGGATTGCGTGGTTATTTCGGGCGATATTTGATAGATTCTCAAACACCTGTACATGGCGGCGCGATCTGATTAATTAAATTTTCTTTGAAAAATTGACGAGCCTTGGCAAATGGATGCGGATTGATTGGTTTCTGCTGGATGTCCATTAATAACTAGATGGGATTCCTTTATGAAGTTCTTGGAAATGCTTTATTTTTTTTGTTATTTTGATTTCTTATTTAAGGGGCAGGAGGGGACTGTTTCTTAGTTTATTGGTTTATTTAAGAGAGTACGAGGAAGACCCAGACTTCCGTCCAGCCGAACAGGATGAAGTGAGGTTAGCTGCTGGGCCAAACTGTCTGTTTAAGGTAGCCGGAGATGACTTGGTGGAGAGCATACACCCACTCATTTCCATGATCTGGTTGAAGACAAAAGCTGCGCCAACTATAGAGGCATAGATCTCCTCAAAATTGCATCTGTCGACCGCATTGTGTGAAACTGGCCCAAAGCGAACAAATATTCACAATACGACGGATCCTGGAAAAAAGTCAAGAAGTTCAGATCGATACTTACCATCTTTTTATCGATTTTAAGGCAGCATATGTCAGATTTTATCAACATAAGCTATACATAACCAGGTATCCCTGCCCAACTCGTCAAATTGTGCTGAATGACGACGGAAATCGCTCGAGGCTCAATAAATTTCTGAAACAATCTCACCCAGGCCTTTGATGTCAGGGAAGAATTCAGACAAGGTGAGGTGCTGTCACGGGACTTTTTCAATATCATATTTGCGAAATTTGTGCGACACTCACAAGCCATCACGAGAGATACAATTTTCCAAAAGTCTGTCCAATTACTTGTATATGCTCATGACATTGATATCAACGGCAGGACACAGGGAGCTATCATTTGTGGAATTGCAAATATTGGAGCAGAAGCAGCTTGCTGTATACTATCAACAAGAAGAGTAACACAACATCGATGAATTGGACAAAAAGTCACATTCGACAGCTATGACCTTGTAATAGTAAAAGACATCATCTACCTCGGCTCTATCAACTCTGAAAACAAGACCTCAACAGAGGTAAAATGAAGAATAAGTCTTGCCAGTCACTGTTTCTTTGGCCTGAGAGTAGTAGTGCCCTATCCGGAAGAACTAAGACTCTATGAAAATTGATCATGGCGCTAAAGAGTGGACTCTGCTAAAGCGGATGAAGTTATCCTAAGTCGCCACAAGAGAAAGATTCTTTGTAAAATTTTCAGTCTCATTTGCGTCGACGGGCTTTGGAGGACGAGATTCAACGACGAACTCCACGACTTGTGCAGCGACATCGACCTAGTCAATTTTTGCCGAGCTAAGTAATTTTCAGTCCAAAGGCATCTGCTTCCCTTTCCGCATTTGGTGTCATTTGGTGAAGGTCATCATCGTCATCGTACTCTTATTGTTTGAGCTCGGATGTTAAAGTCCATTCAATTCCTCCATTTATCCTCACTAAAGCCGCATTTAGATTAGCGCTAACTACCAATAAAAACAATATTGGTGAAAGCATTCAGCCTTGGCGAACCCCTCTTTTACTTCGAATTCCTCAGACAGCCTTCCTCTGTGCAAAACGTGACATGTGGACTCTTGATAATGCTTTTATGGAAAACTCTCCTCTTTCCTCCTCACCATAAGTGAGAGCAGCAGCTCAGCCGATGCTTCAAAAAACACTCCGCTCTTGATGCCATCAGGTCCTACCGCCTTACTGGTTTTCAGTGCTTTGATGGGAGGTAATGATATGACTAAGAAACATGTATTATGTCCAAATGACCGCCTCGGCTTTGCTGGCTGTGCTTTCAGCGGTCGCTGAAATCAATCAATCTCGTTGCGATTATTGCGTCGCTTGTATGGCATGTAGCACCGTCTTGTTGGAACCACAACTCGAATATATCGATGTTATCGAGCTCTGGCCACAGAAAGTCGGTTAACATCGTTCTATACCTGAGACCATTGACGGTAATAGTGTCTCCTTCCTCATTTCGAATGAAATAAGACCCGGCATCACCGGCCATGCTATAAATAAGACCAAACATTCAATCTTTGTGGATGGTTCGTTGCTTGGTCGAATACTTGTAGATTGTGTTCGCTCCAATAACTGCAATTCTGCTTGATGACAAAGCCACTGAGCCAAAAATGGGTCTCGTGCGAGAAGATGATAGTTTGGCCAAAATCCAGATCTCCGGCCAACATTTCCAGCGCCCAATTAGGCAATTCACGGCGTTCTCTATGGTCGTCCGGCTTCAATTTTTGTGTCAACACAGTCTTATACAAATGTTGGCCCAAATTAAACCGCCGTCTTTTTCGATACTGACCGCTACAGCGGCTATGTTTTCTTCATTTCGGCCCAACCTCTGTCTGGTTGGTGGTTTAAGATCCAAAAGAGTGTACTCGCACTCAAACCACGGTGCGACGAATTGCCTGCACACTGATGCTGCACCGTATTTACAACTGAGCCGGAATTCCAACGTTCGACAATCATTAAACGATGCATGATAAATTGACAAACCATACTAAATATTTTGACAGCTCGATGTCATGTGTAACTTTGACAGCTGCTGAATCATAGCAATTGGAAAAGTATCATTGCTATCTGGTCACCCTCTTTATACCGCAAACCAAGCACACAGCGCTCCAAGGGCTAATTTCCACGTCGTCGCATAGTTTACATGTCAAACAAATAGAAAGCTACTTTAAATTTAAAAATAAATTCCAAAGAAACCATGCATACATAGGTACATATGTATATACAAACACTAATGGAAAAATAGTTCAACTCTAAACTTTCTCGAAAAACTAATTAATTTTCAAGACACATAAAATGTCCCAAACCTCCTTTCGTCTGTCTGTCAAAAAAAAACAAATGCAGGTCAGGAACTTAATACAAATTATATGCATACACATCCATACCTATTTCTAGATCCATCTCTCTTCATTAATCCGACAAATTTCCAAACCCAACCGAATACGCATTATTAATATTCGCGCCCATAAAATTATTTATGCTCGCCCATAGATGTCAGCGTGGACATTCTCAAAATTTGACAAAACAAAAACACAGTGAAAACTTTCCAAAAGCATTTCAAATGTTTTTTATTTCCTGTCATCAAGAACCAGGGGTCGACTCGGTCTGAATTAAGATTTAATTTGGAACACTAACCGTAATTTATTACTGCAAGATACATGAAGAAAATATAAATAAAGATACACGTACTATATACATCTATCTCTTGGACTGCGCGGTGAGATAAAATAGCATAAATGTCACTGGGGTGGCATCGATAACACCATAAATTAAAAGTATCTCTAGCTTCAGTGTATCCATTGATAACTATAAACTAGAATTATAATTACGATGCTTGTCGCTGGATTTTAGCTTGAATATCCCCAGAGTAGGTCAGGTTTTTTATTTTCTTTGCACGACGAGGATTACCTGAATACTATGTAAAATCTCACTGGAAATTAAAAATACATTAGTTTGGTGAGTTCTTTTATAACCTCAGCGCCCGGCCTACATCTTTTTCTCATTATGAGATAATCAGGACACTTTATAATGTCACCCCATTATACATACATATATGTATATTGTATCTACAAGATTCGGTGGCACACACAGCCTCAGCTGAATTAATTTGCCATTTTTCTGCCAAAATTTCTGCGCGAAAAAAAAACACAATGGTATTTTGAATTGATGATTTGGCTAAAATTTTAATATTCTCAAAGCACGTTTAGTTAATCGTTGGAGATACATATATAAAAATATGTTGCTGCTGCATAATAAACATTAAACAACGAGGATGAAACAAATGTACTGAAATTACTCCCCAGTAACGCCGATCAATATTGTTAATAGGTTTTTAACGATCTCCACATAGGTAGTACGTATCTGTAAACAAAACAACGCGGATAGTGCGTATATTATCTGAATTGGAACAACACCGTTAAATAAATATGCAAACGAAAAATCGGATTTTTCTATAATTCAAATGGATTTTGTTTAGCTTTTAGCTTTCAATTTTAAACGCTCATTGCGGGTACGGGCATTAATTATGTTCGGATTTATGTATTGGCCAAGCCCACATAAATTAATCCTTTGAGTTGTTTAGGCGCAAGTTAATCACTCTCCTTGTTATTACATTTTTAATGGAATGCCTGACTCTCAAGTGGTTGCATTGCTAAGTTCTAATTTTGATCATGGAGGAGCATGTTTCCAATCCAAGGGGGATTTTCAACATGAAAAAAACTCACTTAGAGAAAATCGAACTTGACCGAGGACACAGGATTCTTCTACGATCAGGAAGTACCTAATTTGGATACGATGGCCATGAACATGCCTACCGACGACCATTTTTTTAAAGAATCATTGGGCTGATGGGCTTTGTATTCTCAAGAAGCACCGCGAGATCTTTTGTGTTATCCCCTCACAGATGCTGAGAGGTTTTCC
The DNA here is from genome assembly GCA_963583995.1 of Xylota segnis. Lineage (NCBI taxonomy): Eukaryota > Metazoa > Arthropoda > Insecta > Diptera > Syrphidae > Xylota > Xylota segnis. The sequence continues at coordinate 26,275,125 of OY757237.1, forward strand.
CTACTAGCTGATATTAAGATCATTAATGAAGCTTAGGTGTGTTCGAGCTGATGAGGAACTCATATCGGATAGAGAGGTAAAACCTTTGTGGTGTTTGACCCTAGTCCGAGCAATGGCGGGACATTCACATAAAATATGTTCGGCGGTTGTTAGAATTTTTTCGTTCTTTTTTTTTTTGTTTTGAGAAATTCATGTATTTCTAGGTTTGTCTTAGGCCAGTTAGTGAATTGCATTAATAGGACTTTTCGTTTTAATTCCATTGGTTCTTTATCTGATTTCTGGGGTTCCGGGCAAATATATGGAGATTGCTCACAGGATTTGGCAAGTCCGTCCGTAGCCTCATTGCCAGGGATGCCTATAAATATGTCCTGCGGCCAATATTGGACTGATTATACTGACGACCATACAGTGAACCAGAATCGTGAACGTTTGGGTTTCGTTGCTTGTTTCATCATCAGTGAACATGTTTTTATGTTCGTATGTTGTGGCATATCTCGTCTGGTAACGTTTTCCTTAAGCTTTTCGATTTAGATCAACCTCTCAAGGACCCAGCCATGGGTCATTCAATATACAAAGCCGTTTTCGTGGCTATCTCTAAGGTTAATAGCTGAAGAACTCCAGGTGTGCACTGGTTTTCATGCTTCGATATATCCGTGCCTAAGCTCGCACACAGAGTGTAATGATATGGTAAACCTTTAACAGTTTTGAACTTCCATCGACCAACAAAAGGTCCAACCTTTAAACCACATAAACCTTAAATCTCTAAGTCTTGTCGAAGAAGAAGACTTCTTACTGCAGTCCTCCTTGGCACGTACAAAGGAGGCACAGTCTGTCCCATTTTCTAAAGTAAAGAAGAAAACGTTTTGCAGTGCATTTCTTTCATCATATAATCCCCCGTCCGAGTCAATACAGCGTTGTAAACGATCATAAAACTTGTCGAACCATGTCTGGTACTCGAGGACTGGAATGGCCTTGAGAATGTCGGATGTGAAGCAAAATTATCTTAAAACGTGATGAGGACCCTGGACTTGTTTCTATTTATTTTCCACATGTTTAGAGATACCTAATCCTTTCATGTCTGCGAAAATTTGCCATATTTGTCCAATTTCTGACTCCAGAACAAGCTGAACTACACCCACATTTCCCAATAAAAACAGCAGGCAATATCTCTATAAGTACACTCTTCGGGTTACGCATGCGATTCCTAGTTAAATATACAAAATATGAGACATGAATCTGCAAACAAAAAGCATCTCGCGTACGACGACTTTCTTGGCTTCTTTCCTTAACGATCTCTTTGTTAAAGTGCCCACAGGATTTTATTGTGAGGAAAATTTATTAAAATCTTTCTTTTTTTTCATGTGGTAAAGACAATAAATTTGTTTATTTTTTTTTTTTTATTTTCATTCATCTGCTATGAGTCCATCACTCAGCACAGCAGCGACCATTAAAATGTTAGTATACTCGCTTTTCCTAGATTTTTCAAGGCCGACAAATAAGTATGACGTACATTATGTAATCGCAAATCTTAAAGTTATTGCGTCAGATACAGGAATAGTATAATTATTTTCTTTTGCTGCATAAAGTTATATGTATATCCCGACTACTCAACATTTTTGTATGCAAGTAGTTGCACAAACGTTTGAGCTGAAAAAAAGCAGAAATACACTTTTCTGAGTTTTTTTTTCATGATAGTTGCATCAAGATTAAAGAAAATCTCGAAGCCCTAATACAGTTCCCTTAAATGGGAACATTAAACCAGAAAAAGATGTCCAAATTGTAATAAGACGACATGACTTCCTTCTTTTAGGCACGAAATAAACCGGCAGATGGTTCGAGTCATAACGCCAAGTCGGGACAACGTGATAAGACTCCCGGACCGGGTCAGAAGGGCGGCGCACCAGCTAAGGCCACAGCACACACAGCCAAACAGCCAGCACCGGCTAAACAACAATCCAGTTCAGGCAGTAACAAGGGTTCATCAACACCCAAACAATCGATTAGTGCGGGTCCGCCAAAAGCTGCAGCGCCTGTTCCAAAGTCACAAAAGAAAAGCAAGAAAAAACACCAGACTTACGATTTGGTGGTTAAAATTGATTTGGTTTGTTTAACAAAATTTATTTTTTTTTTAATTTTAGAAACATACTTATATTTTGTACTTTTAGACGGAACACGGACTGTCGGAAGATCAAGTTGCAGGTATGTTGAGGTTTTCAATTGACTTTAACTTGACTATATCTTCGAAAACACGGACTGAGGGATACCTACATACTATGCATACATTTCAGTTACAACTCCTTCCAATTTTCATTTCAGAATTCAAGGAAGCATTCATGCTCTTTGACAAAGATGAGGACGGCACCATATCTATGTCTGAATTGGGAGTTGTTATGCGTTCCTTAGGTCAACGTCCAAGCGGTAAAACCACGAATTCGAATGAAATCCTTTTCAGTATTATTTCTTTATTTTGATTAGAAACTGAACTTCGAAACATGGTGGATGCTTTTGATCAAAACGGCAATGGAACAATTGAGTTTAACGAATTCCTTCAAATGATGTCGAAGAAAATGAAAGATCCCGATGGCGAGGATGAACTGAAAGAAGCCTTCAAGTATGAATTCAATTTATTTTTATTTTTTTCAAATTCCATTTGAATTTTATGATTTTTTTTTGCTTTTTGTGCAGAGTTTTTGATAAAAATAATGATGGACTGATATCATCATCAGAGCTTCGTCACGTAATGACAAACTTGGGTGAAAAGCTATCAGAAGCCGAAGTCGATGATATGATCAAAGAAGCTGATATGGATGGCGATGGCATGGTCAACTACAGCGGTAAATAAAAGACACTAATCCTAAAAATAAAAAAAGAAAAAAAAAATATAATCCGACTTGGAACAGATCTTATGGTACCCACTCCTCCTTATTATGTATGTACGCCCACCTTGTAGTTTGAAGATGTTTCAAGCAAAATTTCATTAAAATCGGTTTCTTGGTAAAAAAAAAACCCACCTAATAAGTGGGCGTGCCCAAATATGATGTTGGACGAATTGTAGACAATTTGAATATCTAAATATTTGGTCTTGACAAATTTTTCTGTTGCACTATTTCACAAGAAGTTATGAAAAAGTGGACACTTGTACTTCTCAGAAGCCCAAATATCAAATTTCAACCTTCTACCCCAAAATTTAAGGTCCAAAAAGTGGTGACATACGAACAGATGGATGGACGGACATGGTTCAGTCATTTTCGCTATTGATACCTACTGCCCATGAATACATTTACTTTATAGAGTCTATCTTGATTATTTAAAAAAATGAAGTAAATACATTTATGCCAACGGTTTTTCCAATCCTCGAAACAGTTGTCAAAGTTGATTTGCGGAGGGGTCTTCACAAGGCACAATAATTCGATTTTTATCTCCTTAATCTTGGCTAAACATTGTTCCCAGAACGGTCTCTCGAGCGATGATTGTGGAACGATATCAGTTGAATTATAGGCGAAATGGTCTCGAATCGGCTCCCCACAATTCTGCCCTCTTTTTGCGGATACCTTCTTGCATAACGATCAAATAGAATTTCCTGTTAACAGTTTGCCCTTGTGGTAGGAATTCATAAGGAAGCACACCACAATAATGGAAAAAACCGACTTCGACGCGATCTTTTTGGTTTTGATTCACATTTTGCGCGGTATTAGCTTGATAGATCGGTTGTTTCTAGGTCGTATCCATAGATCCAAGTCGCATCTCTAGTACTGATGTGTTTCATAACCAACTGATTGTCAAAAAGCATTGCTTCGCAGATGCTTATGCGAAGCTTTTTTCCAAAAAAAATTTAGTATTTTTGGAACCAAACGAGATTTGACTTTTTTCAGGCACAAAAGTTTTTTCAAAATGATCTGGACAGATCCAAATGATATGTTAACAGTATCAGCGAGGTCTCTAATTATCAATCGATGATATTTGAGTACCAAATCTTTGTTGTTCATTAGCTGATGTTGATGGCCGCCCAGGACGATCTTTGTCGTCAACGCTTTCTCTGTCTTCTTTGAATTGTTTGTGACAAAGCCCCTCTGCAACATTCTCTACGCTTCTGCATCAAACTTCTTTACTCAACAAAATCAGACATTGTAAAAATTCACTAAATTCACTTTTTGTTGTTCACAAAACACGTGCGTAACTGTTCAGCAAATTCACTAACAAATGTTAGTGACAGTAAGTACTACCAACCCAACCATGATGAAGTAACTAATTTTACTCAAAAATTCTAGAAACATCAAAAATTAACATCCAACTCCTCATTATGACCATCTATACTTCCATTTTTAATATTGAAATTCCAAAGCTTCTCCTTTGTCTCACACATCTAAAGGATATGATCTTTAACGATGCAGATGGTCTCCAAATCTTTAACAGCCTTGAAACTTAGCGCTCAAATATCGCATGCCAAGTGTCCACAAGCAATAATTTAAAATGAACTTCAAATTGTTAACACTTCATCTGTATCTAATTAGTGGTATGGTTCTAATTACTAGGTAGGTTTTCGAAATGCCTATATCTTCGACTTTAGTGGTTCGCAAGTGTTTCCAATTCTCTTCAGCTTCTTCCGACTACAGCATAGATGGCACTACATTCCGGACTGGGCGTGGACCTTAACCAACAAGCCTCTCCAGTTAACGCGGTCTTTGCTTAAGTGCTACCATTTGCAAGTCGGTTGAGGTCCTTTTCCGATTAGGACCAAAATATTCGCTTCGATTATACGCGCTATCTAAGGCGAAGTTTTCCTCTACTGTGCTGTCATTTCGGGTTGGAATCGAAAACTCTTCGGGCTGGAGAGTTAATTTCCATTCCCTCTACATGCCCTAGGGGCTGATGGGTACTTTTCTGACCAGGTTGATGTCAGTGTACTGCTCGTAGAGTTTACTGTTAAATCTCCTCCTCCAAAGCCCTTCAAAACAAACAGGACGGAAAATCATTAAAAAAAATTTTGCGCTCCAAATACCCAAGAATATCTTCACCTGGTTCGTCAACATTGAACCTGAAGTAGAACCTCTGTGGACGTATGTACATAAAGCCGGAGAATTCCATACACATTTTGTATAAGTTGAAATTATAAATAAAAGGCTTTCTTGAAAAGAAAAGTCCCAGCTATTCATACATACATATATCAATGTATCTTGTATCTTTCTAGAATTCGTGATGATCCTGACTAAACGAAACTAGTGCAAACTTTGTAATCGTCGAGGTAGAAAGAAATCATAAATGACTACAGTGGATAGACAGCGTTTCTCACCGTTCAGTGTTCCATTTCAACTTGTATCCTATTCTACAACAAATAGATAAGAATACAAGATGAAGTGAAACACAGTCCTTGAAAAATGCAACCAACAACAAGAAGATGGCAACAAAAAAAAAATTTTTTAGGGAACGTGAAATTCAACATTTTTATGGAAAATTGCAATCGAAAACAAAGGACCAGTATTTATATTGTATTCATTATAATATAAGGAAACGTAAACAAAAAATTGCTTCGTAGAAAACCTCGACGATTATTATAAGCACCCAACAAACATACACAAAACAAAAACAGACAGATGGGCCACAACCACAGCCCATCTAAAACCGGCGACGATGAAACATTTGTTTCTTACCAAATAAGTCATACACACACATATGTTAGGCAGATACAAACCAAGACTTATACAATGACGAAACAAAAACACAAAAACATCTGTACTCAGTTGTTGGTACCCTTTCGTAGGAATGCTAAGCCAATTGGACCGGAAAAGGAAACGTAATCTTTTAATCAAAACATCAACATAATGCTTTCTAATCTATAACCATTCACCGCTATTCTATTCTAACTTAGAAAACATATAAACGAATTCAAATCAAAATAAGAATAAATCAATAAAATTGGATAACTAGTAGTGCTTATACTTATAAAACAATAGAGATTCTAACTGCTTCAAAAAATTCAAACAAAAAAACAAAAACATTATCCATTAGCTATAGCTAAGCATTTAGATCGCGCTGGAAAAGTTATTTAGAAAAACAACAATCTTCGGCAAAGTAAACAACAAGGTGCATCCAAACAAATGCTTGCTTGTAGATACATCTGTGTAATATTGAAAAAAAAAAGAAAAAGAAAAGAAAGAAACTATCAAAGTGACATTTTTATTGGGATATCCAAATTTATAGGCATAAACAAATTGGTGGATGCTTAAGTTAACTTAAATATTTAGTCAAATAAACTATACACACATTGTATTTACATAATAACAATACTAAAGAGAAAGTCTTAATGTAAGAGTCAAAACAAATATAAATATATACATACATATATGTATATATATATTAAAATAAAAAGAAAAACAAATCAAAAATAGTTTAATGTATGTCCGTAGGTAGAGGTTGTCTATACATATACATATGATAGCTATATTATAATACTTTTCACGAAATATAGTATAAAACTTTATTCTTTTCTTTTTGTTTTTATTTTATTTAACTTTAAACATTTGCGTATACTATTTAGAAGTTTTCTATGGGATCGCTTGTACACTTGAAATGTAGTTAATTTAATCAAAACTATATCGGAATCTTTGGAGCCATTTTTAAATGTGTTTATTTGTAAACCCATGTATCTTGTTGCTTAAAAACTATTTTTGTTTATAGTGTCTTTACTAGTTTTTTAAGTTACCAAATAACAGAGGAATAGAAGGAGTGATTCCCATACTTTTGTTAAAAAGTGTAAATCTGCTTCCATTTTCTTGCATTTTTTTTTTGTGTAATCGGCCTTGAAAAGCCTGCTATTCTATTTGATTGCGCCAACGGATGTGTAATCTTCTATCATGCACGATTCGCAAGCCTGAATACTCTATGCCAGGAATACACCTTCGTACTAACCTACACTCTACACACTTCAACCACTCTCCGCGCGGAACTACCATTAAGTATTACTTCGCGGCGCTGGTTAGCACTTTATGCTCTTCTTATCCTGCTCGACGTTTCTTGTTCTGAGGGGGCTTCCGTTTGGGTTTGGTTGTTCTCCCTGAGGCTTTCCAGCCGCCGAAGTTCCTTTATGATCACCGCTGCTGTTTGTGTCACAGTATTCCATACTGCTTTCGATGTCAACATATGGTTTACGATGTTCTCCGGAGTTAGTATTTCCAAGCGAAATGTGGAGCTCCACAGTTTAAGCAATTTGGAGATTCATTAAGCCCAAACCTGTTTAAATAAGCTCCGAAGCACCCGTGTCCGGTTAACAACTGGATGAGATCAAAATCCACTTCTCCGTGGTGCGGGTCCATCCATTTATGTATATCCGGTAAAAGTCGTTGGGTCCATCTTCCCTTCGTTGACTGATTCCATCTTTCCTGTCATGTTCTCATGCTTCGCTGTCTTTCTGTCAGCTTAATATCTTTGACTGGAGCAAGGGGTTCCTGGATGTTGGCGTCGTAGGTCCTTTGTAGCTCCATAGCCAAGATATCCGCTGGTAGCATTCCCACAATGACACATATAGCACCATCTGATACCGTCCGAAAAGCGCAACTTACTCTCATTCATGTCATTTTAAGAAGTTTCTATTGATTTGATTATTCCCATTCCTCTACAATTTGAAAGTTCCTCCTTCAGTTTTGAAAAACTATCAACCAATAGTTTATTACCTAGGTTCCATCCGATGAGCTTCATTATCGACATGTTTTAGGAACTTTTTCTATCTCTCTACGTCTTGCCGGATAGTCATCTTGCACTGAGTGCAACAGTCCCTGGTTATGCCACTGTGATCCCAGGGCAGGCGATTTCCTGGATGCCGGTAAGGACTTATCTTATTCCGGGCTTTTTTTTCTATATACAGTTGGTCAGGGATCGAGGAATATATTTATACATTGAGTTCAAAAGGTCTCCGTACAAATGTAGAGTTTTAGTACTTTCATTGAAAATTGCATAAAAAACTGCTAAAATAGGGGAAAAAATCACCCAAAAATATAGGAACAATCCTGAAGAACGAGTTAATGAAGAAAATGAAGAATTTTTTGTTGCAACTTCTTAAAATAAAAGTAATTGAGTTCAACTCCATAGAAATAAAGAACAAAAAAGTCTCCGTGCACGACAAATAAATGAATGAAAAACGACATATTTAGAAAAACAAAATCGTGCTTAGAAATCAGTTGGTCCTCCCTTATTGTTTAGAACTTCCTTAAGCCGGGTTTTCATTGAATGAACCAGCTTGGAGGTGGTTTCTGGGACAATCTTTGGCCACCACTTCATTAAGACAGATTTGAGTTATTCTTTGCTGGTAATAAATACTGTGCTGACGAATTTGTTTGTCCAGATTGTCCCATCAATGCTCAAAAGGGTTAAGGGCAGATGACTGAGCGGGATGTTTCATTTGTCATAGAGCATTATTCAGCAGCCATTCCTTCACCGATCCTGAGGTGTGCTTGGGGTCACTGTCTTGTAAGAACGAGAAATTGTTAGCCAGACCAATTTAGTTGCTCTCGAACTTAGATTAGATACCCAAATCTGCCCATTTTGCTTTCAATGAAAACCAGATTACAGAAACCAAATGAAGCCATTCATCCACAGAGCATCACATGACCACTTTCATGCTTGACGGTCTGAGTAAGTTTCTTGATATTCATTTTCGTGTTAGGCTTTCTCCGTACTATAATGCGTTCATCTGATCCAAAAATGTTGAATTTGCTTTCGTCACTGAATATGACCTTATCCCAAAACGAATTGTCCCTGTCCTTGTGTTCAATGGCGTATTCTAGTCTGCCTTTCTTGGGTTGGGTTTCTTCGGCTTCTTCCTCACGGCTTCTAACCCCATTCTAGAAGGCATTTCGAACAATATTATCATTTATCCCCAATTGAGCAGCTATAGCCCACTCACTTATTTTTGGGTCTTTGGTCAGAGTTTTGATTCACCTCTTCTCAAGACGATGGTCAATTCTTTTGGCAGCACCTGTTGTGTAATTTTTTTTAAACTGTTTCATGAGATATTGCACTGATGATCTCGGTCTTTTCAAAGTTTGACCTTCTTCTCTCAATTGTACCATAGTTCTCTTCGTCCCCAAAGGAATTTGAGTATTTTTCCTCTCCATACAGGAGTAACCACTGCAGTTATTAAGAAATGTAATTTTTGCTCGACACGTTGTGAGATTATATACCTTAATTCAAAGATCTCCTTAAACCAACAACCATACTTTTTCTTATATTATTTTAACTCTTCTTACATATCGTTGTTTGTATTTATATCGAATCAGCCTTTATCTAGTCAAGATCCCATTGATAAGAATTAAGTTATTAGCTTCTTTGAATTCATTTTAAAATTCTGTTTAAAACAATTTATCAATAATCTTATGCGAAAAAGACTTTTTAGCAAATATATTTCTGTTGTAAATTAAATTTAAATACTTAACAAAACAAAACTAGTAACAATATATCTATATTTAAAACTAACACTTAATCGTATACATATAATATAAAGCTGTCTATAAAAAACAACCGAATGCTATTAATTGTGCTTAAAAAATCGTTAAACAAAAAAAAATCTTACTCGTCAAAACATAAGTATAATGTATCTACTTAAACCACATAAGCAAATGTGAACATAGATAAAAAAAAATTAGTAATCTATATATACTATATACTACACCAACAAACGAAAAGCAAAAAAGAAAACTTTAAATCAAAAATAAAATCTAAGTGAAAACTTGTATAATTATTATGTAAACGAATAACAATTTAAAATGTACTCTTATTAAGGATAAAAGTACTAAAACAGGGTATTTCTTCCTCATTTGTCTGTAAAGCAAAATCGTCGTTCATTGATTTACAATAGAAATTTATACACAAACACACACAAAATTTAGTCTTACAATTTACCCAGCAATACTTACTACCTAATAATGATTTTTTTAAATATATTTCATTGTATAAACAAATAAATTCATTTAGTATTCTTCTTTAGTCTTCCCTGCAAAATGTTTTATCAATTTTATTTGTTTTAAATAAAACAAAAACAATTCTAAAACAAACTTATTAAACTAAATAAAGTACAGTTTATATTTTCTAAATTCTAACTTAAAGAACTAAAATATATTTTATAAATCAAATATAGCGAAATTTATTTTTCTTGAAATTTATTACTAAAACAAATCTTTTTACAAAATACAATTCAAGTATAAGTATATATTTTGAAAAAAAAAAAACAACATAGCAGAACAGAACTTAAACTATAAGTACGTATAGTTATTTTTTTATAATAAAGTCCAACACACAATATACATATGTATGTATGTTTACATGCATATTATATAGTTTTTTCCTTTGCAATTCATTTATGTACACAAAGTTTATGGTACAAAAACGACTACCAGTTACAAAACAAATAAGTTCAAAATTAATAAAACAAAACAGAAAATAAAAATATAAAACTTAAATATTTACAAAAAAAAACCCGAAGTCTCAATCAATAAGAAAATTTTAAAAAACCAAATAATGTTAGTAGAGATAAATAAATATTTAAAGTTAATAAAAATAATTCAGCAAAACTCTTCGATTGGCACTGATAAAACAAAACAAACAAAAAAATTCGAAATCTTAATCTAATGGAATAAGTTAGAAACTTCAATTTTACAAAATCATTTTAATATGAAATAATTTTTTTGTTTTTTTACAAATGCTATTAAAAAAAGAAAAACCAAAAACTAATGCTGAAATATATACTAATAAATGAATGTGTTAAACAAAACAAGTAAAAATAAAATGTGCTAGAAGAGATACATGTATGTATTGATTGTAATAACCACAAATCGTGTAATCAAATATTTTATCCATTTGTATAAATATGTTGTACAGATACAATTATGTTATACTTTAATGGTAAATGGATATATACATATATACTTATATATATATATGAAGAAGATGTGTTGCAAATTAAATTATATATGAAATTCCTTAATAAACAAAATTAAATAAAGTGAATAAAATGATATCTTTATAATGGGAATTATAAAGTTAGAAATTCTGTTGTGTTTTTATTATCATTCATTTCGTGGTTTCAAGTTGGTAGCGCTGGCATTTGACACCGGCCAAACTCAGCTGTGATGATCATGGTCACTGATAGCCTACTATGATTGGCCGCGTTCCGATTTCTAGGCACTACGTGGTCAAACGTTTCAGATCTCAAATTTGACTTAAAAGTAAGGCAATTTTTTTTTGAGGTAATAGACTGGATTCGAAGGCTAGAAAATTCTCTGTGAAGAATCAGCTGATCGGCACTATTTTATGTATTGTTCGGATATGATTTATAATTTGAATGGATTATGTCCAATAAATAAACAAATTACTTTTGATTTGATTTGATACAGTAAGAGGATATTTGATCAATATGCGCTGTGTTTTCATTAAAATATTATATTAAAATAACCGTCCAAGGTTGTAAGTGAAGCAGAAATTTTTAGAAAAAGTAAAGGGACCTTGTTTTTATTATCGGCTATTTTTTTCAATAAAGCCTTCTTTACAGGTTCCTATTTCATATAAATATATTTATCAGTTAGATCCCTTGACAAGCACAGTCCACAGTTTGTCCAAAGTAAAAACTGGGAGTGAGGATGCGAGGTGTGTCACTTGAAGCATCACCTTCCATTTCAGTCAGTTTGCCGTTCCATTTGTTAGGTTTTACCTCAAAAAGTTATGCCTAGAAATCGGAACGCGCCCATTATTAGGTCTGTTCGCGTACTCTCCCAAAACAACGAATTTTCACGATTCTATGAAAAGTCACACAAATCCTGTTCGAGTACGCAAAAATTTCTTAGTCTTTCGTAGAAGAGAGCGCTCACGAAAATAAAAAATTTCCCCATGCAAAGAGTTTTAGTGCAGGAAATTTCTTTGCACTGATTTACGAATTCTTTCAAATCTGTCAGATACCTGTAAGACATTTTTTGTTGTTCGTGTATTTGCATGCATTTGCTTTTGACGTCTAAAAGTGGGCGAATTTTGTAGCTTTCGCGTTCGTTTACTTTTTTGTCATTTTACCACTCTCTGAGAGTATTTTACCCCGCTCCTTGAAATTTCATAATCTTCAAATTTTGGTGCAAAAAGTACGCGAACAGACCTATGACTGATACGAAATCGAGGTTGAATTGACTCCATCAAAGTGCGAAGGGAAGTCTAAATTTAAAACCCTAAGCCCTGACTGACATCGTGACAGTGATCCAAGAAGATAAGCGTGCTAACTCGGCGTATATGAGTCAAAACTAAAAATATTAGCTGAATGATTATGTTAAATACTTAGTTAGGATCAACTTCATCACCATTAGCCTGAGAGAGTAAAAGTCTGAGTTAGAACAATTTTTTTTTAAACCAATTGGAAGAAAGCCTTTTTGATTAAGAAAGTAAAGAAGTTTTATGCCGATCGTAATTTCATTTAAGAAAAGGCTGAAATAGGGTTGGGTTGATGGATATTTATTCGAGTTACTGAAGACAGTTGCAAGGAGTTTAACGATGGTTTAAGAACCTGTAGCATATGAATAGAAAAGTGGTAGAGTCGAATGTAATCACATTATGAATGTATAAGTGCGATAGTGGTCCATAATAGAAAAATAAGAATTTTGGGCAAATGGGGTCTAACGAGATGATGGTTACTTCTTACATCATAACAACAGTCTACAGCAAAACATCATAATTAAGGTTATCGACCCGAAGATTTGATGACAAAATGTCACTACAGCAAGAACACGGTTTCTTGACCTCAATATCTACAAGGGGGTATGGCAGTCTTCTGATCATCAAATGGCTCCAGTATTCTAGACGTCCGAACCTTCCGAGAGGCCAACATCTATTTAGATCATTATCTCGCTGCCACCAAGGTACGAATGCAGATGTTCCAAGTGCCGCAACAGAGTAGAACTGATTTGAGAAGATATATCGTTGAAAAGCTGAATTTAGAAGAGACCGCCAAGACTTTTGTCAAACTCATATCCCGAAACCTCTCCTTGACTTCTATGCCGCCAGCATCAGCTACAGAAGACCAGTGCCAAAGCGGCCAACATGCCATCCGAAATGCCGCAACTGATACATATATCGGGTTTAACTCGACCACCATTAAGTAATCTCTGGTTTCACGAAAATTCCGACAAAAACATCCAAGGAAGGGCGAAAGAGCTCTACGAGGAGAAAGAGACGGAAAGAAAATCAGCCAAAATAAGAAAAGAAGCAAAAAGAACATGAAAAGCTTACCGTCGGAGAAATTGAGAGTTTTTTTCTAAGAATAATGTTCCGACAGGTAAGAAGAAGGTGTCAGGTCAGCCTAAAACCCTTCGTCAATAATCTCATCGCCCCCCTCAGTATGTTTTCAGGCCAAGAAAGTCCACAGTGGAAAAAACCCACCACATTTTTACCGATTTTAAGGCTGCATATGGCGGCAATATGCATATCTAGCTTTTGAATATCTGCCAAACTCGTTTTTCCATGCAGTATGACGATGGAGAACGCTCTCTGCTCCATCCAGGTCGGTAACGAACTCACCGAGACCTTTGATGTCAAAAAAGGACTTAGAAAAGATTGCCCAAAATTCAGTTCTGCTTTATGGCGCTGAAGGTTGGACTCTATCTAAAGCGGATAAAGAAATACTCGGCCGCTTCGAGATAAAATTCCTTCGTAAAATTGTTGGTCCAGTTTGCTTTGACGGGCTTCAACGACGAACTATACGCAGCAATCGTTTAATATGGGTAGAACATGTAGAGCAGATGGATACAAATATTCCGGTTCATAGAGTCTTTGTATCCTCGTTGATGGCGCGCACATTAGAAGAAAGCGTCAATCGACTTGGAGTGCGCAACTGAAGGCAGTAGCCTAAACCATTAACTTAATAAGGCAATTTCCTATTATCACTGTTTTACTGTTCCACCACCATCTAGACTACTTTTAATTGTAGATGACGACGTTTTGAATAAAAGAAGGATAAACGAAAAGTTATCATTTTGTAAGATTCTTAGGATGATTGTTTCTGGCTGCAATAAAGCGGTGATTGTAGATAGTAATTATAGCCTGTTGCCAGTATGAGGACATGTGATACGACCTTTATGCTTTTCCATTCCATCGTTTGGAGCAAGGATAGTATCCAATTTCAAAGATCTATGTGCATAGCTGGCCCCATTGTAGTATAGTCGAGTAATTACAAAAGCTTACCAAGAGCTTCGCACCAATTCTCTGCCTTACAACTTGTAAAAAATTCGTTTTTCGAGCCAAAAAAAACATGCCAAGGGTATACGTGTATATTTCGTGAATAAATTATAAGTACAGACAGTATTTAACTTTTAACCCTAAATCAAAAAAGAAAATGCTCTCCCAAGTGTCCATAAAATGTGCTTCGCGTCCTATTGTGCTTGAAAGTTCCTCTAAAACATTCCATCATAACGTCCAATTGGTATCAGTACAATGAAAAACAGAACAAAATTCCTTGTAACTAGCTTCCAATCATTGGGCACCGCATACGGCAGCAAAATCTGCGTAATCCTGTGCACCTCATGGGAGGCGCAAACGAAAATAAAACTCGTAATGATCATATTTAGCGTTGGAAAGCCCGGCAGTAGAACCAGCACTCCATGACGATCGGCTGCCAACCAAATGTGGTACTGGCAGATGAACAACTCCAATGAGATCCGTCCGAACCAAGCGAAAAACGTTGAATACCTCGTTCGTAGTATCCCCGATATATTCCTCAGAATAATGTACCCAATAATCGGGATGAACACAATGTACGAGTGAATCTCTTCGCAGTTCTGCTCGTTGCGGCAGAGAAAACTGAACGTGGTGTAGAATCCAACACCGATTATAGCCAACAGAGTGACTGTTAGCGAAGTTCGTCTAGCGAATAAGTTTCCATGATTGTTGTCATCGAAGATGCTGTACTTCTGCGCAATGTGGAAGCAGGCGGCGAAAATCATTCCAAACGTAACCGTGTAGCGGTCGATCTTCCACTGATACCACCATTCGTGAATGTCATCGTCTGTGGTCACGAACAGAGCCTTCCAGGGTCTTGTCACGAAGATTCGCTCGAAGAATACTTCAGACATAAACAGTATTGTAATGACACTCAGGCAACCAACGAACTTGCCCACCAGATAGAGGTAGTGGAGTGAGTTGCTTTCCACGCTCTGCGAGGTGATACGTGGTGGCAGCGACAGCAGAAAGTAAATGATGCAGACCCAGAACGAAAGCAGTGGCACGAAGTAGTAGAACTGGTATGGACGATTCATACAAAAGCACAGGACGATTGTCATGAAGTTGATGCGAAACATCACCTGGAAGAACCGAACCAAGCCCGAGTTCCCTGTCTGCCACATCTCTGTGAAGTGACTGTAGCCGGTGAGAAACAGATAGGCACTGATAAGCACCCGAATATGCATGTGAATTGGTAAGACTCGGTGCGCTCCAGTCATGTAGTAAATGAGGACAACACAGAGAATCCATCCTTTCAGTTCGTCCGTTTGGTCGCGGTTCAAGACCTTCGTAAAGCGGCTGTCTTCAGTGAAAAATAAGCCCAAGGCGAATACATAACCCACTGGGATCCAGAAACTGAACTCCGAATAGTACTTGTTCTCCTTCATGAAAAAGTTTGTGCGGTCACACAGGTAGAAATACGCGAGTATGATACCAAGAGTAGCCAACGCCACTACCGGCGTGGCGTAGTCCACTGGTAATGGCACAGACCCCGTGCTGCTGCTAATATTTTGATTCAGAGGCATGTACATGGTTTGGCCTCGCAGGTGCATGATCCAACGACGAGTGTACATTGCCACAACCAGCGCAAAACTGCAAGGGAATTCGTCAGTCTCAAATGAATAATATAAGAGCACAACACTTACCACACACCAAAGACAGCGTACGAGACAATCTGAAGGATCGTATACGGTTCTGCACTGCTACAGCACGTACCATCATTGTAGTTCATGTAATCATTGCAGTACATGTTCAGGATTATTTGAATGTCATGGCGCAGCCCCAGTGCACTCAGCTTATATCCATCTGTAGCACCATCCAGCAAGCCGCTAGCTATGTGCGACGAAGACTCCCACACATTCGCCGCCGAGTAACGAAAGACATCACGTGCGATCCTATTAAACTTATCAATGTCCTCGTTCTGCACAGCCTTCCAACTCTCGGCGAGTTTCTCCTCATTCACCCTGTCCTGCAGCTTCCACAGGACCTTGGACTTCTTGGCAATCAACTTGTCAAACGGAATCACCAGCCTCGTCAGATTCGAACTGTAAACTTTCAGCAAATCCGTGGTCACATTCCCACCCAGAAAGCCCTGATGAGTGAACCCAACGATAACAACCGACGGCGAAGGTGTATCCACCTCGAACTGAGCCAGTAACTCCAACAAACTACGCGACATCTCATCAGCATACACATAGATCGCCTTCATCTTCATCTTGGGATCCTCAAAGTCCGTGTTAGACTTCTGATCGGCCAGCAGCAACGATCCATTGTCATCGTCATTCGGATGGAGGTGGTTAATGAACGTCTGATAGAGCATACGCACACGAATGTCGCCAATGAAGACGAACTGATTCTTGTTGCCCCAGAAGTCCAGATAACGAAAACACCGCCTCGTGTCACTGCAATGAGTCATTGACTTGCGATAAAAATTACATTTTTTCGGTAATCTACAGATTATGTTACGTTTGGGAGTATTTATGCATCATACAGCCGTACGGCTGCCATTCTTTGTCTCCTTTGAAGCGCCCCTTCGACAGGAGCCAGTTGCACGAGTCGCTACCTAGTTGTTTGAGTTTTTCTACAGTGAATTACACTATTCATGGAGCAACACTCTTACCATATCGATAGTTCAGGATTCCGTGATAGGCCACAAAGCCGATGACTAATAGCAGGGCGACTTTCTTGGCATTTGTCGCATTTAGCTGCTGAATTAAATGCTCGGCCTTGGATTGATTCACTTCAGCACTCATTTTTGTTGATACTAATTGTTCGGAGAGGAGTTTTAACAAATTACATTTTTCACAGGCGAGACATTTGCGGTTTGATAGTGAAGAAACGAAAAATTTATTGCGGTTTGTTGTTTACAGACATATGACATTTGAACAGCTGACAATAGTGCAGTGAAGTGGAGAGTACAGGGCTGCGCAATTGGAGAATGAGGAGAGGAGAATGAATCTGAATGAAAGCGTCCAGGTAAAGTTGGCGTGCGTTTTGTAAACCACAGACTATAGGTCTGTTCCCGTACTTTCTGCACCAAAATTCGTAGATTGTGATAATTTTATTTTAATTTTTTGATACCCAAGGTATAAGGCATCTGACAGATTTCGTAAATCAGTGCAAAGAATCCTGCACTAAAATTCGTTGTATGGGGATATTTCTTATTCTCTCGTGAGGGCTCTCTTCTACGATAAACTACGAAACTTTTGCGTATTCGAACAAGATTTGGTGATAACGATAGCAGCATACTTCCAGTAGATAGTGCCAGTTTTATGACCCCATTTTCAACCAAAAATTTGCTGAAAGCGTTAAAAGCTAACAAAATACAAAATCCTTCATTACTGTGTCTGTACTCTTATTCCAGACAGCTACTCTATTCTAAACCAAAGCGCAGTTTCAAGAATCACACCACTTGTGAAAGATTATGTACCATGTTCTGTCGGGAGTACAAGATTATTCGTTTAAATGTCAAGAACATGGCAAGCAACTCGACCAATGTTCGTATTACGGGAATAACTTCCGCCTAATAACGCAGGCGCCTTGGCTCCGTGATTAATGCGTTGGGCTTTGGAGCAAGCGGTTAAGATTCGAATCCCAGCCATAACACCTAAAAGTTTTTTTCACGGCCCCACCTCTCGCGAGCGTCTGACAAACATCCGAGAGTACAACAGTCCTGAGAAAGCTTCTCAAATAACAAATTGCCCTTCGGATACGGCATTAAACAGAAGGCCCCTTCCAGTCGTGTAATGAACAAAACACGCACAACACGAATGGTTGTGAGAAGCAAGGTTCTGGTTTAACAACGCATTCGTCTGGATACAGAATACCCCATCAGTAGAAAAAAAAAATACGAAAACCTTCTTCCATTTCTCTTCCCCATGTCTAGCATTGGACAGTCAGATACACCCCCTTTAAAAAAAAAAACATAGTTAAAGCCACAACTCTCCAGTGTACCATCCCTGAGAAGCACTGACCATTTCCTCAAACCAGAACTACACCACAATCGGTTTCTCCCACTCCCACTACCCACTGGTTGATCTGCACACGTTTCCCCAAATTTCCCATTTCGTTTTCACCTCAGTTGAGGAATGTTCGCAATTCGGTGTGGTGGTGCTGTCGGTTTTCTTTTTAACTTCGTATTCTAGTTTGGTATTTACTTATATTTCTGTTCGTGTTTTTATGCAACTGGTGGAGTTTCCTTTTTTACTCGTATTTTCATTAAAACGTCCTATCCACCGTCCGTCGGCGGGATCAATCGACTGAGTGTGTAAATATGAAAGAGAAATGATAGTGGCTCTGATAAGGGAAATAATTGTAATAAAACGATTTTCCTTCGGTCGGATTGAATTGTAAATACAAGCAATTATGTGCATATCAGTGTTTGTCTAGCTTTCATTTGTTTAGCCAAAGGAAATCAATTGGATAACTATGTGGTTCTCGATTAAGGTGGGTACACTCGGCTCGGTATTGTTATTTTAATTATTCGCTCCCGTCTATCTGCAGCACACACGCTCTGACTATTAAGCTCGGAGATCTATTTTTAGACTCGCGACTGTTTATTTATATACATATGCATGTAGAATGCCCCGACAGTTCGTACACCAAGCCTCCTCGGCCGTCTTGTCGCTTTGTTTTCTAATAAAAAAAATTGTTTTGTCACGTTTTGTTGTCGTTTTTGGTTCTGATACAGTTTTGATATTTCGAGCGATTTTAAAGCACAATTAGTCAATTAAAGCTGGTTAGTGGTATGAGCTCCTAATTTGTTGCTAATCAGTGCTAAATGCGAGATATAAAAACCCGAAATGTTGTGTGTTTGGGCAAATAGTGAGGAGTTGGCTCTTGCGATGAGGTTAGGCGATGCTTATTGGGTTTGGCGAAGTAGCACCTAGCTAGCCACTAATTTTCAAAAGGTTGATTGAACCGGTAATTACCGGGTGTGATGCTATCTGAACAGTCGATCAACTGCTTGGATACACTACTATTGGATATATGTACGTACTATGTACTCACTTAGTTAGAATTTTTTAGTACCAGTTAGATTCAATTACCCCTTACCCCGCACCTTGTAGTTGAACTTTTACCTAAAATTTTTAAAGATCAGCAAGTATCACGTACTTCATCTACATCGGCTCTGCTATAACCTCGGAAAACAACACCTCAGCAGAAATAAGACGAAGAACTAAGGAGACTCTATATAAGACCCTGATCATCCCAGTCCTGCTTTATGGCGCTGTCTAAAGCGGATGAAGAGATCCTCAATCGCTTCGAGAGAAAGATTCTTCGTCTAATTTTCGGTCCCGTTTGCATTGAACGTCTTTGGAGAAGGTGATTCAACGGCGAACTATACGAGCTGTAAAGCGACATCGACTTTTACCAAACAACCTTAAGCGTAAGAAAATATAGTTGAACGTGCCAGGAAATTCCTGACTGCCCTATATGTATGCAAAAAAGCTGTAGGTTCCACGTGGGGCCTACGGCCCAGCATCATGCACTGGCTGTGCACGTCGGTAGTAAAACCGTTTATCATGTATGGGGCATTGGTTTGGTGGCCCGCTCTGGAGAAACATTCCAATTTAGCCAAAATGGAAAAAACTCAAAGAGTCGATTGCCTCAACATTACAGGTGCACTGAAAACCTCCCTTACGGCCGCGCTCCCTTTACTCGTAGACATCGTCGGAAAGAAACTGGCTGCCTGCTCGGCAATCAGGCTGAGAAGCTCTATTCAATGGAAGCAGCAATCAACAGGACATGCCAGCATACTATTGACGTATCGTCATCTCCATCAGGTCACCGACCACCTGCCCGCCGAACACAGTTTCAACAATGGCAACAAAGGCTTGCAACCAAACAGAACCGAATGAATGAACGTGAGATCCTGTACAACGAATTGCTGTCAATTTTTACGGATGGATCCAAAACTGACAACGGAGTGGGAGCCGGAGTTTTCTCAGAGGACTTAGGCATCCACCTCTCCTTCAACCTCCCACACTATTGCAGCGTATTTCAAGCCGAAATCTATGCCATCCGTCAAGCAGCTGACTGGCTCGCCTTAGGTGGCGCGCACAAGCAGAAAGGGACCTCAACCGACTTGGAGTGCGCAGCTAGCGGCAGTTAGCTAAGGACCGGGCTAACTGGAGAGGGTTGTGGGCGAGGCCACCTAAAGTAAGTAAGTATTTCGTTCGCCAACCATGTCCTGGAACCTGATTACGAATACTTCTCCGGTATGAGTAACTGTCCTCAAACGTCCCTAATGTCTGTGAGATTCTGGCTTTGTTTTGAAACTACGTTCATGCTATTATGTGTGGAATACCACATCATTCAAATGGCCGCCTCGACTTCACTGGCAATGCTTAAAGCAGTCGGTCCAATATCTGCGGTGTTATTCCGGCAATAACGTCTCGAATGTTGGCCTCGAACTCATCCAAAGTGGCTGGCTTGTTAGCGTAATTGATGAACGCTCGCCGTGAGATGAATCAGTCGCCAAATTTTTCCTCAAAAAAATAAAAACTGGGCGTCGTACCTCTGTGGAACCGGAGCTCCGATATATCGATGTTGTCGAGCTCTGGATTATTGACGAAAACGGTGTCTGCTTCCTCATTTCGAAAGAAAGAAGGTCCTATGATGCCGCCATGCCACACCACACAGTCAATATTTGTGAATGCATTGATGCTTGGCCGAACACTTGTGGGTTGTGTTCGCTCCAGTACTGGCAATTCAGCTTGTTGACATAGGCGCTGATCCAAAAATAGCCCTCGTTTGAGAAGATAAATTTTTGGCCAAAATTCGGATATCCGGCCAACATTTCCGGCACCTAATCAGCGAATTCACGGCGTTGTCTATGGCAGAATCTTATACGGATCGAAATCCAACCGCAAAATAAGTCGGGTCTCAGGAGATACCCAATCTAGTTGATCGGCACCGAATCCACATTTCTGGTTCTTCCTCGATACAGGCCGCTACGCCCTCAGGTTGGTGGCTTAAGATTCAAAAGGGTACTTAAATTTTTCCGTCGTTGGCCCACATGATCAACAAGCGTAAAAAGTTCCATGATGGAACCTTATTTCTCAGTTTCTAAACTCTCCTCCATACCCAAACTCTTCGGAAGCATCATCTATGCTTTCAAGTACTCTATGCGCATTCATACTCTAAGATGATGAAGAAATCGACGCCATTCTCGAAGCTGACTTGAATAATTTTTCAACGTTGTGCCAAGAAATTCCTTGAGCTTAATGTAATACAATGTCGAGGTAAATGTCTTCCACCATTCCCTGATCATATTTCATCGGTGACCACCTTGTCCCACCCGTCTCCCTTCCAAGCGATTTGGGTGCCATCTGTGACCAATTCAATGCTCGGTTTCGTAAAACGCTGCTGTAAGGAATTCTGTAACCCCTATGTCACTAAACCTTTTTACATCAGGCCCTTCTTTGTAAGACCTATTCTTGAATATGTTTCCGAAGTGTGGTCTCCCCACCACGACATCCATTTTTCCTACGGGCCTCCAGTAAAATGATTTACTCTCATATGAGGGTTGGTTAGGATTTATCAACTTACATTCTCTCGAAGAACGCCGAGTAGTTTCCTTCTCTTCTTCTCTCATAAAGCTTCTACAAAAGCCATTTGCGAACAGCCCCAGTCTAATAGCGTGCCTGGCAATAACGCAGTTCCTCTTTATGACTCCTAATCACGATGAGCGACGTTTATTGTCCAATCAGATAGTATACGAATAGTTAACTTGATACTATTGAACTTAAAGAGCAGTTTAACTGATTCCATGGATCTAATCGCAACTGCATTGTTAATAAAAATGGTGATATCTCGATTAGATATTCCTTTATACCTCACTCACGACATGTGTTTCTTCATTCCGATTCTGTTTTAAATCCGTCTGTGTAGCATAGGGATGTCCGGAACTTAGACTAGGCCCCTGAGATCTACCCTCTATGCCAGTGGCTGCACACATTTCCACTCGCTTCCTACAGACATCTAAAGGTCGCAAGTGAAATAGAATCTCCAGAGCCATTGCAGTATGTACATACCCTTGCACCGAGCCAATATAAAGTCGTCAAACAGCTCTCTTCAAGAGTTGTCCACCTGGCCATCACGCCATAGGTCAGGCCTGATGAGGGATACATAGAGTAATTAGTTGCTGTAGTCCCTATTTATTTAATATCGCTTTTTCTACAGAGTTAGAGTGGCTTTCTTTAAACGTTCTTGGATATTGGGCTATGAGATCCCGATATCTACAATTGCCAAGCTAGTGCCATATGAGAAATTCTTCATTCTTCATTGTTCTAGCCTTCCACATCTGACAAGTTTGCTTATCTTTATCTCACTTATTTGGAAGCATGACTGTCAGAATGTCACAAATAAACAAAATATTTACAGAATGCCAGAACTCAGTCGCGAATCTATGTACATAACTAGAGCATGTTGTTTTAAGAAATCAGCTTGATAAGAACGGAATAACAAATACCCGAGTATGACGACAACTGAGATTATCAACTCTACCAACCAATTTGCATAGCTAAACACTAGAATGACGTCCATTTCCATATTAGGTAGGAGATTTCTCCCCAAATATTGAAGTTGCAATTAGTAAATACAGAATATTTGGCGCAACAGGTTCATGGGACACAGTGCCTGGTACCTGTTCTGTGTATTTTTCACACTAATATCTTTCACTGCCAGTGACCAGAGCCATCGTTGGGTACTTGATTTACTTAATCCAACTGTTCACCTTGTGAGATACCCAACAATGTGACCAACACCATTTTTCTCACGTAGAACTTTCTGAAGTCCCCTTGATCAGCACTTCTACGTGATACTCCTATAGCCACCACATGCTGCTTCTTGTTGCATAGGATCTCTTTAGATCTCCATATCCTCTCTGCTTAAAAACTTTTTGAGAATGTGCGGCAGTATAAGATAGTCTGCGACCTCACCTTCATATGAGGTGATTGCACAGAAGGCAGCTTACGTGTAGTCGGATATACAGGCCAGACCCATTAACCGAATACCTTTCGTCGTATCCCAGTCCCATTCGTAATCGTCCTCCTCCTTAAATTCTGGCTCGTAGGATGCCACTTTAATCCAATTGCTGAGTTTCGTGCAGTAGGCCTTTAGAATCTGCCTTCAGTTCTTTTCCTGTTTGTGGAATTAACATCTTGCGCACCCACACCATGCAACGCGTTCCAGTCCTTAACGTTCTTTAAGCACTCTTCTCATTGCTTGGCTTCTTCTAGGTACAACCTGGATTTGTTGCTTCGCGTCTTTCTCCACATGTAGTCTACACCCACTTCCAAGTCCCGTCTCCATGGAAAGATTGTATCGTGCTGATTGCACAAAAAAACTTCATTTGTTTGTCTTCTCCTCATAAACCCCACCTCTGGCATAAAAAACCGAGCTAAACTTCCACTCAATAGCACCAAAAGCTCTGTTCTATCCTTTAATTAGTTCCTTTCCAGTTGAAGTACTTCTGTTTAACCCTCATTTTTATTATAAACCGAACACTTGAGCAGAATAAATGTTTGATTGATAAACACAGCAAGTGCTGTCTGCCATTGTTGGCTAAACAAATGTTTACCATAAAAATTATTACCCATCACCCACAAAAGTGTACACAAATTAGCGGCTATAAAATATCACTTTCAATGAGGATACCTGCCCCACACAGACTGAAACTGGTGTAGGGGATGAAGGACCGAGTAATAAAGCCATGCGGTGGGCTGGGTGGCGTGTGTTTGATTTCTAATTAAAACTTTTTGTTTTCTTTTTATACTTTTAGTCGCTGAATAAAGCAATCTTTATATGGCTATGCGTATGTTGTGCCGTAATCCAACGTGTAGTACCCGAAGAGGATATTCAGCCAGAACAAGTGCCGCAACAACAACCTCCCCAATCACCGTCGACATCTTCGTCAACCGAAAACCCTATCGAGAAGGCGACCGATTATAAGAAGTCATGTTTCTACGCAGAACCAGAAATATGCCAGCAGTGGGGCAATGGAACCTCATCAGAGTCGTGTCAGTGTCGCTTGCACCCGGTCGTCCCGAACTCATGGGTGTGCTGTAATGTTACAGATTTCTCAATGATCTCATCGTGCAGCAAGACCAATGGATGGGTTAATCTGCATATTCGTAATGCAACATTACGATCGCTCGACATATCACACTCGACATTTCAGAAACTGGAATCCTTGGCCATAACCGATGGCAACATCACAAGGATTACCAATATGCTGTCTCGAGTTGCCAGCGTCAAGTGCCTTAATGTGTCAAATAACAATTTGTCGGAAATATTCAATCGTGCTTTTAGTGTCCAAAACTTTCAAGTCCTCGACATATCCAGCAATAATTTGTCGCGGATTCCGAATCTGAATTCTCACCAGAATTTGACTGTCAATATCGGGTAAGGATTGACCATGTGCTGGCTTGAAGGTTATTCTAATCTTCTTTTTTCTTCCATTTTAGTGGTAACAAGCGGATGTTATGTGATTCTCTACTTGAGTCGATACTTCGTAGTTCGTTCAAATTTGTCGATCCGGATACAACGTACTGCCTTCTGAATCAAACGTATAATTGGTTTAATTCGACTGACTACGTGCCCATACGCCAGCTGGAGCGTTGGAAAAGACTACACTCAGAATGTCCCAAAATACCTGGCTATGGGAACTGTACGTGTGACGCGGAACAAATGGTTTTCGCGGTAAGTAAGGTATTGAAAACGTATGACTTGGCAAAAAAAAACCGAAGAGAATCTTTATAGTCGAATCTCATTAGATGCTTTGTTTAACTTCCGTTTTTTTAATTTTACAGACCAAGAACGATAAGCCACATCTATTATTCACTGCTAAAGTGGACTGCTCCAACTTGGGTTTGATTGAATTGCCACCAAAACTACCCGACAACACGATATTTCTAAATGTTTCCAACAATAATGTAAGGCGCAGACAAATTACGAAGGCAAGAATGATAAGACGACCTTTTCTCTTTCACAGATTACCAGTATTGGAAACCACTTTCATTCGAATCCTACTTACAGGAATATTCTCAAATTCGACGCTGACCAGAATCAGATCTCGTCCATGTATGAGCTTGAGGGTACCAAGTTTATGGAAGTGTTTCAAAAGTTTTACTTAAGGAAGAACGCTATTAATAAGGTAAGGTGGACTAACTGCTATCTTCAATAGTCCTATTCCATGTCATTTTATAGATCTCTGTCGTAAATTATGGGAAGAATTGGTTACCTTCTTCCAAGGTTTCTAGTCGCTTTCAACCCAAATTCTTAAATATTTTTTAGAAAAGAGCTGGTTGTTTGGCTCCAGTTCCTCTTCGAATGACGATCGTGACGATCTCCTTGAGAAACAAACGGCCTTAGGCGTAAAAAAAAGCACAATTCAAAGAAGACACAATAATTCCTGATATAACCAGGAGAAGGCTATCTTCATCGCTATTATTTCCCCTAAACGCTAGTGTTCTGTGAAGTGGAAATAAATCCTCCGTCTAGCTACCTTCCCAAACGCTGAAGGTGCTTTTAATAACTTACCACCGAATCGAATCATGAAACTCTGATCCAACTGGGTGTGGAAGACTTCATTAGCAACTAGTTGGTGACTAGAATTATTCAACCGACCCTGGGTCTATTAGCCGGAAACATTCGACAAAAGGTTGGTTTTATCAATGTACAGCTGTAGCCTATTCTGTCCTACGGATCGGTAGTCTGATCAGCATCAAACCTATCAACAAGGTGCAAAGAACTGCGGCTGTAGGCGCAACGGGGGCCATGAGGACATGCCGCACAGAAGCGTTAAACGTTGTATTGTACCTTTTACCACTCGCCCTCCAAATTATGTTGTAATTTGTAATCATCATGCAGTACAGGCAGATTAAGACAAACAGTATGCTGATGTACCAAACCTTATGGTCACAAAAGCACCCTGTATCTGTTACAACCGAATATACAACCCTCAGAGTGAACTTCAGAAATGACAGCCGTCAGGTGCCACACCCAGTAGTACCATAGCCATCTTCATTGAAAGCCAGATAGCTATCCTGGCTATTGTTTCGGGCACTACATGTAAAAAACTCCAAAAAAGAACTTTCCTCTTTGGCTGATCGGTTTAACATCAGATTCCTTTGGATCCCGGGTCATAGTAAAGACGATGGAAATAAACGAGCGGATAAACTAGCAAGGTTGGGATCTGCCTCGAATAGCTCCCTGGCTGGGGATCCTTAAGAGTAGATTTTTGTATCTATTACAAGCTGATAGTAGATGCTATGGGGCGCTGTGTCATATCTAGGCCCACACATTACTGAAGCAGAACACAACAACCGGACGGATATTGCTAAAGTTCTGGCAGTAACTACTAGCCACTGACCCATCGGAATCCATTCGCCAGAATAGGTATTCCCTTTAATGTACATTGCGCCAGTTGGAATACCCCAAACGAAATAGAAACAATTCTACATTTCCTATACAAAAGTCCAGCTCTAGGTAAGGCCAAACAGCCCACAATAGGCAAACACTAGTGGTGTCCCAAACAGTGTGGATTTGAATAAATGCGATTCATCAAATAGTAGTCAACACCATTCGATCACAAGAGTCGTGGTACTAAAACCTATCTAAAATGTTTTAGAACAGCTTGCTGACACAACCAAGTACTTGGACTCAGCTTCGTTAAAATATTCGTGATTGTCCCCAAAGCTTTAGCGTCGATTACATAACTTAAAAATACACATTTACACACGAGTTTGATTAATTTTTATAATACAATTCTTTCAACAGATTCCTGAATATCTCCTGTCCAATGCGTTGGACAATAATCCAAACGGGCGTGCAATATATCTCGGCGGCAACGAGCTAAACTGCGACTGTAACTCAGCAAAGGTTCTTAAGGTAAAACTCTTATTTACAATAAAACTGCAAATAAATCTATACGCCTACGTCTTCTTTTTTGTCCTTTCAGCTCTGGCTTCTTGCAAGACATTTAAACATCCCCGACTACTATCAAATCCTCTGCCGCAACATGCCACAGAAGGTGATCGAACTACAGGAAATCAAACTATGTCAATCGCCACACGATTGGACTGATTACATTTACTATCTAATTGCGTTGGAAGTGATTTTACTCTTCGCTCTTATAATGAAAGTCTCCTACGACTACTGGGTGTTCAAAACAGCCGGTTACTTGCCATGGCCAGCTAGCAAAATGCCAAAACTGCCATGCGACTGGCTATGTGAATCCTAAAGAATAACGATTTTATGTCCTCAAATGTGATGTTAACTCTTAACAAGTGCCTATGAAACATATATTTTGTAGTTTTTAAGTGAATGTTTTGGACGGTGTGTAACTTTTAGTGTCTTTAAAGGAAAAAACAAAATCGTCAATTGTTTTACATAAAATAAACACAAATATTTTTTATTTATTTACACGTTACTTCTTTATTTTGTGTTTTAGTTTCTTTTGTTTGTTGTTTTGTGGTTGTTTTTTAGGCGAGTCATCTTCGTTTAGCAAGTTTTTCAGGGCCTTGTTCCTCTTTTTATTCTGAGCCTTCTGGGACGATTTATTCGCTGGTTCATCAGCACTCGGGCGGCGTTTGACGAACTCTCCCATCTTGCTTAGCTTTCTTTTTCTGCGCTCTTCGAATTTCGGATCTGTTGAGATGACATCACGCTTGGGTGCATTGTTGGCTAGCTGTTTCTTGTCAGATTTCTTAGGTTTCTTCAGCTTCAGCATGTAGTCGGGAACTGTTCCGCCAGAGTTTTTGATTATCTGTGCAATGCTGGAAAAGGAGTTACACAATGATTATGAGTTGCAAAGTGAAGAGGGTGTTGAATGTACCTTCTTAAGTTGGTAGTGTCGTTTTGGGTAAAGAATGTGATGGCACGACCCGGACGACCGGCTCTGCCAGTCCGACCTATCCGATGAATGTAGGAAATCGTTGTTGGTGGAAAATCATAGTTTATAACTAGATTAACGCCTTTGAAATCGATGCCCCGGCCCATCAATTCTGTACAAATTAGAACCCAAATATGACCCTCGCGAAAGGCCCGTACAACGTTGTCTCGCTGCTGTTGTGTTCGGTCTGCGTGGATGACGTCTAC
Source organism: Xylota segnis (assembly GCA_963583995.1). Taxonomy (NCBI): domain Eukaryota; kingdom Metazoa; phylum Arthropoda; class Insecta; order Diptera; family Syrphidae; genus Xylota; species Xylota segnis. The sequence continues at coordinate 26,303,466 of OY757237.1, forward strand.
GTTGATTCCATCATAAAGTAGTTCATCAAATAGTTGCTTAGCACGGTCCTACAAATTAGATTATGGATTAGATGTGCTTGATGAACGTGGTTAAGAGCTTGAAAGACAACACGGTCAACTCCTTTAGAACATCGGTTGCTACCTGAAGAAACCCATCAACAGAAGCGATGGCATTCTTCAAACTAACTAGTGCTCTAGAGATAGTTGAGCTCGCAATATTAGTGAAACAGATAACCAATCGTGTTGGCTTGATCTCGGATAGACAAACCAACAAGAAATAAACACAAACCGACTTACCTTACTCTGCACAAATATCAACACAGGCGGCTTTAAGCCCGTTCGCACCAGATCCCTCACAGCAATCAATTTACCAGATTCTGATCCAACAAACAGCAACTCTTGATTAACCAATTCCGTTGCGGAATTTTGTTGTCCAATTGTGACTCGAGCCAATCCCTTTAAATGCTTCAATGCCCACTTCGCAACAGGAACAGTGTAAGTAGCACTAAACAATGCAAGTTTCTTTGTTGGACTTGTACACGCTGCTAGAATATCATCGAACTGCTCTTTGAAACTGTTTTGACCCTCTTCCAACATCTTGTCGGCTTCATCAATCACAAACCATTCAATGCTGCAAAAGTAAAGTTTACAAATACCCCATCGTTACATGCATTCAAATGCAAAACTAACCACTTTAAGTCCAAGACCGGAGGTTCCTGTTGTAGTAAATATCGAACTCGATTCGGTGTCGATATTAGGATATCATACTTTTTACTACTCTTCGGACCGAATTTCTGTTCGGCTTGATTCACCTTGCTAATGACATGTATCTTAAGTGCAGTTTTCTCGGACAACCTCATACATTCACGGTAGATTTGTTGAGCAAGCTCCCGCGTGGGGGCCAGAATAAGCGCTCGAAATCCGTCTTTTTTCGGTGCCCTGAGGTCGTTGATGATTGGTGTTAGAAACGCTATGGTTTTGCCAGAACCGGTTGGAGCACATGCCATTAGTGGACGATTCTAAACAAATGAAATGTGTACATATATTAAGAGTCAGCGAAAATGTTACTTATTATTCAAACCTTCAACATAATGGGTATCGCCTGCATTTGAATGGCTGTTGGTGTTGGATACTTGCATGATGCCAAGTTATTAACAAGCTTCGGCAAGACTTTGTACTCAGTTTCCAATTCTTCAAAGGTTGTTATTGGCGCTGGTATATTCTTACCGATTACAGATATTTTGTTCGCCTTTCGAAGGTTTGCGATCTGAAATGGTTATCAAGTTTTTAAGGTTAGTATCACATATGAATGACTGAAAACGAAGTAATGAATTTTATTTGACGCAGGCACTACAGGCCCTCCGTAGACAATCTAAGCTTAAATACTAAAGACAAACTTACGAACTGTCGAGAGAAGGGGAGAGATGGGGGACTGTGGCTTTATGGAATTAAGGCCATGGTTGGTTGGTTGGTTGGTTTAGACCGGGTATGCTCTTAGACCAGCGAAGGTCCATTGTGCTGGCGTTTAGTAAGGTGGGTGGGTCATCCTCTTACTTGAGGCGATACTGAAGGTTGTTACGAAGAGTTGCTCTGCTGCAATGAATTTCAAACAAGTGTTCCACGTTGTTGGCCAAACAAAGCATTCTAGGCTAAGGTGCGTTATAACCATAGTTGATGCGAAACCTAAGGCTACGGGGTTTTCTATTAAATGAGACCAATGCACGAAGCGGGGACAGTCAGTGTGACCAGTTGCAGGAATAGGAGGTCGACATTTTCGCGACGAATTTCCAGGGACTGAATATTCGAAGTAAAGAATTCTTTATTATAAAAATAGAAAATTAAGAAAAGAAATAAATGTTTTTTTATTTTTATTTATTGGCTAACACTTGAAGCAACTGATCCAGCTTATCTTTAATGTCGTTTTGGATCCTATTGTTTTTCTCTATCAACTTAAGTTTTTTTTCTTCGATTTGTGAATCTTCACAGCTTCACAGATCGAGAATTGACCTCCAGGAGAAACCGAGAAGGGCAAAACATTGGATGGGTCTGACAAAGGTGGTGTAGGGTAACGTAGGGGTCTGAAAAATCCTTAGACCAACGTTTCACAAAACCAAGCTAAGAATTGGTTCTACTTATAATGTTGAACTTTAAACCATGTAAACGAAACGAATGAAAGTTCAATGAATCAAAGCGGAGTCTGAGCGCTTCTGCCGGGCACTGTGTCCGGGCATCATCAACGCATGTTCATTCTCCACATGCCTATCTTTCAGATTTTTTTTTATTTACAAGATTTGCTGCGACTTCACGTGAAGAGGGATATAACAGAGAACTCTGTTCTCTTGCTCATGATCATGACACAATTTCTGAGTGCGAGCTCGGCACGAAGGGATGCAAGAAGCTGAAGTCTGGGTACTGGTATCAAGTGCTGTGTGACCAGACTTGCATAACTACTAAATAGCAGCCCTCGCTATCATAATGAAGTTCATAGCGGCAGCTTCAGGTAGTGCATGGAACTATACATTATGTTCTCGTTATTCTCGGAGTTTGTAAGACGCATAATAGGCATGAATGTGAAACAGTAGACCTTGGTCTGCTCTTGACCTGTTGTGCCAAAATGTAATCTAGAAAAACACTTACCCGTTCTTCTATTTGTACTCGTTTCTTTTCTTCCAAAGTCATGACCGTCTTTATCTTTTTCGACTCTCCAGTAAAAGACGTTCCTTCCAAGAGTATCAACTGGTCCTCCTGGGGAGATTCAAGACTGTCCTCCTCCTCTTCGCTGAGTTTTTCTTCTTTAACATCACTTGGAGGTTCCTCTTTGACTACTGGTGCCTAAAAAACTAAATTTTTGAGAATACAATCTTTGATGAACAAACATTAACTTACTGGGTTTTGACGTTCTCTCTTTTTGGAAAAATGTGCACCATTAGTCAGTTGCCGAAATAAGTCAAACGAATCCATAATTACTTTCCTTTTAATTCACGAATGTTTCGCTTAAAAACCAAAACAAATCTCAACTTTATTCTGCACGTGTACTTTTCAAAACAAACGAAATGACAGTCGGTAATCAACTCTACTGTCATGATGTAGTAGATTAGAACTCACGTTTCAGAAACTAATCCTCTGAACTGCGAGATTTTTTGTGATTGGGGTTGTAATTGTGACTAAAGTCAGGAGTAAGATTATTCTTGTTTTGTTTAATCAAACTTATAACAGTATTATCCTATCGTGCTGAAATAGTAGAATTTGTCATCAAATACTTCAGGTACAGGGTTTAAGTAGAAGAAAATAACTATAAAATCAATCAAGGTCAGAATCAGACCTATTCACTCGGCCTATATAGTCTTCGTGGGTTGTTATATACAAGTTTAGGTCCATCTCCGTTCCGACGTCAATTCTCGGGTCCAAATTTTCTACCCTAACGAGTACAAAGCTCAACTGAACAAACGACGAAGTCAAATGAAAGGAAAAATGGAGTCGCCAGCAATTTAGCCCACCGGGGATACTGTTTTCCATCTCACTCGAGCTCATCTCCTTTTTCTTTTAGTGAGTCGCGACTTATGGAGCTGCATGTCATAACGGACAGATTCAAGCGCTCTATACCGGATAGTCTTCAAATCCTCCCGGTGGAACTGGGCTGGAGGAAAACTTTACCTTAGTAAGCCTGCACAAGTGACAATGAATCACAAACAACTTGGAGGAACACGAAAAGTTCGTTGGTCTGGAGCTAGGTCAACCTTAATCTATGAGTGTGATCACAGATAGTTCTTCTTCAATCGGTTGGTCAGTTGTTTTCGGGACAATAAGATGGAGGGGTAGAAAGACGGAACACATAAACTATCTCTAAAGTGAGAAGTTATCAGCGAGACTTGTAGAACAAGTAGCGATATCTCAAATCGAAAATTCCAGTGAAATCGTTAAAACTGAGGTTTGCTTTTGATACTCCAATGAACCTATTATTTCCAGTGTATTGTATTCTGTAAAATGCAACAATTTAACTTAATTGTTTTCTTCAATTGTCAATTTATAAACAAATTACGCAGTATTTAAGGTTTAAGGTTAGAAAACCTACTGAATGCTCCCACATCCTTATCATGAAGCAAATATCCGTCTCTGAACTCACTCCGTCATCTTTTACTTTTGCAAACAACACCAACGAATACACAGCTGACTGATTGCATTTCTGTCGTTTTATTTTATTTATATACCGAGACGCCGTGGAAGTTGTTGTGTATTGGATCGAGGAATTCCACCTTTTGGAAAACTTTACAGCAAAAATGAGTTTGTTAAGCCTCCCACGAGTGAAAAAACCTTTAGAATCACCTAAAAATCAGGAGGAACCGAAAGCGGTAAATAAACTTAAAATGATTTCCAAGAAAAAATAATGTTTAAACTCGTAAATATGTTTTGCGTAGGAAGTTGTGGTGAAACAAGAGCCGTTAGCCGCAGCCATAAAGGAAGAGCCAAACAGTAGCGGTGAGTTTCTGCCACCCATAGTAAAAAAGGAACCTCTGCCTGCCCAGTCTGTTGAGAAAAAGCGTTTATCACCCACCGAAGAAATTGAATGCCCTTTGAAAACTACTAGGAAATCCGTGTGCACTATAGCGAAGAAGAGAACGTCCAACTTTCGCCCTTGGCACGGTTCCAGACATAGACGCAGAAGAGGTTCGCCGAGGATACCGGATTTCGAAAAGGCGGTTCGTGTCCACGCTCTCCTTGCAGCTAGAGACCCCGACTCTCTTTCCAACAAGGAGTTGGATACTCTGACCTGGGCTGAGAGCGTCATCGTGAAAGAAACTTTCAGACGGAATAAGAATGTTGCAATCGATTGCAATGAAGCTGACTTTTGCGATACTCCGGACAGCGTCCCGTGTGAAGAATTGATGGAGGACAATGATCTCATTTGCTCGTCGGAAGTAGAGGAAAGTCAAAGTATACCAGCTCCGAGGGTGAATTTGCGCGAACTTGCCGATACATTGGAGTTGGCCGTAGTAGACTTCGGTAAGCCCGGTGGTCGGTATTCATTTGAAAATGGATTATTGATTGAGAATGCCCTGGGCAAGGCAGTCATTGAGCATGTATTAAAAAACGTACTCATTCCCTGTCCCAGATTCGGAAGGGCATGTTGGCATGATGGAGTCATTGTGTTGGACTGCAAGGACCAACTTTCTTACGAATTTGCAAAAACTGCAGTCAGCGAAATGAAACTATGGAAACGGTCCATTCTCAGGGCTATAACACCGGAAAAAATACCATTCATGTCCAAGGGTCGGCTGTACATTCCTGATTTTGGAATACGTCAAGACGAACTGCTCGACGTGTTGCGATCGCAGAATCCTTCAGTTAATATGACTAAGTGGAGGGTTCTGGAAGAAGACGATTTCTTTAAAAGCGGTTTGAAAAGATTCACACTATTGATGCCGGATCCACCAATAGTTTTGTTGGAACATAAACGAATGAAGCTGTTCTTTGGAGCCGCCGAGGTTACACTCAAGCTTCTCGTGTGCAATTGGCCAGACGAAATTTGACAATCGATCTCTAATGTGCGTCAGACACCCATAAATGTACTTTAAAATATAACTACTCCACAGTGTACCTAAATGTTGATCTAAATTTTTTTAAATTGGGTGAATGCTCGAACAAGCCCTGAATGAATTCTTAAATGTAAATGGTTAGCTATTCCAAAGATGTTGTCGTTCTGCTATTTTGAATGTTCCTCCAAATACTAAGCAAGAAACTTAAGTGTATATTTTTTACTATTAAAACATCACGATGGCGCGCTCATAGAATGGAAGCTATCAAACCTTATACTGGCGATACTTTTGTAATTCATTCCTGCATTTAATGACGGAAAAGATGTCCTTCTATCGTCAAGTTTTGTATTTTTACTTTATTGTTTTCTTTCTATGTGAATATAAGGTAATAATTTGTTGTAAAATTATGGAATTAAGAAGTGAAAATAATAAAATAAGTTACTTACGTGTCAGAACTTGTTTATTTTATTTAAATTCAAACTATTTTTAAGAGTTTTGGTGTGCTTCACATAAGCTTTGCGTACGACGGACGGACGAACGCATGCGTCGGAAAAAGGGGGCAGAATATGGTAACTAACAAAAGCTCCAGCGCAGAACAAGAGCGGCAAGGGAAGAAGAACGCCCAAATGTTTATTAGGAGTGCCAAGCGGCTGGAAGCTGGCTTTAAGTCCGGAACCCAGGCTCTTCGAAACAGTGAAGGAAACTTAGTCACCAAGGCGCAGGGAGCACTTCCAGCAACTGCTTAATGCCATCAGGTAGAGAAAGGTATAGGACAAGAAGAGAACTTACATGCAGTAAATAATGAAGTCATCCCCCGCCCTGTAATAAAGAGGTTTGCTCGGCTATCAAAAAGCTGAAAAACAAAAAATCTTCTGATGGTCTACCAGTGAAGCTTTCAAAAATCTTGGTAATGTTTTGGTAGGATGCACTCAAGCATTAAACCAAGTATGGGTTGATGAAGTCATGCCTGATTATATGTCTTGTAAGAACTATCGAAGCATATCCCTGCTCAATGTGGCATATAAGATCCTACTCAACATATTGTGTGAACGTCTGAAACATTTTTCCATCACACTAATCGGCAAGTACCTTCTGATGTGGCTTCCGGTTCGGTAACTCAATGTTCACACTAAAAGAAATCCTGCAAAAGACCAACGAATTTCAATTCGAGGCTCGCCATTTCGTCTTAAGCTCTACAAGACGATGGTCGCATTCGGAATCCCAGCAAAACTGATCCAGCTGTACCCCGTGACGCTGGAAAACACCGGATTTTGCCGAGGAGATGTGCTGTCGTGTGATTTTTCCAATCTCGCGCTGGAACAGATAGTGCGCAGGGCAGGATTTAACATGGAAGGCATGTTCTACTACTATATGGATCGAGTGATGGGCGACAAGCAGGAAAACAGAGCAGATTTTGGGCAGTTTCGATAGAAAAATTCTCGTCCAATTTTCTGTCCCGTATGCGAAGAAATGGAGGAGAAAATATAACCGCAAACTCTATGAGCTGTACCAAGATGTGTATGTGGTCCAAAAACCAAAACACACCGACTACACTTACTCGGTCACATCGAGAGTAAGGATAATAAAGCTCCATAGCCCCAAGGTTCAAGACGACAAGGAAGACCGAACCCCTGTTTTGGGGATCAAACAACTGCACGAAGTGTGCCCGTGATCGAAGGGGCGTGGAAGGGTCCCGTCTTTCAGGCCGAGACTCTTCACTAAGTAAATTAAAAAAAAAACTTTCTCCATCACGCCTGAAGATAGGAAAAAAGCTGGATGTATTAAAGTGTATCTAGGTTGCAATGCCAATGTACGTACTTGCTCCCAATCGTCCAATATTTCGAAAATGCTTAGAAGTAACATGTCACACTTACATCCAACGTTGTAAAATCAACATTCATGAACAATTGGTCTCGCTTTTATTGTAGAACGAACAAACTTTTAAACTTTGCCTGGTAGCAACGTCCATATTTCCAAAAAAATGAATTTCCTTTAATTCAAGTAGCCATCTGCTACCATCATGGAATGCTCTGTTGCTTATGAAGATCACATTTCAAGGTTCAAACGCAACATTCGTAGCTTGGCTTGTATATCTTCGACATATTTTATACAACATTCCCATACACTGCTTTTTCGATTCGTCTGGCTATATCTTCTTTTCACTTTCACTATCAACCAAGATTTCAAAACCTTCATTGCAGAAATCCGTTATTAGAAAAGTAGGTTTAAAAATAAAATACCAACTCTCCAAGCTCTCTGGATACAGCCTCTGTTCTATTACATTTTAAAATCAATATTTTGCAATTTCTTGAATAGACAGCTGAAACTTTTCCTTGAGTGACACTAAATTTGTTTGCAATTTTCCGAAAAAGCTTTCCGCCTTTGTGAAGGTATAATCTAAAATCCTTAAAGGTTTTCAGTTTAAAAATACTTTGAACATATAATATTAATAACAATGGAGGCGTTTGATGTATTTAACGTTTTAGAAAGGGAATTACTGCCTCCGAAGAAGAGGAAACAACTTGTGGTAAGGTTTTCCAAAACTAACTCAACATCCTCATTAGAAAACTATGTATGTTGGTTATTTCCAGTCCACGGAGACTCAAGTCTCCATGTCTAGTATGCCCGTGCCTGTGATTTTTATTAAAGAGGAACCAAAAGATAGTACCGATGGTGTTGTTTTTGTCTCAGCTACAGCTGGCATTAAAGAAGAACCTGTGGAACCGAAAGTAGAAAAAAATTCCGATGAAGAAGATGAAGACGAAGCAGAGGAAGATGTAAGTAGAATGTATAGCTTACTTTGAGTAGAGTATATGCGTTGTACCGACATCGACCCAACCGTTGTATGTACGTATGTAGCAAACCCACGACAATAGCAAACGATTTTCATAGAAGCGTTTCGATTTTTACGTCGTCATTTAAAGAAAACCATGATTTTGTTTTATTTCTCTGCATCCTGCCCTTAGAAACCGTACAATATCAGTGCTGCCATCGGTACGGCGGATACCCACGATACAATTGTCGTATATGACACTAAATCCGTCCAACCGTTGTTGGTACGACAGTTGTATCGTGCATTTCCTACTTTAGAATGTGGAACAGTTTTGAAGAGACTGGGCAACCCTTAACATATTTAAGTTTTTTAAAATCGATAGTAAGAAGAAAATAAAGTGGGAAGGAGGAATTTAAAAACAGAACTGTTTTTCTGCTATTTCTTGGTAACCAAACCAATAATTTCTTCAATTTTATCACAAATCACCTACAATATGAAGACCTTGGTTAGGTCCATTGGAGGTGAAGTCATTGAGAACAACAATTTCGACCAGTTTTAGACGATACACGATACTTACTTTACTTATGTCCTGTATCCCCTTGTGGATCCTAGGGCCGCTACAATGCCTACGCGCCATCGTGTACGATTTCTGGAGATGTGTCTCAGCTCACCCCAACTTCTCAACTTTTCTGCGCCGCTTATCCTGCCATTCTAAGTTCCATTGAATCGCGTGGTTAGCTATGGACGTGTCACACTTTCAAAGAGTATGACCAATCCACTGCCACTTTCCCTGTCGTATGGTTGTGCGTATAGGTTCATGACCTATTCTCGAATAAAGCTGTACGATAGAGATACGGTTTGGCCAGAAAATCCTTAAGATATAGCATAGGCACATATTGATTTCCTCGTAATAGTGGCGGTCACCCTAAAGGGACCACACCCACATAGCAGCACGGATTCAACGTTGGAACGGTTGTAGTTTGGTGTCTAAGCTAATTGTATTAATACGCCAAACTGTGGATAGCATCCCAAACGCAGATTTTTCTGTGCCTGCTGGCTATATCCAGTTCGGTTCCGCCATCGTTTGAGACAATACTCCCAAAGTATTGGAAACTTTCTGCTCTCTCAACCGTTTGTCCAGTAGTGCAAAACCCACCATGTCCGTGTTCTCTAGATCTCCGCCGTTTTAGGATCTCGGAAACCTAATTGTTAAGCTTACATTTTTTTTGTAAGTTTTAGCCTAGAGCCCTGGTAGCTAGCGGTACAATGTATCTCTTACTCTAACCGCTTTGTTTTATTTTTGGGCTGCTGATATTGCTGAAATCATATTCTTTGCATCTTATTTTCTTGCAGGAAGAGGAAACTGTTTCGACACTAATAAAGGACTGGGAGTTGGATGATGAGCTTGGTCCAATTTTTGAAAGTAAGTTTACATGCGAATATTTAACAAATCTATAACAAATGGCTTTTGTGTATAGAATATCAAATAACAGTGAATGTATTGCAAAATATGACTGAAGACGATATCAAAGTAATGATACCAGATGACCAGATTGCTCTAAGAATATTATTTCGCACTCATTTGCAGAAATGGCAGGAATTCAATGTGAGTTATAGAATTTATTTGTGTTCTTTAGTTTCGTTTAGTTTAATTGTTAAGCGGTTGATTGTTGTGAGCTTGTCAAGATCGTCAATTCTTGCACGAATTCAATTTTGTATGCTTTACACCACGTTGTTGCATACGACAAGCCAAGGTGTTAAGAACGGTGCCGAATCGATTCATCGCGGTCATTACGTAGACTCTCAGCTATCGATATAATATTTTCTTCACTACGTGCTGGATGTAGTATATTCGGTTGCGTATTGCCTAATATTGAAAATTGGGTTTCGTAGGCACGAAAATCAATCCTCGTATTCAAGTATTAACGTCTCCACTCAACAAGCAATGCTACCTTCCAGAGAATTAATTAATATTGTCGGTCAGCGGTCAATTCTATAGTTAATCGACCAAGACCAAGAGTTTAGTTGAAATTTGTAGGTCCTCTCAGTCATTGATAGCAACTGACTTTGTTCTTGAAATCTTTAAAGGGATATGGCGCATTCAGCATCGAAAATATGCCTTCGATATCTACGGCAGCCGGTAGCTCTAACAATTGGGAACGTCTTTCATTTAGTACACTTTCATCCACATCGCATCATAACCTGAACAATGAGGATCTTCTATCTAAGGTAAGCAGTATAAGTATGTACATATTTAACTTTGAATAACATTGTGTTTTGCTAGGACTTGGAGAGCATTTTAAAAACCAGTCCAAAGGGCAAACGCATCCTTGATTATCGCTTCTTATACCCAAATGATGTACTCCCTAAAAATTGGCGTTTTTCTTTATGTGAGGTTATCGCAGAGTATTGTATTCAGCGCAAACACATCCTAAAAAATACCCACTTCAACCACCTAAGCAATGAAATCGTTCGACTCTTTCCATCCGAGAATAAGGTAATGTACACATTTTCCTTTTATTTTTCCGCAATAGGGTAGAGAGAAACTTAAATACTCATTTCAGGATGAATACTTCACTCCACGGATTTCCAAAGAAGTGAAAACAGTGTCTGATCCTTGTGGGTATTTGGTAGAGGAATACAATTACCGGTGTGACAAATTACGACAAAGTTGTCAGCCACCTTCTAGATGGAAAGCACGAAAGAGACCCGCCTCCCCAAAAGCACCGGCTGACACATGTACAAAAGGTACTCATTGTAGAATAAAATTAAACCTTTTCTTATCTGTATACCCATTCCCAGAACAATACGAAATGTCTAAATTATGGTTGAAGACAAACATACATCCCTGGTTCGAGCCCAAAGGTGTCATATGCAAATGGAAGGAGACTTTCCGTTATAGAAGAACGGGTTTCATGAGCAGTGAGCGAAAGGAGCCTATTGTCGATCAATGGCCAGTACTATGCCACACACTGGGACACACTCTGGTAAGTAAGTTACTTTTTCGTAGCTTGATTGTTTGATGAACACATTTGCTTCGACTGTAGATCGAATCAGACTTTAACCAAATTTTCGCGGATAAGAGTCAAGCCCTTTTCGAGAAGTGGGATCATTTTTGCACGAAAATCTTACCAATCTTTGGGACAGACATTAAAGATTCACTGGGCTATCGGCTATACGAAAGCCTGCCAAGACTAGAAAACAGAGGTTATTTCAGATGGTTTCATCACTTTTACATTCTTTTTAATCTGTTTTCTGTTTTTTGTTTCAGAAATGAAAGACTGCATCTATTGCCAACTCATTAATTCTGTTCTGGCACCAACAGAATTGATCTCTCTGAAAATGACCACCCCTGAGGGAAAGAAAAAGTCAACCATCTGGAGACCGAGTATGAGGGATGCACGAACGTCGTTCTTCAATTTGGCCTACTCGGAGGAAAATGCAAAATCCATTGCCACAGTTATGGCTAACAGATATACTGCGGTGGGTTTAATACCTCAGCCGCTCATCTTTGGAATAGGCTACAAAGATCAGTCTATAAAACAGTTTGTTGTCATTTACCACAACATTTCGTACACCGTCAATTCATTTCTGAAAGCTTTGGACATCGTTTTCAAGCTATATCATGTCTTTAGCTTGGAATACAATAGAGAAAGCCATTTAATGTGGCTGCTTATTCAAAAGTATTTTTTTAATATTGTAACTCCCTACGATTTGAAGTCGCCAGGGCTAAATAAATTAATGTCTCGTCTGAGGTAAACAGGCTATAAGTAATAATAATATCATTTCAATCGAATAATCTAGATTTGGTTTATGTGATTAGTGGTTTAAACAACCAAATTACAAAGTATTATGAATGTAAGCAGTGTAATTGTGTCCACACCCCCACATTTCGTAAATAAATGTTAAAATAAATGATAAAGTATTACAATTAGATTCGTCCTAATAAAATAAAGTAGTAAAACATCGAAATGAAACAGTTTATATTATTACTGGGCGATAAGCAGGAAAGCAGAGCAGATTTTGGGCACTTTCGAGAGAATTCTTCGTTCCAATGACGGCAAAACCATCAACACACAACATCTCCGAATCGGACAAAACGTCACAATAGACAGGTTTAAATCTGAAGTAGTTGAGGACTTCTACTTCGGCTTCGCTATAAGCTCTGACAACAACATAAAATCAAAGACGAAGACTTACTCTTGTCAATTGCTGTTTCTTTGGCCTAAGAAAGCAATTGAGTGGCATGGCCTTGCCAAGAAACACCCAAGAGACTATATAAAACCCCTTATTACCCCAGTTTTGCTTTATAGCGCAGTCGTTAACAAAGTTTATGGCAAAAACAGATGAATATATCCTTGGATGTTCTGAGCGCAAAATTCTTCGAATAATTTTCAGTCCCATTTGCAATAACGGGCTTTGAAGGAGCAGATATAACAGGAAATTTTCAGGAAATTACGCATCAGTCACCTAAGATGGTTAGAACCTTCGGCCCGAATAGTCTCCGATTCCAACCAGGAGGAACAACGAAATAGAGGAAGACCACGTCTTATGTAGGTGGCGCGTACAAGTAAAGGTGAACCTTAACCAACTTAAAGTACCCTACTGGAGCAGTACCAAACACCACTTCCTCTCTCGACATTTTAATGCTATTTTTACCAGGACATGGATCTGCATTTGAGTCTGTTTTGTACAAATAATCCTTCCAAGATGTGGCAGCTTCGTGGTAAAATTGTATATTTTGTTTGGAGAATCTGGCTCTGTTTTCTTTTGGATTTTCGTATTTTTTTGTGTGCATTTGTGTTCATTGTTTTTACTGCAACTTTTTCATCTCCAATAAGACTATCAGAATGGATACATAAATTTCGTTTCGATTGGATTGTGGTCTCTACCTACCTTGGCATTTAAGTTGCAGACTTCCGGATGCATTTCCAAAGTAGAGCACTCGTATTCTGGATAAAAGAAGTTTTCGTTTACAAAAAAACACCACTATTTCGCATACATATTTCTCATAACACTGTCTGGAGCAGAAAATTGTTTTTTGTTTATTGAATAGATATACTGGTTACACTCGTCTACAGCAGTAAGGATTATTTCGAAATATAAAATATTAAAACTACGTCTACAACTACTAGAATGTTTGCAATAAAATTTTGCCGTTGTAACACGCGACAGAGTAGTTCAGAAAGAGTGAAATTAAGTGTAAATTACATTCTCGCTAAGCATGCTGCCGTAACTATGCACGGCAACGTTCAAATACGTAATGGGCGCTTTCAGGCAATACCGTCTCATTCATCGACCTGGAAGTTGGTACCGAAAAGGCTATTGCACACAGCTATGGCAACGTTTTTACGGGCATTTTTCTTTGAACGACCCGTACCAACGAATTGCTGATCATCGACAATTACTTTAACTGTTTGGATAGGATTAGCAGGATCTCCATTATTGCCGCAGTCTGTGTAAGTTAGACGAGGACGCATCTAAAAGGAATTGACACAAATTATTTCCGTGTTTCAGTACATGCAAAGGAGATTTAACTTACGATACACAACAAGGTAGCTGGATGCATTATCTCCCAGTTTGCAGGTAGTTCATTACGGCCTATGGATTTCTTTGATGGAATCGAATCAGCTAGTAATGGATTAGTCGAAGGAGGCGCTGCAGTATGGAACTCTGGTACGTGGAAGCCCTCATTTTCCCAAGCTGTGAACAGCTTATACAAGGCATACGAAGCTAGATTAACCATTGGAACATCATCGGCTTCATCTAGGTTAGTTTCTTCACCATTAGTTGCTATAAATTGAAAAGTATTATTGTTTCAAAGGAAAAAAACTAAGTTATCAGTATATTTACTATCATTGGATTCACTTGTGTCCATTGGCTCGGACAAAGATATTCCTCTCGGTTTTTGCATCATTTTCTTGATGATATAATCGCGTAAGGCTTTCTCACACGCATTGGTTTTAGCGTTACCCTTTGAATTGCCTGTACCTTCGTACTGGCAATTGTTTACAGTCACCAGTGCTGTGAAGCCACCCTCCATGTTGGTGTTGATAATAAAATCTCCTATTTGAATGCCCTTTACTTCGTACAGAGCCATTAATGCATTCTTGGGCAGAATTACCTTGCGCAAGTGACGGTTTTGACGAATTTTTCTCTCCTTGGCGCGAACTATAAAAAAAAATACTCTTATTACTGATCAAGGTACAGTGAAAGGACAAACAACTTTACTTACTTGAAGGCTTCTTGCGAACTCCACCAAAGATTTTCTTAAAGAACGGTTTACGTGGCCTGCCGCCATTCTCCTCGCCGGTCTCCAAAGATTCAACACTTTCACTGTGCGAAATCTCATCGGCTGCAGGAAACTTTTCAGTGTTAGTCCTTATTTCATTGTCTACAACTGCTTCTGTTCGTATTTCTTCTGGCTTTATTTCTGGCTCAACAATTGGAGTTGGAGGCAGTTTTACCTCCTTCTTAAGTATAGGCTTCAAAGCTGGTTTAAGTGGAGTGGTTTGTGTGGGAGTTGGCGTAGCCTTTGGGATTGGAGTACCCATTGGCTGAGACTTAAGCGGTCGTGGTGTACCAGGTTGCTGCTGATGTACGTTTCCCTGATTCCCTCCTGTTTGCTGGTACTGCCTTGTGCTGAAATTATTTTCCGCTCCCTGGTTCTGGTTCTATATCGAAAGTAAACAATTACAATACAGTTAACGTTCATGCGACTACTGATCACAGTTCATAGTTATGAGCAAAAAAAAAATTGCAATTGTTACGCTAATTACAAAACAGTAAAATGTATTTTTTTTTTGTTTGCTTTATTCTTACTCTATCTACGTTTATTTACAATTTTTTTTTTTATGAATTTTTATGAGTAAAACTTTTAGTTAACACTTTAGACTTACTGTTATACAGACTAAGATGTTAAACAAAAGACAATGTGTAGTAAATAAATTTGCTCTCTAGTCTACGAACCCCGTTTGGCTCCATGGTTTTATAGAATCATTGAAAACTTTGGTATTTTGGAAAAGAACGTTACACCCACTCTCACTGCTGTTGGCACATATTCCCCTGTAGTGTTAGTTGCAGAAGGAAGTGGTGCAAGCCAATGTCGCTCCATGTTCCCAGATTTCAAACGTTTTATCCAATTCAAACATTATTTCATTGTTTAGGAATAGCTATGGACATTCCTACAGCCAGGACCCAAACGATGTATTAAATCTTCTCTCTTTTTTTTTTTTTTCTTTTCTTTGTTATACCTTGGAGTTATATAATTGTTACAAACTATTTACCCATTAAAATCGACTTGCAGTTGCGGGTGGTTTTTACTCATTTAACGCTCAGTGAGTTTATTTGCTCTCATTCGAAGCAGGAAATTCATTGAGATTACAATGAGAAAAGCCAGAGGTGTGAGCTTCCTTTGTTGTTATACTTCGATCTGAGGTGTCGTTCAGACACGAACAACGAAATCGATAAGCTGGTGGTGTGCGTTGTCATGTCGAAGTGAATATTTTAACGGATAAATAACTGGTTAAAAATTATATAATTCTACATGGAGTGCGAAATGTTAATATAGAAATAGTTATATACAATTTCGTTTGAGGTTTGAGCAAAGTAAATGAACATAACTACAAGAAAAATGTTTTTTTTTTTTTTTTTCTGTTCATATCTCTCAAATATCTGGACCGAGGCGAGATATTTGCTGCTAAAAAATTATATAAATAAATAAAAAATAAATTAATAAGGATGTAGCCATGATTGCGATAGTAATTATTGTACTATTCTATTGATTTGTTAATATTTATAGTCATGTGAAGCTTTGTGACAAAATACACAGGTTGATTCAATGTGAACATTTGCTAGGAAAAGTAGTCTAAGTTTAGTTTTTGGTTTTTGGTTGAAAATACATACAAAAATAGTTCATATTGAGTCAACTCTTGCTTGACTTTTAAACGATTATATTTGGTGAATAGCTTTTTTTTGTAAATGCTTGTTATTTCCCTCCCTTATCACCTAAGTGCTTGCAAAATCATAACGTAAATCATAGATGGTACCATGCAGTCAAAATATAAGCGGAACTGAGTCGATAAAAACAACACAGACCAATTATTCATGAAAATTGATTGCGTGTCTCCTTAAAAATAGACTCCATTTGATGCGACATTGCAACAAACAATCCAGTCATCCATACAATTAAGTTAGGTTCGTGGGTAGGCGAGTGAAGGAATTCACATTCAGGTCAATACAGACCCGTTGTGATACCCATAGGGGAGAGTTGTCCCTTGTCCATTGGTTAATCCTAGCCTTACAAGTATGTTCCCTATGTATGAACTACCTACCCGTTCAGTTGATTTGATAAAGTTCAAGATGCCGTTGAGTGATCTGCTGGATAATTCTTCAAAGTTACGGAAGAAGTGTCGCCCGAGAAATTTAAATCTTAGATGAAAGGAAAGTTTATCCTCTTCATGTGATACCGAAGAGTGTTATGCCCTACCAGGGTTGAAAGAGATTTCCTATCCTCTTACATAGTTCTGTCGGTCCTACCCTTATCAAAAGGCCATAAACGTGATGACACAAGTGTCTGGGAAGGACCATCTGCCCTGTTAACCTCTCTACGGGCTTTAATCACGGCTGTAAACTTCAGTGCGGAACAGTGCCTGTTCTAATGTGAATTTCTAAACTCTTCTAACCAGTTCTCATTATCTAGAATATTTTCGTGTCCAGGACGGGTCCGACGAATTGGTAATTTGAGATTCAGAAACTGAAACAATTCAAAGAATGCCATATCTGGAGACTACGATTCTTACTCGATCATATCAGTAGCGTTTTTCGATCAAAAGTCGCCCAGAAGGGTGGATTTATGAAATGAAAATTTAGCAGAAAACATCACCTAAAACGTAACAAATTTATTCGTAACGGGTAAGTTCTTATCAAAGCTCTCTCCAGCTACATATAGTGCCGATTTTCGACCAACATTTTCTTCACTAATTCGATGCTTTTTTAGTAACTGCTGTTGCAGACCGTTTCGGATGTAGCAACCTTTCAACTACTTCACGGGCATCTTTGAACGGTTTATACCAATCAAATGCCCTTATTCTCGATATTACAGAGTAGGGTTTCTCCAAAATGTTCAACGCATCCGAACAAGAAATTTCGTTTGCAACACAAAACTTTTTCCTCTATGTTTCCTATCCATCTTAGACGACTGATGCGCAATTTTTAACTAGGTCGTAGGCGTCGTAAAGCCACTCCGCCTGCAAGCGAGAACGAATATCTTACGAAGATTTTGTCTCTCGTAACAGCCGAAGATATCATGCTACAGTTCCATAAAGCAAAGCTGGACCTACATAGTTGTGGACAGTTGAACCGCAAATCTCAAACCTGAGTATGTACTACGTCGGGAATGCTTTCACCAACAAACACAAGACTGAAACTGTTCCCCTCTAACGTTGAATTAGTACTTATGTATGGTTGCAGTAGTTGGATGATGACCTCTTTATTTTATTTTATTTTGCGAAATTACACAGCCGTTTTCAGAGAAAGGATTTTTATAGTTAAGGCGCGGTCAACGGTTTATTGCTACTGGACCAGACATGAGCATTATACTCGAGCTTAGGGCAAATGTATGCCTTATATATTGCAGCCAAATCAAGAGGGGCGAAGTATTTCATGGATCAATTGAGGAATCCTAGACATTTCGCAGCATTCTTAGCGACGTCCAAAAAATACATATGTTCATTCCAACAAAGATTGTTGTGTTAACATGCCGAAAGTGCCATTTATTGATAATGGGAGAGGATTATGGGACAGAAGACAGCATTAAATTCCACTCTGTTGTTTAAAATCCACTTTATCATGCTATCAATGTCGGAATTTTATAAAGTTAACATCCGCTGCCGCTCCAGTTCTACGACCGAAGAGCAACGACGTGCATCTGGGAATTGGATTAGAAGTAGCAGACAAGAGATCATTTATGGAAATAAAACTTTATTTGTGATACAAAGTTAGTTACGACTCTCGACATTATTTTCACAATTCAGGCAATGGCCGGTATAGCCATGTTTTTATACTAAGCTTCGATGTTTTCTAATCGAAATGGGAAACAAAAATAAGAAATGCTCTAAAGTGTCACGGCAAGCATTCATATTGAAGGACATATCTTTCAAGCAAGGCAAAAAGTTGAAATATTGGAAAAACCGTACTTCAAACTGGATGACTTGATTCACAAAAGTTCGATGTGAACCCGACTATAGTTGCAACCTTATGGCTCGAAGACAACCGCATTGAATCCCCTTTCAGGCAGTCGGAAGAGTGGCTTTTGCTAAGCAAACGTGTCGAAAAATAGTTGAAAAAGAATCGAAATCCCTTAGGAACAGTTGAACAGAACTGAAGCAATAGAGCCAACATAGAATCGTGATAATCTGTTTAATCATACGAACATAGCATCCCCAGTGCCGGCGTAAAGAACAATCAGTTTCAGGCACAAATAGTAGCACAAATAACGCCTTACTCAGACAAAACTTCCTTCTTTATTTGTAGAAGAGGGATCGGTTCTTTTTTGTCGCGTCTGCAGGATAGATTTATCGAAAGTGTTGAATTTCCAAATTTCACTATTTGGCAAAAAGTTACACTTTGCTTTGCGAGTCTGCGAAAAATATCGCCGATTACATTGCCGGCTTTATCTGGGAAAAATTTGTTATTCTGCCGCACAATCTAATCATATCTAAGCAAACACATAGAACCACTGTTCTCTGAAATGCAGAAATACACATTTTTAAAAATGCCAACTGCACGAAAATAACCTTTAAACACTACAAAGGGCAGTGCTCATAGAAACTGCAGCCTTTTCGAACAGTGCTCTACAAAACATCCATAAATAGATACCTAGTCACGTTTGGCAAAACATGGAACCGCACATGAGTAATGTTTCATTATGCACAGATCAGTCGAAAACAAAGCAACCGGCTTCGTGCTAAGCCCAAGACGTGCATATTATCGACAACAAACCGTAAAGTAGTTAAATAAATAGAACAAAACGGGGTCATTCGGAGGGGTTTACACCCAACCTAAATTTATGCATAAAATAGGGGCTAAAGGCAGTCACACAACTGGCTGTTCCTGACTGCAAATAATTGCCCTGTTAAGCAGGCACTATTGAAACATTGTTCCTTAACAATTGCATAACAATAAACAAGTGTGATTCACTAGGTTGTTCATTATTTTTATTTCACAAAACAATGAAATTGAATTAGTGCTCTAAATATAGATTTTTTATAGGCAATTTCGATGAAAATCGATTTTTCACCCGGCACTTAGTCCACACGTTAGGAAAATATCCAAGCATTTACAAAATAATCAATTGAATACGAATTAAAACAGTAATTATTACTTACAAATCCTGTACTATAGGAATTGGGATTTCTTCTTGATCGGTTCATAGCTGTTGGCCTTCACAAATTACTTGCAAAAGAGGAAAATTAAATTTCACAATTATGGAAAAATTGCAGCTTTACAGAACGACGGCTAAGTGGCGTTTGATGTAAGCATTTGGCATCAGATCAGTGCAAGTACAACCCTGGTTTTGGTCTGGTTTGTGGTTCTATTCACAATGAATTTGAAATCTGTATTACTTGCGAGAGTTTATTCGCTGCGTGTTATATATACTTAGAGGAGCGCAAAATTTTTATTTTCGCACTGTTTTATCGGGTTTTCTAATGATAACGTGTCATATCTTTTGTGACTAACCATCAATCTTAGACGGGGAATATGAAAATAGCTACCATGTTGAAAGGAAGTCCTCCACAACTGAACATTTGTGTTAAATATAAACTTTTGTGTAATCGCCGTTCTTTAATACTTTACATCAGCGGGAATGATAAACCAGAGGGTGGCCAGATAAGAACGATAGTAAACAAACAATTTTAAATAAAACAACTATGGTGTGATTATAATATTGATTCTGGCTTTATTTTGAAGGTTTCCCTTTGTTTCGCTGATAGTACCTAAAGTGGGCGGTCTAATTTAATACAATATGTGGAGCATTATTCTGACAATAGCGTCTCGAAAGTTGGCCTCGAGCTCGCCCAAAGTGGTTATAATTGCTATGTATCTGGTCACCTTTTACAAAGATTTGATGGAACAAGGTTGAGTTGAGCGAACGAACGAAGAGCATAGCATTTTTGGAGCTTAGTTCGGGTTAGCTTCAGCATGCATGTTCCTAGTAAGTCCCCTGTGAGGTCTAGCACAGTCTACTTTGATATAGAACCGATAGCGTTGGTAGGTCGGTTGAGGGGTGACTACAGCCAGAGGAGTACAGTCTCACTCAGATCTTGATGGATCTATTGCAGTCCCCAACATTCTAGCTCTGTTGAGGCTTGGGCATTCGTAGAGGAATCGCGTTGTGTCTTCCTCTACCTTTGTGTCGCCACAGACTCTACATAGGTCTCTGCTGGTGGCCCTCATTCTTCTGAGGAGGGTCGTCAATTGGTTGTGACCTGTAAAGATAACAATGAGGCACGTCAGAGGTGGACTGTTAAGTGATAAGAGTTCCCTGCTCCTTTTACTGTGACAAAATACTGCACGAGGAGAGTGCACTTCACCTATGATAGGCCATGTTGTGGAAGTCCGATGAGAGTTCGGAGAGTTGATTTTTCTAAATATCGCCTTTGAGAGAATTTTAAACCCCTTCCATTGGAATTTCACAAACTACAAAATTTTGTGCAGAATGTACGCTAATAGACTTTCTCAATAGAGAAAATAACGGTTTTTTCAAAGATTTTAGGAGCATAATTATTTTACAATTATATTCGTCCTAACACTCGTCATTTTGAATAAACCTCTGCAATGTAATAAACTTCCACCCTTGCGCTAACTTCTCATTGTGAATGGGCCAGTAATAGAATGCTAAACATTCAAGAACTGTCAAATTAACATTTCTGTTAGTCGCTTCCTCCGTCTGTTAATATGAAAACAAATACAAAAATCGATAGTTGCCCCTGAATTTTCAAAAACACAGTACAAACTCTAGTCGTAGGCGTATTTATTTGTTAAGAAAATGGAGGAAAAGGCTTTGATTATAAATATTGCTACAATACTCGCTAAAGATATCGCCTTCGACCAAAGAAATAATTTTAAACGACCATTGCCGTCGTATCCTGCAGGAAAGCCTCCACCTCTGCTACAGAGCGACGACGAAGGATTCGAGTTTTTTCTCCGTCATCATCTACACAAGCCAGTAGCTCCAAAGCGTAAGCCCACTTCGGATAAGAATCAAACGGAAGCCGCAGTTCCGAAGGCGGCTAAACGAAGTGAAGAACCGACGTCTGGCCGGATCAATCTGGTGCAGGATCTCACAGTAAATATTTTCGAAAGTAATCTCCACCTTAGCAAGGGTACATTCCAGGTAAGTCTGGGTGCATATCATTCTAAGTCAGAATCTCACACGGATCTCTTTCCGCAGAAACTCTACACTTCCATTACCGGACTGATAAAGCCGCTCCACACTAACAACACAGTCATCTCGAATCAGACAGTCTTCTCGCTGGGACTGTGGAAACTAGCCACTGATGAGCACTTCGAGGAGATATCCCGACGTTTTAAGATCCCCCTTCAGGCATGCCACCTCATAATTCGCAGCTTCTGGGGTGTAATCTCTGAAAACTACGAAGCCTTCATCAAATGGCCCAACTCCCACAGTGCGCAGCAGATCCATTTGGCCAGCTTCAAGAAGATGGATAGCCTAAAACGCTTTCCCAATCTCTTTGGACTGATCGCCATCAAGCGGTTGGATATTTTCCTCGAGAGTGAAGATGAGGAAACGTCTGTTGTCCTGCAAATAATCTGTGATGGCGATCAAAAGATCATTGACTGCTTCGTTGACTTTGCGGCGAATTATAATTTCGCCAAGAGTCCCATAGGACAGACCCTGGAGAGGGAGACTGCCGCCGTACCAATGGGTGGCTATTTGATCGGAGGGCACAACTTCCCACTTAAGAGGTATCTGATTCGTCCGTTCGAACTGGAGTGCTTTCGGGATGAGACTCGATTTAACGAATTACTGCGAAAGGCGTTGGAAGTTTCCGATTCGGTTCTGAACAAGATGACACGGCGTTTCAATACACTGTATGCACTCGAGGCTAAGGACATGAAGGAAGTTCGCAAGGTCTTGGAGACTATTTGTTCGTTGCATAATCTTTGCCAGGAGTTTGGGGATGAGTGCATCCCTGACTGCTGGGAGCGTAGTGAAAAGTGTATTCTGCCAACAAAAGCAAGCGAAAACAATCAGAACGGTCGCAAGCGACGTCTAGAAGTTATGGAGGAAACTATGCGAATGTAAGTTTTTTTTTTAAAATAAAGGAATCTGTTTTAAGAGGATAATTAGCGGTAATCTTCTGTTTTAATTCACATTGTGTACGCTTGTGACTCTGTTTGTAACGAGTCGATCCAAAGATTTGAAGAGAACTGCAGTAACTTTTGTATTCCCGGTTCTGCATCCAAAATTGCAGAAGGCTCTTCGAAATTGTTTATTAAATCTAGCCACCAACGGACAAGGAATAGTAGATGAGTTGATAGAAGAAGAGATCACACAGTCAGTTGATCAGGTAGGTTATCCCCCAGATGAAAGTCCGCAGTGTCTCAACCAGAGACTCTTCGGGATCGGGCGCCTGATTAGGTAGTGAGTAATTGAGGAAACAATATCAAAAATTTCTAGTATTCTAGATCAACCAATCGCCTTGTCAGTACAGTCTGGAATAATAGAAACGGCGCGTGTAGGAGCGACGAGAACCCAATAGAAACCCAATAAAAGCTGCAATCCTTTTGGCGAACGCATAACCCGAAATCTGTCAGTGACTCGTGGTCAAGTGCATGCCTGATGAATGCATCGTTTGTCCGCTCTATAAGAAATGAGACCCCTGCGATACAAGACACTGTACAAACGCCTGCCACCCTTCGTTAACACTCTGATCCACTCCTCTCAATGCGGTTTCAGGCCAAAAAAGTTCACCGTCTATCAAATTTTTACACTTCGACAGATCCTAGAAAAACCCAGAAAGTCCAAATCAGGTCCCTCCATCTTCTTATGGATTTTAAGACGGCGTATGACAGCATCTGTAGAGACGAGCTATGCAGAACCATGTCTAGCTTTGGCATCGCTGCAAAACTCGTTCGCCTATGCTGCTCGATCAAGGTCGCTTACGCATTCACCGAGCCTTTGATATCCAAAAAAGAATTAGACAAGGTTTCGCACAACCCAGTCCTGCTTAACGACGCTGAAACTTGGATCCTATCTAAAGCGAATGAAGACGTCCTTGGTCGCTTTGAGAAAAATTCTTCGCAAAAGTTCTGATCTCGTTTTGGAGGAAAAAATTAATCGTTGAACTATGCGAGCTGCACAGCGACACTGACCTAGATTGCTTGGAGCTAAGGATACAAATCGTTTGGCTCGTAGAGTCTTCGAATCCATACCGGAGGGACAACGTAGTAAGGGAAGACCTCGTCTTAAGCAACAGAAATATTCAATCTTTCTTTGTTAAGTGCTGAGAGCGAGTGGAAATGATTCGTAGAAGTATATCAAAAACACTGACATCCATAAACACATAATCGACTGTAGACGATGAGATAATAAACTTAGCTCGCAGATTCAGTACCCGTTCGCGCGGTCATGGTAACAGCGCCATACACTCAGAAGAAACCGAAACATTCAACTACTTTATACGAACTACTTTACTCTAGTCAGCAAGACTATTGCCTACGAAGAAACTATGGCCGTACACCGCGAAAAGAAGAGATGCGTACTTCCCGCTCCCGTATACCCTGTGAATACGCAGATCAAAATGCAAATAGCATTCGTAATTTTCTACAATAACATGTCTACTGCATTTTCAAAGAAGGAGAGTAACATTAAGTCATTTACACTAACAAAAAACCAACATGATGCCAGAGAACAGCCTAAAGTTTGACAATGCCTCTCTAAACTCTCTTATCTGCTTCTTGATCCTTCTGTTTGAGAGCTGCTTCCAAACGTTGAAATTCTCTATCGGCAATCTTATCCACTTCGTCAAACACCTGCTCGACTTCGGTAACCTCGGGAATATAGAATTGTAGCATATTCTGCACGCCATTCTTCAGGGTGACAATAGAGCTGGGACAGGAGGAACAGGAACCCTACACAGTAATAATTATACATTTTTGTAATTTGCTTGAAGAACAAAAAGATTATCGCTCCTCTACCTGCATCTTAAGCTTAACGACACCATTGTCGTAGCCCATGAATATTATATCACCACCATCCTCCTGAACAGTTGGTCGAATTTTACTGTCGAGCAGCTCTTTGATCATCATCACAGTTTCGTCATCATCTTCGAGTATTTCCGTATCGGCGTTCGGCTTTGATTCTGTTAAGATAGGCAACGAACTAGCAAAGAAGTCCATAATCACCGCAAACACCTCAGGTTTAATAACGCCCCACTCGGCATCTTCCAGCTTTGAGATTGTTATGAAATCTCCTCCGAAGAATACTGAGCGTACGCCTTCGATACGGAACAGTAGTTTTGCTACAGAAAGAAAAACTTTTTAAATCGAGTCCTTTATGTCGTCTCTCCCTGCTTACCCAACGGACTGCAATACGCCGCTTGTGCTGTTGGGAAATCCATGGTATTTCCCTTACCCAGGACTGCTACTCCAGGACAGAATTTCAAACTATCCGGATTGGGTGTATCCTGAGTCTGAATAAACATCGAACGAAGACTTGGGACTGTAATCGCTGATGGTTGGAGCAATAATTTCCGTGCAGTCGGTGTAACACGGCCATTGTATTGCATTACATTTCGTTGAAATAATCTACAATCGAAGCGATGACATGCAGTTAATGTTACAAATAATAAATTTGAAATACTTACGCATTTGATAAACGACTGCAGGTTGTATAAATAACTTGTGGATTACGGACAAATTTCACGAAAATATTCGACATGATTATAAAATTTCTTGCGACAAGTCGCAGTATCAATTCAACCAAAAAAAAATATCTAAACGTCAAATGCGGGTTTGGGGGGTGTGGGGTACGTTCAGTGATATAGTAGGTTTTTAAAAAATCAAAATTGACAGAGTGGGGGTCAAATGTTCCAACCAAGAGGGCTGACTGCAAAGCCATGAGGAGGGTGTAGTCTCACTCGGATCTCGACGAATCCATTGTGCTCCCCTGATGAAAACAGAAAAAAAAACTCAGGATACTGATTCTGATATGATTCCATGGCAAAACACACAAACACAAAGAACAGATTGTCGGGTCGTTTTCCAATCTTTTGTACCTGTAACTTACTTTCTTACTTATGTAGGTTGCGCTAAAGTTTGGAGTAAACCTGGGCCTTAACCAACCGCTACCATGCTACCAGAGTATTTCCGTAGATTTTTCCGCTAAAGAAAATAAGGATATCTTCACAAACTTTTTAGGTGATCCATGTTCCTGTGTCATGGAGTAGATCTTATGTAGCGTATCCGTACACCACGTTTAAATGACTAGATTCAGAGATCGAATAGAAAAAAGATTGAGTTTCGATCCGATTTTCGCTGTAACCGGATTGAAGAGGATTCGAGTTCGATTCGAATCGAAAGTTTGACAGTTCTTGTAGCTT
The DNA here is from genome assembly GCA_963583995.1 of Xylota segnis. Lineage (NCBI taxonomy): Eukaryota > Metazoa > Arthropoda > Insecta > Diptera > Syrphidae > Xylota > Xylota segnis. Next base: position 26,329,400 of record OY757237.1, read on the forward strand.
ACGCTAAGCTCTGTATGCCAAACACCCCTATTTGTTTCCCTTTATCTTTATCTGTCAAACTCAATCCAAAGACTGATATTTTAATCCAAGAGTTGTACCACCTCCCTAATGAAGGAAAGCACGTCCTTAGTCGCAGAGTTTTTAATATCTGCGGGCAAGCATGTTATCTTGTACAAAATGCGCCACCTCAACCAATGCAGGCATTCACAGAAAATGTCCTCAGATGATTTGTCCTCTGCCGGCAGAACCTACAGTTTATGCCTGGGCACAGATTGAGTTTGTTGAGGTGATATTTCAAGCCACAGTGACGTATTAGAAAGCTCACCAGCCTCCTAATACTATCTTTGTCCAGTTAAATATTTCCCTGTAAGAATAAGGCTTGATTAATCTTTTGAGCTGTCGTAGCCCCGGGACATTTTCCCAGTTGGTAAGACGAAGTTTGTGTTCCCATACGTTAATCAGCCCGGTTGACACCACGTTCAGGCCCAATGAAAGCAGATCCTGAACCAGCCCTAGCTAGGTCATCTGCAGATTTGAACAATCCACACTATTGTGTCTAGTAAGAGATTGTGATGCATCGTAACAGCATTTAACTAATGTGGAGTCCACTAAATTGGACGATAGTGCTCTAAGAGCGGCCTGACTACCCTTGATATCCTTACTAAGGTTCAACTTAGCACTGATCTCAATGGCATGGAGTTCAGCGTGGAAAACCGTGAGACACATCCCCATAAGTATAGAAACTTTGGTTTTATGTCCAAAGACACCAGCACCCACTCCAGAGTCCATTTTTGATCCGTCAGCGAACCAGACTAGGGTCCAGTGCCGGAACACCATTAACCCAGTCTGCACAGTCTAATATTTTAACCTCAAATAGCCTGCCGAAACAGTATTCCCTGACCATAATGTCGGAAATTGGATCCAATCCGAGTTTACATGACGAGATTACAAAACGAATCCAGAGTTAAATGCATCACTGCCACGACTGTACCCATCGGAGTTTTCCCAGTCGCCTGAACACCATCGTCGCCGCACAAACCACCAACCAATGCGCATATATCGGCTCGGCTTGTCACATATATCTCTCCCCCTCAGATAGATGCCCAGCTTTATGAGCATTCGTTTCGAACAACAACCAAACAAAAGATGTGTTTTTCGCTTCGTCCAACGAAATAAAGTTCAGCCCCACATCCTAGCCATCAGCGCCAATAAAGCATATTTTTTTGTTAAAAATTTCCAAAAACTATTAACTTTTTCCCACTAAAACCGTGAGTTTCTCCCACCAAAAGTGAATTCCTCTCGATAAACCGAAAAATTGGAAATTGTCATTATCCCGAAATCGACAAAAATCAATACGACCCCCAGAACAAAAAGAGAAAGGCGCGCGATTTTTTTTTTCGTCCCATTCGCAGCAGTTCCCCGGAAAATATTTTCCATCGTCGCCATCTACATCTCCCATACATAACAGTGTACACACAGAGTGTGTGTGTGTGGTTGATTGTGTATCTACCAAACGAGAAAATCTTCCAATTTGACAAAAAAAAAAAAAACAAAAACCATCCCCAAAACTCACACCACCACACAAAAGTGAACACTAAACCAAGAACACCTAACGCCGCAAACGCACATACTATGTACAATAGCTGCTGCTGCAGCAACAACAACAACAACGGCATATAGTTGTATACAAGTTTTGGGCCCAAAACGTTTGGGATTTCTCAAAGGCGAACACGTATACACGGCATCGTTGCTCTCCACTCTCGCATTGTGGAAGAAACTCCGTCGAACACAGTTGTCCTCTGTATCCTCGTCGTAGTGCGTTCAGGTTCGCAAAAATTTTCACCAGTGCTACACTCTACACCAGTTTGTGTAAAAAGGAAAAAAAAAATAAATAAAAGTTTCTCTTTCATTGGCTGAGAAGCACAGTAAGTTCATCGAGAAAGAAGAAAAAAAAAGGAAAAACACAAAATCGTGTGCGGGGTTTGTCTCTCTTTTTGCGTTCTCTTTGCTCCGTTTTTTTTTTATTTTCTTTCATTTTCGTTGTATTTTGTATTTTGCTTTTGGATCGCGTGAAGTTGTGTTTCCTTCTTGTGTGTCGCGTCGCGCAACTGTGTGTGTATATAGTATATCCTCTAAAGAAATATACACACGAGAGACACAGCTCAAAAGAGTAGTGTGTGGAGTTCTCATACAATTTCGTAGAAGCATAAGCTGCCGTATTCTTCGTCTCGTTGGCCGTATACATTATTTGGTTACCTACATGGAGCATTTTCATCAGATTCAGGTAAGTTTATTATTTTTCTTTTTCTTTCATATTTCTGTGCTTTCTTTGGTGTTTTGTATTATTTTCGTTTCTTTTTTTTTTCGTATTTTTATTTTTTTTATTTTTGCTGTTCACCGCGAGTTTCTTCGGCGTTCTGTGTGAGTTTTGTGGGAAATTTTTTCACCGAGAACACATTTGTTGGGAAATAAATTCGGGGGAGAAAAAATTAAATTAAAAAGAAATTACTTTTGTGTTAAATGGATTTTTTAACTGAACGCGAAATGACATATCGAAATTGGTGGTGGCCGCCCGCCACGCCTATTTTTTTAAGGATGGGGGTGACGGCTGTGAAAACTACAATTGGTGTGTGTATTTTCAAAGTTCAAATAAAATGTTTTAATTTTTTTTTTTTTTTTTTAAGTACACACAGCTTACGAGATTAGTGTAATGTGGGGGAGTTTGCACATCTGTGATGCAATGTGAACAAATTTTATTTATATTTTTGTAGTTTTTTTTTTTTTTGCCTTATTTGCTGCTCTTTTAGTGATGTAAACTTGTATATTTGTTGAGAAATGTGTGTGCAAGCGAGCGGCAGTTGGCCTACGATGAGCACCGACATGTTTAAAAGAAAAATTACCGTCAAATCGTAAATTTTAAGTGAAATTTTATATAAAAAGAAAATGTCTGCAACTAAATAATAAAAATCGACCAAAACAATGGATACCAAAATATTTTCTTCATCGAAATCTACACATACAAAATAATGGCGGATGCTACTACATACATATGTACATGCATGCAGACATAGTACATACAAAGAAACATCGCATGGCTTTTTTGATGGTTATTTTTAGGAATCGCGTTTTTCGCGTCTCAAATGCTGCTGCTGCACACTCGGTTCGTTGAATTTTCGGTGAAAATTGTTAAGAAATTCCTCGTTTTTCTGGCTAATTTGGAGATTTTTTTTCAAAAAGTTGGATTTTTCTTCTAAAAATGATGAAAAAAAAAATAAGTATATCCACACCAGCGCCAGCACCAATCGGAATACATAGATTTTTTCGATATTTATTTTTGTTTTTATTTTTTTTTTCCGTTTTTTCTTCGTTCTCTCTTTGTAGTGTGAGTTGTGCAATGTTGTCTGAGAGAGTGTATGTGAAATCCAAAGAGAGGGGAATGGTTTTACCATGTAGAGACGATCAATTAGGGAAAAAAGAGGAATTATTTGAATTGTTTAATTCATAATAAATAAAGTGGAAACCATCCAGGTTATTCCGAAACTCCCTGGTTGTATGAATTTGCTGAAAATTTCCATGTTCTCTTGCCGTCCGGGGAGAGGGAAGGGAACTCTCTTTTGCGTTCTCTTTTTTTTTTTTTCTGAGAAAATTCTGTGTGTACTGGGAATGGGATTGGGATGGTACAGTACGCTCTACGCCGCCATGCCTTTTAGCTTTCTGGTTGGTTTTTGTTTTTTTGTTTTTTTTTTTCTGTTTTATCGACGTCGTCGTCGTAGATGATTTGATTTCATGTTGGAATTATATTTCGCGCCAATTTTTTTTGCTACTCATGCTCCTAATGTGAGATGTGGGCGGAATGCTCAGGGAATCGGAGACTCTGAGACGGTTTTGAGATGAGTTTTCTGAGAATCTGAGTTTTTTTTTTTGCCTTTTGAGTACCTATTGCAAGTTACCCCTGATCCGTTCGCCCGCGCCTCCTCGTTTTGTATGAGCTGAGTGCTGACTGACCAGTGTGTGTTCATCGGAAAGTTCATCCATGCACATTTTTGCTGAAAGGAGTTTCGGAGGTTCTCTGTGCAAGCAGCAAAAAGTAATCAGACCGGTTGTTATTGCCTCGTTGGTTATATTTGATTAGCATCAAAGTTTTCTTTTTTCTTTCATTTTTCCTTCCTCTGATGTCACGTTTGGCTTGTGTTTCTATGCGAACCCTAGTTAAATGGATGAAGGGGGAGAGGGTGGCAGAGGAGGCGGTGGGAGGTGGGAAAGGATATATAGTGGAAAATTGAAAATACATAGGGGATGGGAGTGTTGCCAATGGGTATTTAAAGGAAGTGTTAGGCAATATGTGCATACATACAGTGTATGTAATCATTGTAATGCTTTGTGTAAGTAGCAGATTGTACAAAAAATAATAGTGACCTACAAAGTTAAAAGGTTTCAATTTTTCATAGAACAGCCGTGGGCATAGGTAGTGTGAACTTACATTTACAATTGAACAACCTCTGGCTTTGAGTACCTGTTTCGTTGGATCCACATTGGCCGGGTCCGTGTATCATCTTCGATCACTAATCGTGTATCCTCTGTGGAGCAAAACTGGTTTTTTTTTCACAAAATTCTGCTGTCATTTACTTCCCTTTGAAATAATTGGTTAAATGATCGATCCATCCACCTAAAACTACAATAAACTAAAAAAAAATCCAAAAATTTGTCTCAACAACTCCGTTGAAAGCCAGGGCCTAGCTTCTCAAGTCCTTCGTTCTTCACACGAATAAAAGGGGCCTGTTTTTTTTAAGCCGTCTTCTGTCCGAAAGCCAATTTTTTCATTTAAAAAGCTTTTCCATGACTGTTATACTCTCGGATGTTTGTCACATGTTCGCGAGAGTTGTGCCGGATACCACCTGCTAGATAACATCCAAAATTGGTCCTTAAAACTAATATGAGAATCAGAATCAGTAGACTAGACAATGTTTTTTTTCGACTGTCTGTCTCATCAAATGTGCTCCAAACTTACAGATCGAGATGAACCTGGGCCTCCACTAGCAAGCCTCTCCAGTTAGCCCCGTCATTAGCTAATTTAGTTGCGCACTTTAAGTCGGAGAACTGTTTTCTTTGCTGAGCAGAAACCAACAAAGAATTCTGGCTACAACCTGTCTGTAGACTTCGTTTAGAGATGTCTTAAAGAATTTACTAATTTGATTCTCATGAACATCCAACAAGCAATTTAGGATTCGCTTTATTGTTACAAACCTATCAACTGATCAAAAAGTAAGAACTTTGGGAACTTTTATAACAAGCCACAGTGTAAGCCTTGTCGCAATCTCTAGCTGTTGATGTTTTAAGTCAAAGACAAAGAATATCCTTTACATTTCGTCACTCTTGGCTACATCGTCTTGCATTGTCTAAGCTTGAATGTAAATTTATGGATTTATTTGACTACCTGGCGCTTAATAACAACCTCCATCTCTGTTTCTCATCTGAATGTTCAGAGCCACTTTTTATAGAGCTCTACTCTAGCCTGAGAAATCTCCCTCAAAAGAATCTTTAAACATCGAGTGAATAGTCCTGAAAGTAGCTGTAGGACTGTTTCCATTCTAGAAGTACATCTTTCGATTGTCCTCTCATCATTTCCGGCTCAAACTAAGCTTTACCCTCCCGGATCCTTCGTAATGATAGTTTCCAGTAAAGTAAAGAAAAAAAACTTTTGTGAAGCAACGCGAATTTATTTAATTGAAATCCGAGAAGTCGCCATCAATATTACACAAATAAATAACATTTCCCTCGTTCTGGGAAGAAGAACATATACAATTACTTAAAATAGTCATTCGTTTGTATACACCATGTTCAATTCATAAAAAAAAGTATTGATTACAAACCTTTGCACTTGAAATCTATGAATCATCCATCTGCCATCTAACCGCAGAAATCCAATAAAACGCGTTATTAGTAACAAGTGATTAACCAAGATTGAATTATTGGGTTACAATGACGTGTTGCTTTTGACAAACTACTTCGAGAGTAGTCATGAACGTTGCTTCTTAATTGAGTATCTTGCACTCGTGTGACAGTTCGAACCGTGTACCGACTTAAAAACGTACGTCGATCCTTTGTACACTGCTATCAGCTTCAGCACACTAGTTTGCAATTCATGGCCTTAAGTAAGGAAAAATCCGACTACATCATTACCAATGTCCTAGTGCCCTATGTCCTAGTTAATATTCAAATTAATATCTGAACAAACTTTTGCAGATACTTTTCATTTAGAGCTGTTTGTTCGAGGTATGATTCGGCCAGAACTCTTCCTGATTTTGGATATCATGACTAACGCACCTTCCGCTGACCTACCACATTCTGTTCAGTGTCTTCTTCCGAGATAACCCTTCCTAAATAAGGAAATCCTGCTCATCTGCTCACCGCGAGAGACTAAGAATTTTAGTTTTGATCATATTAATCCTCAACACCCCACTTTGGTTGTTTCAGTTTCTACACCAAGACCCGTTTGATCCAACTCCATAGTTCTATGCGAAAACAGGCAGACATCGTCAGGGTAGTCTAGGTGTTGTAATTTGGATGTCATTGTTCATTTTAGTTCGCGGTTTGCTCTTGTGAGGGCTGCCAGTAGGACATTTCTTCTTACCGTCAAAAAAAAGAAAGGTAACAGTACCCAACCTTGTAGCACTCCACTGCGTATCTTAATCTTAAAGTCTTCTGAGTGACAAACCGTGACCATGGCAACAACTATCAATTAACTTGTCAAGTTCCAAAAGATTACCACTTTAGCCAAAAATTTTGACAGATGACATTTAAAGAAAACGAATAACAAATGCTTATAGTTGTCAAACTCTGATTATATAACTACTCACTCTTCTGTCACTTTGCGCAGATTCCACTGCCACCCAACAAAGGTTATTTAACCTGCAACTCTTCCTAATCCGTCTATTAGACCATCGTGCACGCGCCATTACTTACATTACCTTTCCTGATAATGGTACGTTTGCATGAATATTGCTTTTTCTTAAAGCGTGACTAATCCACTCCCTTTTACAACTTGACTGCCATCTGTCTGGGCAATGACAAGCAATTTCAAATGGCTGCGACTACACGTCTGCATCGGCTGCTTATCCGCACATAGTTATAACTTTCCACGGGTTTTACAAATTCAAAACTTTTTTTTCTAATCGATCGATGAGTAATCCGCCGATCTATTTCATAATTTGCATAATGGCTTCTTTTTTTTTAATACAAATGTCAAACGTTTGTGTTATGACTCGCGTGTGATGTTCGATGCGTAATATGCTAATGTATTAATTATTTAAATTAACCATTTTAAGCTCGCTAATTACTAAATGGCTAAATAAATAAATTAGTTTCGATAAATCATTGACATATGGATGGAGTTAGATACATATATTGATGTTTTGTTTTCTCATAAGAAATCAATGCCATCAGACACGTTGTCTCTCTAATGATTGAAGAAATCCATTAAAATTTATTTTTAAGAATAAGGTCAGCGACTTTTTGCTTTGTTTCGACAACAGATGCACTTCTAGTTTCGTAACAGGGGACGTTTTGTTTGAGAATACCTTCTTTACCTTCTGTGAAACATTGTCTTCGAGTGCTATAATGATAGAGTGGCTGGCTTCAAGTCGAAAAGTCAAGTTGTTGTGTAATATTTAAGCCGTTTAGCACTAGGACTTTCGCTTAACCTCTTGAGATGGGAGCTTAGTCATCAGAGCTCGTCTTGGCTTAGTGATTGCGCACAGTCCGTGGTTTGAATTACAGATCATGGAAATACACTTAAGTTACGCTTTGGTGCTCAAATGAGATGTGTGAACAGTGTTGTTCCTCTGAGTAAGCAGTGGTTGTTGAGAAAGTTTGTTAAGAGGCGTGCGTCATACTTCTAAGGAATATTGAACTGCTATTAGCAATACAAATAGTTAAAGGCAGAAAACAAGTACTTTAGGTGCCGATATCGTGCCAAAAAAACAAACATTTGTCGTGAGAGGTCGGTGAGGCCCAACAGCGTGTCATATTCCTTACACGAATGGAAGAGCCCGACTGTTTAATGACGTGTTTGTAGGGCCTTGAACATCTTTTTAGTGTTGTCATGGACTTAAAGCTTTAAACCAACTCAGGTGTCCGAATCTTTAACAACTGAGTCACGGCGCCTATGGGCTATAAGAACCGTTTTTTATTCATTTCTTGAATTGGGGCTTACACTACTTTTTGTCGTTTAGAAGAGATAGTGATCTCTGAAGTGTTTATTCTATTTTGCTTCGTTACGACATTTACATTGAATGCAAGTCTGTTCGACATGTTCACAGTCTCAAACCAAAGCAATCGCAGAATGCAACATTTATTCGGGGACTATTTCGAATTTCGAAACTGTTCTGCTATTATGGAAGCACTAAGTCGATGGCTATCGCCCCGATAACTACGATCACCGATGAGCTACCCTGAAAGCATTTCAATGCTAGAGTTATGCGCCAGTGGAGGCATAAATCTTATAACTTTACCTTCCTTTACTAGTAGTATTGGACGTACCTATTGGATTCACTTTGAGAAAATAGATGACTGCTTCAGTTCTAATCCTCGAGATGTTAAACAAACAAAGTGTTTATGGATTGATTCAATCGAAGGCTAATGCAGCCTGATATACTGATCCAACTTTGTTTGGTACACCATGAGAAAGTGGTTAGTTTCGAATCTTAAACTTTCGTTGTTAGACAATTAAGTCGTAAGTTCAAGTAAAGAATACAAGAGTGCTTTGAAAATGTGCTAGAAAAGTACTGAATCGTTCATTATTTTCTTACACTACTGTAAGCCAGGATTCAAAACCGACCTAGAGAGGTATAAATTTGTAAGTTTGGTTTAGATCAAACAAAATTTTCTGGAATCTAGACGCCAATCGAAGAAAAATGACCCTAAGCCGCACCAAACGATAATGTTTTGCACATGAACCTCAAAGTATGATTTTTTTTCACCGAATTGGTATTCTAATTTGACACATCTGTCATTCCCTATTGACACATCTGTCAAGAAACAGAACAGTGTACATGTTCTGAGTCCGGCATTGACTTTTGGACACCTTTTGAGTACAAAGCATTGAGTAGGTATCACACAACGAGACGACCACATGTCTTGAGAGTGACAAAGTAAATTCTGCATTCGTTTCTATTGATTAAATAGAAATGGGGGACATACCTATGCAACTGAAATGAATGGAATTATTTGTAGTCTTGATTTTCTTATTACTTTGTCGTCTGAAAATATTTAAGCGAAACTGTTCAGGCACACTCTCTCACGAGTCATGACTGGATGGACTTGCACAAGTTTTGTTTCATCAACATATTCACAATATTGGGATAAACTTATCACGAATACTTCGTGTCGTCTATAAAAATTCAATTTGCTTTCGAGAAAAAAAAATTCACCAATTTCGTCGTACGGGAACTCACCCAGAATCACCACATACCCTATGTATTTTCTGGCTTTTTTCCTATAGCGTGCGCTGCACTTGTTATTAATTAGTACGTAAAAAACAGAGAATGTAAAAGACGTAACACTAAAATCGGTCTGTTTCCCTCGTAGTACTAACAAGTACTGAAAATTTCAAATTAAAATTCAAACTGCAACACTTGTGTTTGCTGGGGCTGCACACACATGCTTGCAAATAGCTATACCCCTGTGTGTGTGTTGATAAAATTCGTTCACCTCGCTTTCTGGAAAAATCGAAGCGGAAAGCAAAAGACAAAGATATTTCGTTGAATTGCGCAGCGTTCAAAAGGAAAAGAGGGAAAGAAAATCAAAAAAATTCAGCTCAAACACTAACGCATTTGCTATATATAGGGAGTGAGTTGGGCATAGTGGTGGTGGTGGTGGTGGTGTGTTTTGCCAGCGCAGTATATTTTTCAGTTGGCTGTACGCACACTAACCCAAACCCCTGCCTATCTCACCAGTTTTTCTACTTTTCCTTTTCCATCTTGTGTCGTCTGACTGGCGCGCATTTGAGTGTATGCCAAGCGCGTCCCTCTTATACCAACAGCCTTCAAAACCGGTCGAAATTAAATTCCCTATATGTGTGAGTGAGGACGGAGTATATAGCAGGCAGGAGTAGTCGTTTTATTTTTTCCTGTTTTCTGTTCTTCAAATCGTTTTCTCTCTTTCTGCTCTGCTGCTGGTCTTGTTGTGTTTTCCCCTTGATTGCTTGTTTCGTTGTTGCCAAATTTCAGGTGAGAAAAATTTTTCATATTTTTCGAATGAAATGTATTTCGGGATATTGCTGAATTTTTCCAAAATGCAAGTTGTCTCTCAAAGGAAATGTAGAAAGACAGACAAAAAAAAAAACGAGGGAGAGAAAGAGAAACAGTCTGTACTGGGCCACAACCATTCGAAGGGGGGAACAAATCAGAAAGAGATAGCTAGATATTGCGAGAGCAATCGCGCGCACTTTTTTCCCATGAACACGATTATTTTGCCACCGCGCCGCGCCGCGCTATTATTTTATATTATATTATGGTTATTCACTGCCAGTCAAGTCAGCAAACGAGAGCAGCCTATCTCTACAATTGAATTCAGCCGAAGGAAAAAAACGTTCCATAATCAGAGACCGCGTGTTAGAGAGCAGCCCGTTTTCACGACGACACGATGTTTACTATAATGAATTTAATTACTTCAAAGTGTATTTGATGTCGTACGTGTTTTCGTTTTTTTTTTGTTTTTTCCTTTCGTTCTCTCGCATTATATTTTTATTTATCGTGTTGCCGCAACATCGGTAATCTCGGTCCAAATCAAAACAAAAACGCATTTCTCGTGTTTACATTTAAAAAGCAAGAAAAAAAAAATAGAAACCGATTCGACGATCCCCTAACTTTTCATTTAAAAAAAAGTTGAAGTGCATCGATTTTTTGTTCCTCGTTTTTCATGCACTGAATGCAATTTACGGTGTGGATAAGTGCGTTCAGAAATGCAATTATTTTCGTATAAATAATTTTAAAAATCTTTTCTCAATTAAGTGAAAGTGTTTTGGGGGTAAAATTTAAATAGAAAACTTTTTTGTTTTAATTTAAAAATAAAATTTAAAATTTAAAAAAAAAATTTTTATCTCGTTCGTTATCTTCTTCGGTTGGTTGGTGGTGGCGTAGCGCTGGTACGCTGCACACAAGAGAGGAGATAGTCTGACAGAGTGTGAGTGTGTTCAATTACTGGGCGAAAACGACAACGACAACGTCGACGACGACGACGGTACGGTGGTGGTTCTATATATTAGTCCTATATAGGAGTATCTATATATAAATATATATATATGTATATAACGAACATATAAATATACATACGTCGACGAGGAGAGAGGGTACATCATCGCCACCACGGTTGTTGGGTACTGCTTGGTATTATTTTTTTTTTGTTCTTCGTTTTCTTCTGTTTCTTCCTCTTTTTACACGACCATTCTATATGTGAAGCTATATACACAGGAACGTGTATACACAAGTGTATTAGTGGCCAAGGGCTAGCGCTATAGCGTCTCTTTTGTTTTAAAAAATTTCCACAAAGAAGAAGAAAGCATGTCCAACGACATTTTGTTGTTTCAAAAGGGATAATTTTTGCTGTAAAAAAAGTATAATATTTGAAAATTTCCAAAAAAAAAACAAATAACTTTGTGGTTCTGTTGTGTGTGGTGGATTGGATTTAACGGTTCGATTTTGAAGAAATAGTTTTACTTTTTGGTTAATTTCTTAAAACAAAAATTTTCAAGTGCAATTATAAAAGAAATCAAATTGAAAATAAGAAAAAAAAAAAGGAATAGAGGAATAGTTTTGAGTGAGAATTTTGGCCAAGTTTGCAATGCAAAAGAGTGTCCCGCGAAGAAATCGACAAAGAGCAGCAGCAGCAGCAGCGGCAGCGACAGCTACAGCGGCAGTACTACACTGTTGTAGTGGTGACGACGAAGAAGAAGAAAGAGGACGAGGAGCAGTAGCAGCAGTTATATCAGAAAAAGTAACAGCAGCAGCAGCAGAAGAAGTAACGCTTATGGTGGTAGATAAGTTAATTTTAACGGCAAGCTGAGTAGTTCTTTTCATTTTCTTTTTGTTTCACATAATTATATTCATCCCTTGGTTATCCGTCCTTTTATTTTGGGAATTAAGAGCAGAAATTGTTTTACATCTTTCGATTCTAAAAAAAAAAAGTGTTCGTTTTTAAACGTCAAACGAGCAGAAAATAGGATAAAAGAAGAACGCGTGTGTGCAATTCCAACTTCCACGAATGATTTGTATTCTCAAAAAGTCTCCAAAAAGCCATCCGCGTTTAGCCAATTATTTGTATGTGTGTGTACAACAGTGAATGACGACGACAAAGCGGCAAAAGTGAAATAGGAAAAATTTTTATAAGAATTTTTTTTTGGTTTTGTTTTTTGAACGCGAAAAATTTCATTAAACATGTCGGAGCACCATCGTGGTGCTTGGGATAATCGGCAGACAGCAGGGGATGCTGTCTGGTGGCCAGCAGCGGCAACGCTTGCAACACAAGATCAACAAACCCTGCATCATCAACATTTAATTAATCAACATCATCAACAGCAATTAGCTGCGCAGCAGCAGCAACAACAACAACAGCAACAGCAGCAAGTACAACAGCAGCAGTTGCAGCACCAAGTTGTTGTTCAGCAGCAGCAGAATCAGCAGCAGGCGCACAATGATGCGTCACGTAATAATTGTAGCACAACATCAGGAGTAGCGACACAACAATTGTTCTCGTATAAAATGGCAAGCAGTTTTCAAAATCCTGCTACGACAATGGCACAAGTTGTTGCCACATCAAATGCTGGCAGTACTGGCTATGATTATCGTCTTAATATGGCAGCTGCAGCAGCGGCTGTACCAGGCTCACAATGGTGGTATTCGGCAGCTAATCAAGGGCAAATCGATGCAAATGCCTTGCAACAGCATCAACAGAATCAACAGCAACAGCAGCAGCAGCAACAACAGGCACAGCAACAGCAGCAACAGCAGGCCCAGCAGCAGCAGCAGCAACAACAGCAGCAACAACAGCAACAGCAGCAGCAACAACAAATGAATATGAATCAAGCAGCAACGGTGAGTTTCTTATTTTAAAATTTTCTTTTATTTTATCCCTATTTATGTTTATTATCTACATACACATAGCTTTACATACATATAGATTTAGCCCACCCTAATGCTTAGTTTGATCTCATCTGTCTGACGTCTTGACATCTAAATGGAGAGAGAGTATTTAACTTACATAAACGATAACTGACAGAGACCCAAATGAATCGGGAGCTTATCTGACATTTTGTTTACACAAAACAATATTAATGGCATCATATTACTAATCTCTATTAGCTGGCTAGGGTTGGATCATCACTGTCTGATCTATAATTAGTATTTGATTGTTGATAGTGAATTTGCATGCTAACTACATACAGACTTGTCATAATGATGCTAAAAGTGAAAAATCTAGAAAAATTACTTTAAACAAATCTTCCAACAGATGGTTGCGTACTACTCTTGATTTATAAATTACCTTAATGACTTGACTTGTGTACCTATTAGCCGGGAGACAATGTAGATACTATGTATCTAATTGCTGATTTTATATAAAAACAAAAGTATCTATCAATTCAGGTGTAGTTTCTGGTTGTAGTAATGGAACTGGCAATTCTTTTTTATAGATATACCTACACAAAGGGCAAGATTCGGGAAGTAGGTCTTATCTTTGATGGGATACCACACTCACTGAGTGTATCCTTTGAAACCTATCACAAAACAACCAGCTGGGGAGAGCTGTACAATCGAAAAACTCTTCAGTCATAGTACATCAGCAACGATTCTATGAGAGGAGTATACCGGCATGGTTGCCACTGAATATGAACTACATTATCAACTACAGGCAAGCAGAGACAGAACTATGACTTCAGCTAGATTGCGAGTTTTTATCACAGCTTTTAGGGCTCTTTGCAAGCCAGTTTGGGAGAAAACTCAGGAGGGAAACAATAATGTTGAGCACTTTTTAGCGCTACGGGCTTGGACTTCCTATATCCCTGTGACTAAGCAGGCTTGCAGTTCACGGCTCCATCCATAATCAAAGATAATAGCACATCACGTGTAATCAGAACAAGAGTAAGATTCTGCCTGCAAGAAACCAATCAGTTTACCCTCCGACCATCTACCAAAACTCCTTTTGTAACCCAACGAAAGAGGTCTGGGACTATCTACCATAGGACTACAGGCTTGTGCATATTAGTTCATTACAGAGAGTGCTTAGCTTAGCCCAAATCTGTTAGCTGAACTAGTTTGTTCCTTCAGTTCGTTTAGTGCATTTTAGTTCACTGCTAAGTTTCTCATTTGTAAAAATTTGTTCTCATAGCCGAACGCAACGATGGGCTCGTACTGCTGTATTATGGGTTAAACAAAACCAATCCTTATCAGATCTGCGTAAGACTCTAATCAGTTCTGTTGTTTTTACTGAACTGCATGTATGCAGGGTATACCTGGTTCAACTACTGAACTGAACTAAAACCACATTGGGAACTGGTTCGTTTAGCTCATTTGTTAGAGCTCTTTTTTTGAACTAGTTCGTTCGTGAACTATGCATTTGGTTATATTTTCAGAAAACTTCAACGTTAAGCAATTCAAGAACAGAATGAGCAGTCATTTCCAAGTATCTCACGCTCTGTCTGGAAAAGATAAAGAAAGATTGCTCTGGCGTCTATTGAAAACAAACCTCAGTGTAGTGTTCTTCGAAGTGTTACTGCATCCACTGCGATGTCCATAGTGCCCTCAAACCCGATATTTTAAACTGCAGATCTTGCTTAGCAGCTCAGCGAGAGCGATAATTTTCTAACTCCGACGAATACATAGACGTCCCAAACCAGTGCAATTGCACTTTTGTTCTCCTGATGCAGAGATGCAGGCCAATAATCGAATTCCACACCCAAGGCGTGCACACCACATCAAAACACGCGAGTATGTCAACAAACCCCTTACGGATGACGCACTTATTTGCGGCTAACTACATGCGTACGTCTGTGTTTAGTAGAGTAGAGCCTTGATCAAATGAATTGCTATGCTATCACCGAACAGAGCCGCCCCACCACAGCCTCTGACCCGAGGCTAGA
Source organism: Xylota segnis (assembly GCA_963583995.1). NCBI lineage: Eukaryota > Metazoa > Arthropoda > Insecta > Diptera > Syrphidae > Xylota > Xylota segnis. The sequence continues at coordinate 26,344,530 of OY757237.1, forward strand.
TAAACCCTTGACCGAATTTACAGCCACTATCTCTCGCCATTCACTCAGAGTGTTGTTTTTCCCTCTCTGTCGTACCTACGCATCGGACCACACCATCATATCATACGAAATTTCTTTATCAGCAGTTATAGCCCCGCTATTATGTGGTGTGTTGCCCAAATCTGACATTACATTGACCACCACGTGGTGGATGATGATAATGACGATGATGTTTCGGTCAATTACACCAAAATGTTTCAAAAAAAAAAAAAAAAAGTAACACAAACGAAAAGAAATATCCACAAACTTTCTGATGAGAGAAGAGTAAATGATTTGGTTTTACTCTGATTTGGTATTCTCTAAGCCGAAATGTTTCTGTTTCGTACTACAGAGAAGTGCTGGTGGTGCTGATTTCCTTTTTATATTCCGCCGCAACAAAATCCCAGGGCGCTTCGTCGTTGTCGTCGTCGAGCACATGTTTCTCATTTTTATTATAATTCATTTGGCGCTCTCGATTTTTTTTTTGCTCTCTCGTCGCTCGTTGTATCGAAATGAGCAGAGTTGGTGGACTGGACAGCACGAAATCAATAAATAAACGGTAAAACACAAACGGAGGGGAAAAAAGAGTAACAACTTCCTCACCTCTAATCAGAGGTTATACCACCAACAGGAGGGAGCACAAACAGCAAAGAAAGAAAAACTACTCTGCTGAGTGTTCGATGGTTTGGTGGGTTGGTTATGTTAAATCTCTGTCGTCACATTAGAGGAGTGCGCCCCAAGATAACACAGGAGTAGTAGTATCCCAAGTATCCGAGAAGTAGTCGTTCATCCTCTGTTGCTTGGCGATGAAGCTGCCTGCCTATGTAGTTATGTTTGTACTATATACGTACATATACCCAGAGCAGAGCTCTCTATTGTTGTCAGTCGGTTGTGATGACGACCGCGTGAGTGATGACAAGAGGTGAAGTAGTTGAGAGGATGAGATGTGGTGATGGCCGATGCCGATGATGATGTCGATGATTTCACAAAGTTTTGTATTTGATTGAATTCCGAATGGTGGCAGCGCGTAGCACACAAAAACAACACAAAAGTAGCACTGCCACCACGTGGTGGCGCTCCGAATGAAATGTACACAATTTTTTTTTGTATTTTTTGTATTTCCTCGGTTTTTGTTGTGTCTGTCGAGCGCGCCGCCACAAATATAGAAAGCATATCATTTTGTCTTGTTTTTTTTTTTCATATTCCTGCAAGCGTTTATCTATCTATAGGTACGTGTGTATCGCGTACGGACATGAGACATTTGTTCCAACATTGAATTCAGCAATAATAATTGCATGCTATTACGTACGTACTACACGAATGGTAGTAGCGACGCGGCGACAGCGACAGCGGCGGGTGAATAAGTTTTATCGTGTGGTGTCGAGGGTTCCTTCGCACATTTTTTTTATTTTTTTTTTTTTATGATGAATGAGAGAAACATGTGGAAATGTTTTTATAGTGTGATGCTCATCATGTGGCGGAATTGTCGGGTTAGTTCCTTTAGCTGTTACACCACAGATGTGTAGTGTAGTGTGTAGTACGCGACGATGGGTGCTGGGGGTGGGGGGGACATAAGCCTCTCAGACGTAAATTGTTCTTTCTTGCGAAGCCAGCCATAAGGGTATAAATTGGAGCAAGTTCAGGAAAAGGAAGATACAAACAAGAACGGCTGATATATTTTATGTGCAAAGAGTGAGGGTGGCAGATACAGATACAGATACAGAAACAGAAGAACTTTGTGAATGGGATTTAAATTCCTTTAACTCGGAAATTGCTGGGAATTGTGTTTGTTCGTAATTCACTTTAATGGTAATCTTTTGTGAGAGGGGAGACCGTGACATTTAACGAGTCATTGAATATCTTTAATTAGGGCTTATATTGATTTACAGCCCTCTAGCACTCCTTGGGTTTTAATACGATGGTTCTTGTCCGCGAATTGAATTTATATTGATTTGTTCTTTATTTTCATCGGATCTGCCGCGCGTGGTGGCAACATTTTGTGAAAAAACCAATGACGCCTCGACTTTGGCTTACGTTTTCAAGTTCACCTATAAGATTTCGCTGCATGATATCAAACAATATCACGCTATGCATTCGTAGAGATCAACGTTATGATACGAAACGTCACTTCAACGAGAATCTGATGACATTGACAGTTAACAGCCGCAGAATAAATTAAGAAATGTGAACAAAAAAATCTGACGAGTAAGTGAAATGCTCAAATCCTTGTCTTTTTTTGATCGAAGTCTAGCTCATGAAAGCCGTCCTCATCTCACCAAAGTGAGTTCACAAACACTCTAACGCATTTCAGTCTACACTTCAGCTGGGTTTTGTAGTCATGGTTTTTAAATTGTTTTCGTTTGCAAGGAAATATTGAGAAAGAATTGCAGATGTCAGATCTTATGTCATTTCAAAGCGGATAAAATGTAACGTAAGCAAGACATAAGGGGGTAAATACAAATTAAGTGTCAATGAATATGATAGCTTACGATATCTAATTGGGGGACGGTGGCATACTTGTTGTAAAAAGAACTCATCTGACGTGATTTGTTCTTGTTAGTCATGTCTCTCACAGTACCTAGTCAAATAGTTTTCTTCATCCAGGAGATGGAAGAGAGCTGAAGCCTACTAAGACTACGCTAGCTATACGTAGTCAATCGTATATAAACGGAACATAATTTCCAGTATCTCTTGAGACGCCCTCGATTTAAGCACAAAAAAGGTAAGATCCGGTTGAAGATGCTAGTTAATGTCAACAAGACTAGTTCTTCTGTTTGATCTTTGAATAAAAAGGAAGGATTTATGGAACCTCCTCTCTACATGTTCTACGGTTTTATTTAGAAAAGAATCAAAGTGTGGTCAGACCATCCTTAAGATGTTTCAAGGGCATCTGATATCGCTTGCAATAGCGTGATATCGTGCTCAGTTCCACCATAGGTAGAGCCAAGACTTCTAAGCCATTGAAGACCTTCATGATGTCACAAATTGTTGCTGGCTCTGGAACTCCTCGTCGTCAATAGAGATCGGCTCAGTATTTAGGAACAACCTATCAATATTCCTTTGTCTATAATTCCTACCAGCTACTCGGACAAAAAAGAAAAAAAACAATTTAATAGGAAAGTTTTTTGTAGTAATGGTCTTCGACTGCACTTGTTTCTTTACGGCATTGGATAATTGGTGTCATTGTCCAAATTCTAGCTTTCAGTATCTAAGGCACGAGAGTTTTCATTGAAGTAAAGGATCATCTACTTTGTGATTCCGAAAGCAAATTTATCACTTTTCGACACATATTGCGGAATACCTTAGCCATAACTCGACGAATATTCGTTTTCAAAGCGTCAAGAGTATGCGGATTGTGTACACAATAAACACGATCTTTTGCATAGCTCTACAAAGAGTAATCCAATGTCGACCTTGGCGGCCAGTTCACATCACCAAAACGCCAAATAACTTGTCCAGAAAGTTTGTCTTGGAATAAACGCAAAACGAGTCGTGCTGTGTGCGATGTGGCCTCGTCTTGTTGAAACCACATGTCTGCCACATGCATATCCTTGATTTGAGGTAAAAAAAAATCGGGTAACGCTTGGCATAGAAATGAGACTCGAAGAACTATGACTCAATGACACAATCAAACCAAATCGCACATCATGCAGTGACTTCTTGGGAATGCTGTGTTCTTTCAAGAGTTACATGTGGATTTTCACTTACCCATATGCGACAAATTTGTTGGTTAACCTATCCACCGAGTGAATAATGAGCCTCATTGCTGAAGAAAATGTTGTGTGGAAATTGGTCATCCAAATGGTGATGTCCAAGCACCCAATCGGCATATATTCTACACATTCCCTGGTCAGATGACTTCAAGTCCTGAGTGGGTTGGTTTTCATAAAGATGCTATGCAAATCCAAATGCAAGGTACGCCATAAGACAAGCGCCCAGTCTCCTCTTCGAATTTTTTTTACAGTCGTGGAAGATTATGTCGACCACAATCTGCTCGTAATGCGTGAAACGTTCCTCCTAAAGAATCACTATTTTTGTAGTAAGTTTTAACAATTTTAACCCATTCAGCGGTTGTCAAACGATCCATATTGTAAAATGGCTAACCTTACACCAAACACTGTATCGGATGACAGTTCGGTTTGGCGTTCAGTATGTGATTGAAACAGGGATGTCAAATCCGACTCACGAATTGAATGACCCTGCAAGAAGGTCGTCATAATTCGGCTCCTTTTAAAAGGACAGTTTGGTTGGGTTCACGATTCTAAACTGTCAAGCCTTCAAACTTCATCCACATGAAGCTGATGGATGGATGATTTCGAAAATCTCTTCTCGTTGTCCACATTCAGTATTATGAGTTCGAATTTAATGTTGATAAGCTTGTACAGCATTTTCTTTTGGATATCGTTGAAGAGTCAAAATTTGGATTTCGATTCTCATTTCAAAGGAATCCCTTAAATACACATCTTCACTGAACAGATCCCTATAAGTAGTCGTCGCATACTTAGTGTTGTCCTTAATAAGATTTCATATTCCATCCAGAATCACCGTTAATTCATTTGATATTTAAATTTCATAACATCACGTAACTCGCGTGAAGTTCACTAAAGAATTTCGTTTACTCGTCGACGGTGATGGAGGAGAGAAGCTTCGTATGTAAATGTAAACATTCTTACATTAGTGGCAGGTATACGCAAATTATTTTTATATACTTTTTTTCTTGTTTTGTCTTTAAATTGATTTTTAATGAGGCCAATGACTTTTTTTTTTGAAAATTTATACAAAACGAAAATAGAATGATGGTGAGCTTATCAAGTTCTCTTTAATTATTGTACGCACGTTTCGGTGGTTTTTCTTTCTTTTTGTGTGCTTTCTTCCTTAGTTTCATTCATTATTATTATTTTATTGGCTTTTTTTTTTGTACATCCATACACATTTGTATGTATGAACATTCATGTGCATGTGTTGGAATCGGCGGTTAGTTACAACAGAGTTTCGTCGAGAGACAACGTCGAATACATTTTAATGACTTTATGGATGAGTTTGATGATAAGACATGTTTTTTTTTTCTTTTTTTGAGTGATAGGTTTATAAAAAGACGAATTAATTTTAATCAATCGGGAAGTGTTTACATGCATTAAGGTAGAGATAAAGCTATCTGAAGTACGTAGTATTTTGTTTTTTAGAACAATTGTAAGGGCTTAGTCGATTCAGAGGAGGATTAGGTGGCTTGAAGCACTGTATGTATGTGTTTTCTCTCCTTTGTTATTAATATTTTTACTGGCATTTGTTTCCTAGAACTATCAAGTTTAAACCTTCATCCTAACAGAGGACTTGTGGGAGGACTGTCTGGCAGAATTCCTGTCTTTTTCGGCGAATATTCTCCCTCAAACGGCTTCAGTACTATTGCCAATTCAGTGTTGAATCCAGCGAAAGTAATTCTGAGTGAACAACACGACGAATATCGAAGTAAACAGAGTGCAACATTTTGACTTTCGAGTGTCTTTGATGTGTTTTTTTCGGTTTTGGTTCCTTTGAGAGGTACCATTTCGATGCCTGTACGTCTTACTCATAAATCCAAGTCTTATCGTATGTAATAATGCGTTCCATGAATGTGGAGTCCGACTTGACTCGTTCCAACATGTTCGCAGCAATTTTCCATTAGGGGAAAACGCAGTTCTTTTGGAACTCGCCGTGCTGCGACGAGAGTCTTGTGCTCAAAACATAATCTAAAATGTGTTCTTGTGAAACCTGTCTCAAACTATAGTAACGATTTCCTTCACTAAGTCGATGTTTTCCTTCCTTTTCGGATGAGCCGAATCTTCAACTACTTCACGGCCTTCTTTGAAGGCTCTATAGCACTTAAATGCTCTTTTTCTCGATATTACAGAGTCCTCTAAGCTTTTTCCAAGATTCTATGCATTTTTTGGCTGTTCTCAACAAAGTCAGACAGATCGCACTCAAACTCAGCATCAAAATAAATAACCCGGATGGCGCAGTCCCGCTTATAGTCCTACACAGTTGGATTGTTAGATTTCTCATTCAAGGGTTTCACATGTTAAACTTTCTATAGGATCGATCACGACAATGTTCAATATTCCTTAGGAACTGTCTGTCTACAAGTTTTTCTCTGTAAGATTAGTGACACCTTTTATGCCTTTGGTTGCATCACCACACATAGACTTGTTTGCGCCATCATAACGATTCGAGTACCAACGGGGATAATTGTTTCTCGTCTAAGAACTCCTTTCACCTTTTCTTCCCTAAAATCATGGTTTTGTGAAGGATACAAGTAACTTGGAGATAAAATTCTCTTAACCTTCGTAAAATGTAAAGTTTTTGGTCAAACAGATTGCAAATGAAGGAATCTCTCCTCGGACAACCTCACTGCAAGTTGTGCTGACCTTCTGTGAGTTAGTTGATCGATTTCAATATCACTAGGCGAGCAATGCAACGTCACATTTGAAGGCAATCATAGATCTTAGCGTGGAAAGTAATCAGTTGACAAAAAAAGAAAGAGTTTCCAGGGATGCTAACCGTATCTACTCAAGGCATATTGTGGGTCTTGTTCGAAAAACTGAGTCTAAACAAGGTCATTCGCCGCCTGCGAATAAATCTCTCGACATAGCAAGACCGATCCGAACAACATTAATTATGTATTGAACACCATGACCCCGAAAATAACCACCAAATGGCAACGACAAGGAATCGTGGCTTCCACAAGTTCTAAATTTAAGCTAATATTGTGGATGATATGAAGGTCTGCTGTGAAGGACTTTATAGTCTCGTTGTACTCACTAAGGCATGCGGAACATAGGGCATTTGAGTTGAATTTTCGGCGAAATGGTCTCTCAAAATGCGACGCTCTTTTTCCGAAGAATTGAGTGTTCTTGGAATCAAACGAGATTTGACTTTTTTCAGGCAAAAATTCTTTTCAAAATGGTCTGGACTGATCCAAATAAAATGTTAACAGTATCAACGAGGTCTCTAATTTTCAACCGACTGTTTTTGAGAACTAAATCTTTCCTTGACGTTGATGTTGATGGCCGTCGAGGGCGATATGTGTCTTCAACGCTATCTCTTCGTTCTTTGAATTGCTTGTACGTGGAGCAGAAATTTCATTCCGCAGACAAAATTTAATGCAACTTCTTAGCTCAACACAATCAGATATTATATAGATCGCTAAATTCACTTTCTTTAGTGAACAAATGTAGATTTTGACATGACATTTCACATAAAGATGTCAGCGACAGTACTACCAACCTAAAAAAAAAAAAACATATTTGGCAGAATTTCAACTCACAGTAGTGTCTGCTACTCATTCTACTCACGTCAACCTTTTTAAGATTCCAAACGTCAATGATATTGAATAATCCATAGTCATCCAAAGAATTTAATAAAAGTCTACATACGAGTGTATGTATGTACATATGTATGTCCCAATATAGGCATTTTGTTTTGCCCATGACTTCTGGTTTATTACCCATCGTATCTGTCAAATAAATCTCCTTGACTAACCGGCCGGCGGTGGCGTGTGGCTCGATGTGTGGTGTCTAATTTTAGTTACCAGCCACAAACGCCATTCACTAACCAATTTCCGGTTGAATTTATTTGGAGACGAATCGATGTCTGTCTATAAAACAAAACCAACGAGAAGTAAAAATTCCACAGAACACACCATTTTTTGGTCATCGAACCTAAGACTACATGATATGTGTGTACATACTCTTCGGTAGATCTTTGCTTTGTTTTGTTTTAATTTTATTTATTCTTTGTGTACCTACTCGGCCACACTCTCCCCAGCGTATTTATTCAACAAACATGCCACCAACAACGCCCCCTAAAACACACACTTTTTATAGATAAAAGATTAACATAGGAATTTTCGAAAAAAAAAATTGATTTTGCATATTTATTTGTTGTTCCCCGATTCGTCTTGTCCGTGCTTCTGTTGTCATCTGTTTTTTGTTTTCTCTTTTAATGGAATTTTTTAGTGAAAAATTACTTTTTTTCGAAAAGCTGATGAGATCAGTGAAATTTACTGTCGCCGTCGAAGTGAAAGATAACAACTTCGTGGCCCAGTAACACATTTTTTTTCTTCCGAGTTGATAATTGCTTGCACGTGAGCACTGATAATTGGACATATCCACCACACAATGATGGTGGTACCCCATATGTAGATATTGTTATGAATTTCTACAACGAAAAAGAAAAATATATGTATATTTCCCATGGAAAGGAGGAGGAGGAGGAGAAGCCAGCCAATCAAGACGACACACACTATCCAAACTCTGTAGAGTTGTCCAATTAATTTTCAAATAAAACCTTTCAATGGAGGAGGACACACACAAGTCTCCTTCTCATGCCATAAAAGGCAACACCACGCATTTTGATGCAAAATCATGCAATGCCACGTCGATGGACACACAGAATCGTGGTCGTCGTCGTGTCGTGTCGTAGTCGTGCACTTTCATTTTATCTGCTGCTGCTGCTGCTGCGCTGCATTTTTTCCCATAAAAAGGTCAAAAGTAGCCGGCAACATGTAAAAAGTAACCAACCACCACAGCAACATGTTGCATGGTATTTTTTTTTTTTTTTTTTTTCTGGTTTTAACATCGATTTCAAGGTAAAAACGCAGTTTGCCTGAGTTATGGACCGAAACAGCTGTTTTGTTGTATTTTTTTCTACCCATTTTCCATTCTAAAACCACCTGTGAATGTTTAATGACATTTAAATTCTATTTCTCTATTTATTTCGAGAAATATGTACAAAAAAAAGGGAGAGGAAAGCAAACAAAAAAAAAAATACACGACGATGGCAAAGGGAACAGATGTAATAAAAAAAAAAATCTCATTAACACAGATTTAATTTCACCTATATAATTCTATTTCTTTCTTTTTTTTCGTTTCCACGTTCGTCTTATCTTGAATTTCTGTGTATTTCTTCGCCGTTGAAGGGAAACCGATTTTATTGAGGAGAGACAGCCGGAGAAATCATTAAACGTTTGAATAGTACTCGTAGCAGCGCCGGGGCCAGGCAAAAAAGCCAGCAGCCACCAAAGTCTGGGCCCTTTTTACTTTTTTTTTTTTTTAGTTGTAGGTTGGTACTATATCGCGCATCGGTCGTCTTGTGGTGTAACTGCCGAAGATGAAGAAGAGAGGCACACAGAAGAAAACACGTTAAGCAGAGATGATTTTCTTCTTGTGCGCTTTCCTTTCTGTTTCTATGGATATTTTTTTTATTTATTTTATTCCCCGGGGGGGCGGTTGCCGGCGAAGCAAAAGAAATAGCAAATAAAACTCCTGAAGGAGTTCGTCGTATACACTTTTGAGGCACTTAAGCCTCTTCTGTGTACATGCAGCAGCGTGTGCACACACACTCTATACCTGTCTTCTCAACGTGCATTCAACGTCGTTCTTCTTTGTAACGACGAAGTAAATACAAACATTCCAATAAAGTATGTACATATAGAAATATAACTAGTAGTTGTGTGGTGTACACACAGAGGTCGTCGAAGGAGGAAGAGGAGGAGAAGAAATCCCGATGCATGGAGCGCACGATTCGGAAAACCAAAAACAGGTTTAGTTTATTTCTTATATTCCCTTTCCTTGCCTCCCTTCCAATGGCAATGGTATTGCTACTGCTGCGGCGCTGCTGCTGCATTCTGATGATATCACGAGTTGACTTTTTGCCTTTGACTTTATTATATCTTGAGGTTTTCTTTGGTCGAACCCAAAGGGGGGGAGCAGATATAGAGGACAAGAAGTAATAAATCCAAATCGAGGTTGAATAATTCTGTTAGATACGAGTCGGATTTTTGTTTAATTGTTGCGAGTTGCTTGCAGGTGGCAGGATGATAAGGATCTTTGTTTTTCGACCCTCCCCGGTGCTATGTGATTCAGCGGTTTTGGGTTCGATAATGTTGGCCATTGGGACTGAAAGTTGATATCCTGCGATAGAAAAACTTGATTTAAAGGTCACCGCAGGTGATAGGTTGGCTGCTAACCTATTCGCATTTTTGGTTTTTTGCTTGCTTAACCGCAGATGGTAGTTGAAGAATGCGTTTTCTTTATCAAATCACTTGTGGGGACGAAGGTAATTTCTTTTAAGATTGTGTCCAGTATTTCTTTTCATCGAGGACGTTGAGGTTTATCCCAATATTTGTAGGATATTAGTGCGAAAGTATTTCGGATTCGATTCTTGCTTTGTTCCATATGGTTGAAGCAGGTGTAGATGTAGAAAACAATACTCAATCCCTGAACTTACATACAATGTACAGCTGCGTTCAAAAAAATTGCAGAATTCATACAGATTGTAACAAAATTGAGAAGTGGGACAAAATTTGTCACGGCTTCTAGACGTCACTTCATAGAACTCACCAATCCCTGACATCTATGGTATGTCTCTTCATGCAGACTTCACTTTGGCCCAAAGTTCATTATTATTTCTGGGTTTCGATGCTGCGGGTACCTTTTTTTTAATATCTGTCCAAAGGTTCTCTATTGATTTGAGGTCAGGTGATTTGGGAACCATTTCTTAGCGTTTTTGCTGGTCTGTTTCGGGTCGCTGTCCTATTGAACGACCAATGTGACTGGTATTTCCTATGGCAGTATGGTTCCCTGAAGTGTGTCAATCTTAACATTCTGATCCATCAAATCATTAATTCAGTATATAGGGCTTACATCATGGTATGAGAAGCAGCCACCATATCATAATGCTGGAGCCATTACGTTTTTCAGTTTTGTGCGTATACCTAGTCACGTATTTAGGGTTTGGTAGGCGTGTCGCATATATTCACGGAAACCAGAACCGCCATACAGGACGATTTTACTTTCATTCGTCCAGAAAATATGTACTCCAGCATTCCTGTGGAAGCCTATGAACATATGTATGTACATATATATATCTTGGCGAACTGAACTCGTTTGTCAAGAGTGGACAAACTCCTTACATGTTTACTGGACCAGAATCCCATCTCTCGTGAGCGTCTGACAAACATCCGAGTGGACAAGCTTCCCAAAAAACAAAATTACACTTCAGACACGCATTAAACAGTAGGCCCGTTCCATTCGTGTGAAAAATATAACACGCACATCACAAATGGTTATGAGAAAGCTAGACCTGAAACGCCAAATATTTTTTGTTTTTATTGTTTTAAAGAAACGAAAATACTTATTCAAAATGGCTGCTCATGTCCTCTAAAACTGACAGCTTACACTCTAAAGGACTGAAATCAGGACTATCTTGTCTTTTGATCAGAAGCGCTGTTTGCAGTCCCAATGGTTATTTGCAAGCAATATTTGGTTAAGATACTTCACAACTCCTTTTGGAATATCTGTCAATTCTTTTGACGACCGGATTTGCAGAACATATTTTCAATATTTTTCTAGTGTATCTTCTTTACATTCCTTGCCTGTCTGTGGAGCTATTGTAGTGCGAAGACTTTCGGTTTATTGACGTTGATTTGGCCCACCAGTGTCCTCAAATTACCTACCAGCTGCAGGTGATCCTCAGTGATACCAAAGTTCGAATTATTATAACAAACAACCTTCGGTATTGCTTCACTCCATTCCCGTGATAGTTACAAAATTAAAATTTTCCGAAAGCGATGTAACTTGCAAACTCAAAAATGTCACCTGTCAGATGAACGTCAAATCTGGTAACATTGATGATCCGATCAGCAAGGGGCATGTTTCACTTGTTTTTTTTTTTTTTTTCAACTGTTGTGACATGTGTCAAAAACTTTATTGCCCAAACATAGTAGCGCTTCGAATTTGACAGACGTTGTCTCTCTTACGAATTCTGTGCATTCTACATGTCACTTTAACAACATCGACCTCACATTTGGCATTTGTCGAGAACAACATAATGCTGCGCAACGTGACTTCAACGAGATGTGTACTTTGAGGAATAATCTATTTTAGCAATAAGTTATATTTTTCCAATTTTGTTTTTTTTATCCAAGTTGTCAATCCAAACAAAAAAACAAAGGGAACACACGGAAAAAACTACAATCCGTTTGGAGTGGATGCTATAATACTCCGTCCATCGCTGAGGATGCCAATGACACCCTGCAGTAACAGTCGATGCTGAGATGTGTCTCTGAAGACAGATTTTCATGTCATCACCGTGAACAGAAGTATAGAACCTTTAATGTTATTATTAGTACAAAAAAAAATTAAGACCAGAGGACCAAAATCGCTGCCTTGAGGGACTACAGAGGTGGTTATAAAAAAGGTTCAGTGCAGGATATCTGAAGAGCACTTTGCAGAGCCAAAGGCTAGGTCTTACAAGGTCGACTACTATGCAACTATCTACGGGTAATTCTCACCGAGAATCATGTTAAGTTGGTCTCGGCCAGCATTTAGAACCATACGAAACCAGACCTTTAGACCTTACTTGTCAGGCAATAAAGTAGTCTTTACTTTTACTAACAGAGACACTAGTCTTTGGGAATTGCTTTGTGAGAACATATGTATGAAACGTGTTCTTTATTTCTTGGTACAGATGCAAACTTTTGTGTAAGGGTGCGATTCCAACGAACGAAAATGTTAAAGCATCTCTTTAATGTTCCTTCACAGACAAAGTATGACTGAATAAACGTTTCGTCTGGTTTTTATGTGAAGGTATAAAGCCATGGTCCTAGGTGTGATGAGTTTAAGAGCCGTCTGGATTTTATAGTTTACCTTCCACCAGTTTTTTTTTTTGTTCCTTCTCTTGGTCTGAAAATAAGGGAAGAGTGCGTGGAGTTACAGGATTATACAAATGCGAAAGTCAGGAGAATCGATAAACATGTGTGTGGAAACGTGCTACCTGCTCAATTACTCTAATCATTGGACTCTGTCTTAGGGGGGAAGGACATGACTCTCTACATTTGAATAATCATTCATGAATGTTTGAATGTATGTAGCTTGTTAGAAAATATGACTCATTTAAGAAAACTTTAAAAACCACTTACTTATGAAAACAACTTGTGTGTGTACAGCGTTTACAACGAATTTGGATTACTAAGTGCTAAAAGCCTCATAAACTTGTCGTTGTCACCTTCCTTTACTACGTCGTTTATAGCCGCCCGTCCCCCAGGCGCAAGTGTCAATTGTCGAACTTATGCGAAATATGCCAGCAAGAGAAGAGTCTGTGTGTGTCACGGGCATTGAAACTATAGCAACCAATGGTCTCTGAGCTCTATTCCGTATGGAAGAACTTACCTATAGTCAGTCTAGAAAGCAAAACTTATCACGTGCACCGATGTCGTCGTTCTCCGCATGTAATTGCGCCTCCCTCCATATCAAAGTATCTCTCAAACAGGTGCGAGTTATAGATACATTCACTTGGGATCTGTGTGTGTTTTTTTTTTCTGCTTTTTGCTCCTCAAGAACACAGTTTGTGTCTCCCCCCAGTGCGGCCATCGTCATCTCCTACTAGAGTTTGGTGCGCCATTGAATGCAAGCGATTCGTGAGAGTGAGGGAGAGTGTGAGATGAGAGAGAGGGAGAGGGAGAGGGAGAACCTGCACGGCGATAATACCACTTTTTTTGGCTGATTAATAAGTTTTAGGTGTTCAGTGACACTATTTGCCGGCATAGTGTGTAGCTCGCCTCAAACGAGGGGCGACATAAGGTTTTTATGTGTTTTTTGTTGTTCGTTTTTCTGTTTTGGTGTTTTTTTTGTTGTTTTTTTTGTCTGTCAGAGGAGGAGGAAGACGCTTTATTGTCATTGTTATTATTATGTGTTTTTGTTTTCGGGGGGTCGTCGGCGGCGAGTATTTTGTAAATATTGAAATATTGTATCTACACAAGGCTTGGGGGGGCGCTGGATGGCGTTCTGAATGAATGAATGGGATATGAATGACGTGTGTAAATGTGTTCGCACATGACGCAGTGTACATACATATATGTATGTATGACGGGAATTGAACACGCGAACATGAACTTGAATACATAAACAAAGAAGTGTAGCGTCTTCGATTTTGGCGGGAAAACAACTTCACATCAAATGTGTACACACACGGACCATATGCACACACATGTGTGTATGTGTGGCTGGTTTGTCAAACGAGATTATGTATATGTGTTGTATATGCGATGACAGCTGAAATATTCAATTGATATGCAATTTCATATTTAATGGCGTGCTTGGCTGATATGATAATTATACAATGTTTGTGTGCGGCGCTCGGTTATAATAAGTTTTGTTTGGGTTTATTTATGCTTCCAAGAAGGGTGTAGGTACACAGAACAAAGCGATAAGAGGTGACATAATTCCAATTGATTTTGTTGTTTTTTTTCTTTTAGTGCAGTTTGGGTGTAAGGATTCGGATATTGGAGTAGCAAATGCACAATTGGGTCAGTGATCTACATAAGTGGAAGTCATGAAGTTGACATTTTAGAGTTTTGTTTTGGTTTTTTAGTAATGTAGGACAGTATTTCTCTGAATGTTTCCATGTCTGTCAGAGGGTGTCAACAGAAGTAGTAGAGATCAGCTCGCTCGTATGTCAGAGTGACATAATTTGGGCTTATGAACCTGTTCACACCGGCTTCTTTTTTTTTTACATTTACTGGCGTGGTGGATAGTGGAAAATTTTCTGAATTCTTATTTTGACGTTTGGAAATGCCAGTCGCTGTCACTCGACAACAGGGTTAAAATATAAATTAAAAACTGAGAAATTCACAAAGTAAACAATAGAAATACGACAGTAAACTAATTTAATTGCCGTAAAAGGCATTTGCTTTGTTCTAAAGGGACTTTTTCTGGTAAAAGCTAACCAATTTCATTTGGCGTCAACTATGTACTAATACGTCAAAAAAAAGGAAAAAATTCGGGAAAAGTGTTCAGACAGGACTATCAATCTGAACACGCGAATGTCAAAAACAAAATTCAGTCCGTCAATCCTGTGTGAACAGGCTGAATTGGGTACAAATAAACTTCAAAAGAAAACTAATATTAAGAACCGGGGGTAAAACCCTGTTGGGCACTAGAAGAGACATAGATTTTTACAATTCATAAGGATAATGCATTTGATGTAATAATTTACTAAAAAAGTAACGAAAGATAACAAATAAACAATTTTAAGAAGTGAAAAGTAGTAAGTTTACATGTTAAGTAGTTACTGACAAGATATTCACATATTTTCTGCTAATTTGAATTATTTTCACGCTTTGTGGAGCTCCTAGGTGGAATTTCTATAAACGGAATGGAATCACCATCCGCCTACACACTAAACATAGTTCGAGATTCTAAAGTTTTGTTTTAGAAATGGTCGTCATCATATGTTACACCCTCCGGAGTTATGGAAGAAAGGGATTGGTAGATTGAGGGAAATAATGAAACGATTAAATGTCATCGGCTTTATGGCCCTGCAATATGTGCCTTCTTTTGGATTTCGATTTTTAAATAGTCCTCCAATGTATCACTCGGCGCTCGTTATTGACATTCAAGGTTTTGCCTGCGCGTCCTTGAAGAAGTGTGGCCCATCAGTGACATTTTCATGGTAAGTTGAGAATTCCATTCACGTCATCTAAAGTGACATTTTCTTCGTATAGGATGGTCTATGCAAACCTACTGAGAGTATTTTCGCAAAATGTTTTGTAGAGATCACTGAGAACTGTCAATTGGGGAGCTCTTCGTCTAGTTGCTATTCCTGGTTATTGCTTCCCACCTTCCTTGGTTTTGCTAATACTTTATTTCGTGAAAACAACTGGGGGGAGAGTTACTTTATTCATAAAGATTCGAAATTTTTGTAAAATTTTTGACACCTTGCATTCATAAAAGCACATGAGAAAGGCAAAATACTTAATCAATAAAAATTCGAAAGATTTGTGACATAAGTTTTTGAGTCTCGACTGTCGACTGCATTCTCTGTGTACATTAGCTGGGAATTAATTAACACTACCTCGTGATTTCATCACACATAACTTACAGAGTTAGTACGAATCAAGATCTTCTTCAAGCAATGCGAAGCGAAGGGATTCGAGTGGCCCTATCGTTCTAAAAAGAAGGTCTAGAATTATTTTCTTTCATTATTGGCGGAGAAATAAGAACGAGGTTTACTGTCGAAGCATGAAGGCAAAAGCATGTAAGTACGCTTTATGGATTGTAGCTATTTCTGTGGCTTCTGTAGGTATTCAGTGCCTTTTCTTCATTAGCTATGCAATACCTAAGCTGAACAGCTGAAACAGATTGCATATCAGCTTTATAATAGATCTCATCGCTGGACATTATCTAATAGTCACACGCAACTAGACTTGATGGGCATTCAAACGATTTTTGCAGAAGTTTTATAGAGGAATCTATTCTTCACCGTCTATGCACCTGTCCTGCTCTCTCTGACTAAAGAAAACTTCATTTGGAAGCTTTCTTCTTCAATGGTGATCTTATGAACATCGACATCAGGAGTCTTACGCTTCATTGGTTTTACTCGTAGGTATGGAGGATTACTGGTCTAAGTGTCCTGGGGCTACATTAAACCTAACATAGCTCATACTCCATTAAAACTTCTGATCTTTCGGATCTTTGATGGTTATTTACGTTACCAGTACCATGAAAATGCCTTACACTTCGATACGCTAAGTAGGGAGTAAAGCAAAGTGGCTACAAGGTCCGAAAGATATCGCCCTAATTTTAATTAATTTAATTTTAACAATACGGTTTTCTATGAATGTCAGGTCTGTAAAGAAACTATGTAAATATTTCCAATATTTTACCAATTACGTACATAACAGATGTCGTCTTTTTTAGTTCAGACGAGAGCCTGAGTTGTCAAAAAAATTTTTGCGTTTCCGTTTTAGTTCAGAGTACATTCAGCTCGGTGAATTTGACGTTAATTAGGAGGTAAATCAGTTGATGGTGGCTTTCCTGACATGTCCCCTAGGAATTGGAATCCACAGAGGGCCACTTTTCTAGTTCTGCATAGGACGTGACCATTCGTGAAAGGACGTGAAAAGTATTGAGACATTCTACTGCATTCATATAGCCACAGCCTCGGCAGAGGTCATCAGTTTCTACTCGCATTCAACTACGGTGGGTGGGACGCCATGTGGTTGTAGCCGGTAATGATTCCCGTAAAGAGTGGTAAATTAGGTCTGCTTAGCGCCGCGATTTGTTCAGTTTTGGCAATATTTTATTTTGTCCAGAGTTTTCTGTAGAGACAACAAGATGGAAGTGCGTTCCATCTCTCGTAAGCTAGTTTGGAGAAGATGTGTTTCCTTAATAAAATGTGAGCGTTCAGAAAGCGATAACACTTTGGATGTGTTCAGACTCTGCTGTAAAACGTCGTCTAATGCATGCGTCTAATAATGCGCTTAGCAGCGCTTACCAGTATTTATAACTTTACTATAACTTTGTCAGTTATACTACTACCTAAACAGATAAATGGGATGGAGTGTGACGCTGGTCACTGCGCCATTGAATTTCTTTAACAATTAAATGTTAATATGTTCTGATAATTTATAGAAACTTTGACAAACGTGTCTTTGATCTTTTCGTAATGAATGTCTCCTCTTGTGAGCGCATTTTCTCCATTAAATAAACATTAATATTTAGGAATCAAAGAGTTTTTGAACAAATATACTTTACCAGTTTAAATATGTACTGGCATTGGTTTACAAGAGTAGGTACTTTTAGTCAGAGTCCCTCCACAAAGTATTTATTACTAAAATGGCAATAAATTCTAAAATTCACCGAAATCAAAACACTAAACAATTTCAATTACGGAAACAGAAATAAATATAAATGAATCACTCAATCAAAACAGTTTTTGTTTTTTATGAGCGTGTTTTGCTTGGATTTCTTTTAACGAGTTTTTGTTCGTGGTGGCTCCGCTACTTTTGAAAAATACAACATAAACGTATATACACACCACAATGCACTGGTGTAGATAAGAAGGAGGAAGAAGAAGGAAAGGAGAACACCAATAGCTTTTATTTTACCATTAAACGAAGTGCCTAATTAACCAAAACGCTCTGCTAGTAGACTGCCACATAACAGAATCCAAAATTGCAGCAAACATTTAGTTTATGTTGCATCATCGTTATGTGGTATGTGTTTGCATGTTTAACACGAAGCTGTTGAAATACTACAATTTATAAGATGAAAAAAACGTGTTTTAATAATTTCCCATCGATTGGAAGCAGTTTCGAAAGGTTAACGAAAAGAAAACGAGGCCTGAAATGTCAAAAACAAAAAAAAAAAAAACTACGGAGAATGACAGGCGGCTTCGAGTTCGAAAATAAATGGGGTTTGGCGATGCTATTTTTAAATTTCGAAACGAAAATAGGCCAAGAGATCAATATAGTATAAATTTATCATCTTAACTTTGTCTGCGATGTGCATGTACATAGCTGTGGGGGGGAATAAGTGTTTCTTAGAAATCACAAGCATCAGGCTGGTGAATGTTCTGAGGATACACACTACATAGTGAACAGTCCTATGAACAACTATAATTTCAAACGATTATTTATAGAATTGAATACGAGTTTGTTATGTTCGAAATGCATTTTATAATTGTTTCCAACCTTCATAATTTTTTTTGCATCAAATGCGATTAAATGCTGAAAACTAAACTGATACATAGCCTGTACTACATAGTTACCACCTTTAAGGGCGCAATGATCGAATATTCGCAAATTTTGACATTTCATTCATGATATTTGACATTTTTTTCTGGTCCCAGCAATCTGCGAATTGTCATTTGAAGTACTTGACGAGCTCTAACAATAGGGAATTCCTACATTGTGTGGAATGTGAACAAACTTTGACAGTTCGCACAAAGCATAAACGAATTGTTAATAACTTCACTAAAACTAATTGAAACCCAATATTTTTTATATCATTCGATAGATAAATTAGGTTTTGTTTTCTTGGAATAGTAAAATTGTCAATGGCGTGCTTATAAATGTGTAAATAAGGTTTGTTCGCAGTTCGCGCATTCGTAGATCGCTGAGCTGTGAGTGGACCTTTCAGTTCAAAGTGTGTAGCAAATTTAGTCAACATAAATTGTGATGACACATGTCAGATCAGCAATCCATTATTCGTGTTACATATCTTGTTGAAAGGTACTACAAGTTATTTATGTCAAAACAAGGAACATAGCATCAGAGTGACGAAATCGAAGGCCATCTAGAAGTTCATAAACATCGGATGTAAGCAATGTCTACTATACTCAATGGCGACGGATACATTTGTCAGACGGCTGCTACGCCGGAAGTCCTTGTTAATTGCATTTTACATTTTTGAAACGTTTTCATTGTCCACCGCTCATTAGGGTTAAGTTCAGTTCAGAGAGCATTCAGTTTTAGTTCAAATCTATTTGTTGAACCAGTTCTTTTTAGTGTAGTACACTGCTCAGTCTGGTGCGATTCGGGCACATTAGGCAGGTAGGCTCCAGTGGTAAATCGGGCCCAGGGACTTCAATAAGGGGACTTGAAATAATTTATACTCATGAGGTTCCCAAAACTATTTTTTTATGGTGTTTTGTAGAGCTAAATTTTTGCACTCTTTCCTTAGTGGTTCTATGAACTTCAAACCACTGATTTACGCACCCATTCTTGAAAACAAATTGTCAAACAAATTTTCTTCAAAGAAAATTGGTTGCTTGTCTCTGATGTTTAATTTCTTTTTTGTATTCTTTGGCGCCCAACGTGAGTCCAGTTTTATTTCACTTGGTCACGGAGCGAACAAAGTAGAAATCCGTAGAGGCTTACTGCATTCACATCATACTCAGTTCATTTTAACAAGAACGAACTCCACTGCTTTCATCGAGATGCTAAAAGGTAATTTTTTAGCAAATGCTGGCGATTTGGTAGGCCCAACATTGATCTATCAACAATATATTGGAGCCATACGTTGTTTTCGTGCCACTAGGAAGCGGTTAGAAGACAGTGAAGTTAAAGTTTTTCATTAGCCATCTCGAAGCCTAGATATAACCCCCATAGAGCATGTGTGAGAAGCATTCTTGCTCGAAGAAGGTTCACGCAAATGGCCGTCAATTTGATTGAATAGGAGCTCTTTGGCAAGAAAGTGTGGTCGAGAAATTGTCCAGATCTGAGCTGGACCGTGGTACTCTGAAGAATTTTTTAAACTAACTTGATCTTGACATTCAGAAATGGTAGAAAGTAATAACGATTTCTTTACTGCCTTCATAATTATTTCCACCGCTACTAGGTAAACCCCTCGGAGTCATACGAATGTACATAAGTTGAACGACTCCTAGACCATAGCTAACATAAAACTTAATAGTAATTACTTTGGGACAGTTCGATGGTACTTTATGGAACATAACACACGTCTACCCCAACAGATGAATCAAACTAAGCTGACATTTTCAATTTCAATGTTTCTTTTTGTTTTTCTGTTTATCCATTAAAATTGGCGTTATGCACATAAAAAAACAATTTTCTACATTTTTAACTAACAAATATTTTTAGTGTTTTACCATTTGTGTGTACAGTTGTACGACTCATATATATTTCATTATTTATTCGCACTTGTGAGTGTCTGGTTGGTATTTGTGTTTTGTAATTCTAATCAATATTCAATAACGAGAGAAGAGAGCAAGAAAAAACAACATCGCATCTAATATTTGTTATTTTTTTTTTTTGTCTATGTGTTACACTCTGTATGTGAAACTTCATCAATCTATCAAAAATTACATGCACCGTCATCCATCATAATCACAAAGTTTTTCTGTCCGTCCACACCGTGTATACAGTACTACTACTACTACTGCTGCTCGTTGTCCAGCGAGTCTCGGGTGGTGGTGAAGATTGTGTGTCGCGTATCGAGTTGGTGTTTTTTAAAAAAAGAACATTCATCACATACATACATACATACATACATACGTATCCCAACTAGTGATCAGAAAAAAAAAACAAATTTTCGGATGAAAAAGTGTGGTTTGGTGTGCTTCAACTCTTTTCTTGTTTTGTTTATTGATTGAATTACAGAATCAGCAAGAACAGCAACAAATTATTACAACAACATCAACAACAACTACAGCGACGCCACAAGAGCAATTAAATAATGAAAATAATAATCAATCGCAACAACAACAACAACCACAATTACAACAACAACAACAACGTGAATATATCAACATCATTCAATTACAGAAACAACACAGCACAATGATTCGTGGCAAAGCGGACGCCAAGCCTCGAGGCCGAATGACAGCGTACGCGTATTTTGTACAAACATGCAGAGAGGAACACAAGAAGAAGCATCCCGATGAAACAGTTATATTTGCCGAATTCTCAAGGAAATGTGCCGAAAGGTGGAAGGTGAGTCATTTTCTTGTTGAACTACTTAGTGGGTGTGGGTCATAAATACCTTCTTTTTGTTTTCTAGGAAAGTGTTAGCGTGTAAGTTTAATTCTAATGAAAAGTCCTATTAGGTGTCCTGTCTGGTCGGAGGCAATGATTTGCTAGAAAGTACCTACTTGTGTTCTACTTGTGTTCGATATTTGAAAATAATTATAGGAAGAATTGCTTACATATGAATGCGCATGCCAAACTATTTAATTTGTTTGGGTATGACTAATTGAATCCTTTACGTGCTCGGGCAGGAATGCATTTTCCCTTCTTCACCACAGTAGCACCTTTTCAAGCTCAATAATGTGGTTATCTGCGCCACTGCAGCAGTTAAGTCCAAATTACATTAGCTACACCTATTCGCCAAATAGCCATAGGCTTTACTGGCGAGACAGAATATCAAGCGTAGCCGATGGGTTTTTGGGTTCGCGAGTGAACTATTCTACTGATGAGTGAGGAGTTTAAAATCGAATTATGTGTTTGATTTTATCTTAGAAACACATCCACTTATTTTCACTACCGATACGGATTAGCATAAGGCGTGAAAGTGCACTCTTATCGTTGGACTACGGAGCATCTCGCGAGCGACTGCCAAACATCCAAGAGTACAACTGTCATGAGAAAGCTTCTTACTTATCAAATGCTATGGACTCTGAAGTCACCAAACCGATCAAAACGAGATCAGATTTTCAGGTAATTTTTGGTATTGCCTCGAGGGTATTCCTGCGAAATTTGGTCAAAATCGGTTCACCAGTTTGCCGTAATTCCATTTCAAATAAAACGAATTTCACTGGATCTTGGCAAACTGTTCACAAAACTCAAAAATGTTGGGCACCGGTTAAGCTGTCTTCAGATTTGCTAATATTGTCAGGTCTGGTCTGCTGGCACTTGACAATAACGAATTAATAAACTGGCAGTTCACAAGGTTGTTAGATTTTGTCCCAATTCCCGCAAATTTATTGTCAGATTGCAGGTCTGGTAACTGACTTGCAGATTTTGCAAATATTGTCAGTTCACACGGTCAGTTGGTAGATATAATTATTTGCAGATCCATTGGCAGACGTTGTCAGACTCGTAACATTTCACGGAACTTCTTGAAAAAGTGTAAAGTGAGTCAATTTTGACATTCTTTGCCGCAAAAGCGATTATAGATGGATGAATACGAATACGTCGTACTGTGTGAACAAAGGATTGAGTGGTCCTCTGTCAGATAATGAAATTCTCCTTCACTCACTCCCTCCTATCAGTATTCGCTTTCGCTGCACAAAATTAAACTTGAAACGAAAAAAATAGTCGCAGTATACAGCAGTATATCTTTACATACATATGTACATACGTACCATGCATCAATGTCTACATATCTACAAATTAATTGTCAGATATCATAACCTTCCCACATCTGCAAATTTCCACTGGGTTTGCAAATGTCCTAAATGCCTGACAATGGTTAGCCCAATGATACGAAAGAGTGTTTTGCAGATAAGTCAGATGGCGGCTTGGCAATTGTTTGACACAATTTGCAGTTCCGCACGATTTTTAGATATTTGGGACAAATTTTTCATCTGGAATTTGTTAGCATCTGTGATAGATCCAGTTTTCTGTCGATAATTCTTTTCGTTTACATTTGATATCTGAATATTCACAGCTTAGATATAAGGGTTTCTACTCACATCTTAGAAATGATATTGCATACCTCAGAGGTAGAATAGCTATTGGTCTGAGAGATAAAGCTCGACATAATCTCGAACCACAAGCCAATTTTGAAATCGCTGATTCTGTACTGCGACTCAATCCTCAAACCATGTACAGTAGTTGTGCAAAATATAAGCAATCACTGAAGGCTACTGCATTGTCCCTCCGGTTCCGGGTTTGATTCGAAGACTGCGGGACGGAGCATTGGTGTCCATCCGCTCTACATGTCCTAGCCATCTCAAACGACTGATACGCATTTTTCTGACTAAGGTCGATGTCGCTGTACAACTCGTATAATTCGTCGTTGAATCTCCTCCTCCAAAGCCCGTCAACGCAAACGGGACCGAAAGTTTTACGAAGAATCTTTCTATCGATGCGTCAGTCCACGCTTCAGCGCCATAAAGCAAGACTGGGATGATCAGGGTCTTTTATAGACTCTCCTGAGTTCTCCGGGATAGAGATCTGCTACTCAATTGTCTTCGCAGCCTAAAGAAACAGCGATTGGCAAGAGTATATGTTTTTGAAGGTTATAGCAGAGCCGAGGTAGCTAAAGTCCCTTACTACCTCAAAGTTGTAGCATTCGGTCACAATCGAAAGGAAGGAAGTACATGAACTTTACAAGAAACTGGTTCGCCATCTGCATTGGCTTGTCGAAGGATGTTTCCAATGGGATCGTGAGGTTATGTAATGTACGACACGGACACTTCCAGGTAGAATTAACTCCTAAATTGGCAAAGTATTATCCGTGATTCCTAAGCATGTGTCTTGGAACATACAGTTCCCTAATAAGTAAGTGCATTCATATTCTTTTTTTCAAATGTGCACGCTGCAATTGAATATTGCTTCTAGGAAACATTTTATTGGAAGGTTTCATGCATTTGACACATTCTCCATTGTTACCCGTTCAGTGACATTGGATCTTTTCTTTGCAGTCAACCCCAAAGGGTGTACAGCGTGGGGGTAGATTGCGCACGAAACAGCATTGTATGATAGATTTCTGCGAATGGAAAACGAGCACATGACTGAAAAAAGTCCTTCCATTGTTCAGTTGTGATTCCATTCTATTGTTTCCGTTTGTAAAACTAGAGTTTTCGATTTCGAAAAACGATTTTACATTCAACTTAATCGCCAACCAGCAGCACCCCCCTAATCCAAATGTTGTGTATCCCTGGGAAGTTTTATCAGAAAAGATTAAATCCATCTGCAGCGCGCCCTACTAATTGGCTAATTTGCATATATCCTGTAAGCAAATTAAGGTGTTCACTGAACACATTGCAATCACTCCAGAAAAAAAAGGAACCCTTTTGTCTTCCTGTCTCGACGACGTCATCAAATCAGTCAAAACAAAACGACATGGCGCGCTGAAAAAATCGGCACAGTAAGGAAAAACACAGAAAAAAGGTGCGAGAAGCGAATGAACAAATTCATTATTATTTTACTTTTCCTGTAGATAACTCTCGGTGTATGTCCTTGTGCTCCTTCCTTGGTGTCTCGTCAGACGTCAGTAGCGCGAAATTATGAATGAAACTTATAAAAATGTCGACGAGAGAGAGAGAAGTAAAAAAAATCTGTTCCTCTGTACAAAAATTCGAATAAACATCTCTCTATGCATGGCGATGGGTGGCAATTTGGAGAAAAAGCCAAAAGAATAAATAAAAAAGAAATTAATGCCATAGAAGCAGAGATAGAGAACAACCAGCAACCAGGAACGAGGACAACAACGACGACAGGAGAGGAGAGAAAGCGCTAGCTAGGAGAGCAAATGGGTTGGGTTGGGTGTGGGGAAGGTGTAGAATTGAGTGCACTCGGCTCACGTATGCAAGCGGAATTTACCAGCAAAGAGCAAAATGAAAACCCCGGAGAAACGGGCTTTTATATATGGGTGTGGGTGTGGGTGGGTGGATGGTTTGAATTTGGGACGGTTGGGTGCGCTATTCTCGATAGGTGGTGGCGGCGGCGGGCGGCAAGTGAAGGGAATCACCATGTACGCACGCAGCGGTGCCGCACACCCTTTCTCGGACCAACCAGGGACTTAATGTGCCCCATTCAACCACCACCACCACCACCAGTCAACGAAATGAAACCAACCAACCAAGCAACCCTCAACTCACCCCTGTTTTGCTAATCCTCATTCCCTCCCTCATTGTTATGTGTGTGGCAGGGCGGCCAAAGGGACGGGGGGCGAAGCTGCCTGCCTGCCTGCCTGGACTTCCCTTTAAAAAAATCAATGGAGAACATTCGCGTGGCGCGCGAGCTTTAAAATACACTATTTTCCCGTCGTCCTTTACCACCCCCCTACACCCAGAGTGAAATGAGTTGTGAACCTGGGAACGGAAAGGGATGGGGTGGGTTGGGGTTGGGTTGGCTGGAAATGAAAGAGGGAAGGGAGTGTGAATGTGTATAGCAGAACGACGACGATGGTTGCTTGATGGGAAATTGTTTGCTAGTGGCGCGAGGGGCCAACGACGAAGAGGCCGAGGGGAAAGAAAACGAGCAATTTATCCAACATGGATGACGTCGGATGGTACATACGTACGTATGTATGTAGGAGAGTGGCGGAGTAGCAGAGTGAAACGACGACGACGATGTGGAGGCGGATGAAGGGCAGGAGACGACCGGCAAGGGACGGTGAAGTGATAGAACGAGCTAAACTTATTAAAAAGCGGGTTGAAAATTTGGGGTGGTGGCAACACGATGTCGACGACGACAACGACGACGACGATGATATTGGTGTTGGGGGGATGGCGCGGAGAGGGACCAGGGGGGGTAATGGTGGTGCATCATCGTGCCCCAGGGTTAAGTTCCAGTATGTGTTTGTATGTACGTACATGCCAGCTCTCTACTGGCTGGCTGGCTGTTGGGAAATTAATATGGATGAAAGTGAGGTTTGACGGGAGTTAGGGAAGTGGGTGTGAAGTGATTGGCGCAAGAGAAAACCCCAACCATCGGGTGCGGGGGGCCGGGGGGGTACGTAAATTGCTTCTGTCCACCAACAACAACAACAATCGTATACCACTATGCATGCACTGCTAACTATATTCTGTAGGAAACCTGGCACATGGGCGTCTTGTGCGTTGCTCATCGTTTAAGGTTTCCGTTCGTTCGATATCCATTTAGCCCATTTCATCGGCGTCACCGTCATCAGGAACTCATTTAAAGCACAGGGCTTTGCTTGTGGCAGTCGGTTGTTAGTGCGACGCCAATGTCTTTCTCTCCAATAATCGACAAGACAGGAACACAGAACCGAAGATGGAAAGCATTAGAATCGGTGTTGCCAGATTGTGTCACTCTGGAGTTTACATTCAATTAAAGACAAGCAAGAAACTTGTATTTTAAATATGTTTGGTTATATCTGAGTCTACAGGAAAAAACCTCTTTAAATCCAGTCCTTAGCCAACTAGTTTCTGGTGCGAACGAAGCGAGCGAGGCCATCTTCATCCCCTATAGCTGAAGTCTAAGCTTCAGAACCATAAATCATGACTAGGATGGTGGGGGTCTTATGCAGGATCTTCATAAATGTTCGGGTTATGGCTCATGTACTCAATTGCCTTCTGAGCCCAAAGAAACAGAGATTGGCGAAGTCCCTTACTACCTTAAAGCTATAGCTGGGACCATATTTGACAGCTTCCGATTGAATACTACCGAACGCACACTTTGCAGCCCGTAGTTTCCTAATAGAGGCAATATCCTCGACACCCACTACGAGTTGCATAAACTTTTGAAAGATTGTGACTCCCGTGTTGACTTTCGGGTTTTGGACAGTACCTCGTCACCTTGTCTAAATCCTTTTTTTTGACATCAAAAGGGTCGGTAAGCGTTTGACGGAGTTTATCAGATATTCTATCTCAAATAAACACTGCAGGGATATACAGCCTTATACTGTACACGTCGTCGCAAGACATGGGTTTGTGGGAGTCATCGAAGGTCATATGAGCTAGTGTGCGATACTGTCTACTGAAGGCCTCGTATTGGGCGCCATTATCCAGGTTTATGAATGCAGTTACACAGCAATTGAGGGAAAGCACATTATGACTCCCAACACCACTTCTTTGTCCTATTTTCGTGCTCTATTTCGAGCTGAGCAGAACCAAGAGGAATCTTTGCAAACTGAATCTTTGGTTTGAAATAGAAATAAGAACGTTACACGTTGTAGTCATTATACCCACTAGTCCCTTCGGATTAAGACAGTTTCTTGGTACCCAGGAACCAGTAGAAGCGGGCAACCACTTATTGTCGGCTCCGAAGGGTAATGTTGTCAGAAGCTTTGTCATGAAATTTTTGTTCTCGGCTGCTCTTTATTAGACCCTTGCGAGAGATGGGAGCATGAAAAACATACTATTGGTGTTGCCTGGAATTTGAGGCTCGAATCTCCAGCGCAGCAGTGCAACGGATCTGCATTGATAGGAGTTCGAGTTATACTCTTCAGATGGTTCCTCAGGATTATTTTGAAACAATGCAAGTAACATTTATCGAGAGATATACAAATAATCAGATGCGTCTGTCAGTGTCTGACTACAAAGCTACTATTTATTGCCAACTTCATTGAACTTACGGTACAAGCGTATACTCTGCGTGTCTATCAAATTAGCCACGCAAAAAAAAATTAGAGTGGAAGTTATATTCGACCTTCACGCGTGCAAAGCGAAAATTCCATAATTTAGCCTTGAAAAAGAAAAAAGCCCAAAGCAACTCTAGAGTGTATGGCGGCGACTTGTGGTGGCAACATCACAGACCAAATTTTACCCCAATGTAAAGCGCCATCTACATTGCATTCATGTAGAACTGAAAACATTTTCTCTGTGCCTGGTTTTTCAGTATGTGTTGTGTTTCTCTCCCGAGTGCAGCTGCAAACACAGCAGAGGAAAGAAGAATTTCAGCTTAACCCGCGCTACCAGCTACAACCCCCTGCCATCATCGTTGTCATCAGCAATTATGTATTGTTGGGTATATATGGTGGAAGATGTATGAAATGAAAACCGGTCTCCTTGCAAATGCCCCTTGCCACACTATAGTGTGGTACCTATCGTCGTCGTCGTCCGCCGCACCCTTTGCGCACGCCAGCGACCATCACTTTTGGCTGAATCGAACGAACGAACGAACGAACGACGACGACGACGACGACGATGTGAAGCCCAGCAGCAGCAGCAGCAGCAGCACCACCACCAGAACTCGTTTGTGTTGCTGTGCAGAGCTGTGCTGCCGTTGCCATCGTGTCGTCATTTCGTTCCTCGGTTGGTTGGATTCTTCTTCCTCCTTTATATCCGCTTACCCTTACCCTTATGTATGCTGTATAGTTGGGTATGATTTCAGCTGCCTCTGCTGTGTGGTATGGTGGCAGAAGTCCCCTCGACATTGTCGTTTCCTCGTCCCCTTCCGAAAATGAAAAAAAAAAATTGCACTCATACACACATCCAGCCGCTCTCGGTCTCGAATATAAATTGAATATATTTGGGGTTTTTGAATATATTACCCAAGCCCCCCCTTGGTCGCTCTATACATGTAAAACATGCGTGCGCTTGTGTGTGCGGTTTTTTTTTTGTATTTTTTTTTGAAAATATTCAAGTTTTTTCCACATTTTTGACTTACTTTTCCTCTTTGAGTACGCGCTGGGTTTTCACCACCTAACCCACCCCTCTGTTTGACGAACGATGACGCCGAGGCTCTTGTAGTTCCCTTGCGCGCCCGTTCTGCCACACATCAATCTTGTTGACTTTTATTGTTCTAATTACGTTACACATATTTGTTTTGGGTTTCTCATTAAGTTTTTCTTGTTTGTTTTTAATTGTTTTTTACTTATTTTGTATTAAATTGCGTTGTGCCAGAATTACAGTACTAATTAAACTGGTCAACAATTTGTTATTCCCATTATATTTACTGTCAATATGTACACATATCTACCATCTAGTTAGGTTGTTCTATGTCTACCCAAGACGCTTTTGGAATTCACCCTCTGTTCTCACTTTCTAGACAACTGATTCCATATACCTTACTGTTTTATAGTAAGAAATGTACGAAAGGCACTAGTAGTCCTATCATAACGCAAAGGAAGCTCCATCATATGTACATGGCTATGTATCAGAATTCTGTAGGCATTTATTTTTGCAAGTAAGGAATTTAAGGTTTGAATTACCGAAAATAACAAGTTTTCCAAGAAGAAAACTAGAGGAACTGTCTGTTTTGTTCGCAAAAATGTTCTGACAATTCAGCCTCGAACACGTACTCTGCAATACCCTGTACTTGGTAATCCTGTGCTCTCCGCAATAAATATCCTGTACTCGGCAATACCCTGTACTCCGCAATACCTTGTACTCCGCAATACCTTGTATTCCGCAATACCTTGTACTCCGCAATACCCTGTACTTGGCAATACGCTGCTCTCCGCAATAAATATCCTGTACTCGGCAATACCCTGTACTCCGCAATACCTTGTACTCCGCAATATCCTGTACTCCAGAATATACCTGTACTCTGCAATGCCATGTACTCCGCATGTCCAGTAAACCGCATTTACAAGCTCTGTAGATTTTTGAAACCTTGCCTATACTTAAAAAAGTCGATAATAAGGAGGGATTTAAGGACCTTTCGGCCCAATTTCGAATTTGAATTGCCTGGCCTTGATCAGGGTTCAGCTTAATGTGTTCAAACAAATTAACTCCTACTTCGATCCCGTGAAAGACTTGTGATCTATCGTCCTCCTTCTAAAAACTCGAATTCCAAAACTTGGGGGCATAAAATATTATATTTTAGTATACCTACACATGTAGCAAGGCTATTCCTTGCTACAGATAAACCAAAGCAACAAATAACTTATATAAACTCCCACATTTCCAGACAATGGTGGATAAGGAGAAAAAACGATTCCATGAAATGGCCGAAAAAGACAAGCAGCGATATGACCTCGAAATGCAAAATTATGTTCCACCCAAGGGCGTAGTCGTA
The DNA here is from genome assembly GCA_963583995.1 of Xylota segnis. NCBI lineage: Eukaryota > Metazoa > Arthropoda > Insecta > Diptera > Syrphidae > Xylota > Xylota segnis. The sequence goes on from OY757237.1 coordinate 26,374,480, forward strand.
GGACGAGGAAAGAAACGGAAACAGATTAAGGATCCGAATGCACCGAAAAGATCATTGTGAGTTCGTAGAAAGAATTTGTATTTAAAATTTATATAAACCACTTCTAACGTTATCCCTTAAACGTGTGAAACTAATTCAATTGTAATGTTTTTTTTGTTTATTTTTTATTCTCATAAATAGATCGGCATTCTTTTGGTTTTGCAATGATGAACGTAATAAGGTTAAGGCTCTTAATCCAGAATACGGTGTGGGCGATATTGCCAAGGAACTAGGCAGAAAGTGGTCCGATGTTGAGCCAGAAACAAAACAGAAATATGAATTAATGGCTGAGAAGGATAAAGCGCGTTATGAAAGGGTAAGTTGATAATAAAAATCATTATTTAAGGATGTTGTAAGCCAACCAATTAGACATACTCGTATGGACACACTTGGTTCAAATTTATGTTTCTAAAGAAACTGTATTTGACTCTAGAAGTTGATATAATTGTAGAAAACTGTCTGAAGAGAGTCAGCGCCAATCACACTACCAGATCCGATGTGATTTGATCGTTACTTTATCTTTCCGAAAAAGAGCAGGGTGCAGGCGCTCTTATCACTGCGGTCACAGGCGGCCCTATTGCTTTTAGATTATTTCCCAACCATGAATAGATTCTGCAAGATCTCGGCGACAGTCTTTTACTAACTGAGAGGAATGCTTCAGATCTCTGTCTTGCTGAAAAGTACACTTCATTTCTATTTCAGCATATGGAGGCATGCTGTCCATGCTTTGGTCGTCTAACGCACTGTTTAAGAACGTTTCTAGATAGTTAAATCCTACAATCAGTCAAAATACGAGCGGGACTGAGTCAATAAAAACAACACAAATCAATGTTGTCTCCTTCAAAATACGCTTCATTTTAAGGGGCATATGTATTCTATAGAAGAATTAAGTCATCCAAGCATTTTGTATAGGCATATTCCGACATCGGATTCAGTTTTCTCTTTAACCTCTTCAATCGTCTCAAAACGAGTCTCATGAAGTGGTAATTTGAGTTTTGGAAACACGAGAATATCACAGAAATCCCATAGAACGATGGATTTGTGAGATGAAAATTCAGCTCTTTTGGAACAATCCGTGTTTCGACACGTCTCATGCACAGAATACCACCTAAAATAGACGAACTGATTCGAATTTCTCGTAAAAGTTCTTCCAAACTATAGTGATTAGTGACTATGTCGATCTTTTCTTTAGTAACTGCCGAGCAGGATGAGGCAAGTTTTCAACTACTTGACGCCCCTTTTTAACCGCTTTCTTTATATCAGTCAAATGCTCTTGTTATCGATATTATAGAGTCTGCCCGTAGGCTTTCTCCAACCACTTTCTAGGGATTCGAACAAGAGGTTCCGTCCGCAACATAAAATTTCAAGCAAACAATATTTGTTTCCATAACACTTGAGGTTAACTAATGTTCTTGACCGCTATTGACAAACTAGTTGACAGATTGCACTCAAACTCAGCGTCGGAATAGATGACACATGTATCAATATAGGAAAAGAAACCATTATTGCCACATGACCACGATTCCAGCTGCTTCGAGTCAAAACATGGAAAACCTATTTGGTTTTAATAAAAGTAACTGCTTCCATTTGGACCTCACTATCACTCTTCTTCAATTTGGCGATTTTGTCACCTGTGGTTGTTGTTTTTCGAGACCTACTTCAATTGGGTGGACATTCGACCATTCGTCCACCCGTAGTGAAAGTTATTTTGTCCATATCTTTGAAAATGCTAATCCTCTGAGAATGTGTACAGAGATAGTATTTTCCGCTCGAATCTATTGAGCACAGCTTGAGCTTCGCCGTGTACATAACAGATAATTGTACATCAAAAACTGTCAAAAATGGAATTTTAATGAAGTTTCTTTGACATATTTTAAGCCGTTTATCTCGCAATAGTTGATATGTAAGTCAGACCTTGTCGTATTGCCGATAAAGAGTTCTTATCTGGGTGTCCTTACCCATAATGGTTGTCCTTGGCTTTTTAAATTTTAATACTCCTTGTCATATATTGCCTCTTAACTCAAATAACTAATATTTTATTTTACTTACAGGAAATGACAGATTATAAACAAAGTGGGAAAATCCCATTATCGGCGCCGTCGATGCAAGCTCAAGCGCAAGCAGCGCAAAAAGCTGCGTTACTTGCTGCCGCCGCCCAACAGCAACAGCAGCAACAACATCATGACGATCATGATGATGACGATGGTGACGGAGATGACGATGAAAATCAGTAGACTTAAGTGCGTAATTTAATTAAATTACCTTTAATTACATAACTATAATAATTAAACTATAAAAAAACAAAAAAATGAAAAAAAGTGAACAAAGATAAATAAAAAAAAAACAAAACAAAAAACCAACAAACAATATTTTTTTTGTAAAATATAATAAAGCTGGTAAAATAAATAACAAACAAAAAACTTGATAAAATAAACTAAGAAACCAATAAGAGTAAAACAAAAACCATAATAATAACGCTAATGTACGATAATAAGATTAAATTGAAAGCGAGGAGCGATAGGAATCCTTATTTTCAATTTTTTCTCTGTGTAAAATTAGTTAAAAAAAAACAACAAATTATTTTCCTTTTTTATATCCTGAACTGCAAATTATTATTTAGTATGAAACTTAAAAAAAAAAAAAACTTGACACCCTCTTCCTCCCACAATTTCAATAAAAAACAAAAGAAATTTATCAAAAAAAAAAAAAAAACAGAAACAAATTCAAATGTTTTTATTGTCTTTTTTAGGAAAAAATAATTTCTTTTTTAGAAAATGATATTCGCCACATTCACTCATTCAAAAAAAAATTGTAAGAAAAGTGTATTTCATCGCCCAACAACAACACACACACATTTTTACATTCTTTTTGTCACGAATCTTTAGATTTTTTTGTTTTTAGATAAAACCCCCCAAAAACATAGTAAGTAAAAAATGGAAAATATGTAAATAACTAAAAAATAAAAAACTAAGACCTAATATTTATATAAGAGAAATAATAAATAATTGATTTATATAAGATTGAGTATATAAGTATATAACTATATAAGATCTTACGTAACTCTTAGTACTTGTACATAATAAAATATTAACAAACAAAAAAGTATATAAATAATAATAGTAAAACAAGAAAACAAAAACAAAAAACAAAATGACAATGGCGACTTGAATTCAAATTTATTCTCTTCGCTAGAACACTAAAAACTGTATTTAATATAAATTTAAAAGTGAGATGATGTACATGATATGTGGAAGTATGATGACAAACATTGAATGTTGTGGTCTTTTTGTACGTAAAAAAAAAATTAAAAAAAAAAAACAAAAACAATAAATTAACTGAATTACTTTTAAGTAAGATTTTCAAATTAGGAATATGCAAACTTGTAAGAAAATGAAAATACTTATATAAAAGATAAAAAAAATTAACTGATAAACAAAAATTGTAGGCAAAATTTCAATACAAAAACAAACCTTAAAATTATTATTTTTTCTCTTTAAATGGTGGCGACGAAGACAGAAATTGTTAATTTTATTTGAAAACCAACCTTTTAGTATTTGTTTCTTTTTTTTTTTCATTTCTTTTAATTTAAATGTGATAAGTTGGAATTCCGAGTGAGGCTCCTTGAAAAAGAAACAAATTCGTAATCATTTTCAACCAAAAAACATCCTAAATCCATTTTATTTCGCGTAATTTTTTGATGAAAATCATTTAGAATCAGTTTTTGAATTCAGCAGAAAGTGATTTTGAATTATGTTGCAGGCTGGAGGGGTGTTCGTAATGATTTTTTAAATCATCGTCGGTGTTCCGATTAAGCTACAATCGGGAATCGGTTTGAATATTATAAACGTTTTCATGTGAAAATTGTATTTTTTCCTTAATTTCAAACTTAAAATTATAAAATCCATACAGACTGCAGTGAATTGCGATGTAGTACAGCTTTTGTATCAGCTTTTCTATGGACAGGTTTATCAAGTTGCCTAGGTACTACAAACTCTGTTATGCGAGGTAAGATTCGCGTGACAATGTGTTGCTTTCCCAGTATGGTTTGAAATTTGAAAACTGAATCGGAAAAGAACCTTATAGCCATTGACTATCGTTAGCAGGCATCGTTAAATTGTATTTCGACGCATTTCACCAACATGAAGGTTATGAGATCTAGGCGAGCAGGAAAATGTATAGCGAAAGCGCAATAGAAACGGCTGGAACTTACTCTACATAAACAGAAGAGTTCTTAAGATTATAAGGCACTTCCCGAGTCGAATACAAATCAACATCAACGAAAGCCTAATAGAAAGAACTGCAACTAACTCTATATAACCATCAGAGTTTTTTAGATTATAAGGCTCTTCCCGAGTCGAATACAAATCAACATCAACGAAAGCGCAATAGAAAGAACTGCAACTAACTCTATATAACCATCAGAGTTCTCAAGACTATAACGCACTTCCCGAGCCGAATATAAATCGACATCAGCGAAAGCGCGATAGAAAGGACTGCAACTTAGAGTTCTTAAAATTATAAGGCGCATTCCCGAGTCGGACGATATAAATCAACATAACGCATACCTCTCCCCACAACCGAAGCAACACAATTTACCATCACTTTCACTGCATTTTTGTTTCATATTTTTCAGTTTAAATACATTCTTAAACTTAACTTAAACGAAGCCTAAGCTATTGTACATTAAATGATATTATAATTTGTTATAATTTTCTTTACATTTTTGTTTAACAATGCAAATTTAAATTGAAAAATATCGAACAAAATAATAACCACAGAATTTTTTTTCGTTTTTAGTTTTGCAATAACTACAAAAAGAAACAATTTCAGGCTCGAAAGATTCCTATTTATATAAATAAAACACAAATAAATATGTAAAACAAGAAAACTGTAGTATAACTTTGGCTTTAAAAACAAAAAAAAAAACAAAAAAAACTTTAACACAACAAAATGAGAAAAAAAAACATACAATAGAAGAAGAAAAAACAAAAAGGTGGAAAAGAGTAGGAAAGGATGTAGCCGAAAAGACATTAACTGCCACGCCTCCAAATACTAAATATGAAAAAGCAGAAAATCTTGTCTGTTCCTTAATATAAACAAATAGGTTTAAAAAAAATAAATAATCAGGGGGGAACTACAAATTTGCCGGTAAATGAATGATCGTACATTTAATAAAAATATAAAAAACAAAAAACAGCATATAGCCAGAAAAGAAAAATAGTTTCTTAAATTTTTAAAAGTAACAGCGACAAAGAGTGTAAACAGTATTTCTTTTTTAGTTTTTTTTTTTTTTTTTAAACAGAAAAACAAAACTTTTCTTATTTTGTATTTTTGTTTCATGTTTCATAAGGTTTGCGTTTTTATTTTTGAGAATATTGGGAGGGAGTTTCCAACTGTAAAACATAGAGACACTAACAAATCCACTCGAAATATATATATATTTTTTTTGTCAACGCTAATTTCCCTTACTCTAGCCGCGAGTGGATGCGAATCATTTTGGTTCAGAATCGAAAATTTTGGATTTTAGTTATCCAAGTTACCAGAGATTATTAAAAAAAAAACAAAAAACAAAATTTAAAAACTAAGGAAAAGGAAAATAGATATGACAGTGAATCACACGTGAAATCTAAACATGTAAGAAAACAAAGTTTGTTTTTATGATTTTTTTTTCTTTTTAAATTGATTAGTTTTTAGTTTTAGTGATTTTTAATGATTTTTTCATTAAATTTTAAAATTTATAGTTCGTTATTCTTTTTTATGTGTATGAAAAAAAATAAAAATATATATATAAACAAATAATAAGTAATAATTACGCGCTCTTATTTAAAAAAGGAAAAACAAACAAAAAACAAGAAAAAACAAATATAAATCAACAAATTCCCATTAATTAAACATTTAGGTAATAATTATTAATGATGAGAAGAAAAATAAATAAACAAATAATAATTAAAACATAATTAAGAGTATGTAATAGAATTTTAAATGAAAAAAAAAGTGAAAAAACCAACTGAAAAAAAAAACTACAAAAAATATAACAAATAAATGTCATTCTTAATCTTAAAATGATTTTAGAGTTAAAATGAACAAACAAAAAAAGGAATAAAATAAAAAAAAATACATTTGTGTTATTCTTTTTTCGATTCTGAACAAACTACTGGACATGATCTGGTACCGGGGATCTAAGAATTTCTTATGAAAACAATAAAACTACTTGGAACCAGCGAGAGCTTAATATAAACGGTGGTGGCTGTTGGCCCTAATTATCAGAGAAGGCTGAATTCGTAAACGTCAATTGCATGACGATGATCACAATTAGGAATTCGAAAAGGTTTTGACATGTCCGTCAACAATTCGAGAATCTATTGCCACTCCAACTGATCGACAATAATCGTGCAACAACGCATTCGATCTCAGCTGAACGCTTTGGGATGACGTTTGCATTTTTTTTATTTTATTTGCTATAAAAATGGAGTCAGACTACCAACAAGAGCAAGAGCCGTAAGTACCATTTAATGTTTTCTTTTATATTAATTTTGGTTACCTTATTTAAGTGAAACACACGTTTGGTCCCGAAATGACATAAAATGCCTGATTACGGTCAAAAGAAAATATGAAACCGAGTTCAACGAGGGAAAAAGAAAGAAGAGCACATTATGGAAATCTATTCTTCGCGAGATAAGAAGTGCAAATCCAAATTTTTCTCATTCAGCCGGAATATGTAAAACTAAATTTACTAATCTTTTCACCACCTACAAAAGAATTAAAAATAGAAATGGCTTGAGTGGTCGAAGCGCTACACTATTGGAGTACTTTGAAGAGTTTGATTCTACATACGGTTCTTCACATTTAAATTTTAGGTTTCCTATTTGTTTTTAAAATAAATACAATGTACCTCAAATGTTCTTCGGTTCATGCGGAAGTGAGCCCTAAAAACATCGTCAGGATATTGTTTTATTGTCTTCAAATAATTTTCAATTTTTGGTATCTGCCTTGGCACTGCGAGTTTCATGTTCATGTTCATGGTTTCAACAAAACCATGTTTCTATAATTTTGTTTTTTCCTCTGGCTATTTATTGCAACTAATCTGTTTTTACTGTTTTCTTCGACAAGACTTGTTAATAAAAAATTAACGATAGAATTATCCATTTTATTTATTTTGTTTTACGGGATGGATAATCTTCTTTGAACGGAGAGAAGTGTCTGGCATGTACAAAGGAGGGGAAGAATGGTTTCTTTTTCTTGTTCGTCCATGCAGGGGCCTTATTTTGTACTTCGTTTCTATAGCAAAATCGGAAATTGGTATTTTCTATTTCTATTGAGAAGCGCTCTATCCGAAGTCGGAAAATGAAACTCTTTAGGGAATTTTGTATTTCGAAAACGCTTGCCAAAATCATCTCCTTTTGCGGATGTACATATGTATGATTTTCAGGAGAATTTTATGACAAATTATAAGTATTTCATATATATTTACAAATAAATATTGACTATTTAAAGTAAGGCGGCCAAATGTTCACACACGAAACCTGCACAATTCGAAACTTTGGTGCAATTTATGGAGATTTGCACAGATGGGTTGTACCACGCATGGCTAGCTCGTCGGGCATACAATGGCTAAAGGAAATGTTGCATTTCAAATAATAAGGAATGGTGCATCATAAGCACCATTTTAATGGAATTTTTCAGAATGAAGGCCACAAGTAAAAGATAATTTCAGCATTTAGTACATGAAAAATGTATACATTTGCCAAAATTATTTATAACAAAGGAGACGTTAATCGTCATTGGAACGACAAATCCTTATGTCTGACCACGTACTAGAAACGAAGAAAAATGACAAAAAGATTGTTTTAAAATGTTGTGTGCACATGGAATATACGTGTTAAGAGAAGGTATGTAAGTAGGTAGAGTGGCGTTTCATTGGAGAAAGAACCCAATTAGCGCTAGGGTGCGGCTTTTTATTACCACAACACTTGTGCAGCAAAACTTAAATGATGTTGATAAACCCAACCCGTGGAATTCAATAATTTGTTCAGCTATCTTTCAGAGATCCATGAAGAAGAGTGTGTTACATTGTGCTCGTTAGGGCCGGACATCTAAAAAGGAAGTGAAAATGTGTTGTAAGGGATACCGAGTTTACATGATCCCCCATTTGCCAGTGGCCTGTGACTGTGGCAACATTTCAAGCTGATCTTCTTGATTTATGAAGTAGCTCGTTCGACTTAGGTTCGTTGTAATCACTCATAACTTTCTTGATGTTACACAACTAGTCAGTCTGTTCCATAGGCGAGCTGGACAAAGTGAAGATATTCCTCTCCATCACCCAACGTAATATCGACTCATTCCGCTGGTGAGTCATTAAGGGCGGATCGCATCAATGGCTTTGATAGAACCTTGCTTGTTTGGGAAGACACCGACATTACGATTAATTGTGGGGAGATTGTTCAGCAAGGGGCATGCTTCCCGAATAGCCAGAAGTTTCGATTGAAAAACACTAGCAGAGTGGAACGCGGAAAGACTGCGATATTTTTAAATGTTCAAATGACCAATAAACACCAGTACCCGCAATCGTGAGTTATTGGCTATGTAGATTTTTATTTCGGGTCACGAACACGAGCATTCGGATTTATAGAAACTCATTCCAGGTTCGTTGAAGAGAGCGAACACGTGGATTGTGCGAAAATGGGAAATGAGTTCGTTTACTGTTTCATTTTCAGTTAAGTAAATCTAAATTAGAAAACTTCGGAAAACCAACATCTAATTTGTACAGCAGGATATTGCCAAGGAGTTTTGTCCTCAGTTTTGTTTGAAGATAGTGGGCGCCGTGGCTCAGTGGTTAGTGCGTTGGACTATAGAGAAAGGGTTTCGAGATCGAATCCCAGTCGGGGAACACCTAAAAAGTTTTTTACGGCCCCACCTCTCGCAAGCGTCTAATAAACATCCGAGAGTACAACTGTCTCGAGAAAGCTTCTCAAATAACAAATTGCCCTTCGGACACGGCATTAAACAGTAGGCCCCATCCATTCGTGTAAAGAATATAACACGCACAACACGAATGGTTGTGAGAAGCTAGGCCTTGGGTCCCATCGACCTGTTGCGCCAAGTATTTATTTTTTTTATTGTGCGTTGTGTGGGAGTAATAAGCAGTGAATCTAATAAAGTTCTACTGCTTCCTCTCACTCCTGGATCAAGAAAGAGAAAAAAGTGGTAACTAATCAAATAAGTTGATTGATGTCACCTCCATCGGGATTGGCTACTTGTTGTGCTCTACCATACCAGTTGTAGGACAAGTAACAAAAGCTAGTGTCCCCACCGGGTACGGTTGAATCTGATTGAATACTCTCATTTAAGCTCTATTGAATTACCCCTGTGCACGGTCATATCGCAGGCCTTTCACTTCAAATAAGTTATCCAAACCGATTCGAAATCCCCTGATACTAATCATTTTGTGTCGGGAAATTATATACCTATTCTACAAGAGAGTTACGGAATACCGATTTGTCATATGCATTGCCAATCGTTGTGGCATACCACTATATCAGAGAAAAATCCTTCGCAGTCATTGCAGTAAAACATAGTTACCAACGAGAAATAAAACAATAAATTTATTTAATAGAAATCCTAAATATAAAATAATTCTAAAAAGCATAATTTATGTAAAAAAAATATAGCGTTAGGCACTTGTCACGATTTAAGTCTCTTTGGTGGAAATTTCATTTCTACTGAGTTCTTTCTCAAGTTGGGATTCGATACGAGGAATATGTTATCAAAACATATTTTTACTTCTTCCTGCTTGTATTCCACTGTCTCCTTCTGAGGTGATGGATAGATCCTCTCCAAGGATTTCATGTAGCACGACCCATACTTCTCGGGAACAACATTTAAACTAACATTCTGCGGCTGGGTGAATTCAAGAAAATCTTTCAACTCCGAGTAGCTACTGTGATTCGAGTACGCAACACGATATTCATTTCTATCGTCCACTTGGAGCACAAATGAGGTACCTCGTCTCCAATTCGTCCAAAACAATGCCGAGGGCTTAATGATTCGGTAATGTTTCGAGAGAATAGTTTGGGTTTCACAACTTCCTTTGAATTTCGTGAAAATTCTGCACTTCCTCGCATCGGGTGATATACAATCATCCATGGCGGGTAAGTAGACATACTTCTGCCACTGGGTTTCATTTACGTGGATTTTCTGATGTAACTTCCGTTCGATGGCTATGAAGAGGAACTCGATTCCATATTGCGCAGGCATTTCAATTAGGATCCTATTATCTGGATGCGTTTCTAGCCATTCGCTGATCAGCGAGCAAATTTGTTTTATACTCTCGATTTGTGTGGGAAATTCTTTGTATCTGTTCGAAAGGAACGTGGAGTCAAGGTAGAGAGAGTCTATTTTCTTGTTTGTTAGCATTTCGTATTGGTCAAAGTGGTTCTTAAGGATTCTGAAAGGAAAAGTTCATATTTCTGTTGGACGGAAGAAATGTCCTACAAACCTGAAGTCTCCCGTGTATAGAACTGTGTGGTTCTCCGTCTGAAAGAGAAACATCACGGATCCAGGACAATGCTTCGCTGGAAGGGCTGTTACCGACAGATTGAAGTCCTTCCCCTCAACATTGTATGTGAGGTCCAGTGGTGCTGCACAGAATCAGGTATTTAGAGTGAAGTACATGAGTGGTTCAGTTCAGTTCAGTTCGACTTACTTTCAACTTCCAGTGTTTCTATAGAGTTCGCTATGTGAGGGAACTGTTTTTTCAGGAACACCGCAGATATTTCACTGGTAAACAGTGGAACTGGAAGGTTCACAGCTGCTGAAAGGCCAACCATATGGTCCGCATGGCAATGCGACAGGAAAAGAAATTTCGATTCAAGGCATTCACCTTCGAAGCGATCAGCAGCGATGCCAGGAATTTCCTTGAAGAGTCCTTTAAACGTACTCATGACCGAATGAATTTCACCACAAATAACAACAATGAAATCATATTTGTTTATGAAATTCAACAACAAATAACAAATTCTTATAACAAGTGCATTCCGGAGGAAACAGCTGGGTGTTTGACAGTTTTTTGAAGTCATGGAGCTCAGGCGATGATACAGGGTGACAAGAAAATAAGAAAGAAGTAGATTAACATGCTGAATTGATGCTGTTTTTTCAGTTCCACTTAAGGCAGGAAGTGCAAGTGGAAGCGAAGATCTCGTGGCCAAGATCTATATGCATATAATGCAGTTTTTAGCCACCAACGTTGGATTGTTTCTGCATTCGCCTACGGTACTGACTAAAGAATTTAGCGAGCTCCCACTTTGTTTTAGGCTGCTGTTGAGATCTGCGCTTGTTGAAACCTTCGAAAGGTATTAACGGTGATAGAATACATATGCCAATCTCTGACAGTTAGGCATGATTTAACGCACTATCACCTAACACACTGGTTAGTGTGTTGATTAATGTCTGGGAATACACACTTTGTCTAGCCCACTGGGAAAATGCCCTAATGCTTAGCCAAACGACCAGCCATGGCTGATTACTATAAGAAAATACATGACTTAGATAAGGAAGACATTTGATAGCTTGTAAACTTTCTTAAAAGTGTCTAAGACCCGATGTACATTGCACTCCATTGGTTAAGGATGAGAAGGAAGAAACGACTCTGCTACTAAGGATGGTGGGCAAAGGGTAGTGATGCGAATATTTGAGAACACAATAGCTCTCACTATAACCTCTCAATATCAGCTCTTACTCTACGGGGCAACATTGGTGGCTGCCGGGTACTTAGTATCTCGACTAGAGATTGGGCTACTAACCCCTTTGGAAAGTAGTTGCTGGAAGCGACCGACAAAGGGGGCGAAGGATGACTTCTCAGTAAGCCACTTGCGATTTTTCCGATGACACGGAAGACACTCTCTAGATGGAGTCAAAGGTGCCATCTACCAGTTCCAGTCAGGTCAAGCTACTCCTATACGAAGACAAAGAAAAATCTACAGGGACTAGTACTGAGTCATAGTTTTTGGAAAAGAGTTGATAGGGGAGGAAGCCTTAGTGGGTCAACGGCAGCTGTCCAACCCAAAAAGCGGGCTACTGACTTCGGAAAATGTACCTCCTCGTCTGAGGGGTGAAAAGGAACTGGTCCTGCTGGTTGGGGCTTATACGTAGGGCTAACATCACGACCACTGAGCAGATGCTAGTAACAAAACCACTAGAAGCCTCCAAAGCTTTTGAATGTAGCCCCAACTTCTCCTCCAACTGTAGTCCTCTTAAGTAAGTAAGCTACTAAAGGACATATCAACCTTCATCAAGGAGGTGACAGATGTAAAAAAAAGGATCACGGCGAACAACTAAAAGAAAACTTCGAGAAAAACTTTGCTACTTGCATCTAGTGGTTCTCAGTACTTCACAGCTATTTTGAAGGGAATAACGATTACGAACTCACAAAGATTACGAACGAAAATTGTTCTGCACACACTTTCTAAAAAGCCAAAATACGCCGACTACAGTGGCTCGGCCACAGCTAGCGAATGGACTGTAAGATGATTTTCGAATCACAGCCTTCGACAAGGAAGACCGCAAACCTCCATCAAGCTACCACGGATGCCAAAGCATTTGGTCTGGACGACTGGAATCAGCGAGCCCATTTTTAAAACATAGCGTTCATATTTCTACACAGCTATCAACCAAGTTGCGCCGTGTGACCGCCTCCATGGAAACTCCCTGTATATCCACCTTAACAAATGAACACCAAACAATTCATTCTAATAAGAAATTTTGTTTTGTTTTGACAACTTCTCTGTTTTCTCATCATTTTCGCTTCCTTGATGAAGGAAAATTCTTCACACCCCAAAGGAACGTATACTGTTTGTTACATTTTCGTCCTGTCGCCTTCGTGATGTTTCCCTAATTTCCATTTTATTTATCTTGTTTTCCATTTATAAAGCAGAAAAAAACTATTTTACTGAATGAAAACCTAAACTTTAGTTCGTGTTTCACAGATGAATCGTTCGTCCGTCGTGTGAATCCAATTGAAAATCCAATTAACGCGTTTATTCTCGTGAATTGTGTGTCGAAAAATGTCCACAATAACATCGTCGTCCTCGACTGAAAGTTCAGTGAATAAGAACGCTAAGGACATGTTTCCCGATGTGACCTCGAAGGTCGGCAACTTGGACTTTGATGATTTCACCAGCAGCTCCATTTTGGAGTTCCTTAACAAGGAGCAGGAGTGTTTCTATGGTTCCAGTCGTGACACCAGTGAAATAAATGATGAAATCATATTCGAGGAAGTTAATCGATTGTCCGACAATACGGACACTCGCAGTGTCGACGAGATACTCCGGGAGGCAGAGCTTCTGATAAACAAGCAGCTAATGGTGGGTGCGTCATCTGCGACGACAAATGGCACCAATGGGGGCTTCGAGGCGTTTAAAAAATCGAATTTTAATAATCGTCGTGAGTCGGTCTCGGCGGTGGTGTCGGTCGAAAGGGACGGGGATCCTCCGCAAGTCGTGAATAACTTCGAGAAGGTCGTCGACAATGTGCACTTGGATTCGGTTATCTCGGACGAGTCTACGCCCAAGGATATGCGGAACTTCACAGCGAATAATGCTGAAACAGATGATATTGACGAGGATACTACTGACACGGTGAGTTGTTTCGATGAAATTTCGTAGAAAGTTTGATGATTTTGTGTTCAGTGGAGCGGAATTGCTGTTGAGATGCACCTGCCGTTTGAATTCAAGTTCAGGGCGGAATAGGTTGCATACATTTAGGAACTCGATCACCGGCAGGCATGTCATTGCCAGTCCAAATATGGTTCTCTGTTTTTAGTTTTCGATTTTTTTTATCGAAATACGCCAAGATTTTGTAAAATGTATTCGTTTGGTACGCGTGCGCTGTTTACTTCCATTCGGCGTGTGTCTTCTTGGCTCTAAAGTTGGAATAAATGCTTAACGCACTGCGGACTATCGCTGCAAAACGACCTGGTGGGGTAGGATGCATGTTTACTATGGGTGCAATGACAAGTTCTTTGTTAATTATTTAGAAAATGGCATGCACCCAGGATCTTAAAGTCGCACTATTCTCGTTTGGAAGATGTATTTCAATTTGTTTTGTTTTTGCTTGTTGGATGCTGTGTGAATAGGGTAGACAGTGACAGTCGTCAACTTGGCCGACGTCCAGTGTCGTGACTGTTACTACACATCAATTGTGCTTACCTCCAAGTGGTAGCCATTGGGTAATTCTGGTGTCCATCCGGACGAGACTTGCTGAACTTTTAAGCGCGAGTGTTGAACGAGAGAAAAGTAGCAGAACTATATGAATAGGACGGTGGACGAACTCTCTCGATGGAGTCAACGGTGGCGTCACAGCTTCAAATGAGAGCTGAGTCCACGTAATTCGACATGTCCGAAGGGTAAGGTGAGTTGAGATTTCCAAAAATAAGTCAGGTTTTTGGAAAAGCGATGGTGGTGGATGAGTTCAACGGCAGCGTTTACATCCATAAAGCGGATTACTGGCATTGGTTCTCAACCCGCCCCTTGTGCTAGAGGTTTCTAACAAGGAAACTGAGGTTGGGGGTTGTACCGTCGGGGTAACTTCCTTACCACGAGAGAGACACAAGCCTCGAATAAAATCCGAACCCTTTATTTAAGATAACGACCCGGAACGTTCACCGAAAGGTACGCACACTGTACACCCATGGTGACTCTTAAAAACTTGAATCTGTCCTCATACGCGGCAGATATTACCGCGATCCAGGAGATAGGATGGATAGGATCAGGAATGCAAAAATGACAAAATTGAGACATTTGATACAGCTGTCACAAAAAAGGACATGGACTGGCTTGTCCTTTAATTGATTTATGGCCGTTAGTTTGCAATTCTATGATTCATTTATAAAGCACTACTGGTGTGACTATTCTTGGAAGCGAACCAAGGCGTGATAGGATTTATGGATACTACATCACCTTCTTTTATGCTCCGTTAAGGCAAGGCTTCTTTCAAACTGATTCGAAGAAACAATGTGATATCATTGGAGCTCTTAGGACGTGGTTCCATCTCGTGGAAATGAATGCGTGTAATTATGCAGTGTCAACTACCACCTAAATACCATCAACAGCATTTCAAAAACCAAACTGGTGTTGCCACAATCCACCTGCGTACCATCCAAAGTGGTCGGTAGGATGATGAATCTCCTCTTCTTTTAGAAAGTATCACAAATCTCATTCCAGTTGTAGTTTATTACTACTTAGACAGTCGGTTTCAATCTGGTAGTGACTCGGGTTGAAGTTCGATATGCCCAGTAAATGCAGATATCAAAAACATAACTATTACAGACGTACCTTGCGTCGAAGTTTGTTGATCAGGGGCCTCTCCATTTGTTAGTGTGGGGGCGTCATCTGTGATAAATATAGGTCTTTCCTGGTCTGTTTGTAACACCCCGCAGTCATATTTTTTAAACTTAGTTGTTAATCCAAAATATGGCTCAAATAATCAGGTACCCACAAATTGAAGGACAGTTTGCCGGAGCAATTCGATTGGAGAGCACTTGGTGCTGGTACTCAATAAAGATCTACTTCTGGTCTACGAGTTTAGAATTGTTGGTGCTGCAACTGTGGCAATTTGGTCCTTATATCACAACAGGCTCTCAGAGGTTACTTACAATTGGTTGCGAACAGTGGTCGCTGTAGGGCTGAAGTTTTCCAATTTTCGTTGGTTAGTATGCAAACGAACGAACGCCTTCGAGATTGCTTTGACTGAGGAAGCACCAATGTGGAAGTGGCGGTACCCATCCACCGAAGTTATGACCTTCTAAATAAATTAATAAAATGTTTGTTGTGCTAGTCTTGAGATATTTTTGTATGCCAATTTGTACTTTCCGATGTTTATTGGAGGTCCTGCCGTAAGACTATATTGTGGTATTTTTGCCGGGATTGAAGCTTGAATCCTCTTAATGCACCAACTACTGAATCACTGCTAATACTACTTATGACTCTCCCACGATTCGGTTGCCTTTATCCTCACTTATCATCCCTCGATATCTTTAAAACACTTACCAATGGCACTGATTTTAAACAGCCTTAAACTTCTTGCAAGGTTTAGGACATTTACTTATATTAGACACTGCGCAATACCCGCATTGATGACGTCAAAGGATTCATTCAACTGGATATGCAATAGATGAGAACAACCGACGAATGAGTTTCATTGAAAGGTCCTTCTGGCGCATCGCAGAAGAACATAATTGACTGGGAATAGAAAAACCATTCCTTAACGACTGTAGGCCACCAAGAAACGAAACAGATCCGTGCACATGTGCGATAAGAAAATTAAATCAATCAGAACTCCTACAACAAGGCGGCGTAGTGTGAAATTCAATCCACGACAGAAAATCGAGTCCCTTTCGATGGTATAAAAACAGTGTTCGCGTCCAACAAGGGCACAGTTCATCTCTAGTCTCAGAGAAGAACAACCAAAGCTAAACGTGCTCTAAGAGGAATTGTCTTTCCTGTTCCAAGTCGTGTATACAAACAGTAACATCATCATTGGCACTGTGACAATGGTTATAGGATCGTGGCGAGTCAATACGGTTGTGACAATATTGTTCGTTAGTACAAGTTTGGCATTAGTGCAACGCTGTGACAAGGATCATTTTTGTGAGGCGGACTATGATCGGAGTCTTCTGGTGGAGAGAGAGGACTTAAGTGACAAGGTGAATGGGAGGAATGTGCAAAGGGAGAACAATCTTTTAGACGAACGTTGGGAGAAAAATTGGCGGCGTACTGGCAGAGAAGACGTTACCCAGGACCGTTTATTGAGGGCTGAATGGCACTCAGGGAGAAGGGCGGTTGTTGAACAGGGGCATCGTGTTGACAACGCTGGCTTTGAACGATTGAACAATCCGAGAATGGTGCAAGAGAGAAGTCATCGAAACCGAGTTGGTTTAAGGCAGGACTTCAGCCTTTTGGGTGAAGAAGGTCAAGAACGAATGCTTGAACGACGTGAGAGAGTCATCAGGGAACAAGAAGAGAAGCGACAACACCGAGCTGAAGATTCACGAGAGCAACTAGACCGGGAAGACTCAAGGCGAGACATTTCCCGAGAAAACCGACTTTGCCTCGATGATGCATCTGAGAGACGTGAAGAAAGAAATAACGAGGCTGTTGCTGAGGATCGACTAGAGCGTGGCTTGGAGCGCATTTCAAACCAACAACGTGAAGACTTAGCTCGATCGGAAGATCGACGAGAAGATTCACGAGAGCGACTAGACCGGGTAGATGCAAGGCGAGTCGTTACACGAGAACAGCCTATCCGAACCAACCGACGAGACCGTGGCACCGATCGATCAGAGGAACGTGAACGCGTTGATCGAGTAGACACAAGGCGAGACATTTCGAATCAACGACGCGATGACTTAGCTCGATCAGAAGATCGACGAGAAGATTCACGAGAGCGACTAGACCGGGTAGATGCAAGGCGAGTCGTTACACGAGAACAGCCTATCCGAACCAACCGACGGGACCGTGGTACCGATCGATCAGAGGAACGTAAACGCGTTGATCGAGCAGACTCAAGGCGAGACATTTTCCGTGAAAACCGACTTCGCCTCGATGATGCATCTGAGAGACGTGAAGAAAGAAACAACGAAAGTGTTGCTGAGGATCGACTAGAGCGTGGCTCGGAAGGTATTTCAAATCAACGACGTGAAGACTTAGCTCGATCAGAAGATCGACGAGAAGATTCTCGAGAGCGACTAGACCGTCAAGATGCAAGGCGAGTCGTTACACGAGAACAATCGACTCGAACCAACCGACGGGACCGTGGTACCGATCGATCAGAGGAACGTGAACGCGTTGATCGAGCAGACTCAAGGCGAGACATTTCCCGTGAAAACCGACTTCGTCTCGATGTTGCATCTGAGAGACGTGAAGAAAGAAATAACGAAGCTGTTGCTGAGGATCGACTAGAGCGTGGCTCGGAAGGTATTTCAAATCAACGACGTGAAGACTTAGCTCGATCGGAAGATCGACGAGAAGATTCACGAGAGCGACTAGACCGGGTAGATGCAAGGCGAGTCGTTACACGAGAACAATCTATTCGAATCAACCGACGAGACACTGGCACCGATCGATCAGAAGAACGTGAACGTGTTGATCGTGTAGACTCAAGGCGAGATAATTCCCGTGACAGCCGACTTCGCCTCGATGATGCTTCTGAGAGACGTGAAGAAAGGAATAACGAAGCTGTTGCTGAGGATCGACTAGAGCGTGGCTCGGAAGGTGTTTCAAATCAACGACGTGAAGACTTAGCTCGATCAGAAGATCGACGAGAAGATTCTCGAGAGCGACTGGACCGTCAAGATGCAAGGCGAGTCGTTACACGAGAACAATCTATTCGAATCAACCGACGAGACACTGGCACCGATCGATCAGAGGAACGTGAACGCGTTGATCGAGCAGACTCAAGGCGAGACATTTCCCGTGAAAACCGACTTCGTCTCGATGATGCATCTGAGAGACGTGAAGAAAGAAATAACGAAGCTGTTGCTGAGGATCGAGTAGAGCGTGGCTTGGACCGCATTTCAAATCAACGACGTGAAGCCTTAGCCAGATCAGAAGATCGACGAGAAGATTCTCGAGAGCGACTAGACCGAGAAGATGCAAGGCGAGTCATTACACGAGAACAGCCTATTCGAACCAACCGACGAGACCGTGGCTCCGATCGATCAGAGGAACGTGAACGTGTTGATCGAGCAGACTCAAGGCGAGACATTTCGCGTGAAAACCGACTTCGCCTCGATGATGCATCTGAGAGACGTGAAGAAAGAAATAACGAAGCTGTTGCTGAGGATCGAGTAGAGCGTGGCATGGACCGCATTTCAAATCAACGACGTGAAGCCTTAGCTAGATCAGAAGATCGACGAGAAGATTCTCGAGAGCGACTAGACCGTCAAGATGCAAGGCGAGTCCGGCGAGAAAACCGACTTCGCCTCGATGATGCATCTGAGAGACGTGAAGAAAGAAATAACGAAGCTGTTGCTGAGGATCGAGTAGAGCGTGGCTTGGACCGCATTTCAAATCAACGACGTGAAGCCTTAGCTAGATCAGAAGATCGACGAGAAGATTCTCGAGAGCGACTAGACCGTCAAGATGCAAGGCGAGTCGTTACACGAGAACAATCTATTCGAATCAACCGACGAGACACTGGCACCGATCGATCAGAGGAACGTGAACGTGTTGATCGAGCAGACTCAAGGCGAGACATTTCCCGTGAAAACCGACTTCGCCTCGATGATACATCTGAGAGACGTGAAGAAAGAAATAACGAAGCTGCTGCTGAGGATCGAGTAGAGCGTGACTTGGACCGCATTTCAAATCAACGACGTGAAGCCTTAGCTAGATCAGAAGATCGACGAGAAGATTCTCGAGAGCGACTAGACCGAGAAGATGCAAGGCGAGTCATTACACGAGAACAGCCTATTCGAACCAACCGACGAGACCGTGGCTCCGATCGATCAGAAGAACGTGAACGTGTTGATCGTGTAGACTCAAGGCGAGACAATTCCCGTCACAGCCGACTTCGCCTCGATGATGCTTCTGAGAGACGTAAAGAAAGGAATAACGAAGCTGCTGCTGAGGATCGAGTAGAGCGTGACTTGGACCGCATTTCAAATCAACGACATGAAGACTTAAGTCGACTTTCATATCAACGCAGTGAAAATTTTGCTCGGTCTCAAGGTCTAGAAACTATTTCAGCAGATCGACGAGAACGTGCCTTAAACCAAAATGCTGATGAACAACTAAAAAAGCGAGCTTCACCTCAAAGACGTGAAGAACGAGCTGATCGTCAAGAAAATCGTGAAGCAATTCGTTTACGAAAATTGTCTGCAAATGATCGACGTGACCAACGACTTCAAACTTCTGTACTCCAAGGGAAAACAATTCACGAAGAGCGACTTATAGAAAATCGTCTGCTAAATATTCGTGATGAAGCCCCCAATAGGGAAGTACCTGTTCGCAATGACCGATCTAGAATTGAAGACTATCAAAGGAAAACTTTCGCTGAACGCCGAGAGGAATTTGCTAACACACCTCGAAATGATCTCGGGAAGACTACAACAGAGAACACAGAACGCCAAGTTGACGACTCCATAGCTTATGTAACAACATTTGGCAAGTATGCCCAGCCAAGCCTGCTAACTGCAATTCAAGGAACTCTCCTAGCCGTTGTTATTATGAAGAGTCTTACTGCAGACAACGCAAAGTTTGGGTAAGCATGAGGGCCTTTCCACATTGAAATCATTTCAAACCTTGTTTTTGTCTTATATTTAGGAACGGAATTGTCTTCAAGGCTCTGGAGCTGACTGGTTCAACTGAGACCCTAATTTAAGTTAAAGAAATACGCATACATATACCTGACTACCTATCCACTATCCAAAGGCATCTGAAGCGCTCTAATGTTAAGAAACAAAGTGTGCTAGTGTTATCCTAAATAAATGCATAAATATCTCAAAAACCAATTCACTCGTTTTTATAATTGTTTCTAAGTCTGGAGGTGTAGACACTGCTCTAGACTTCGTGGTAAAGGATAATGCATCATTCTTTTCTAAGAAACATGTATTTTAAATAATTTTAAACGCGCCATTAAGTACCAATCCACGAAGGCTCTAGAAGAACCTTGTAATCGTATCCACTACTACGTATCCCTCTTTAGCTGTGGCTTTGATTTGCGCCTTTGGCAGGACAAATCCGTAATACCCACGATCTCTCAGTTCAACCGTATACACGTACTTCGTTCCCAGGGCCGCTCGACACCAATCATCCGAACCACCACCAGCAATACCCAACAGTTCGTAGGTTGTCGCAGCCCTATAAGACCTTCCTGTTTCCTTTTTAATGTTCTGCAAAAGATTTTGTTTAAAAAAAAAAAACAATCAGAGAAAGAGTGTCTCACATTAACAGCCAATTGTGCAGCCTTTTGCAGATCCTTATGGTCCTTCACCTTCGCAGCCTTATACGCCCACGGATACACAATCATTTCACCATAACTATGGAACGTTAAATATGCACCAAGATTACTCTTCCGCCGACTTAGGAAATTGACAACCGCTTGGGTTTCCAATTCTGATGCCGCCGATGAGCCACGATATGTGTCCGAACATGGTTGTGTCGATGAACCTGGTCCTTGCCAATTGATATTGAAGTTACGATTTAAATCGACACCATAGCAGCGATAACCACTTTTCTTCGAGCGATTCTTACGCCATAAACGATTCGTCTTACGACTGTACATGTAGCCATCAGGATTCATGACAGGCATCACGTACCATGTTTTCGAAGTCAGATACTTGGGCAATGTCGACCAATTTGTCATAAGCTGGTACAGGATGTACGTGACGACAGCTGGACTAATCCATTCGCGGGCATGAATACCACCGTCAATCCATATTTTGGGATTATCTTTGGGGTTTTCTGATATTCTGGAAATAAAAACAAAAGAAAATTAAGTTACTTATTGAAGACTGAATTTCTGATTGACGTACGAGTCATATGAGTTTTTGGGCACTTTTTCGGCAAGACGAGAGCTTGGATAAGTGGGCCTGCCTTAGTATTACAATCTTTTGATAATTTTAGTCTTATCTGGGTCAGGTAGTCTTCCTCAAGCCCTCAAGTTAACCTATTCAATCAACATGATGCACAGACAGTTCCAAAATAGATTTTGAACTGGGAGTGGTGCATTCAATGGTAACACAGTTGTTCTAGTGCCGTTTATACAAATTATGGTAGGCTTCATCACCCTATCTGTCAATGTCAAAACGTCAGTAAAGGCTTACATTTTTATCATTGTGAAGTTCATGACCCAGCAACACATGAAAATTATTGAAAGTTACTACTAAAACTCTGAGTCGCTTGTCGCAACTTTGGCTGTTTTCGAAAATGTCGTTTGATTGTTATTTTGATCGTCATTTGCGATACTCACCATTTTCGAACATTAAACAGCAAACGTCACTTAATATCGTTGCTCTGTGTCATTTGCATAATGTTTTTTCTTACATTTGACATTTTCGAACAGAGCAAATTGGAATTATTAACAAAATTATGGCGTTTTCGAAACGTGTTGTAAAATGTTCCTAAACCCCTAAAAGTATTTTGTTCGAAAACAGCATCACGATTTTGAACTGCATTAGCATTGTGTTCGATAGCGCAGTCATATGTTCGAAAACAGTGATAAATCTAAGATGACATTCGCACCTTTCAAATTTTTCTCTTAGGATTTTGCGTTTTCAACTAAATTAACTTTCGTTTTCCTAAAAAGACTTTCTTTTCTTTGTTAGTTCTGCGTCATACAATGCTCGTTCAAATTGACAATTTTTAGACGTTTTCGAATATTTGCCTATTTTATAAGTAGTTTTATGTTACCTCGCGTCCATCGCTCTATAGAATCGTCCCATACCTGGGTATGAGCAGAGGATGGGGGTTTCTTTTAAATTTTTTTTAATGTGCGGAGCCACAAATCTGGCTACGTTTTTGCAGCGCATTTGACGTTTATGAACTTCTGCTTTACAAACACTGCATTATCGATCACGCTGCAAATATAGTCTATTTTCGAACAATTAACTTTTGCAAAAGCAATTTTAAGCACATGACGTTTTGGAAAACGGCTTCCTCCAACTCTCGATCGTAATCGTTCCACCAGACAGGCTATGAGTGTTACAGTAGCTAAATTCAGTGGGACAACGCAGTCAATTCCACATCATACACAGAATTTGGAAATCTCTCAGTCGACATTGAGGGGAATTTTGCGTAAAGTTTTTGGTCTACAACCTTGCAAGATCAAATTAACTCAAAAACTGAAGCCTTTTGAAAAATTATTTTCAGCGATGTAGCTTAGTGGGTTAATGGCTTTGTCAATAAGCCCGCATGTGCTTCAAGAGACTCCATTGCATCAACAAAAACCGATGAAAATGATCTCCATGTTCAATGTAGTTCGCTCTTGCGCCATGTTGGTCAGAATTGGACGGACTTGACAGCAGAGATATGTTGTTCCAACAAGATACATGTTGATTATCTTTTTACAGGCCTACGTTAAGTTTTTGGTTGATGCCAAGAAACCAACAATGTTAATTGCCAACGTTCCGATCAACGTTGCAAAGAATGAACGCTGCACACGTGCCCGAACGGTATCTCGATTAGTTTGGGAGATATCACAAAACTTTGTTGTAAAGGACTTCGAGGCCTTCACAAAATTTTAAGCCCAATCGTTGAAGAAATGACTTGGCATACCAACTATTAACATAAGTACATATGTCCAAACTAATCTGAAATCTTAAAATAAAATCGGCCTTACTTTTAAGGTTAAAATGAAAATTTTGTATCCGCCTTAATGTGTTACGGCACAGACCCCAGTTTGAACCAAATCCGTTCAGTCATTGCTGCTCCAATCTTACTCATTGACTGAAATACAAACAAACCACCCTTGACCGCCTTATTTAAACTTTTTCTTCATATAATGCCAAGTTTGGTTTAAATCTTGAGCTCGAAATATTTCAGAAAGTCAAACCTAAAGCAAGATGAGAGTTGCTCTTCCAACTTGAATCATACAGAGAGTAAGCCCCTGTAAGCGCAAAATAAAGAAGATCCAAATCCCTGCTGCTGTTAGTTGGTTCAAGAGCTAGATTGGTTCAATCATTTCAAGTTTCTTTTATAACGTACGTCTGCTTCAACAAGGCGGAATAGCGCGAATCTAAGCGACTGCTCCGATTATTAGTTCAAGAACGAACAACGAGGGCTCAAAAATAGCTCTAACAAGTGAGTTCGGTGAACTAGTTTTCACTTCTTTAACCCATAACACAGCAGCATGAGCACATCGTTTTGTTGGTCTATGTGAAGGAAATTTTTCCAACGTATGTGCCCGAATTAAACTGAACTTAATGAACTAGTTCAGTAAACAGATGAACAGAAATGAACTGCACTAAAATCCACAATATATGTATAATCGTTAAAAACGCAGAACTGTATGCTTTCACGTCATAGAAACAGAACCGGACGGTTCAGTGGCGGTAGCGGTGCGGATTAATGGTTTGCAAACACGTGGAAATTTATAAGTTAAGTGTAGTTGGCGAAAATCTGTCTAAATGACAGTATTTCTGGGCTTTGCATCTGTCTATCTATAGATAGACTAATGACAGATCATATTTTAAATACTTGCACGAAACCCTCAATTCCGCAAGCAATTAAGCCAAATAACTTGTGCATGCAATTAATTCGCATTAAAAGTGCAACTCATTTATGAGATGCATGTACATATGCCTGTACACACGTTCATCACGTTTTGTGATGCCGCAGATCTATTTCAAAAGTTACACAACCAGTACACAGTGCTAATGTCGATGACCAACAAGGAAAATAAACTCTAATCATGTTGCTGCCATCTTCGGTGGACACTCACATTTAATTCGTTTAAAAAAGAATCAACATGGCTCGACGATGGCGGTGATAGTGCCCCACGCAGAGCAGTGTTATTTTTACTGACACGAGTTCCACAACCGCAAATGTTTATCTTCTGCATGTTTGCACAGCAAACATATTAATAGCAACTTTAATGCGAACTCAACTTGCAATACTCTTTTTGTTTGGCTTCTCAAATATTTATCTTCCGAAACACATCTGTTTGCGAGACTACGCACGGTTGTGGCCTAGCCTCTGTGCTGTTAATTATAAAAGAAATTAATAAGGAATATGGATAAAATCTAAATGCGAAAACTTGTTAATTAACTACTTATGACGCAACGGCGGTGAATCTATAGTTTGCGTGTTGCGATCATGCTTTTTGCAGTACGTACTACTTCCATGAAACGTCGATAAAAGTTTTTAATTTCAATTTGAAATTAATTTGTTAAGCTACGACTGGCAGATGGGCGGATGCCTTTTTTCTGTTGTTTTGTTTTTAATTGGAAGTAGGAATCAAATGCAAACTTTTTTTTCTTTCTTTAAAAGAGCGCAAACTGACATCTAGCTCCCACACAAAGGAAAAGTTTTAAGGACACAGTAAGCTTCGGATTTGAAAATAAGTTGGTAACAACGATTCCAAGTTCTTAATGTTGCTAATATGTATGTATTCCTGGCTGTAGTCGATAAGTATTTAAGTTGTAGTCAACGAGTCCGCAACAGCTTGTCTGTTGGTGTGAGACTTGTAACTTTTGGAGGAAAAAGCAGTTTTTGAAGGACACTTTTTGAGTATGGTGTTTCTAACAACCTAGTATTGGAGTAAAACGAAAGAGAACGGCAGTCGGTGGGGTAAAATTTTTGGAAATTTTAAAAGTTTTTCCTCTTTCATGTATAGTGCTTAGGAAACGTTACTTAAAAACGTTGGAAAAGTTCTAACCATCCCAAACATATCTGTCGCATGCGAGTGTATTTCCTTAGAAGTGTCAAAAATATCGGCATGGAGCTCTTCATCAGTTAAAAAGCGTTTGCTTTTGAGCTCTTTCTGCCGAGTCGCAAACAAAAAATGCTGAAAAATGCGTGGATGGGCACTAGAAAGCAGGAATCTTTCAGCGCAAAAAAACACGGCACATCAAGTGACGCTAGCACTTTTTACTTGCATCTATATATGTATGTATACATGCCTTTAAGAATTAGTTTCGTGAAAAATCTCGAACTCGAGGACTTAATGAAACTCTATATTGGTATCTGGACAAGTCCAAAACATTTATGAAAGCTGCAATGCGTCTGGAACAGAACGTGTGATGCCCTGTCCTCCTTCTTGTGTAACTTTTGTAAGGTGGGCGTGGTTGCATTTTTTGAGGAATTATAGCGAAATCTTTGAACGTTTATGAATGTTACATGCGAAAGGGCCTTAAAAATCAATTTTTTGATGAAAATGCGTACAAAAGTGGGCGTGGCCAATACTGATGTATGAATGAATGATAATTCAAATATTTAAATATTTCGTTTTATTAATATTTTTCGATTTCATACAAAATAGTGAGGTTGTGAAAGAATGGGCGTGACTGTAGGAGGATTTTAAAAATGTTTACACTCGTACTGCCCTAGAAGTGGTGAATAATGGATGAACGACAAGTCGGACATCGTTCATTCGTTTTCCCTATTGATAGTAATCACGAATACATGTATTCTTCATAGGGTCTATCTCGATTATAGTGTCTACTTGCTCAAATTTTATATCTGGGGTATGTGACGTCGTGCACTGAGGCGAAACCAAAATTTTCATTCTAACCTCAAACCGAAAGGTAGTCTATATAAAGCCTGTTTCGATATAAATATGTTTTTTCGAAGACAAAATTTATAGGCTATAAAATACTCTATAATCCAGACATGACCATGCCCACATTTTGGGGCATTTTCTTACTGCAACTTCTAAACTCTTAGCATAAAGTTTCAAGTACGAAGGACCCAGAGACGTGCATATTATTTCGAGGATGTTGTTGGGCGATTTCTCGTGTAGGCACGGCTTAAGATCAGGAGCACAAGCATATCATAAAATGTTCAGAAGTTCAGAAATACACTTGACCCAACGCCACTGCTACCTCTAACAAGACATAGTATAAATGCTGGGCTGTCCGACTTTTGTTGACATATCTTTTAAGGTTTAAGTATAAGGTTTGGAGGCGTTCTAAAATGGGCGTGGCTTTCTACATTTGTAATGGAATTCATTTTTCTTCGAATTTTTGTTCTGTTTTTAAAAAGATCTTCAAGAAGTGGGTGTGGTCATATAGGTGTGGTAGGAGAAATTAAAGGCCCATAAGTATTGTTTTAAGAAAGTTTGGAAAAGTTCTGTTCGAGAACTTAATACGACATATCATTGCGTACTTCGGATATTGATTTTAAGTCGAAACAGGAAAATTTGAAATTTTATCAAAACTTGTCTTCTAGAAATTATATTTCTACTGAAATCAGCATTAAGTTGAGTAACCTTAAATTTGTGGTTAAAATGAAGATTTCGATTTCGTCTCAGATTGTGGCCGTAGCTAGTTAGTTCTTGTTGTGCCTAGTAAGAGATTGTAGGCCCCTGAGTTGGACGTTTTGTACTCTTCCAACATTGGTATCTCTGTCCGTGACACTCGTACCATCAAGAATCTAGCAAACTGTCGCATCTCGTCTGACAATATCGTATTCAAAGAGTTTTGTTTCACGTCATCATTATCGCTCGTGGGATACTGTTTCGGCAAATCAAATTCCGTCAAAAACTGTCAGACACTATCGATGGGCCAAAATACAGACGATAAAGTTCGTTCCTTTCGTTTAAGTTACGTGAACAGGGCTCATGTTTCAGCTTTCCATGATCTTTATCGACTTTAAGAAGGTTTTCGACAGTGCGCATCCAACATTTGTTTGGGAATGTCGTGACAATTGACCAGCAGATAAAGATTCTATATTTTCTATTTAGGAGCCATTGTTGGTTTAACTTGATATGTTAAAAAATATCAAATATCTTTTAAAGTCTAAAAAAGGATTTGTTTAGCATAAAACCAACCAATGACTGCTTTATTTGAATATAGCGTCACCACTATTGCACGAGGGTAGTATTCGACCTTCGCCAAGTAATGTCTTGTTGTGATTTCAAGGATTCAAATCAGAGTGCATCGGCTTAAGAAATCATGGTATTGAAGCAAAGACGTCTGGACTGCTACCAATAGCTTGAAATAAGCTGAGAATTTACAAGTGTCAGGCTCGAAGCTATCTTTAACGAAACAAACATTATTTAAGACTGTTTGAGATTTTAAGTTAAAGTGAGCTGAAGATCTAGCTCGGTAAAGTCTTTAAGTATCCAAGTACCAAGTATTAAGTACCAAGATGTGGATGTAGTCCAAAAAGCCAAAATATGTCGACTACAGTGGCTCGGCCACATCGAGCGAATGGACAATAATGCTCCAGCAAAGAGGATCTTCGACTCACAGATCCCAGGTTCTAGACGAAAAGGAAGACCGAACCTCCGTTTCAAAAATCAAGCTCTCGCGGATGCCAGAGCGCTTGGTCTGGACAACTGGAAGCAGCGTGCCCGGGATCGAAGGGAATGGAAGGCTACCGGGAATGGAAGGCTCACGGGTCGGGAGCCCGTTAAGTAAGTAAGTAAGTCTTTAATTTCGTACCTTTACTTAGTCTGAATCCAAATCTGAGTTCATGAGTAAAGTGTTTAGGACATGGTCTTAGTCTTAGTCCATCTATGCTAATCTGTCGCTACTTAATACTAAATTTCTTCTGTAAACTATAGCACATACACCCAACGCCAGTTTAACCATAATATGCTAATGAATTTCTCGCAAGACACAGCCCGCACACTCTCCAAGCTAACAATCCGATAAATTTTCTATTTTTGATTAAGTAGGACACCAAACGAAAGCGAACGTGAACATCTGTTTGAATACAATATACGAGTACAATACAAACGCTAATTTCACTTTCAAAAAAAAAAAAAGAGTTTGGCCGCTTTATGCTTAAAGTTTTGGAACCTCCCACCGTGAACGTGATGTCATACAAAAGTACTGATAGCGTCTTGAATGACTCAAGCATTCATATCGTAACAAATATAATTACTTACTCTATGTTTGGTTATGATAACTATCTGCGGATTAACTACTGTTCGTAACAACGTTAAATGCATTCACGGTTGTTATTTCTTGTGGCTAATAAGAATTCCTAGAGTTTTTTTGAAATCTCATAGCTATTTCGTACAAATTTATTACTCAACTGTCAGAGTTTATGGCGTAACAAGTGTCATTAGTGAGTTTTTGACATTTTTAGAAAAAAATGATGCAAAATGGAGCGTTCTGCATTACGTAATGACCGCCCTGGTTTTTTCTTCATTTAGCAGTAAATTTTTTGCAGCGGACACAAAAATTATTGACAGGGATGTTAAAGACCTCACCCACATTCAGAAATTTACAGATCTTACGCCCTGCGATTGATTTTTATTCTCAAACCGAAAGGTAAGGGCTATTCGTCCTATAGAGACTATTTCCAACTATTCTGAAGAGAAATGTTCAAATGGTTTTTTTGAGCAATCGCAGCATTGCAGCAACGATATGAAAATGCGTTGACATACGAACCAACCCGTCAATACCAGAGAACCCTAATATGAAAATATTGTCAACAATACTTGTAGATATACCGGAGGGTGAGTATTGTACTCACTAGTAAATGGTCAATAGTAAGTGACATCTACAATGTATGGTGCTGTCTATATTCAGAATCGTTGCACTCATTGCAACTGGAGTTCGAGAGATAGTCAGGTCTAATGAAGACTTCAAACGAAACGACAGTACATTTATTGCCATTCATTTTGGATGCATTTCTATTCTGTCAAACATTAGCTGTCAAAATTAGACTACTACTTCATCCGAAATAGTGACTTAAGAATAATGCTGTTGAACATAAGTCCGATCCATTTACGATGAGAAAATATCCCTTTTTTGATTCAAAAGAGATTTTATAAAGTGCTTCCGGATTCAATCAAAGCCGTCTAAAATGGTTGTTCTTTTCCATTGTGATTATGGTTGACACACGGTTGGCTTACATAGGACTTAAGAAATGAACTCCGCTCATAGGATTACAAACTATGCTTAAAACCAGTTGTTAATGTCCTGAGAAAGCTCAAACATCCTTGTTTTAGACGAGGCAAGATGACAAATGTGTCCAAAAGAAGTTCAACTTTTTTGTATGTCTTGACTGGAAATGTCAAAAACAAACCGACTGTTCTGTCAAAATTAGATTAAATCATAAACTCTCCCTGTTCAGTGTGGATTGCTATCGATTTCGTTTGTATAGCCATTTCTACTAACAATTTATCAGTCTGAAACTTTTTTTTAAATCTGACAGCCAGAGCTGTCTCATTTGTCAATCACCACGTAAAGTTCTACTTGTGCTTCCTTCAATAAAACTATTCATTCTGAAAATGTTCTTTTTAAGCTTCTATGGGTGGAAGTATTGATATAATTAAATCACTTCACGTGCCAATGATTTCGAATTAAACAAATTTATGTGCCATGATTTGAGTCGAACGACGCCCGTCACACCGTCACGTATTTCGAATTATAATTACAAAAATAAAAAATATAACTAAATCACCCAGAAAACTTATTAACATGCGCAACAGGAAGAAAAAAAAAACTACAAATTAGAATTTGTACATTATCACCTTACTCACCTCATAACCTTCAGTTCTCGTCCTTCGACGGTCTTTCCGATCGTGTACAGCCGACACAAGTCAGGATACGTCAATCGGATTTCCTTCATAAACTCATAAATCACATCGATGTCATGGTACTCGTCCCAGTTCATGCGTCTCAGTCCGCTGGCCTTCTCTAAGTGTAAACTTAAATTTTAATTTGACACATTTCCAGCCAATCGTCATCCTTACTTGTGCGCGTCGACCTGAAATCCTCTCCCGTATATGTCTCTTGGTTCAGTAAATTTTGAATATTCTCATTGAGCACCTCTGATGAGATGTTTAAGCCCTGCAGATAGCCCCTGGCATTTTCCACTTGTTCCTTTTGAAATGACATATCCAGGAACTTTGAGTTCTCCTTCCACACATTGCCACCTGGAAAATAACACTTTGCTCAGTCAAACGTGAACAACTGTCACACATCTCTGGTCGATTACCGAAATTACTCTCTAACGTATCAGCCACCTGCGATGCACTCCTCAGCCTGGAGATGTTGTATATTCGCCACAGCTGTGCCTCGTCGTAACGCACCGGTATTTCGTTGACTTCCATATATTGGCCGTTGGTGAGGTTGTCTGTTGTGTCACTTCCTGTTTGCTCGTAGAGGACTCTATTTCCTGTTGTGACATTTTCCTGCTGGAACTTCGGAATTGGAACGATTTTGTTTAAATTCAAAGTCACCGCTAGATTTGCACGAAACAGAATGCAAATGCACACGACCGCTGTCACTGATAGTGCACTGGTTTGAGGCATTTCTTGATTTCTAATTGAAACACCCGAGAGGAGCGAACGTAACCGGCACTAACGACAAAGTAACGACAACTATCCGCGCCGCTTTTGGAGTATTTTTTGTTTTTTGTTTGAAATACACTTTTTTTTTTCTGTAGAGTCTACAACGACGCCATGACAATCGAGACTAAGCGTCAGAAGTGATGTGCTGTAATTTTTATATATCCAAGGCACGTCTCTGGTAGCAATGATGACGGCCACACTGGTGCTCTGTTGGTTGAGCTTTGCCGTGAGGTTTGCGTTTGATTTACAAAAGATTAAGAACGTTCCTACTCTCTATTTTGTTTTGGAGTTTTGGTTTTTTGTTTGGTTTTTTGTTCGTTTGTCTATAATCAAATGGGAAAGTCTTTTCAAAAGGAAATGAGATGGAAATTGATTAAAAAGGAGAGGACAAACCTACTTTTGGTTAAAGCTTTTGAAATGTGGACCGATGGAAATGTGTTACAGATAAACTACCGCATTTTGTGTCTTTATTTTTGGTTTATGTCTAGTTTTTATGATCAATTTTTGTAATAGAAATATTTTTTTTCAATTGGCGGTTATGTACAGGGACAGTGTGAGGGTTTTTTTCGCTGACTGGGCGAAATGGGCGCTTACGCTTTAGCAGTGATTCAGTGGAAACATTTTTTCTATTCAACTAGAATGCGTGAAAAGAGTAATAAGAAGTGGGTTCGAGTACTTGTATGACGTAATATTTTAAATTGTATTGTAGGGGGTACAGCAAAGTCATCTTAAGTCCAAAAAGTGTGAAGAGGTTTATGCAGCCTTAAATTTAAACTTAACAAACCCAGGCCAAGAATTTTGGAAAAAATTTAAATTTGTGAAATGTTTTCAGAGGTAAACATTTATATAACATCCCTGTTCACTGATCTATTCCTCGGTTTCGACAAGCTACCGCTGTGATGCCCGGATGAGTGTCATCTACATTTTCAAAGAAAATCATCATTGACGCGAGCTCCAGCGTTATTTACTTGAAGAAATAAGGTCTGATGATGGCACCCGCGTGGAAGCGGTATGAAATGGTGCATTTTCGGGATATATTGGGTTCTGTAGGTCTTCCGTGGTGGTCTTACTCCATATGCCCCAGTTATGCTTATTATTAAATTTCCAAGCCAGTTTGAAGCCTCTTTATTCGAATAGAAAATAGATGGAACCACAGGTCAGTTTTTCATCCCTGTGCACCTTTAAGAAGCAAAACGAAACGAAACGAAAGTTACAGTTTGACACGTTCCTTGATATTAAGTTCAATGGGCGGTTTAAGTCAGCCTCGTTGCAGTCCCCAATGACCATGATACATATGTGTTTACTGGTTTGAAACAAAGACTCGAGTAAAGTTGAGAAGCATTCCATACAGTGATTGGAACAGTCAAGAAATTAGTTCAAATTGTTCCAAGCACCCATCAGTAGATCTGTCGTCCCGTGTGTAAATACATATATGTAAGTATTTCGAACTCCATCATCTTTTGCTTATAAAGGGTGACCAGATAGCAGTGATACTTGTTAATAACATCCAGTCATCAAAATATTCAGTAAGGTTTGTACATCATGGATCGTTTCACGTTTGCTTGTAAATACGGAACGTGAATTTCGTTGTGAGGTCGGTCGTCATCATGGCTTCAGTGTGTAGACAATTGGTCACAATGTGAAAACATTCTTTTGGACCTTAAGCCACTAACCAGACAGAAATTGGTGCAAAATGAAGAAAACATACCCGCCGTAGCGGGCGGTATAAACTCAGAAATGTTGATTTGGCGCCGATCAGCTGAATTGCGCATCCTAGAGAGTTACCCTGGCTTATTGTCCGGTTAAATTTGGGTCTACATCCGTAGAGGATTGTGCTGAGACAAGAATTGATGCCGGATAACGTTAGACAACGGCGTGAGTTCGCCTATTGTGCGCTGGAAACGTTGGCGAAAAATTATCTTCTCGGACAAAGCCCATGTTT
Source organism: Xylota segnis (assembly GCA_963583995.1). NCBI lineage: Eukaryota > Metazoa > Arthropoda > Insecta > Diptera > Syrphidae > Xylota > Xylota segnis. The sequence continues at coordinate 26,407,424 of OY757237.1, forward strand.
GCCTTTGCATCCACAGAGATTGACTGTTTGGTGCGGTTTATGGCATGGGGGCATCATCGGGAAGGAGACACTGCTACTGTCAATGGGTCTCTGTGGGAAAGGCTCGACAACATCGATATATCCGAGCTGTGGTTCTAATAAGAAGGCGCTACATGCCATAGAAGCGACACAACTTGTGCATTCAATAAACTTCCATTTTGTGTCTTAAATCAATTTGTCAAGTTCGCGTACGCTCCCAAAACAACGAATTTTCACAAAAATCTACGAAAAATCAAGAAATTCTGTTCGAGAACGCAAAAGTTTCGTAGTTTTTCTTAAGAGAGAGCGCTCACGAGAGAGTAAGAAATGTTCACCTGCACTGGTTTATGAAATCTGTCAGATACATTTGCATTTGACATTTAAAAAGTGGGCAAATTTAGTAGCTTTCGAGTTCGTTTACTTCTTTGTGATTGTTCCTCTTCTTGAAAGAGTTTTGCCCCCACTCCTGGAAATTTCACAATCTACGAATTTTGGCGCAGAAAGTACGCGAACAGACCTGTAAACTGGTAGTGAAGTGCCACTTTAGAATTACTGCGGGAACATAGCCATGATATGCGGGTCGAAGTTTTGAACGGAGCGAATGAGAAGCAGAACTGTCCGCCAAATTTAATGTTGGGACCGGTCCGAAGTTGGCTACTAGTCCATGTCAATTGTCAAGTATCCATTTAACTTAGTTTAATGTTGAAATCTCTTTAATCGTTCTAAAAACTTTTCTAACTAATTGAAATACAAACTAAATTTTGTTCTAATTTCTTTTTTTTCAGGTAAGTTGACGGAATTTCAAAATTACCGTAAGTAATGTCACCATTTTGCCCCGATTTGACAGCAGCGGCCCTTAAATCTAAGCCAGAAACCTCAAACCGCTCATGTACGATTATATTAACCACTTCTTGACACACATTTCAATTCGAATACCGCATCTCAATAAAAAATAAAAATGCTCGCGCGCACCATAATCGAAATGGCACTCATCAAATTGTCGTGCACTCTAGGCCACAGGAGGACCGGAGGCCAAACAAAGAATCTCTGATTATTCTAATCAATCTCTGAATTTTCAAATCTGATTCCATTCAGTCAGCGATAAAGCAGGAAATAAACTTTAACGATGACTGTCAATGATGCCAATAAAAAGAAAACCATTTCATTTGCTGGCTTTGGAGCATTTCGACTTTCTACATGCTCGTCACATGTTGGCGGTGACACGGCTATAGGTTACCTATTTCTCAGAGGCTTGACAGTATGTAGATACAAGATAATTGGTTTCTTTTGGTCGCCGGTGGTTATCTCGAATTGTTCTTTATCATTTATTTTCCATCATGAAAGAGAAAGTTTAAGTTTTTTCTTCCACTTCTACGTCTGGTATTCTGATGGAGGAATGGTAAAGCTTTTCTGTAAACTGGTAGAGGGAACTGACAATATTTCATTTACAATGGCTGTTCTGAGGAGATTTTTTCTTAGCTCTCTTTGATGAATTCGAATACAAAAGCTCTTTAGATTCGTATCAAAGCAACAATGGGATAGAAGTATAAAAATGCCGGTTTTTGTGTACAAATATGTACAAAGACTGTTTGGCAATTTACCTGGCAGACAGAACGTGTTGTGGGCGAGAAATAGTTTCTGCTATTGCGAAAGTTGGAATCGTATTGCAGAAATATACATAAGTACTCGAAAATCAGGGTTTGGTGGACTATTTATCTGTTTGGTTGGATACTGTCTGGAGTAGACCAAGAATTTGTAGTGCAAATGCCAACTGTTTGCCTTCCTGTACCTCGTTGTCTGTTTGAGATGAATTTGAGAAACACGCAATCAGTACAATGATGTGTACCATTTCCTAATCACAGTGATGTTTATTAAAAAGTAATACACTTTGTGGTATCTTCCCCGGATTACATCATCGAAGGGTGCATTAATACTTTTTCATTCCAAATCGTGGGTGGCCACAGTATAGTGTTAATTTGGTGGGACGTCAATGATTGAAGTCTCAGCCATAACCCTAAAGTATTCCTAAACTTCATCCAGAGCAGCTGCTTGTGAAGCAGTGCCAATTCGTCAGTGCGGACATCACTCATTAAGCCATTAAGCAATCGCCAGGACACTCAGACTAATAATAATAGGTGGGTTGTGATACTGCCTAGATTATATAGCCCTCCATACCTACTAGCGAAACCAATGTGAGTTTCTAAAGGTAGACTCCTAATGTCGATGTTAACAAGATCACCAAGATCATAAATAAATTCCTCTTCCTCTTCATCTTTCCAATTTCTGCACAAACCACTAGACTGTAAAGAAAGTCTAGATGTGTCTAGTCTATAACACCTATTCTATGTAATCTCTGATCTGTCTGCTATAAGAGAGATCATGATCAGAGAGCTTTTTAGATCTAGCTTAAGCCAAACGTTATATCACTTGTGGACCAGAGATTTGATCTCTAGAAAGCATCCAGTTTTAATGTTGGTATGCATATGTACAACATAGGTATCTATCGAGTTCTGTGTCAGAGAGTCTCTTTGAGGAAACCCCTGAAGAACACATATCATATAAATATTTGATCGAAGAGCTAGGCAGTTCTAAAAAATCTCATGTTAATTGAATTTGAGTCTAAGATGGTTTGGAACTGTCTTTAAACCCTCCTCCAGCCAGCTGTACATAAGCTGTCTGGTATGGGTATATTCCTGGCAATGAGGCCACTAGCGAACTTGCCAGATCCTGTGCCCAATCTACATATATTGGCCCTGGTCACTGCTCTCTTAAATATCACCTCAAGAAAATTGGGATTACCCAATCGGACACATGTCGACTACGCCTCGAGGACACTGAATCCGCCAAACATATTTTATGTTAATGTCCCACCATTACTCGGACTGGGCTCAAACACTTGCACAAAGGCTAGCTTGATATCATCTCCTCCTCAGCTCAAACAATCCTAAGCTTCATTAATGAACTTGATTTCAGCTAGCAGGGAAATTCACTCAGCTTCTGTAAGGGCGTAGCGCAAAAGATATCAAAGAGGTCTCGGTGCTACTTGAGGGTACCATTACCCCGACTATTCTAACAAAAATTGGCCCCTAAGCTCTCCAGTGCAGTCAAGATATTGTCACATTTGTAGTCATAAGCCCGCTTTGTTGACAGTGAACAGACCACCGACCTACGTACTCCTTACAAAACTATCAAAGGGTATAAGTTTGAAGCATAATTCGTAACCTATAGAGTGCATATTCATGCATATTCGTGATCGTGTCCATCCATCTGTCTGTCTGTCTATCACTCCCTAAAGAGATATATAAATACCTGACGGCAGGTTTGGGGGAACGCTCATACTCTACTTAAACTCCATAGACTGGGATCCGGCGTAAATATCTTACTGCATCAACAAACAATATTCTCAAACTAAGGCACAAGAGGTTGGAAATCAAAACAGATTATCCCAGATTATGAATCTTCCCTGGAATTTAAGAGATGTCTGTATTGGTTACAAGTTTTCAGTACTCTTGACCACGGCTTTTAGGAACCTTTCCTCTTATATGTTGCACACATCACCTTTTTTAATTGAAGTTCTTGACGCGAAAACGTATCTGCATACTAAATATTTACTTAAAAAACTCCTTTTATTACTTTCGAGTACACCTTTTGTATAAATAAAACATTACCATACCGTTAGATACCATTTATTGGATAAATGTTTACATTTGGTTTCTTTTGTTTCACTTTCGTTGGCTGCCTTGTTTGTACTGAAATTCGCTCGTGTTTCGCACAAAACTTCTTCAAAATAAAATAGCTTACGCAACAAACCATGCCAGACGCCAATATGTACTGAAATTTATTTTCAGGGAACGTTTCTTGTGTTTATTCAGTGAGGCCACAGGAAATGTGTTTTATCAGAGAACGAACCGAGTACACATGGCATGTGTTAACTATGTTGATGGATCGTAAAGCCATACCCAGTATAGAGTTGACCTTGAAATGAATAGATCTTCCTTTTCTCTTTAATGTCATGAACACCTTAACAACGGTTCGCTGGGAACACTCTGTCGATGCCCATGTCGTCTGCGCATATACTTACTGAAATCCGGTCAACGTTCGGGAAATATTCTAAATTGGAACTTCTTCGTTGTTCTTAGTTGATCCGCCGGAAAGGAAGCCACGAAAAGACGTGGCGATAAATGTGGTACCTAGATAGTTGCGATGTAGTTGGGTTGTCTTTCTGCTATAAATTTCGGGTAAAGTTTCTGTGGGAAGGATCCCAATATTCTGGAAGGCTGAAAGCCATGTTCTGCTTACCTTTTTCGTGAATATTCCGCACTTGCCTTCAGCATCATACAACAGATGGTGGTGCAGCACCGATGCCACTGGTTTTGGGCGATTGCAACAGGGATGTTTCTCGGTAAATTGTTCTCTGTCCCGCCCAGCTCCAGTACTTACAAAATGTATGAAGCATACTTCGCATCCATAAGCACGTCATCGAGGGGAAAGCCAGGTTGTTGTGTGGATTTCCTAATGGAACACTTAGTGCTACTTATGACCATTTTAGAAGGTAATGCAAAATTGCAATGTGCAAGCCATTGTCTTATCGGTTTTAGTCATAAAGTCGTCCAGCACGATTTGGATGACGACGGAATCAGAACAGGCTCTATAGACTCCGTTTCTTGATAGTGTCTTCTGCAGAAGATCTTGAGTGTTCTTTTGAAGACGCTGATGTTCTTTCTGTTACTCCTGTTGTAACAGCTACGAAGCAGTCCTTGTACTTCGTTGCATCGGAGTTCTGTATGTCTCTTGTTTAGCTGGTTGCAACTATGGGTTTCTTGGTTGCGATCTTGATCTGTTGTTTGACACTGTCTCTTTCCACAGGGATTCTGGTTTGAGGAAAATCCGAATTGTTGTCGGATATTGCTTATCCTATATACTCCTAGAAGACGCCTTCCTTGTCCTCTCTGTTTTCATCGGGTTTTGTAAGGCTAATGTTGCGAAAGCCTATGAGTATTCATCCAAATAAGTTCTACTTCTGCTCTTTGTAATCCTTAGCCATCATACATGATTGTTTCTCATCGTTCTTTTGTCCGCAGTTCCTCTGTCAATTCTACGGCTACATGTGGTCTGCTAAAAGTCCAAATGTTCACGTGCAGATCCTTGTTTCTTTTGCATGACACCTCTTTGATGTCACACGTTCTTGTTTGTCTTCAGATACGATGAACTGCTAAAGTGGTCTAAGACCTATCGTTGACTCGTCAAGAGCTCTTTCTTTCCAGGACTCTGTCGGACCATCATTTCCGAAGAACTGAACTGAGAAACTATTTCCTGGAGAATCTTAAAAAAAAATCATAAGCTCCGTCAGAACTAGTCCATCCCAAGCCGGCATTGTGCAACATCATACATATACCTTTTGTTTTGAGGATTTTCGATGACTTTTCGACACATATCGGGCAATAACTCGACCGTAACTTGATGAATGTTCGTCAAGAGTTTGTAGATTGTATGGATCAACAGGATCTTTCGCATATCCCCACAAAAAAGAAATCCGCCAAAGCGTGAAGTAACTCGTCTTCCAATTAAGTCAAAACAGGTCTTGTTGAAACCACATGTCTTTCACATTCATATCTTCCTTTGATTCTCATTCACTTCTCCATTCGTATAAGATAACCAAAGTATCTACGTATTCTTTATTCAATAGACAGGACCAAATGTATCCTATCTAGACCTAGCAGAACGCACAGAGGTATATATTCACAGAAATGTCAATAAAAGAGTCCTATCTTCAATAAATTAAAATTGATATTATTATTCGTCATCTACATAGTTTGCCTGTCTAACATAGATCCAGTCTTCCTTAACCAAACCCGAGGCCACAGTTTTTATGATCTCATAAGTCTCCTCTCCTGACTCGACAATATAGTGCGGTGGCAGTAGATATCCATACCGTCCTTGATCCTTCAAATATACCGTGTAAACGTACTTGGGACTCACATCATGTTGCACCCAATCACCAATGTTGCCAGATTGGGCCAGTTTCATTCGATAGCTTGATCCAATTACGTACTCGGCCTGATTCAGCTTTCGGACATTCTAAGGGAAAGACTTTACTTACTGACTGTTCAATTGAAAAGCATTATCTTACCATTCGCGCCCTCTTCGCAATCTTGTGCAGATTCTTTTTATTTTTCGTTATAAAGTCCGCGTCGCCCCAAGGATACGTTATCACCTGTCCATAAGCTCCGATTGTCAAGAATGCGTCCAACTTCGGACCGATATTCGTGAGAAATTGTTTAATGGCTTTCGTTTCCGATTCCGAGAATGCCTTTGGTCCTCGATAGAAATTATTGCACGGATCATCAGAGCTACCACCGCCACCCCATTGATACTCGAAATTCCTATCCAAATTCGTTCCATAACATTTGCCAAAATGGCGGCGATTTTTCGACCACAACCGATCCGTCAGCCATGAGTATTGGAATCCATCGGGATTGGCAACCGGCAAGAAGTACCAGTCGATATTTTGTAAATTAATCGAACTGTGATCCCACAGCCAGAGGAGTTTCGAAATGACATACGTGACAGCGGCTGGACTTAGCCAATCGCGCGCTTGTAAGCCGGAGCTTATGAAAAATGCACGATTTTTCGCCTGGCCATTGGAGATGCTGCAATTGGAGATAGCAATAGAAAAAGTGTGCACTTTCACTCAAATCCACCGCTTACCGCAAGACTTCGATGTTGCGTTTGTTATACGTCCGACCAATGGTGATTATCTGTGCAATGTCTGAGTAATTCTCCAAGCAGTAATGCAGAAAGTCGGTTATGTCACCCATGTCGTGGTAGCGATTCCAATCCATCAGTGTTCCTGAAAACATTTTACATTTAACTTTGCATAGGAATAGTGTAGAAGAGACTTACCCTCCCTCTCGAGCCATGGCATACCGGACTTGGTGTTATTAAGCACCAAATACGTGTCGTCGATGGCAGACTCCACGTCTTCAATCATAATGTTGTAAGTGTAATTTGTTTTCGCTATGTAATCCTTGGCTGACTGTGTGTGCTTCTGGTTGATGAGGATGTCTATGCCATCCTGGTTTATATTCCACACCTCTGCGCCTGTAAAATGTGATAAGTGTTAAAGTTTCTTTTGGGATAACGTTAATGCCGCCGACGACGGTGATTAACATGTTCAAATTAAGTCATTTGAGGGATATGGCGACCATGAAATCTGAGTTGTGGCACACAAACACGTCACAAGCTTCAGAGAATTATGCGCGCAATTATTAAACGAGGAGAGTGGGCACGAAAGGATTCATGAGGAAGTGTGCCGGGTTTCAAGGTCTTGTCGATTTCTGCAGGGAAACTTGATAGGAGAATAAATGACAAATTCATGGAGACAGATTGAATTCGTTGTGTGTAAATGTATTTAGTGAAGTCATAACCTTTTAAGTTGTAGACTAGATTTTCACAGTTTTGGAGGCTGTATATGCATATGTCAGTGTGTGCGTCTTTCGATGAGAGACCATTTTATCATCTGTCATCTGTCTGATTGATATGCAATGTTCTTGTAACGTTACCCGACACTACTTTATCTTATATTTGGCGTTTTGGCGTTTTTTATGTTAGAGTAGAGGTCTAAAGAGAGCCTGAACACGTCAAACGCGTTATGAACAAATCATCGTCAGAGGGAGCTCTGGGCTTGGGAAAAAACATGATGGATTTTGTTTTTCTGCTGCTTTACCTTCTGTCAAACGTCAAATTCACCATGATCCGGTTTGTTCACGATGCTCAGTCAATTCATACCTACTGATAAAGCTCGGTTTTTAAAAACTCAGGCTCTGCTCTGATTTAAAAATTAAAAAGACGAGACAGACGAGGGGTTTCAGACTGTTTTTAGTCTCCTTCTGTAAGCGTATCTTTTATACAACCAGACTTTGGCAGTATATTTCAATCGGAGATTATTCGTGAAGCCGCTGACTGGTTGTTGTTGAGATCGGTACCGAGCCAACTACACCGACAGTCAAGGAGTTATCAAAGTTTAATCTCACTCTGTGCTGGATTCCTCGGCACTCGAATTTCTAAGGATACCGTAGACCAATTAGTCGGAGGTGACACAAAAAAGGAGGTCTTGACTGCCAAAAGCGGGACTTCATTCCATTGAAATGGCAAGATACAATATCTCTACATTAAATCTGCATCTGTCAAGTGTAAGATGGGGTAATCTTGATGCATGTAATCACGGCAGACAGATGTGGTCCCAAGTATCCAGACAAGGGACAACAAGTTAGCTAAAGTTAACACCAGACCACGCATAGGTACTTTAGTCGGATTCCTGAGGGGTCACTGTGCTATGAGGCTTAAAATTCCGGCGAGCGACTTCTGTCGTGACTGTATGCATGAAGAAGAGCAAGAATCATAGCAATTTCATCTTCTCTGGAGCTGCCTTGAATTATCTTCAGATGCAGAAAGCAGATTTTGGGGAATATGGACATTTTGTGGCAGCGCAGTCGATTTCCTCGGCTTCAAGTGAAGCGGAGGAAAGCTACGTAACCTAATACTGAACAGATAATACCACCTTTCAGCTCGAGGTGTCTCTTATTTCCCAAAATAAGATGCATAATTGGCACAGACCTCAACAAATTTTTGACGCAACAGGTTCATGAAAACCAGGTCCTAGCTTCAACTATTTGAGAAGCTTTCTCATGAAAGTTGTACTCTCGGATGCTTGCCAGATGCTCGCAAGAGGTGGTGTGTCTTGAAAAGTGTTATATGGAGATTGAATCCCTCGCTCCGTAGTTCAACACATTAACGACTTTAGAAACGACGCCCCTCCAGAAAGTCACTTTCGTAATATCTTTCCATTCGGTGACTTGTCGGTGGGTTTTCCAGTTCTTCTTAGTTCCGTCAATAATTCAATTTTTATAAATGAAACGAAGCCGATTGTCAGTATCTGCTAGTTTAAAAAAAAGAACTGACAATTCTTTCTGAACAAATGCAAGTTTTGACAGTTGTTCTCGTCACTCGCAGTCGCTTGTAGCGAACACCGCCACACATCGAACACCAGTAATTGATCGCTAGGAGCGAATCGCATCGCTTGACGGTGAACACAGCCTTAAGTGGACTAGAAATGACAACAAAAACGCATTTGGATTCTTTCAATAAAAATTGTTACTTAAGATGATTGTCCCATCTCACAATATCGTCAGGTCTATCAATGAGAAATGGGTCCCATATATCTGACCATGGTGTGAACTACCAATATTTATCAGACAAAGTTTGCAAGAATCGTATTGTCAAACTATTGTCAGACAGTTGACAGATCGCCATCTGACAATGAATTTATCAGGTATCTGCCAATCGTGTTAACACTCTTTCGTGACTCCTTGGGCGGAGTAAAAACTTATTTCAACAGAGGTCGTTATAAAATCATTTAATCATCTTATTCATTGCGGCTGATTCCAATAAATCTTACTCACACGTCAAGGTTTTAAATGCAATTTCATAATGATACATACGATCAATATAACGCACTATAGGCGGCGCATAGATGTTGTAAAGTTGAGTTGATTGGTATAAAATTATTAAAGATGGGAACTGCTACACTACTAATTCGTGAATAGCGTGTATCAACAACCGGCAAACCAACAAATTTAAATATTATGATACATATGTTTGTTTATATAATGAACGTTTCGTTTCTTATTCTACTGGTATACCGTAAAATGCAAATGAAGATTACTAACAATACAATCGCCACTGGCGACGAAAACGATGTCGTTAGTGGAATAATTAGAAACGTAATTTTAATAACTATCAGATTTCTTACAACTGTTTTGCTTAAGAGGGGTCAAATCTTGACAGACTGTCATAGTCTGTCACATGATACACTTCAAACTAACCGTATTTGGTCCAGAATTTTTGCAAATTCCTTTTTCGCAGGTCCGTCTCGTGTAACTTCCACAACTGATAGCCCCTGTATCGTCGCACAGATGTGTCCGTTCTGGGAAATGCACTAGATGGCACTTTGCGTTGAGTGAAATAGTTTAGTTCACGTTGCAAGTTGAACACATCCAAGCCGGTGAGCAAAATGTAAGGAAAACTTCGTAATATTAAACAATCGATGGTTGGGAAGAGATTGAACGAAACTACGAGTAGCAGGAGAAAACCGACTTTTGGATACATTTTCCCGGATCGAATAATCTGTACGAAAGCAAAGTAAAGGTATAACTAACCCAGGTTTGGGGTCAACCTTTGGATGTTGTATTTTTCTTGTTTCTTTTTGGGAATAAGAACTGTAGAGATTGCTGGAAATTCATTATGGAACTTCACTTGATAGTTTTAAAGAGGATCACTGGTTCTTTTTTTGTTCTATGGGGGTCATGGTTTTATAGATTAGTAAACAAAATAATCATTATTGATGGCTCGCTGCACAACTCGTATAATAGTTATTCACAGAAAAACTAGGGGTTTTCCATAAATTAAGTCGAAGTAAGTACTTATTTATAATTACTATCAAATATTGCAGCTTCTAGAAGTCATTATTCTCTTTAATTAGCGAATCTTAATCTAGCTTGAGATAATGACTGAATAGACTAGCAATTTTGAACAATCATTTTCATGATACAATCGCGGTGCCAGTTCCTTTGAATCCACTTTCAAGTGGAACCATATGTACAGAACATGTGCTCTCACTTAGTTTGACCAGCACTGCCTTTTTCTCAGCTCAGAATTCGATGATTGCCAAGGTAAACGAAACGAGAGAAGGTTCTTTCCTCTCTGGGCCACCTGTCTCCCATGCTCTTAGTATATAAAAAGTGTAATAAGAAAGAACAGAGAAAGAGTTTGCTTAGTCGCTACTAAACAATTCTGAACCGCGCCCTTTCTTCATTGAGTCGCTCTTTTTCCTGCACTATCTCTACTAGGGATAAGGTGGTTTAAAGGAGGTGAAAAACGTTCCATATAATCTCTTCCTCGAAGGTCAGCTTTTGTCAAGTAGCTCATGTTTTGGGATTACAACGCTCCAATTTGGATACAACCCTCCACAACGATATGAACTTAGAAAATGGGGAAGACATTGCCTTGCAGCTACTTTGTACAGTTTGGAACTGGGTTTCTGATTTTAAGACTCCAAATACAAATAGATTTATTTAGGGAAGGAAGGTAAACCTACATAAACGCTGTATCCTTGCGAAGACTCATGTTTATGTCGTCTATCTATATTATTAACACACCAATCAAGATATCGTCGCTCGCCTGGAATTGAAAAGCAAAAATTCCTCGCTGATAGGCTATTCCCTCCGAACAACGTGGAGAGTTTAATTGGGGAAGCGGAGAGCTTCTTCGTAAACCTTAAGCCGAAAAAAATGCATTGTGAAATGCAAATCTCGGCGGTCTTAAGAAAGAAAGTAGAGGCTTCTTTAGATCGGCATGTCTCAAGAAATACACAACTTTACTAAGAGAGGAGCAACGCTCGAAAGCGTCCTTCCTCTCCAAAACCACTCTAGGATCCAGGTATTTGATTCATTACGATGGCTACTGAATGGCATCAGTATCTACTTCTCAGAGCATGCAAAATTCTTGAGTCTTATTAGATAGAAAACTAAATTGAAAAGTCTGGCTACTTGAACCCAAACCTTGTCGCAGTGATCCACGTTGGTCAGTCCTCGGTCCTCAATCTATAAAACTTTATCCATGAAAACATCCACTACACCTCACCTAAACTGAATTTTAAGTATAAACTCGAAACGAACATCCCTGATTGTCAGGATGATGATGTTTCAGTTCAGAAAGCAGGGTGGGTTGTGGTGTCTTCTTTGAAAAACTAAATCTGAGTACGTATCTGTTTTTACCTTTCAGTCCTGTTTTGCTTTTCAGTTGTAAATTATCACCATAAAGGAAGCTTTGTCCCTGTTCAAATGTAATGCAATCGAATCGTGGTCTTTTACTTAAAAGCCTGCTTTAAACTAACTTTTGTGGCTCTCAGAGATGACTTACCAGTACAGCATTATTTATATTGGGTGCCAGTTCACCCTTCAACGAACTCCCCAGAAAGAGTACGACTCTAGTGCCAGCCACGACGCAGTCTCTATCGACGTCACGAGCACTCCTTTTTGAGTTGAAGCTTCAGTTGGTTTATAAAGTCCGTGGTTTCCTTAAATGGAAAAACCTTCGGTGTAACGATTGACCTATTCCCGTACAAGTGTATGTATGTATGTATACAGACAGCTGCTCTAACCTAAGCGTTAACCTATACATCACCTCCTTTGAACGTAATAAGCCCGAAAAATATTTCACCTAGGAGACTACATCTTCGACCAACTCGGTGAACTTCCTAATGCAAGCAAACAGGCTTTATGACAAGATTCGGGTGGTTCTCCAAGTAGTTTTTAGTGATTCTTGTGGTATCACGATGGAACTACTCAGGGCCCTTATTACGTAACTTTTAGTATGATCGTCGCCTAAACGATAGCAACGAACGCCGTCGTCTTTAGTTTGTTCCATCGATTGTGTTTGACAGTTTTTGACTTTATTTGAAGCAAAAGTTGATTGGTCAAAACGATAAGATCTAAACGACAGTGATTTTCAATGCTACGTGATGCAAATCTTATTTCGAACAAAACCGTCAAGCTTGTCTGATCAGGTACATGATGGTCCAACTCTTAACTTCTTATCCCAGCCGAGGCAACTTGTTTTTTACTTATATCCCGTCTTTTGAACTGTCACTAACAAAATGGGTGTGGTTTACATTCTCAACTCATCATAACCCAACTAAAGTCCTCATTTTGTTTGAGTTTCAAAGTGTCAGTAGGTTCTTAAACATATAAAACAAACAAACAGGTTTTTCCTTTTCAGTGAGTTCATTCTGTCAACCCGTGATGAAATCAGCAGTGTTTCATTTAAAAGCCTGCAACAGCGGAATTCCGCCATATGACACATTTCTTTTCCTGATCCGAATTAAATTTCATCGTTTTTTGCACGCATTTCTACATTAAATATATTTTTTTTCGTTTAACTCATACGTCTGTCGAAGTTTTATTTTACACTAATCAAAAGTGAGTCGATAAAAATTAAGTAGCCATTGTGAACTGATTTTGATTGCTTCTCTTAAAATCGAAATTATTACGTTTTTAATGGGCACAAATGCCGGCGAACTTTCGTGGAAGTTCGTAAACGAAATTCGCAACAATATTGCAAATCTGTATAAATCATCTAATTGCTACTAAACGTGGAGAGGCACTTTGGTATTAATGATCTCGTTGACGAGGAATCCGCGTGATATCTTACTTGAAATGTGGGTAAGATGTTTCATTAATGCAACAAGATGGCGACTGAGTATAACGATACTTGAAGACATGTTACATGTATATCAATGCCACGGTGTAACGAGTGACTTATATTTTGAAGATGAAATCTTAGCAACAAATTACTTACTCCTCCCGAGTTTAAAATGCTTTATTATTTAGTTAAGAGGACAAAGTTGGACAAAATGCTGCAAATGTCATTTTGTTTAGAAATAAAGCAAAATTTTGAAAGCACCAAAGTCTTAGAAATCCAAAAGAAACTATCCTGGCTATGGGCGATTTGAATTAGCATACACGTATAACTCATCGCATTGTGTAGTAAAATGTGTTGTATTGTAAAATTGCTAATTTTTTCCTTAGTACAATTTATCTCTCCATGCAACATAAATGTGTGAATAAGGGCTTTGACCGCGAAAGTGTGAAATTCAACAATGAGTTGACACTTATTGTTTTAAGTGTCATACTGAAATACGACATGCATGCTTTCTAAAGTTTGTGGCGCTTTGTATGAACTTGTCTTTTAGTGACTTGTTGGATTATTGTAGACCCTTTGGTACCATTTGTTGCTGTCATGTGTCTGAAGTTGTCTTTTGTTTAATCGGCAAATTTGGTGTACGGAAATTGGGTGGCAAATTTTAAGTCAATGTTCGATTGGAAATTATTGACAGATTGTGTATATTTAAAACCCTTTTCACACAGGATTGACGGACTGAATTTTTTTGTTTGACATTTGTGTCAAGATTAATAATGTTCTGATTTATAGTTGTCTGAACACTTCCATTGACTCTTTTTGACGTATTGCTTGTCGGCGGTAAAGAAATTGGATTGCTTGTCAATAGCAAGTTATTTTTACAATAAAACTATTGCTTTGGACAATGCTTTTTTCAGCCCGTTGTTGAGGACAGCTATTGACATTTCCAAGCGTTTAAAAACGCCTTAGTACGACATGTACGAAAATTTTGTGGTTACTATGAAGTAAAGACTTTCGAACGACGCAAATGTTTTACGAGATATGAATTGCTTAGACCCCAATGTAGGGTCCGATGCAATATTACTCAGGGAAGCTCTAGAACATATATACGTTTTTGATACATACCAATGGATGGAGCCAGCGAAACATGATTCTCTGAAGTTTATAGTGCAATATTCAAGTCTTTAAAAAATTGGTTCCAAGCCTGAGCATGTCCTTACGTACTCTACAACTTAAAGGAAGACAGTCTTTCATAAATATTTGAATAAGTTATGTGTTCCACAGTTGGACGACGAGGGTCAGAGATTATTACATTGAACTACTAAGTGGGAGTTTAAGGATCAATTGCTGCAAGCTCTGAGTGAGTTTGTAAAAGGGTTAAGTAAAATCTTTAAATATCCTACTAGTCATACTTTGGAATACTCTTATGAGGTGAAACGTGTCATCTATGCAAAACAATCTTCCAATCTTCGGCAAAATTAAAAACAGAGAAGCAACCTTACACAAGCTTGCTGCACCCCGTTAACGAATTCAAAAGATTTAACTGGGATATCAAGCTGAAAGTAACTTTGGACATTTTCGCAAACGTCAAAATGTCATTTGCAAATGACCGTCACTGCATGACACAAGTCATTTGGGCATCATGTTCGGAACTGTCATTTTGTGCAGTGTCATAAAAATTTCTCTTTTGTATGTGCGGTTTGTTTCCTGGTGTACTGCATAGCAAATGACCCGCAAATGACGTTTGTGAACATCTGACTCAAAGCAAACTGCTTTATCGAACACTGTACTAATGCAGTTCTACTCTGATGAACGCTTGACTTCGGCAATTTTGCAACTTTAACTGAAAATGTGCTTCTAAGTCGAGATTTCAAGGATATTACCGATAAGATACAGAGGCGCTTTTTCATATTGCAAACTAGAATCATTTGGCGGCACCTTTTCTTAGAGACACTTCTTGAGAAATTTGTTAATTTGTGGAACTTATACGAGTACACTTTTATTATTTGAATAAAAAAAAACAATAAATCTAATCCACTTACTCAAGCCTGTTATAAGTTTATCAACCTCTTCACTCTGTGAACCATTAATCTTGACCTTCCACACTTGTGCGCCATGATAATACAAATAATTGTCATCGAGTTCACCGCGAAAACTTGGCTTTTTACGATCATTTGTGTTGTTTTCGAAAATTCGTAAAAAATTCTGCAACTCCTTCAGATTCGAAATGAATGGCAACCTTGAGAGTATAAATTGTGCAGGTGACGTCTCATTGCCATCAGTTCGAATGAACGAGGAGAAATTAAAAAGTTGTCCCCTGGTCCTGGGAAGGAAATTCAAAACGACTACAACAACTAACACACGACCTAATGACCGACCCATGGTGTGGGGCACGCGAGATGTTAACAATTTGAACTACGAACTCGATTTGAAATGCTGGCGATCCGCCAATTTTAACCGGAATGCAAATCGGTCCCCGAATTGAGACAACCGTTGTCATCTTCTTCTGCAAGGTTTCTCTATTGATTAATGAACCGAAGGGGGAAATTCCTTGCTGGAGCTTAAGCGGAACTTAATTAATATTAATTTCTCTTCCTCCTCCATCTGGTTTTGTTTTGGCCAATTTTAGAGAAATCATTTTTTTTTCGGCTGTCATCTTGTTTACTTTCTCGTGATATGTATTCCCAATTGATTTGGTTTTTATGCGACTTTATTGCGACTTAATTTGCATTTGGCAAGCCCGCCATGGGAAACTATCTCTTAGCGCCTCTGCTGTCGACAGACTGGGTTTCGCAACTCAGATTATGGTAATTTGGTCTTTTCAAGTTGGTTGTTAACAGGCAAATCAATTTGCAGCATCATTATCGGGTGTTTTGAAGTGTTTTTTCGTGTCACACAAGTGATTTAGAGTGAATTAGGGAAGCGTTCAGGGAGGGTGTGGGAGTTTCATTCTCGAAAGATAAGGATGCTTAATTTTGCGTTTCGGTGTACATAAAGGATAATGTAAAGGTAGAAGGATATTAGGAGTTTTTTTAGGGATTGCAATGGAATCAAATTTGACTCCATCCAACCTTTATGTTGGCACGTTTTTGATTTTGTTTTCGAAAGGACATGGCATATGCTTCGGAGGCTGAAACAGGTGTTTATATGTACCTAGACATGTCTTCCAAGTTGACTTGCAAAGAGTGAAGTTGTATGTAGTCTCCGATGGAAGAAACATCAAATAAATATATTGGGTCCAGGATGGCTGCCTTAAGGGACTCCGTGGATAAATTGAGTCAGCTGCAGAGGTCACTGCATCTCGAATGAAAACAAACATTTTGAGTTTAAAAAGAAAGATTTGACGATGATGGTAAAGGATCCATTAGATTCTATTTTTAAGAAAAACCATTGTGTTTCGTGAAGACATTATACATAATGTGTGGACCCTACTGTATCCACTTGAATGATACAATCTATCATGGCTGGCAATTTGTTAAGCTCTGTACCGACGAGTGCCAGATCTGCAAAAATTGTCAGGTCTACAACTGCGCTGGCAATTACTGGAATTGAGCTGACAATGGTAATGCAGCGTCAAATTGTCAGTTCACACAGTTGCTAGATTTTGTCTCAATTCCTGTAAATTTATTGTCAGATGGGGGATCGGCAATTGTCTGACAATTGTACCAAATTGTAGGATCAAAACTTGTCAGTTCACATGGTTGGTATTTTTTCAGGAAAACTTTGCAGATCTATTGTCAGTCTTGTCAGACTCACAGCATTTCACAGAACTTTTATCTTTCGTGTCGTATTGAATTGTAAAGTCAGTTGCCTGAGCAGGTAAACATGAAATTTTAGGAAATTGCAAGGCTGATGAGCTCGTCAGACTTGGTATGACCCACAGGATTTTGCCGAAATGGCAGAGCCTGGATATAATCTTCGCTACATGAAAACTTTTGCTAAGGTTGGACGCTTTTAGCAGTACCAACTGTAGATGGAAAAATCTCTCTATTTGGAACCTCTCAATGACAGATCTGACATAGGGTTGATTGTGCGGATTTGGTTCTTTTAAAGCGATCACAGATCAGTTACATTATCGGTGTATTCACTGTGCACTGTCGTGATAGGCCAACATGGCAAAAGGCTTCCTCTCTTTTTAAATGATTCCTGCAGAAGCTGTAAGGATAAGGAGGAGGAAGAAATCGTTCTCTATCCTCTATGCATCTGTCCAGGTCTGTCCCTTGAAAAAGTCCGGTTGGTTTAGTTAGCAGACAAATGGTGCGATCCATGGCATCAGAATGGCTCTTTACTGGACAGTCACTCTAACCTAAAGCCTTTGTATCACATAGTAACTTAATTCAATGGAATAAGCTTAATCAAAACGAGGATATCCCTGAGTAATGAGCAAAGACTTGCCTGCATATGCGATCAAGTTATCCGCATTGGTACCTCGGCTGCCAACTGGACTAGTCGCTGTTACACCGAATTTTTGCTAGACATGTTTATGTCACGCTTTACTATATGTCAGATGTTTTTATTTTGCTAAAGTTTTTCGTTTTCCACCATATCCCGCAAGATTCTAGTTATTTTTGGCTAGATGCCTGGAACTCAGAAAAATCGGGATAAAATCAATCAATTTCTAGAAAAGAGGTTTACAGCACGATATTTTTTTGACAGTTTCTTTCAAATTCACAGTAATGCTATGTCCACAGAGTTGGCAAGAAATAAAAGTTGACACTGATGGCATGGAATAAATAATGTCAAGAATTTTGCGGCCTCCATTGGAAAACTCAATGACACATGACACATTTTCTATAAAAAAATGTCTGTGGAGACCAGGCGTTAGGATAAGTTGTATATCCGAAAATTAAAATGAAGTTGAAAGTTTGAGAACGCCAAAAGCATTCCACAAATAGCATCAATTTTTTTTTTCTAATAAGGTTACGATAAGGTTTTGCCACGCAGCAGCGTCAATTTGCTGAATTTCGTTTCCGGAGATTATTTCATCTCTCAGAGCATGATTTAAACGTCATATATCGCTTTGCTTTGCATTGATAAGGGTACAACAAAGTCGTAAATATTAGAGAAACATTTTTATTTTTGTGGTCTGAGTAAGAAAGATTAACAGCGAGTTGGCAGCGTGACAGAACAAATAAAATAGCATAAGCTACGTGAAATTCAAGTAAAAAATTGCAGCGACATTTCGAACATTGTTTGTGGTGACGCCATCTTTCTGTCATATGAAGGCGTCAGCTCTTATTAAATCCGGAAGCCAAAGTTGGCAGTTCCCTTACATTAATGCGAAAAGTATGCACGTAAACCATGGTTGGCTGTAAGTTGGAGTAAGGAATACCGCCTTGAATGGTCAAAAATCAAATATTCAATCCGCACCATAAATTTTAAAGACAAATTGTTTTTCTTTTTTGTTGATTTTATATTTTTTTAACTATAAATTATTCAAAAGAGTTTAACATCACATCCCTGTCATCACTAGCTTAGGATTATATTTTTTTCTTTTACAATAAATTAACTAAAACGAGAATAGTGTTTCAATAAATAACAAGCAAATGTCAATAAATTAAGAAAAAATGTTTTTCACTAATTTATAGCTCGCGAGCATGTGACACAGCTCTGGCTACTGTCTCAACAAACACATAGCCATCCCTGCCGTTCCTCTCGATGAAACTGGCTGGTAAAACGAACCCATAGCGCCCAGTGTCTCCCATTTCAATGGTGTAGGTGTACTTGATGCCAGCAACACCCTTGGCCCAATCATCAGATCCTCCTGCTGCTGGATACAGAGTTTTAGCCGCTGAGCCGACTGTATACCTCGTGCTGCTGGAGCGTGCAATTTTCTGAAAAAAAAAAATACAAACAAGTCACGACACAGTTTGAGGAATGACTTTCGGTTTGACTCACAGTAGCTGCCTCTCGTGCAACACGGTCCAAATCGCTGGAATCCGATGTCAAAATTGAATCATGTCCCCATGGATACAGGATATACTGTCCATAGCTGTGGAATGACAAATAAGCCTTGAAGTATCCCTTTGGCTGTTTCGTTATGAAACTAGCAATGGCCATGGATTCTGGTTCAGAGAATGCATTCCCCCCTCGATAGATTTGTGCACATGGACTGGCAGATGTACCCTTACCACCCCAGGCGTATCCAAAGTTACGATTCAAATCCACTCCAGGACACTGCCTGCCATGAGAGCGAAGATTCTTACGCCACAGTCTGTCGGTGGTGTGAGTGTATTCATAGCCGTCAGGATTTGCCACCACATGGATGTACCTAAAGAGGAATCGCGTATAAAAATTTCCAATTCCTCGCTTGATTTGATGGAAAGCACATTACCAATCGATGTTCCTCATGTATGCTGGTAGATCATCCCATCCCTCGACAAGATTGTTAACGACATATGCCACAGCAGCTGGGCTAATCCACTCCCTCGCATGCATACCACCATCGATCCAAATTGCTGGATTACCCACCTTTCCATTGGATATCCTGAAAATGTTTGACAAACGAAATCAATAACTCGCCCACGTTATCCAACGACCAACTTTCATACTTGAGTATCTTAAGTGGGCGTTTCTGCACTGAGTAGCCAATTGTCTCCACCGAACACAGATCGGGGTATGTTTTCGCCAAGTAGTCAACGAAACCGTGGATATCAGCCAAGCGATGGTAGGCCTGCCATGTCATGCGGTGTCCTTAAAAGAAAAAAATAAATAGTTTCCATTAGAAAAGGGGGGTTTCCTACTCCCTGGTGCGTGCTTAGTCAAGCGTTAAGAAAATTTAATTTCCCATAAAAGAAAGCCGTTTGCCTCCATTGGGGTGTTTAATTGGGAAAAACACTTTGGATTTTCCAATTGTTGATATAAACCCAGTCGAGGGGGGGAGATATCGACTAAACAATGGCTTTTCCGTTCGGTTTGGCTCTTGATGCATTTAGCAATGAAAAAGTACTCCTTATCGGAGGTAGGTACGGTCTTGTGGATTGTGGTCCCACGACCATGACCTGGCCCATGCTTTGAAAGTAAGTCAGCCTTCGAGGATGAATGGTCGTTTGGTTTATTTTTAATTGACCAGTGATGGGGAATGCTGTTCTTCAGTTCCAGTTTGTGGTTAAAATTTTGTGAAAAACCCGGCAGGTGAAAAGGTAAAGTTTCCAAGTATTTAAAAGTTCGTTCGGTTGATGAAGCGTTCAGCTTTTGGAAAATTATTGTTTACAGATGGAATTATGTTCTTTAAAAATTAGGAACACAAAGTTTGCCTCATTATAACCTCAAAACCTCGCTTGAAATGTAAAGTCGTGGTATTGAGACTAAGGCTGTAGCTGGAGGCATTTGTAGATCAGCGATTTGATACAAAAAACTGCTTGAAAAATACAAAATGAGAACGCTGGATGCAAGCCAATAGATTAAAGCAAAGCCTGTTGACACCTTCACCAGTCCGGAGCCACACAATGCACTATTCTGTTGCCTTTTAATACCCGGAATACAGAACGATTAATGAATACGAAGTGAGAACAACGCAAGTACGAGTATCTACTATACAGTGCCCATGCAGGAATGTGAAAAACGAGATACAATTCACTGAATCGTTATCCGTATTTCGCATGCATCACATAAGTTTGTGTTTCCATAATTAAACGTGTGCAGATGGTATTCTAATCCTGGGGATTGTGTGTGGCTTACGGCAACTAAATGTTTTTGTAGGGATTTGTGTGATAAATTGGAGGAGTTTGGGTTCATTCTCGAAACTGCGAACTTAAGTGTGTTTTTATGGGAATTATTGATTTAAATGGTTGGTACAGGAGTGCAGATGTTTAGTTCGTCTGATGGTCTCCTCTTGGACATTAATCTCCATATCTGATTGAGGGTTTCACTCTATGGTTGTGTGCCCGTATTGTCATCTTAGTGCATTTCCATTTCATAGGCGTTTTGCATAATTTGTTGCACTTGGCGAATGTGATATACTCTCAAGAGTATCTTCAGGAATACCGTGAAGTAGAGTCTTTCTCCCTGAACCGTAGAACACGAAGATGAAATGCTTCTTTAAGCTCTAATTTTTCCCACAATAGATCCCATCACATGGCTATCATTACGTGTTCTTCTAGTTACGCTGTTCTTAGCACCTTAGGACTAGGAGTTCAAAGGAAGAGATTGATAGCATTGTCATTCAAAAGTAGAATCTAAAGAACTACAGCAGCCACGCTTGAAAGTGGTTGGACGAAAAACACAATGTTTCCAGGAAAACCTTGAGTGGTAATGACTGCCTGCCATTTAAAGCCATCCCTTAAAATTAATGTCAACGAAAGACCAAAGGACTAACGAGGATATGAACCTTTCATAGGCCTTGAACAGCTCTGTTCTGTTCTCATGGAGAACATTTATGAGGCTAAAATTCAACAAAAAAATTCGAAGTTTTCAGACTACTCATGAACAAAACATGCAAATATTTAGCGTGACAGTTTCATATGGAACAACCGCTCCAATGGAGACAGATATGGGTCTATTATATGGCTCTTATACTGAAAGTCGGCAGAAGATTTACTATCAGAACTGATAGCAGGGATAGCTTCAAGAGTGAACAAATCAATAACGTAGTTAACTGGTGATTTACAATATAGATGTCGATTCAGGTTACTGCTTATTTTGTACAGAGAGGCATCAAGCAGTATGGACATCGTCTAGAGTAGGCTTGTACATTTCAGTTTAAAAAGCGTCCTGTTAAGTTTCAATCTGTGCACTGAACTAGTTCGCTCTTTTAGTTCATTTAGTTCAGTTTAGTCCACTTTACGTAAACCAACGTAACGATGTGGTCGTGCTGCTGTGTTAAGGGTCAAACCGAAACAACTCCTACCCAATCTGCGTAGTACCTAAACACAACGCAAAAAGCAATTAATTTAATGTATGCAGTGTACAGCTGAACTTACTGAACTTCTGAGCTAAATGCACTGAAATTAAGTAACATTGGGAACTAGTTCACTTAGCTCAGTTGTTTGAGAACTAGTTCGTTCGTGAACTACGCAAGCCTAGTCTAGGGCCTTATGATAGGTCGAGATCTCTTTCTCTCGCATTCATGCAGAGGGCATTGCTATATTTCACAATGACAACTGAAGTAGTTCCAGTGACGACGAAGAAATTGTCCTATATTTGCCTATAAAAGGCAATGAACTACTAATGAACAGGTTTCACTATGTTCGTCCCTTTTGCTCCAAGTGTGGTCCTTTTCAAAGGAAATAGTCATCCCATCTGACCTGGAACTCGCATAGTCAATTGTACACCATCAGGACCAACACTAGAAGCAAGAGGACGAACATTTGTTCTCTCTTCTCAGAATGTTTCATTGCATCAAGAGTATTCGAACACGGTTCGCGTCTTGGATCAGCTGTTGGAGCGTTGAATTATAAGGAATCGCAGAACCATCAAACAATGTTTGTTGAAGTCTACTCATAAGTAAGGCACGCCTTCAGCTACCAGTCTTCCATGATCCCAGCAGTTGGGATGGGTTTGTTGCATCATAAATTTTTGACAAATTTCCGAGAGCAGATTTTCGAAATCTTCTCAAAAGTTGGAATTGCTGCCAGTAAGGTACATAGATACCTTAACAGGGAAGGTATGCACTGCAAGAATCATCAACTCCTTGATTTGATTCTGCAACTTTCTACAACCCTAAGTTCGAATAAGTGCCATTGGGAACCCTCCACAGTTATAAGTCGTCGATTCCCCTTGACATGTCTGCCACGAAAGATCCCCCTCTCCTTCGGATCGGATACGCTCTCATATTTATGACTATTTCCCTTCTTCTGGGTTCGTAACGATTAAACAATCTAAAGCAAGTCATTTCATGTAGAGCAATTTACATGAATGACTAATTGCACTCAAATTATCCTTCAATCGGCCTACACAACCCTCTGTCAGGAAGAAAAAATAATAAAATCGATTGGTTTCCCCCCTATTTTCCAAGGAAAAGTGGTTAAAATTACCTCACGACAGGCTGCTTTCATATTCATCACATGAGTGACACCTCACACCCAGTCCTCCCTACATACGAGTATCACGTGCATGTTCCAAAGGTGTTTGTTTTCGCAGTTTTTGATTTCTGTCACCATCACACACCGGCCGTCATTGAAAACCAACCAACCAATGGTTGAAAATCATTTCTAATCGAATCCGACATTTACACGGGCCATTATATGGCCATTGTCATGAAAATGTCATTCGGAAAATTGCCAGCAAAATTACCCAAAACAAATTTTGGTGGCCCACCACCACTGTCTCACCCCCAGATCTGGGTTCATATTTCATAAAAGTTTCGTGCTCCCGGGCCATAAGCGGAACCGCCTCTTCCGTGTCTACACATGACTTGACTTACCCTTTCGATTTTGTAGATTCTCGATTTCCTCCCTCGGTGGGTTTTCTGCTTCGATGACTTTTTGCAAATTGTCAATTAGAACGATTCTTGAGAGATTCGCTGTTTGTAGATATTGCTGGGCTTCGCCAAGGACATTCGGCTTCAACAAGTAGTCCACTTCGGCTTTTACCTCCTTCCACACCTGGCCGTCTGTAAGGAAAGTGCAATAAAGGCGATTTAGTTTACTGAGCTATAAGTGTGTGATATCGTAAATAGTTTAACATAACCTCAAACAAAAAAACAAGATTGCATCGCAATCATGAGTTGGGTGGTGTGGTGCTTAACCTCACTTTTGTTTCATCCGCTTGACATAATGACCCAGATGAGGAGGTAATTGCAGGAGTGAGTGCACTCCTGCACTCGTGCACATGCCAGGCAAGCAATCTCGCTGTGTTTGGCATGAAATGAGGTTGAAATAAAATGTATGCTCGTTCCGGAGAAATGCATATTAAATGCAACTTTTTGAGGCACAGCCGGGCGGGCGCTCTTGTTCCTTTCCTTTCCTGAGGAATTCAATTTATTTCGAATGCAGTTTTAGTAGAGTTTCGCAAGAGAGCAAAGTCAATAGCTGAGAGTCTTTTGTCCTGTGGTGCCTTTTGTTATCACAATCACAAAGGTTGACATTGAAATTTTTGGAAATAGCAGAAAATGTTGGCACAATAGGAGGGTTTTGGGGGGAGGAATGGTTGAAATGCCTTGAGTTGCTTTTATAGGGATTGATTGTATGGATTTCTTTGTTGTTTAAGACTTGCATTGTAATTTAGTCGCCGAATGACTAGGGATGACGTTAAGAAAGTTCTTTACAAGTCAAAGCGTTGGAGGGAAGGCTGGACTTAAGTGGAATATCTTCTATTGAAGGGGAGCGGAGGCATGTAGTATGATGATGATCTTTTTCAAAAGATTGTGAACATAGCGCAGTAAACTAAAATTCTTGCAACTTACCTTTGAAAGTTAAAAATGAGTCTTAAATGAAACTTAAGACCGGTATCAAGAGCCTAATGATGCTTATTGACTGTAAGCTCTTGCCACTGTTTTCTAAGAATAGAATTCCAAAGCCAGTTCTATCTAAGTTTTGCGACTTACTCAAGAAGAGTCTTATGGCCGTGCCTATTCTAACCATAGAAGTATTTAGGTCTACAAGGCACTACAAGGGAAGCCGAACAACTTTTCATACTCATTTTTGGAAAAGATGATTTATTTTTCTCTAAAGGTGGATAGAGAACCTGCGAAGTTATTTTCCTGATAAAGGAGACAAACCACACGGAATATTGTGTTTAGTCTTACTGTTTTGGAAGACTCGTTTGTCGGAAGTTCGTGATCAAAATAGCAAACTTAAAAACGCGATTGCCAGATCCTGAAGATCACTTAAGATTTCCAGATCGATATTCATCACGAATGCAGATCAGCTATTCTGCTATCGCTCTAAGCTCTAAAGAGGTTCGAAGCATGTTAAGCACCTTGAATAAGAACAACCTGCGTATCCCAAAGGGCCTCTTAGCGGGGCACTTTAAACTCAGGAAGCGCCTAAGGAAACTAGGTATGTATATCTAAAAAAGGTCTCTGCGGATTCTGCGATGAGTGCAGTCAAATTTGGGAACATATTCTGGAATCTTCTGGGTCATTGACCAACAAAAGACTGAAATACTTTTGGGCAAGTACCAATTATCACATAAAGAAATGCAGTTACTAGAACCAAAAGAAACTGGATGTTTAGATGGCTCTAGGACAGGTTCTTCCCGTCGAGGCGTAGTAAGAATACATACGATTCCGAAATGAATTTTATGCGAGAGAAACTCTAACGAGGGCACGGACCCCTCCAAGATGTTACAATAGATCAATAGGTTGCAGTGCAATATACACCTAATATCTAAATAATAATAATAATAACCGAGAGGACACATATGTGAGTCTCATCACTCCCGTCCTGCTATATGGTACAGAGCTATGAAAGCATGGAACTGGATTGGGAATCTTTGAGATTTCTACATTCGATGTATCCATCTACGAAATTTTGACATTTATACCTTAACAACGGTGGTATGACGACCGACGGAAAGATGTTAATGTCTATCCTAGTCCCAAAGGGATCTCTGGTTTTCTTTTGAAGGTATTTTTGACACCATTATCCGATTATCACAAGTGTTGTGAGATGCCACCTAATTTCGTTAATTTTCACGAAAAGGATAAAACTGAGTTTTGGACCGTCGAGTGACATCATGTCTAGGGTTATGTTTACCCTCTGCTGAGATTGAAGGAAATTGCATTTCTGAAGGACTAAAGAGAAGGAAATGCGAGTCTTGTTTGACTTTGCTTTCAAAGACATTTAAGAGAACAATATTCTATTGAAAGCAGGAACTATCGATATCTTCAACAAAATGACAAGGAATGTCCTTAAATTATGATAAATAAAATATTCACAAAATCCACTCAAAGAAAGACACTGATTAAAGCAATGTTGAACTACATACTGATCGTGCGATGATCCGTGATTCTGTTAAATCAAATCAAATTCAAAGCACTTTGGAGATGAATTCCTTTCCTAATATCAGAAAGTGGTCTGCGAATCCTTACTCTGCCTTCTTATTCGAAAGTTGACAATCGCACCACAGAAGATGGTTTAAATTAAAGTCTGTCCAAAGAAATAGGATCATTCAGCCACTTATTGCTATTTCCACTTCAAACCACGTTAAGCACTTATACCGCAGGAGTAAAGGACATTCTGATTCACTTAAGGAATTCACTTCCAGTGTCC
The DNA here is from genome assembly GCA_963583995.1 of Xylota segnis. Classification (NCBI taxonomy): domain Eukaryota; kingdom Metazoa; phylum Arthropoda; class Insecta; order Diptera; family Syrphidae; genus Xylota; species Xylota segnis. The sequence goes on from OY757237.1 coordinate 26,433,853, forward strand.
ATATTACCTAAGCAGATGCCATTTCTCTTTGTTTCACAATTTCACAGACAGAAAGAAGATCACCAACCGCGTAATTTAATCAAAACACTACGTTTCCTAGAAATCCGAATAATTAGCGTTCACTTTCTTTTGTTTCGCTCATTTGCTATTCATGGCACGCATCGCAGAAAAATACCGAAAACAAAAACACAGATACACACTCACACAGAGCCAGTCACGCCTCCACCTCTAGCCAGTGTCGATATCGAATTAAAAGATGCAAATTATATTCGCTCACCATATTTGGATAGTATCTCCTCGGCCAAACGTTTTTCCTTGTCACTCTCGACGAGTATTCTCCACACTTGGGCGCCATCGTAGCGCCTTAGCCTCGACATGAAATCCTCACTGCCGCCATTATCCACATCGACCAAGTCCACTGCACTGCGGCCTTCGAGATCGTCGCCAGTGTCACCATCACTTTCGCCTAATGTACGATCGATTGATATTCCCGCGACAACAACTGTCGTCGTTGTCCACAGCGACAATAACAGAAGCAGCGCCAGCGACGCTACACTTGAGATCACGAATCTTGATGCGGTGGTGGAGCTGATCATCTTTGCGAGATTCCAGCTGAAAGCTTAATGAGACATGGCGACCAAATAGGCTGCGACTTTTATACTTTAATTTGTAAACAATGAATTTCAGTAAAAAAAAAAACGAAAAAATCAAAAACAAACCTTTAATCTCCAGGTGGTGTGGGGGGACAAACCTACCTGCCCACTACTGTCGTGTGTCATCGCGCGCGTGGTGGTGCTATCCGCGAGGGGCGTCTGTTGCACACACACCTTTCTTTTCTTTCTCCACGAGAGGTGGAGTGCTTTAAACGAATCAGTTTTTTTTTTCGATGTTTTTCTTGAAATTTCTTTAGATTTGTTTTTGTTTTTTCTGTTTTTTTTTTTAATCAAAATCACAAAAAAGCGAGGGAGAGGCGACGATGCACTTTGCACGTGAGGGACTATTTCGTCGGTCATTTCGTATATAGGTAGGGCATTGGGTGAGCTCCAGCACCATTTACATGTCAACACTTCAAAATTTGATTAAGTGGTCCTGTCTAACGGTGTCATGTAATCGAAGATACACCATGGGATGCTAATGGAACAAAATCTTATGCAATGTGTTATGCGATAACGACGATGTGGTGTGTGGTGTAAGCGCGATTGAGAATCCCGGAAGGGTCGACTGCATTGAGTAATCTTTTTAAAAGTGTTACGCACAATAATGGATTGATTCGAGACAGCAACGAATGATGTGATACATGGGCGCTTGGGATCGTTTGAGGAAGGTCCATGGTGTTAGGAAGTCCAAGATTGTTTAGGGCCAATTACCTCGACCGAGAATGACAGTGGAGTAAGGTTTTGTGAGACTGTAACCACTGACATCTGACGAGAGTACGTCAAAGTAGGAACGAACAAATCTTGTAGTAGAACCGACCTCGATGCAGTTTATGACAATAAGGCTAATGTTTTGACAAAAGGATGCGAAAGTATGCACAATGACAGGAATGTCACAATTTTTTGACAGACCTTCAAGAAAAGTAAACTAGTACAGAACTACCAGTTAACTTGTATTTTTTGACGTTTGGATATGTCTGAATAGCTGTCACTCGACAAAAGGGTGGAACAAAAAGTTGAAAAAATGTGAAAATCATAAAGGAAACGATAGAAAACTACCAATTTTGTTTGACACTAACTACAAAACAAAAAAAAAAAAATCCACGGAAGTGTCCAGACGTCCTGTCTCAAATTGAACACCCGAATGTTTTTTTTTCGATCCTGTCGGTCAATCCTGTGGTTGTGCTTACAGGTTCTTGACTCATTCTCTGGTAAATAATATTTGTTAGAGGTACAGTTTGCTCCAAATATTTTACAGCTGGTTAGGAAGGTCTACAGCTTTCTCGTGATAGTGCTGGACGCTCTTCACTTGCTGGATTCATAAGAAGAACACGAATCCAACGTTGGAACAGTGCTGGCTTTTTGGTCATTGCATTCCTCATAGGAAATATTCTGAGCTCAGACTTTTTAGCTAATTTGGCTGGCTATAATCAGTTTTGTTTGAATATTGGTTGAGGTTGTACTCCCAAGATGTTGGAAATCCTCTACTCTTGCTGAGTTCGTATGAACCCTGATTATTTTCGTTTTTGTTGTTATTGCAAACCCTTTACTATTGGCTCCGTCTTTATTCCTGCTGTCCATACCTTTGTAAGCCTACATCGTAGTCAAAAAGTGTAAGTCGGTATTGTCGATAAAGCAGTAAGAACGTTCCAGCACATCGGTAGTCATCGATAGCCAAATGTCTCAGATAATGTTTCTCTGTATAAGCGTGACACTTCAAACTTTTGTATGAAGACTTGACAATAAAGTCAGTGATGAACCGCGGGGTGTTGCTTTGGTCGACACAGGAGGATTAGCTCGTAAATCTGCCTACTTGAAATAGTGTAGTCGTCTCGTCCTTATTGGAGTTTGTCTTGAATGTTTACCAAATTCTTAAGTCGGGCAGCTCAGTCTTATTTGGTTGGTTGGTTGGTAAAAACCGGCCCTCGATGAGAATGCACTTAGACCGCCTTGCTCTGTATAACATTTTGTATAAAAGAGCTAATATTAGCTATGCAGGCGGTGCTGAAATCGTTTAGACCGGGTTTATAACGGGTACTCACCTAATATAGTTTTCCTAATGTTGGACGTGACTAATTGTCTTCTCTTCTTCTGCGTACTACAGCTCCTGCAGAAGTCATTGTGAGGAGTACCTAATATTTGAACATGTCGTCCTATAGCACATTGTCCGGTGAGAGTATTAACTATCTTGGAAAGGGGTTTTATTCTTGAGTTTTAGGAGTCCGATAGACTCATTTAGGGACGACCAGAGCCTCATGGCAGTGTTGTATTGGTCGAGTTGATGCCAACGCAGATTGGGCTCTACGCGTTGGCATTGATAAGGTATTTATCATAAGATGTGGTCGGTGACCTGTGGCAAAGGACCACTCCATCTATATTATACTGGCGTGTCCAGTAAGTTGTTCCTTCCACGGAGCTTCTTAGCCTGATGAACAGACATACAGCTTAGAACAGTTGAATGAATTGAACTCTCTGGGAATGAGGTAGGGTAAAATGTATCAGGGATTTGCATTCATCGAGTGAAGTCATTGCAGTCATTTCACATTTGTTTCTTATATAAGAAAACAAAAAGATGTAATTTACTCGTTCTTATATAAATAATTATTTGGTTCTTAAATGTTAAATTAAATAGATGTTTGTCCATTAAATGTGTTGCAGGTCAATTGGCACTAATACCGTCAGGGACTTCAGTGACTTAAATGACTTCAGTGACTTCAAATAAATCAGAAAAACTACATTCGTTTGATTGATAGATGTACCATTAAATAAGTTTACATATATTTCATCTTTTATGTTCAAGCCGTCAAACTCTATATCTAAGTGATTTTGCCTTACTCATTCCGAGCATTCCAAAATTCAGACACCCTTGAAATATTGACTGATTATGTACTCGTACACCGTTAAATTATTGGAAAATAGTTAAAGTGTACTTCTGTAATACATTTACTGACAGCAATATGTATTCAAAGAGAATGGAAAACATTTCTGAAAACGTTTTTGCGATAACAAGAAAATTAATTTCATTTCCTAGTTTTTGTTTATGTGACTTCCTTACTCTATTTCGTATAAGTCATGTTAACTTTTGACGTTTTGTTCATTTACATTTTTAAATAGAAGAACTTTTCATTTTTGAGTTGACAATGTGAGTAAGTTTGTGGTTTCCTTATGTTAAAAACATTTACGACAGGGAATTTAGATATTTTTACTTTAGATACTGTGAATTATAGCTAGAAAGCTGAATTGTCTGATGTTTTCATGTCATGAAGGAGGACTTTATAAATAATTGGTTTACGGAATGTATTTTATCAAAGAATTGCCATTAACAATCCATTAGAGTAACAATATGACCTTCAGCGGAGATAGTGCTAGGATAGTGGTTAGGTACGACGTTCTTTGAATATACACACATTCAGAGGTAGAATGAAAGTTTTTATATCATAAGGCAAACCCAGAGAGCATTTCTTAACAGAAACAACGCAAAGAATATCGGCAGTATGGGTTTCGTGTAAAGTATAGCATTGCTGTACAAATCCAAAAGAGCTGTTTCAGAGGGCTCTATACTACCTCTACTATAGCAACTGGTTTAAAAAGACATTTTTAGGTTGAGAACCCTAGGTCGAGCAAAGACATTTTCTCTTGCTACATAGTTATCGCTGTGGAAACCGAATTCCTTTAATTGGAGTATGACTTCATTAAAACTCTCAGAATAGCTCGGATTGTACCTAGCAAAGGGACAAATTTAAGTACGAGTAGTGCTCGTATCGGTATCCATATCTTACTTATTATGCAAATCATTAACGACTTTGGGCGATATTGTCGGTGCCGGTCTACCCCTTGTAAAGAAAATGCAGCGACAGGAGAGACAACGAAAATGAGTGGAGAAGCCTATATACTGACTTTTCTCTGCCAATCAAGTGTAGGTAATGTTGAACATTGGTCCATTCCAAAGGAATCGTTTCCACTTGATGAATCGGTTGACATCCCCGGTACTCTGCACTTCGATACATCGATACCGATGTTACATCACAAAAATTTTGAGTTGATGGCTCTACCGATTGAGAATTGAAAAGTCGCAAACTTACCTACCTAGTTTCCTAAAACGCAAAGTTAATAAGTAAAACAATGGAAAGAGATAATGAAGAATTGTTTTTTCTTTTGTATCGTTTCTGCAACTACTACAAAAAACCCCAGTTTTTCAATTATGGAGTGTTTGGTAGTCCAGCTCAAAAATGTATATTTGGACTTTTGAGAAGGAGAAGCAGCACAATTGAATCCACTGCCATGCCCACTTTATTTTATAACTCCACTATTTTACTTGAATATTTAGTTACTTGATAAATTTTAGTAAAACCAAACATGTATCTATTTATTCAAATTGTCAATGCATCCACCCACTTTTTGGGGGCGTTTTACCCTTGTAATTCAACAATAAAAATTCAGTCGGTCACGACTCCTTTATAAGGCCTCCACGAGAAAACGGATAGTGTATCATTCGACCCGTGATCTGTGTTTTGTAACTATTGTCAGCTTCCTTCGTTTGGGTCAAATTGTTAGGTTTGATGAAATATCTCTATGTACAAGAATATCAACCTCGATTGGATTCGAACCTTAGTATTTTGCGTAGATTATCGGACGATAATTTAGAGTCAAACGATAAGTTACCTCTTAAATATCAGTTTCCCGTACCCCGTGCTCTTGAGTCATAGATTTCTAGCATACCCACATTGTTTTCTATCCAAAGTAATACCCAGGATTTTATGAGCTCAGTTGAGGTACTTACATAAATGACTAACTGCTCCACGACAAGACTCCAAAGGTGGAAATACTACATCACTTCTACTGACACAACTTCTGGCGAGCAATTGTTTTATCAGGACACCAAGCGAACATTTGTCGTAAGGTTTGATACTGCAAACGCAACTGCCTATGGTCACACTTAGTTGAAGGAGGAATTTCGTTATGAAAAAGTCGCCATGCTATTCCGTCAATAACTGCCAATTAAATTCAGGCAGGATCTTGATGTCCAGATAAAATGTCTTGTGATTTACGAAGCAAAAAACTGCCACGCCCACTTTAAGAAAAGTTAAATGTGTTCAAAATGTTTACTTGAAATCGAAAAATAAATTGTTAAAGCAAAATTTATAGGAGTTCCCCGGAGAACTACATCACGTCCACTTTTTTAGAAGGAAATCTCCCAGATAGCTTCAGTACAATATTATCATTAGAATTCCTTCGAAAATGGCGAATGCCACGCCCACTTTATTAAAGTAAGACTTGATTTCATTACTCGTATAGCATTCAGGTGTTTTATTTTTTTTTCCAACAAACTTAGCGAACTTGTTGTTAGCTAGACTACCGAAATCTTTGATGGGGCTCGAATTGTGAGCTAGTTGGAGAAGCCTGTTGGTTAAGGCCTTGTTCACGCGCAGTATGTGTCCATTTCACCAAACCAAACGAACGAAGGAAAAACCTTTCAATTAACATCTTTATTTCGATTCTCAATCATCATCGGTCAACATATTCAGTCCAGTTTACATACCTGTCCGTCTTGCACCTTTTCAAATTTACATAATACTTGTGCTGCGTGTAACATCTTATCGCCTTAAGTGACAATCAAGTACATCTCTATTCTCTGTAAATATTTTACCAGGTAGCGCCGAGTGCTCTGAGACTCTGTGTACCTTTCGATATGTACATACCTAGTTGCATGTAGAAGAAGGTGGCTTCCTGTCTTCGGAAGGGAATTCAATTTCTTGGAATTAAATCAATTTGCTGGCGCAGTCAAGAACGTCAGTGAATTTCATTTTTTTTGTTTTCTTCTTCCATATCTCTAGATAAATCTTTAATGCAATTTAATGCCAAAAGCGGATGCCAAACGAAATTAATTTCCTTCCACCACAGTTGGCTCCAAAGAGGTGTAAAGATTGAGATACAAAAGAAACTATGAACAGAACCATCTATCAAAAAAAAAAAAAAAAAAACATGGCCCACTCCCAAAGCCAAGTCACATACTTATTTTGTTGTTGTTGTTGTCTTGATTGAAGCAATGAAAGTGCAAAGCGGGCGATCTTAATCAATTACAAATGTTCACTTCTGTTTGACAGTAGAAATTAGAAATTCCACTGTTTACACTGGCAAAAGTACGAGAAAGCAAAATCCAAAGTAAAGCAATTAAGTGCACACTTCGGAACCTAAGACAACAATCTTACGTGTGGGATAATCCGAAAGGAGCGCAAGCACACCAAGTGTCGCGTCACCATGCTCTTAAGAAATAATGAGATGCAAATAACTTGAACAATTCGCAAATGCTCTACATGAGACATGGAAGCATGTATCTCTCCATCTCTCCATGATGATGATGGCGATGATAAAGAAGCTGTTGACTATACAGCGGCCGGCCCCAGCAGCGCAGTCATTCTCATACATGTGTTCGGGCCCCTGCTGGTAAATTAAGTTCCACTTTATATCGTAAATGAAGAGGTGCTGCAACGGGGGCATTCCATAAGAAAAACAACAAAAACACACAATGATGTAGTTAGATACAGCGCCGCTGAAGGAGTATCTGCCACTTTTGCGGATCTCCTCCCTCGGTCGCTATCTTAGCCGTGTTTGTATCTATGTAAGCCGCTAATGAAAGTGAAAAGCAACCAAAACTAGTGACATACGTAGGGAAAAGTCGCTTTCAATACTTTCAGCTGTTTTTAAGGGGAGAGGTCTGATTGGGGTCTTTTATTTTCTTTTTTAAATGCACGTGCTTGTCGAAGAAATGATTACTTTCGATACTACGTATCTGTCAAGTCAATTAAATTGATACATGAGTCAGTTATCAGAGCTTAGCATGATTAAAGGGGAGAGTTGCGGATTCGTGTCTGTCGAAAGTAAGAGTGGCTCTCAAGGAAAAGCAAAGTTTGTAGTTCAGGAGTCAGCTTATCCGTTCATCGGCTCTAAGAAATCTCTCTAAACTGTAAACACGTTCCGGTGGTGGGTGTGTGTTACCAGTGCTAATTGTCTATTCCAGTCTTAAAGGTTAGATTAGTCTCAGGTGTTCCTATGATAGTTTACATGGGTGCAGCTCATGTAATTCTATAAGCCTCTTCCAAAACGAAGAGTTAAACTTTTGGGTATGTTTTTCAAGTCATGAGTCCACTTTGAGTATGGATCAGAAGTTCCTGACCAACCAGAAGCTCTGTCGCAAGGGTAACCTGTCCGCCGCAGAGTCAAAGAAGCGTTTTGACGAACGCAACGCTGCCCGTACCGGCAAGCCAAAGCCAGTGAAACTATAGGCGGTGTGTTGAGATCAATAAAGAGGAAGTCTAACTTAAAACTTAAGCGTCAAGTCTCTCTCAGATCAGAAGATACATTAAACTGCTGGAAATTCGTTTTAGACCCTGCAGATCAGTGCTTAGGTACCTCACCCTGTTCTGAGTAGTTTGCGTTCTAAGGTTAAAGCAGGTTGGTTCCTTTTTACTTATAAAACCTTGAGATGCTATCCCTATAACGGACTCCTATTTGAGTTGTGTGATGCAGGAACGAACCTTTATGTTGGCTAGATAGGAGGAAAAGAATAGTTAAGGGTGGATACTTTGACAGATTGGGTAAAGTCTAGTGGATTTCGGTCAACACCGCAGTGGACCTTAGAATTATTGAGACCTTGAGAACTTTTTGTTATGTTTGAGAGAAGTATGAATGCAATCGCAGCTATATCTGATGAAACCTCTTAGTGTAGACCTCTTAATGTAGCCCTCATGGGCTATGAGGTGAGGAATACGTTTCGTTGGATCTACGGATAAGGAACTTCTTTACTTCCTCTCCTACAACTTTCAAACGAGTAGCCCTACGTAGATGCATATTGGGTCATTTTCTCTCAAGCCAATCCCCCATATATCGTTGCTTTTAGTGCTCGACGCAGCGTCTCCTCACGTGGACTTGTTTTTCCTCGAACTGATTCTCTTCTTAATGTCGACTCCTCTGGAACGTTTCAAGGGACTCCTCCGAGAGTAGGTACATATATATCAACCATCTCATTAAAACCTTCAGGACTCTGGCCTGCATATTCACAGAGTACACTGGTGTTTTCCTAAACACTTCTCTCGGCTACACTTGATCACACCTTTTCCGTCTGAACTTCCTATTTGGCAGGCTTTTCTCTAATTAATATTTCTAAAGGAACCTCTCTTACGTAACAGCATTCAACACTCCCTAACAATGATGTCTTTCTTTTTTTCCAGATTGAAGAAATCACTGAGGGTATTGAAACCATTGAATTGCTGGTCAACGACGGTCCAACATGTGGCATGAATTACGACACAAATTGCTCCAATGACAATGCAAATTATGCTCCAACGACAAATGCATTTGTTCCGTCACCAGCACACCAACTGAATGCTAAGCAATTGAGGCGGAATTCCCAGGAGCACGTCTCATCGCCGCTGCCGCCGTCGTCTCAAAAGCAGTGCACTCCCACGCCTATATGTGTAACGCATACGGAATGCACGACATCAACTGTCGACAACGTAGACAGCGGGGCGAGTTCAAACTCCGAATTTTACGACGACGACGACGGAGGAGTGGCTCTACCACCACCACCCCTTGCATCGAGATCAAATCAAAGCTATACTCAGACTGAATATGCTTTCGAACAGCGTCGACGCAGTAGTCAGCAGCGTGTAACGTCAAACAACGTCAGCGAGCATAAAACGTTCTGTGATAAATCGACAAACTCATCACCGAAACACCTTGTTTCGACAGTTACCTCACCTATCGAGTCGATATCTATTACGCGAGAGCATGTTCTGAAGCAGGAGATTGAACAGTTGCAGGAGAAACTCAAGGATACCGAAGAACGTTTGCAGAGTTTGAGAATTCAACACGATTCGTTGTCACAGCTTCATCGGGATTTAAGGGAGAACAACACTCACCTGCAGGAGGAGTCGGAGATATTGAAACTTGACGTCCAGCACTTGAACGAATGTGCGAATATTTTGCGATCCGAATTGCAGGCAGCCCGTAACGATCGCAATGAGGCGCTAGAGTTGCAACGTGTATTGCAGACCGAACTGGAGGATAGTCGAAGTGAACGTAAAAAGGCTCAAGATCAGAAGGAAAAGGATACGAAGACTATACAGGACTTGCAGCGACAGTGTAGGGAAATGGAGAGGATTCTTATGCGGAAACATCCCGACTCGGTATCGGCCTTGATTGGTAAGTGTAAGTTTCAATAAAAGCAAAGTAAATGTCGTTCTGCTGTTTTGTTTTGTTCAATCATCGCATGTTTGCCTGCCACTACTAGTTAGTTACTTAACGGGCTCCCGACCTGTGAAGAGTCTCTGGCTGAGAAACGGCAGCTTTTCACTCTCTTCGATCTTGGGCGCGCTGCTTCCAGTTTCTGCCACTACCCAACAGGAACCTTGTGGGAAAAATATCAGACTATACAGGACGCGACTCTATCAATCTCAGGGGTGTGGAACTGACTGGTTGTCTTAGAATCCAGATTCGACAATGGATGTCACCTTTCTTCTTTGTGCGAATTAAGGGCTTTCACTAGGCTGAACGAGGCCGGGAAACATATATACATCGTCCCTGAGTCTTTGAATGTCTCTTCCGTTCAGTTTTCTGACTCCCAGGTGCAGCAGCAATAATTCGAGGTCCGAGGTGTCTCGGTCTGTAATGGAAGTATGGCTTGACTAACTTGGTTGATCCAGTTACTTGGTTCAATCATCACTACATACAGTTGGCTCTAATTCGGCCCGAAAATAGCACCACAGTATAGCCTCACACAGCACTATCCTAGGTCCAGCATTCGAAAGCATTAAATCACAACCGACTGACCGACACAATATAACGCAAAAGCTTCCAAATACCGATTCACAAGGGAGTCCCTGATGTTCCTGGTTCAGCGGCAACTCAGTTGGTTTTTCAGATTTGCTCACCGTATTAGCCTGTTTTCCACCGTCCTTAGCGTAACTAAACTAGACTTAGTCAAGTCTCTAAACCTTAGTCAACTGACTCACCGAACTCTCTGCAGTATGCTATCGACTGATGTTCAGTTAACCATTCGGAATGTTTTTTAGAGCTCCATGTTAGTCTCTATTTTCTGTTTGACAACTTGGTTACCGATTGTCCAGTAGTTTAACACCTACAGTAGTGGCACTATCGTCGTTAAATTATTTAGATATCCCTCAATTCAATACTATAGTGAATGGACTATGGACTATTCCGAGGCTTGGTTGCTACTATAGCATTTCACTGTCCAAGCGCCGTTCTTCTGGCCTTCGTACTAGGTTTTACCACTGATGGAGGAGAACCGGTGATAGTAGCCTCACAATCCTACAACGATATCAATATCTACTTTGTGCTCCAATAAAATATTTAAACCCATATTTTTCTTCTCTAAGACCCCATGCCTCTTGCAACTCTTCCCCAACAGTCTTCAAAGCATTTTATTATCAACACTCCCTTTCATCACTTCCATTTTCTCCAGTAGCATGGAGCCATATAAATCACCATTTTATTATCTCTTAGCTTTTGTCCTTCGCATTTGAAAAAACCTTGCGTTCACTCACTTAATTTTCCTCTTTATTTCAGTTGCCTCGAAGAATCCCACAAAATTATCCGCCAATGACGACAGTCACAGTCGAAGACTCTTGGAACAGCGTATCGCCCAGTTGGAATCCGATGCCAAGGAGCAGGATATAAAAGCACAAAAAATATTGGCCAACGTTCAAGCACGATTTAACTCAGTCCAATCGAAATATGAGACTCACATCGCTGATCTGGAAACCCAAGTGTTGAGGTAAGTGATTTGTTTAGTTCTCTCTCCAAGATGGAATGACTTACATTTGTTTGTTTCTTTTGTGTACAGCCTCCAGGAAATCAATACAAAATTGAACGAGAAAATAGAATCTCAAGTAAGGACACTCGAATATTTTGTCTCCAAAAAGTCTGAACGTTATCATAATGGCTGCACTCAAACGGAGGAGTTCCCCGAGCGTCAGCGTAGAACAATGACTTCATGTACGCAAACCGATAGTGGTACAAGTGCAGCAACCACATCGACCATAGCAACAAATACCTCGAGTGCTAACACCAGTGCCAGTTCCACGCCATCAAACAGTAGGCCAAGTTCAAAGCAATCGGGATTGAAGAAACCCTCTGCGTCCAGTAAATTACCCTTTTCACAGTCTGACACAACAATCGCGTCTGCTTACCATGCTGCCGCCAAGGAGGATGCTCATCTGTTGGCAACAATCCGTGGAATGAGGGTCGACCTGGCTATTAAGGATAAGGCCATGCAACGGCTGACCAGGGAATTGGACGAATGCAAGAAGACTATTCGTAAATTGCAAAAGGAGAAGGAGGGTAAGTGGTGTGTTGTGTTGCGATGGGTTCATTTTTCCGCGTATGCTTTCTGCTCCTTTGTGTTTGATGATGAGTGTGCAAAGGAAGGAATTTTTTAATGAAAGCACGGACTGTTGAATGATTAAGATATCGTAATGCAATCTGGTTTCCAGGAAGTAATTGTATTTAAATTAAGAATACCCAAGTCCTTTGAAGGAAAATCCTATTTAAAGTTAAATAAATTGGGAAAAGCTTTCGGTAATGATTTCGACTGGACCGGAATTTCTTTGGCATTTCTTCTAAAGACTACGGAAAATCCTTGAACTCTTATTTCTGAGAAGTTCATGAGAGAAAGGACCTGAGGAAAACAGAAGAGTTTGGTAACTGTGCGCTTTTATTGAAAGTCCATGTGGATTATAGACGGTTGTAGGATTAAAAAGGATTTTCTGTTTTCTTTTTGTTGGGGAGGTTTTGGTTTATGGGTTATAAAAACGACTACAAAATTTGTGCAAAATTAACGAGTCTAGCGTTATGAATAAGAATGAAAAGAAGGTATTCTTTTGTGTGGAGGAGGATACGGGGAATTGTTTAGTCCTTCAGCTGTAACGAATGCTCAGTGTATTGATTTACAAAAGAAAGGAAGAAGGTCTGTTTGACGTTATTGTATCGTGCTACGAGACAGAGAATGGATATCAATCCATAAAACAGAGTGTTTTACAAAATTGTATGTTAATTGCTTCATAGTTTCGGTGATGATAGTGCTGCGACTCCAGATCAGATCTTATTGCTGTAGATTGGTTGGCATTTCTTTAAGACGTTTTTGTATTATCTTTGTGATGTTTTGTGAACAAATAACCCGAAGTGTTTCTAGTGAATGTCGGTTTTAGATCTTTTTCAGTTGAACTTTTTTTAGAGTGATGTTTCTTGTTGGTATTTCTAGGTATTTACTAAAGAGATTTGAACTTTAACTTGGAATGGACAAAGTTTAACTCAGTTTGTTCAAGCAATCCCATGTATCTGAAATCTGATCCTAAAGCCCTAGTTTTCTAACCTACTTTCTTGCTCTAAATTTCTTCAAGGATTATCCTTGCACTCTTGCTTAGTATTGGCAAGGATACCACACCTCTTTTTAATTCAGTTTTTCTGAGAATGAGAAAGGGGTATATGGTCGGCTTATCCCCATCGCTCCTTACTGCTTGTACCTTCACTTGATTTGGTACTGTTCCCAGGACCAGACTACTTTTAGCTTACTATCCTAACCAGGGGGTGTAACATAGTCTGGCTGGCATAATTGCTACCTATCCCTTCTTCTTCTACTATTTTTCAATCACTCTTCCGAGATCCTAAGAAGTTGATTCTTATCGATACTGTATGACCTTCCGGAGAAATGGGTTTTGTGCTACTCTCTGTATATTAGCATTAGGACATCCACATCCTAAAAAATCTTTGGTTCACTTGTTTTGCTAAAGGAACTTGTTGCAGTCGCTTCTCCCACGACTATGAAATCTAAAACAAACTGAGGGTGTAAAGTGTGCTAGTGCCACATAATGTTATGCACCAAATGTAGGCCGTTTCTAAGTAACTTCACGGACATACACCAACGCATGTGATGATATTTCGTAATCAGCCTCTCTCGCCTGTACGTGCGTCGCAGGAGAAATTTAATAAAACACAAATGTAATGATTTATCTTCGATTTAACGTGTCTGATCAATATTGTCACACCTTGCAAAATTCATTTCGTTCAGCTTCATTAGTGTTCGTCTGTGGTAGTTTTTGTCATAAATCAGAAATAAATTCGTGGCTGGAATAAATAACTCAGACAAGGAGCATTCCATTGCGTCCATTTAACTTCTGTATTCTTCAGGTGTAAATAATAAGAGAGATTTTATAAAGAAGATAGCGACTGCATCATCAGATCCATTACCAAGTGTAAACGCTATGTTTTTGTTTTAAGTGCTTTCATTCGAAGCGTATGTCGTTAATGAAATGTAAACAGGAATTTGTTTTCGGCACTGCAATGCTGTATTGTTGTAGGTGGAATGTAAATAAGTCGCTCGTTCGGAGACGTTGTTTTTTGTGTCCTTAACACAATTTAAAGTTACTAGACAATTGTATTAATTTGAAACAAGTCTACATCACATGAACAAGTCCTTAGGATTTCTTCCTAAACCTCTGTTAGAATTTTTTGATTTGTTTCTCGAAAATATCGAAAAATTCCATTTACTCTCGTAAGACCTAAGACACTTATACGCTGTTAACCTGTGATATCCTATAGGATTGTGAAACTGGCAATCTAACCAGATACAAAAGCCTAAATTTCAACATCAAAGCAGGTGTGTCCTTCTGCCAATAATATCATCGACGTCAGTAGTTAACCTGGAAAGATTGGTGCTACCGACTCTTAACATATTTTTATGTTGAACTTCCGTTCAATCTGATTCATCAGTTTAATTTCGCCCACTAAGTCTAAGACGAAGATGTTGGATACCATTCAGCTTCCAGCGCGCTGCTATTTTAACTGTCATCTCCGATTGCTTGATTCCTATAATGAAGTCTCGATCTTCCTTATCTTCTCTTAGGTCGTGCATTGTTGTCCGTTCGCTCCATGTGGTCCAGGTAATGTAGTCATCGTCTTTCAGTCTTACGGACTACATCCATGCCTTGATACAGCTAATAGAGTTCACGGCTGAACCATATATGTATAGTATGTACTTAATTGGTGTTATTGTCCAATGATCAATAACAGAATCAATGTGCTCTAGACCTTCATCTTAGTCCTTCTTGTTAAGAGTTTCGATCAAGGTGTCGGTTGCTTGAACGAAGTATGAATATTGGATCTTAATTAATCGTGTTCTGTTGCTAATTCTGCAAAGAGAATATTTTTCCTTTAAAGCTTTACAAATTATTTCCCTAATGCGCCGCTAGATGTTCATTCCAAATACACGGCTAGGTTATTGCACATACATAGATTAAGTGCCCGAAATAAATCATAACTAAAAGGATGTACAAACTATAATTCAACTTAATGTGTCTAATTTTTTATTTATTTGTTTAAGTTTACACAAATCATTCATTCTTTACCATTTCACAAGTGTTTCCGCTTATTTTTTATTTTTATTTTTTGCTTGCAGCCTTAAAAACCGATAGACTACACACAGCTTGCGGCAGCAACGTAACATCCTCACGTAAAACTCACCACGATTCAAGTCAATTCACTACAGACCAATCTAGCGATAGTCAAGCCCTCAAAGAGGCTCTTAATAAAATCAAACTCTTGGAATTTGATTACAAAGCACTGCACGATAAACGCCTACAAGATGTAAGTGTGGACACGCGAGGAACGAGGAATTCCCTGCACCCTCCTCACTTCGTATGAAATTTAAATAAATTTCGCATTTTTTTATTTACCACATCGTTTTATTCCAGTTGAAGACACTTCAAACTGCCCATGAACGTGAACTAGCATCTTGCCATGAAACGGTTCGCATATTGCAACAACGTCTGACCGAACGTGATGAGGCATACGCCATGCAGAAGCGGCGAAAAGTACCAGTTGACTATTATGCCCTCAAGGCTAAGGTAAGTGAGGCGGCTGTGCGCCGCTCCGCCATCTCTGTGTTTACATAATTTCTCTTTTCTTCTTTCTCTATCACTATCTGTTGTGTTTTTTTTGTTTTAAATTTTCGAACAAGTTCTCTAACTAACATTTCACTTTTACTTTTATTTTTGGAAATTCAATTGAACTCTCTACACACAATCAAAACTGAATACACTAACAAACTATTGGTATATCTCTTCATCTGCACGCACATGTCACCCATGTAATATACTCGTACATACACGCATAAATGAACTACCTATGTATTTAATTCGCCGCATAGTAGATTGTTAATAAACAATTAAAACAAATAACTAAATCGAGATACTTTAGATCGTTAAATATAAGATATATTAAAAAAGTTTATGTTAATGCAAAGAAATAAACGATTGAAGGTGATTTGCAATCGGTTTAGTCGAATAGATATCCGTAGATAGTTTGAATTGTAGAATTTTATTAGTAAATTAGTGAATGAATTAATTGTAAATTTTGTTTTAACCATTTCCATGGAAATTAATGACTTTTATGATTTGAAAAAGAGATTTATATTCATTGTACGTTCCTACGTATAGGAAGGACGTTATTTAAGGATGATCGAAAACATTTCGCATTTTCAAGCAAAAACTGTTTCGAGAACAGTGTTACTAGTTGTTATGAAGCATTGCTTTACCCTACATACATAGATAAGTATTCCAGGTTGAAACAGCACGTACATATGTAGAAGCTGGCGAGGCTTACGATAAAGCACTGAAAGAATCTGATAGCAATGTCTACCATTCGCCAGTGTTTTTAGGATTATAGTTCCCTAGCTGTAGTTTTCTTACAATAGAGAGAACTGGATATTGCTTTTCTTTATTCACACATAATTGTAAAGAAATTTGTATGAAATTTGATACAATTTGTACGAGAACTATTAGGCAGCTAGAGTGCCTTGTACCCACGTACGATCGGTGATGTTAATCGCATTTACGGGAAAGTTGCTATGTTTCCAACTAGGTAAACT
The DNA here is from genome assembly GCA_963583995.1 of Xylota segnis. NCBI lineage: Eukaryota > Metazoa > Arthropoda > Insecta > Diptera > Syrphidae > Xylota > Xylota segnis. The sequence continues at coordinate 26,450,446 of OY757237.1, forward strand.
CTGATTTGGTCAGTGATCTTTTTATAAGAAGCGATTAAGAGCGGTTAACTCGTACATAGTTGACTGATTCCAGGGATGTTATTGCAATTTGGCTGGAAATGAGTAATATCCTTGCTGTCATGGTAAGGCATCTTTCCTCAACAGCATTTCCACCTGAAAGATCGTGTTAGAATGATTGGTGAGAAGGAAGACGATCCACGAGAGAGACATATAAGAATTTGACTTACATACATAGGCAGTTCCCATTTACTACCACGTTATAGAAAAGATAAAAAAGGATGTAAGTTTCACCCTTGTTTTCATAATAAAGTGCCACCCAACTTAGAGTTGATAATCCTGTTTGTGACTAACTGAGGTATAAAAAAAAAAATAAATAAATACTTGGCGCAACAGGTCGATGGGACCCAGGGCCTAGCTTCTCACAACCATTTGTGTTGTGCGTGTTATATTCTTAAAACTAATAAAAGGGGCCTACTGTTTAATGCCGTGTCCGAATGGCAATTTGTTATTTGTAAAGCTTTCTCGGAACAGTTGTACTCTCGAAAGTTTGTCAGACGCTTGCCGTGAAAAAAATTTTAGGGTGTTTCTACTGGGACTCGAAACCTCGAACCCCTTGCTCCATAGTCCAATGCACTAAACACTGAACCTATCTGAGGTATGGTTCGATAATTCTTTATGTTACTTACAGAGCTATGTACACCCCATGTGGATGGTAGTGTACAAATCTGTCCATAATTTGAATATATTCTTCTTCTTCTTATAGTATCTCTCCTCTTAGGAGGTTGCTTATCATTTTTCTGGTCTCCTCGCGGGATCCTGCGTTCCTGATTATTTGGGTTGCTGGTGGACCGAGCCAGACTTGTAAATTTTTCATCCATTTTATTCTCTGTTTGCCTGCTGTGCTACTTTCTTTGAGTTTTCCCTGAAGAATTACCTGCATCAGCCGATACTTCCCAGCTTTCGTCTTTTTATAGTGCTTAGAAGCTCCCTTTTTGCATTCATCGGTCTTTCGGTCCATGATATTTTTAGAACTCTACGGAGCAGTCATATTTCAAATGCTTCTTTCTTTTTATTATAGCTTTCCTAAAAATCCAAGTCTCTGCTCCATACAAAATCGTGAACCAAACTTTGCACTTGAATTGTGTTCCCAAATATTTAATACTATTAACGCGGTATACCTTTTTGTCTCCGATTTTTAGCTCCACATTGTGATATCACCATGAACTTTGTTTTTGCAATATTTATTCGAAGTCCATATTCATTGCTCGCCCTATTTAGTTTATTAATCATGGTGTTCAATTCTTCTTCGTTTTTGCAATGATTATTGAATCGTCGGCATATTAAGTGTTCTGTAGTTGCAACCCGTTAAAACGCAATTCCTACTTCTTCATCCTCAAAAGTTTCTCTTGATTCAATTTATGCGTTGCGCTTTTAAAACGCATTTTATTACAAACGTTAGTATCATTAATTTCATAAAGTCATTACTTTCCATTAAAATTAAAAATTTTTTCATTTATTTTACTAACTGCATGCCTTAGAAGAATGTACATACCTCTATCACTACTCGTATTGATTTCCAATCGTTTCATATAAAACAAAAATTGTTATAACTCTCTCTTACCACATTACATGTGTAATTATTGTTAAAACAAACAAAAAAATTGTAAAACCTTTAGGTTTCATCTTTAGAGCGCCGACACTCGGAGCGTGAAGAACGCTTACACATGTTAGTTGAAGCTCTAAGCAAAGGACGTCTAAACGGTGCCCTCGAGGAGTTAATAAGTGATAACAATAATTAAACAATAATTTATTTAATTTTTTTTCCACATTTTATATAGTTATGTTAATTTATTTACATAAAATAAAATAAAATAAAATACAATTATACTGTTTGAGAAACTAACTAACTTTTCTATAAAAAAAAAAAAAAAACAAAAGCAAACCATTACTCGTAACAAGGTTCACAGGAAGTAATGCAAGCTGCCTCGAGGTTGTCAACTATGAAAATTTGTTATAAAAAAAAATAAAGTATCAACTAAAAGTATGTCCGTCCGTGTTGGGCAAACAAAAAAAGAATCTCACTCAATAAAAAATATTATTGTGTACCTCAAAATGGATTTTAAAAATACAACAAAAAAACTTATGTATTCAGATTGAATCAAAATCGATAATAAAACGAAAGAAAAAAAATATTAAAAATAAAACGTTTCCTTCCAGAAATTAAATTTTGAAAAAAAGTAAAATTAAACAAAAACAAAAGAAAAAAAAAACTATATATACTAAATAAGTAATACAGGTAAATAAAAATGCAGCCAAAGAAGTATTTTGTAGCTCAAATTTAAACTTTTAATTAGCAGGAGGAGAAACAGAAGTTTTTATTCAAAAAAAAAAAATAAATAAATAATATTTGTAACGTTGGAGTTTGTTTCTCCTCGTAGAGCGTTTTTTAGTACGTGTGTCTTGTGTCGTTTGGAAATAAGACTTAGTTTTGTGGTCTAGTTCGGAAAAGTCGTTAGATTGTAAATTTTTTATGCGCTGGTGACAATAATGGCCTCGAAAAGTGTTGAGAATGAGCAAAATATTTGAGCTTATGCCATGTTTTAAACTTAATAGTCATGCATTTAGCAATCTAATGGGAAATGTTAAGGCAAGTTTATTGTTTTATTGTCCAATCATATGTTAAATGTGTTATACTGCCTTATCTGCACAAAATTTTTTACATTTGCAGACAAGAATCAAAAGAATTCAAAACAAATTCAAGAGACCTTTCCGAACAAGGCTCAGTTATACATAGATTATTCTGTAGTCACATATTTGTATATAGGATCGACAAACCGGGGACATATGGGAGCTTTTAAATTCTTGATTAACAATGTCGCTTGAAGCTTTTTCGCAAGATTATCTACCTATCTATTGCATTTTCAGTTAGGAATGCTTACTGCTACATACATGAGTTATTTTGGTAGCTATATGCTTGAAATACTTTCGTTTTGATTCTATTTTATGTTACCGCTTCTGAAAACCTTTTAGACCAGTAGTAACAGACCGTGTATTTGCTTTGTTTTCCTGCTTACCGTCCAGCGTTCGCCACTATATAAAAAAAACAGGCAGGATCATTGTTTTGAAAGCGAACACCTTCGTTTTGTCTGATCGAGGTTACACTGATGTTGTTTTACGCCTGATCTCAATCAAGGTGTCGTTACATTCCAACCATCTACTGTAGTATTATGTACCTATAGTATAGACGTATAAGTCTTTACGGAAAACAAGGAATCTCATTTCTATTCCATCATAAAACTTGAACTTACTAATATTATGAGGAACAATCTTTCTGTTCAACAATGGAAATATAGTTTGTATCAAGAACTCCGACAGTTTTGGTTTAAAATCTTATATCTTACGAAGCGTTTTTGAATAAACATCTATTTTTAATTTAAATTGGGAAAAAGTAAGACTGAAAATATTTCCCCAATGGTCAGCGGTTTGTCTATCCTATGTGGTTCAACCTTAGTATATTACTTAATATGTGTTTTATATTAGCCAGTTCTTACAATAGCCATTATTTGGAAGCTAAATCAGTTTGCACTTTAAACAAAAAGAAACAAAAAATTGTCTTTGTTTTATGTGTGTTGCACATTAATAAGTAAACAAAAAAATAAATAAATAAATAGTTACGTTCAATTTATGTGTTTATTAAATAACAATTATTTTTTTTAATATTAAGGAAATAATTATTGTAATATGAAATATGGAAGGACTTTTGAAATACAAGATTTAAAAAAAATATGTTATTTGAATTTATTTAGTTAAAAGTATGTTTCAGCTTTCGGTGTTTTATAAGTAGTTTTCCGCGTGGTAAGTTAACAAATGATTTAAGCTTTAGGAATTATCAGAGTTAGGGTAAAATGGACAAGATTGATGTTCTAATGGACTACATGACCTTCTCTGTGCAGGGTGAATTAAAACATGTAGCCAACAAAAGAAACTCGCCAATCTACAAATCCCTTTTATTCTTCCACGTTATTTCCATAAGCTTCGTAACATCGCTTCGTACATCGGTTTTAAACAGCTTTATGGCGCTGAGGCATGGACTCTGTCTAAAGTGGATGAAAAGATCCTCAGTCGCTTCGAGAGAAAGATTTTTCGTCTAATTTTCAGTCCCGATTGCGTTGGCGGGCTTTGGAGGAGAAGATTCAACGACGAACTATACGAGTTGTACAGCGACATCGCCCTAGTCAGAAAAATGCGCATCAGTCGTTTAAGATGGGTAGAACATGTAGAGCGAATGGACACCAATGCTCCGGCCCGTAGAGTCTTCGAACCAAATCTCGGAAGATCTCGCCTTAGGTGGCGCGCACAAGTAGAAGGGGACCTCAACCGAGTTGGAGTGCGCAGCTGGAGGCAGTTAGCTAAGGACCGGGCTAACTGGGGGGCTTGTTGGTTGAGGGCCGGGTTCACCCCGAACTGTAGTGTCACCTAAGTAAGTAAATAAGTAAGTAGGTACAGGAAGTTGGGGTACTCTTTTATCTCGGTCATCCAACAGAATCGTAAAGGTATGAAGGAAAAAGCTCTTGGATATTGCATTCTGTAAAGGACGTGTAATTTTAGTAAGCTCTAGTACTTTACAATTATTACAGTTTTTTGAAATAAAAATAAGAATTTACCACTATGTACACCTCTCTAACATCAAGGAACTACTTTTATTGAAATATTCTGAAGTACATTTCACTATTAACATCAATATAAGTTTAACATTGTAATTTTACACTTTGACGCCACAAACAAACAATATTGTATTATTTTACATTCTAATGTTCATTATTGTTATTCACATTTCTCTAGTAGGGAAGTCAATTTACATCTTAAACTTAATTTTTGTGCTTATCTGGACGGATAACTATGTGGGATTCATCGGGAGCAGCCTTCGTCGTTTCTGCGTTTGATAAAAACAAAAATATTTTAGAAACAATATCTTTTTGTAACACTAATGCTTACCATTCTGTTGGAACAAGTTTATTTCACTAAAATTATTGTTTTAAAATGAAAAACAAATAAAAAAGAAAAAAAAAAAACAACTTGCACAGCAACTTGGCTGAAACTTACAAACGGACTAAGTGCCAGGACTAACCCTTCGCAGCTTTTATATCCTTTTGCCGGAAAAGCATTGCCGCAAACGGTTTTAGATTCAATTTCACACCCAATAGTCGATTGATTTAATTTTCTTATCGCATATGTGCACGGATTCACTTGTGTTTTTCCTCTCTGCGGCATCCTTTTCAAAGTGAATTGTAATTTATTAACAATTACCTCCTGGGAGTGTTTATGGGGTCGGAGCAGGATTAGATGCCATTTTTCTATTTTATGAATGAATTTAATTCAGGGTTACGATCGTGTTGAAGTATAGAAGCATTGAACTTGAAAAATGTGTTTTATGGAGTGGGCGGATGGACGGATGGACGGATTCTTTAAAATTAAATATATACTGTGAAGCATATGGTGGGAGTTGGTTCTAAAGATTGTCGAGATTGATACGTTGTTTTGGTGATGAAGGAGACAAATTTGGCTTAGCGACTGATCCAAGATTGACATCAATGTTAAAGTTCCATATATCGGTCATACTTTCATTTGACCATATTGTGCAGCATCACATGAGAAAATTTTGTGTCAGAAACAGAAACTCGAAGTCTCATCAGCTAACTTCACCCTGATGGTCTACCAGGAGAGCTTTTCAAACATGATGGTGAGCTTATGGCAGGGTACATGCACCAAATCATGCATATGTCCCATATGCCAGAAAGGAGATCCTATGTCGTGTAACAACTATCAAGCCATATCCCTGCCTAATATCTCATATAAGATCCAAAGGTCTATGTGAACGTCTGAAACCTTTTTACAACATACTAAGCGGCACCGACCCGACAAAAAGAGAAAATTTTCACACTCAGACAAGTTCTGGATCAACGAATTCCTAGTCAAGATCTCTTCATTGACTTTAAAGACGCCATTCATCGTTTTAAGCTTTACAAGGCGATTGCTGAATTCGGGCTCCAACAAAACAGATCAAACTGTGCTGGAAAATACGCGGCGCAATGTTCGAGTCGAGAATAGTTCCTCGGAACTGAACCAAACAAGCGCCGGATTTCGGCAAGGATTTCTTCAATCTTGTGCTGATACATACTATAGTGCAGAAGTCATTGTCTTCAACAAATCTGTCCAACTGCTGAGATATGAGTATGACATCGACAACATTAGTCGCTCACAGCGCTCCGTTCAAGGAGCTTTGATGGCATTTGAAGAACAGGTGGGATTAGTTGAAATAAATGAGAATAAAACCAAGTACTTACATGTTATCAAGAAGCAAAGAAGCTGGTTAAGGAGTTTACTTACCTCGGAGGAAATATGAACTCGAACGACACCCTACTGGAGATTTGGCGAAGGCTTACCCCATGAAACCGCTGGTACTTGGGTTTGAGAAAACAATTGGGTTCAAATCTTTTAACTCGAAAAACGAGTGCTGATGACCAAGACGATGAGCAGGAAAGCAAATCAGATTTTGAACCAATCCGAGAGAAATTTTTGGTCAAATATTTGGTCTCCTATACCGCCAACTCTATAAGCTGTACCAAGATGTGGAGATAGTCCAAAAAAGCCAAAATACTTCGAATGCATTATCTCCGGTACATAGAGCAAATTAAGAGTAATGATCCAGCAAAGAGCAAAGAGGATCTTCGAATCACAGCACTCAGGTTTAAAATGAAAAGGAAGATCTAATGCCAGAGCGCTTGGTTTGGACTACGGGAAGCAGTGTGCCTGAGATCGAAGGGATTGGAACATGACTTTAGTGATTTACTCTGATGTCGATAGAAAAACATGTTGGTGTCTAGTAGGATAATGTTCAATCAGCAATCACGCAAGTTATTCCTCCTGGAGTTATGCAAGCAGATCGCAGCTCGCTTCAATGCAGCGATCACTTGAAAAGAAAGGAGTCTGAACATTTGTTCTTAAAATTGCAATAAACACCACAATATGGACCCCTTCATCAAATGATGAAGCTTGGCTTTAAGGTCTCAAGATAATTTGTGGATGTCGGATCTGTAAAATACGTGTCCAAGGGCTAGACTACGTGCTAGACTTTTTGAAAGTTTCATCACCAGTTGCCTTGACCGAGCATACACGGGAAGGATCGTTTCACAGAATTGTACAGCCTATAGGTGTACTTCAGGATATACATTTCCAAGAAAAGCAAAAGACAGTAACTGACATTTCATCTAACATGTTCCTACGTTTCATCACCGCTTTTAGAGTGCCAGGTCTGTTTCCTGGTTAGGCCTACTGGCTAGCTTCTTACAAGCGTTAAAATTGACGGAGTAGCCCTTCTAAATTTCACCCTCCGATGGACACTTGCATCCTTCCCAATTCTATATTCACATTTCAAACCACACATTGTTAAATAACCCTTGGGGCGGTACTGATGCTTTCCAGGAGATGCGAGTTAATGGTCAGATTTTACATTGAATTCCTTCCTCCCATTAAACAAACTTCTAGCAAATAAATTCATATTATCTACAAAGTGCATATCCTTGGCAATTTGTAATGAGCCAGCCTTAACTTGTACTCATTACGAAGCCCAGCTGGAGTACAGTACATACAGCGCAGTATGCGTACCAATGACGTCAAAGACTCATTCGACTGGAAGTCCAACCAATGAATGACGCCAAATCCGAAGCACTAGAGGATGAATGAATTTCATTCATGGTTCCTTCTGGTGCGACTCGTAGTAAAAGATTGCAAAAGGACTGGGAATCGTTTCCTTAACAACTAGAGCACCCCAAGGAACGGAGCAAATCCGTGCACATGTGCGATAAGAAAATTAAATCAATCAAGCACCCAACAAAGAGGCGACTGGGTGTGAAATTCAATTCACGACGCAAAAAAAAATCGAGTCCTGTTCGATGGTATAAAAGCCGCGTTTGCTACCACTTGGAGCACAGTTCATCTCTAGCTTCAGGGAAGAATAACCAAAGCAACTACAGGCAAGGACAACAGAAAGAAATTCATTTTCTCTTCAAAGTCGTGTTTAAAAAGGAAACAACAACTCATTGGCATTGTGACAATGGTTTTAGGATCTTGGCAACTGAATACGGTTGTGACAGTTCTGTTCTTTAGTACAAGTTGTTTGGCATTGGTGCAACGTTGTGACAAGGATCGTTTTTGTGAACCGGGATATGATCGGAGTCTTCTGGTAGAGAGAGAGGACTTAAGTGACAAGGTAACAGGAAGGAATGTACAGCGGGAGAACAATCGTTTAGACGAACGTTGGGAGAATAATTGGCGGCGTACTGGCAGAGAAGACGTTACCCAGGATCGTTTATTGAGGGCTGAATGGCACTCAGGGAGAAGGTCAGTTGTTGAACAGGGGCTTCGTGTTGACAACGCTGGCTTTGAACGGATGGACAATCCAAGATTGGTGGAAGAAAGAAATCATCGGAACCGAGTTAGTTTAAGGCAGGACTCCAGGCGTTTGGGTGAAGACGGAATGCCTGAACAACGTGAAAAAGTCATACGGGATCAAGAAGAGAAGCGACAACACCGAGCTGAAGATTCACGAGAGCGACTAGACCGGGAAGCCTCAAGGCGAGACATTTCCCGAGAAAACCGACTTCGCCTCGATGATGCTACTGAGAGACGTGAAGAAAGAAATAACGAAGCTGTTGCTGAGGATCGACGAGAAGATTCACGAGAGCGACTAGACCGAGAAGATGCAAGGCGAGTCATTACACGAGAACGACCTATTCGAACCAACGGACGAGACACTGGCACCGATCGATCAGAAGAACGTGAACGTGTTGATCGTGTAGACTCAAGGCGCGACATTTCCCGTGACAGCCGACTTCGCCTCGATGATGCTTCTGAGAGACGTGAAGAAAGGAATAACGTAGCTGTTGCTGAGGATCGACTACAGCGTGGTCTGGACCGCATTTCAAATCAACGACGTGAAGACTTAAGCCGAGCTGAAGATCGACAAGAAGATTCACGAGAGCGACTACAGCGAGAAGATACAAGGCGAGTCATTACACGGGAACAATCTATTCGAACCAACCGACGAGACACTGGCACCGATCGATCAGAAGAACGTGAACGTGTTGATCGTGTAGACTCAAGGAGCGACATTTCCCGTGACAGCCGACTTCGCCTCGATGATGCTTCTGAGAGACGTGAAGAAAGGAATAACGTAGCTGTTGCTGAGGATCGACTACAGCGTGGTCTGGACCGCATTTCAAATCAACGACGTGAAGACTTAAGCCGAGCTGAAGATCGACGAGAAGATTCACGAGAGCGACTAGACACAGAAGATGCAAGGCGAGTCATTACACGGGAACAATCTATTCGAACCAACCGACGAGACACTGGCACCGATCGATCAGAAGAACGTGAACGTGTTGAACGTGTTGAACGTGTAGACTCAAGGCGCGACAATCCCCGTGACAGCCGACTTCGCCTCGATGATGCTTCTGAGAGACGTGAAGAAAGGAATAACGTAGCTGTTGCTGAGGATCGACTACAGCGTGGTCTGGACCGCATTTCAAATCAACGACGTGAAGACTTAAGCCGATCTGAAGATCGACGAGAAGATTCACGAGAGCGACTAGACAGAGAAGATGCAAGGCGAGTCATTACACGGGAACAATCTATTCGAACCAACCGACGAGACACTGGCACCGATCGATCAGAAGAACGTGAACGTGTTGATCGTGTAGACTCAAGGCGCGACAATCCCCGTGACAGCCGACTTCGCCTCGATGATGCTTCTGAGAGACGTGAAGAAAGGAATAACGTAGCTGTTGCTGAGGATCGACTACAGCGTGGTCTGGACCGCATTTCAAATCAACGACGTGAAGACCTAAGCCGAGCTGAAGATCGACGAGAAGATTCACGAGAGCGACTAGAGCGAAAAGATACAAGGCGAGTCATTACAAGGGAACAATCTATTCGAACCAACCGACGAGACACTGGCACCGATCGATCAGAAGAACGTGAACGTGTTGATCGTGTAGACTCAAGGCGCGACAATTCCCGTGACAGCCGACTTCGCCTCGATGATGCTTCTGAGAGACGTGAAGAAAGGAATAACGAAGCTGTTGCTGAGGATCGACTACAGCGTGGCCTGGACCGCATTTCAAATCAACGACGTGAAGACTTAAGCCGAGCTGAAGATCGACGAGAAGATTCACGAGAGCGAGTAGACCGAGAAGATGCAAGGCGAGTCATTACACGGGAACAATCTATTCGAACCAACCGACGAGACACTGGCACCGATCGATCAGAAGAACGTGAACGTGTTGATCGTGTAGACTCAAGGCGCGACAATCCCCGTGACAGCCGACTTCGCCTCGATGATACTTCTGAGAGACGTGAAGAAAGGAATAACGAAGCTGTTGCTGAGGATCGACTACAGCGTGGCCTGGACCGCATTTCAAATCAACGACGTGAAGACTTAAGCCGAGCTGAAGATCGACGAGAAGATTCACGAGAGCGACTAGAGCGAGAAGATACAAGGCGAGTCATTACACGGGAACAATCTATTCGAACCAACCGACGAGACACTGGCACCGATCGATCAGAAGAACGTGAACGTGTTGATCGTGTAGACTCAAGGAGCGACAATTCCCGTGACAGCCGACTTCGCCTCGATGATTCTTCTGAGAGACGTGAAGAAAGGAATAACGAAGCTGTTGCTGAGAATCGACTACAGCGTGGCCTGGACCGCATTTCAAATCAACGACGTGAAGACTTAAGCCGAGCTGAAGATCGACAAGAAGATTCACGAGAGCGACTACAGCGAGAAGATACAAGGCGAGTCATTACACGGGAACAATCTATTCGAACCAACCGACGAGACACTGGCACCGATCGATCAGAAGAACGTGAACGTGTTGATCGTGTAGACTCTAGGCGCGACAATTCCCGTGACAGCCGACTTCGCCTCGATGATGCTTCTGAGAGACGTGAAGAAAGGAATAACGAAGCTGTTGCTGAAGATCGACTACAGCGTGGCCTGGACCGCATTTCAAATCAACGACGTGAAGACTTAAGCCGAGCTGAAGATCGACGAGAAGATTCACGAGAGCGACTAGAGCGAGAAGATGCAAGGCGAGTCATTACAAGGGAACAATCTATTCGAACCAACCGACGAGACACTGGCACCGATCGATCAGAAGAACGTGAACGTGTTGATCGTGTGGACTCAAGGCGCGACAATTCCCGTGACAGCCGACTTCGCCTCGATGATGCTTCTGAGAGACGTGAAGAAAGGAATAACGAAGCTGTTGCTGAGGATCGACTACAGGGTGGCCTGGACCGCATTTCAAATCAACGACGTGAAGACCTAAGCCGAACTGAAGATCGACGAGAAGATTCACGAGAGCGACTAGAGCGAGAAGATGCAAGGCGAGTCATTACACGGGAACAACCTATTCGAACCAACCGACGAGACACTGGCACCGATCGATCAGAAGAACGTGAACGTGTTGATCGTGTAGACTCAAGGCGCGACAATCCCCGTGACAGCCGACTTCGCCTCGATGATACTTCTGAGAGACGTGAAGAAAGGAATAACGAAGCTGTTGCTGAGGATCGACTACAGCGTGGCCTGGACCGCATTTCAAATCAACGACGTGAAGACTTAAGCCGAGCTGAAGATCGACGAGAAGATTCACGAGAGCGAGTAGACCGAGAAGATACAAGGCGAGTCATTACACGGGAACAATCTATTCGAACCAACCGACGAGACACTGGCACCGATCGATCAGAAGAACGTGAACGTGTTGATCGTGTAGACTCTAGGCGCGACAATTCCCGTGACAGCCGACTTCGCCTCGATGATGCTTCTGAGAGACGTGAAGAAAGGAATAACGAAGCTGTTGCTGAAGATCGACTACAGCGTGGCCTGGACCGCATTTCAAATCAACGACGTGAAGACTTAAGCCGAGCTGAAGATCGACGAGAAGATTCACGAGAGCGACTAGAGCGAGAAGATGCAAGGCGAGTCATTACAAGGGAACAATCTATTCGAACCAACCGACGAGACACTGGCACCGATCGATCAGAAGAACGTGAACGTGTTGATCGTGTGGACTCAAGGCGCGACAATTCCCGTGACAGCCGACTTCGCCTCGATGATGCTTCTGAGAGACGTGAAGAAAGGAATAACGAAGCTGTTGCTGAGGATCGACTACAGGGTGGCCTGGACCGCATTTCAAATCAACGACGTGAAGACCTAAGCCGAGCTGAAGATCGACGAGAAGATTCACGAGAGCGACTAGAGCGAGAAGATGCAAGGCGAGTCATTACACGGGAACAACCTATTCGAACCAACCGACGAGACACTGGCACCGATCGATCAGAAGAACGTGAACGTGTTGATCGTGTAGACTCAAGGCGCGACAATCCCCGTGACAGCCGACTTCGCCTCGATGATACTTCTGAGAGACGTGAAGAAAGGAATAACGAAGCTGTTGCTGAGGATCGACTACAGCGTGGCCTGGACCGCATTTCAAATCAACGACGTGAAGACTTAAGCCGAGCTGAAGATCGACGAGAAGATTCACGAGAGCGACTAGAGCGAGAAGATACAAGGCGAGTCATTACACGGGAACAATCTATTCGAACCAACCGACGAGACACTGGCACCGATCGATCAGAAGAACGTGAACGTGTTGATCGTGTAGACTCAAGGAGCGACAATTCCCGTGACAGCCGACTTCGCCTCGATGATTCTTCTGAGAGACGTGAAGAAAGGAATAACGAAGCTGTTGCTGAGAATCGACTACAGCGTGGCCTGGACCGCATTTCAAATCAACGACGTGAAGACTTAAGCCGAGCTGAAGATCGACAAGAAGATTCACGAGAGCGACTACAGCGAGAAGATACAAGGCGAGTCATTACACGGGAACAATCTATTCGAACCAACCGACGAGACACTGGCACCGATCGATCAGAAGAACATGAACGTGTTGATCGTGTAGACTCAAGGCGCGACATTTCCCGTGACAGCCGACTTCGCCTCGATGATGCTTCTGAGAGACGTGAAGAAAGACTATCTCAAGAACGAATTGATCGAGTTCGAAACGATCGACGAGAAGTATCCAGACTTGAAGTCAGTTCCATCTCGAAGAGAAGTTTAACCGAACGCCGGAACTCCCTAACAATGAACAGCGATCAAACCACTGAGCATCGGGAACGGCAAGTTGATAAGTCTATGCCTTATACGCAGACTATATCCAAATACGCCAAACCAAGTCTCCTGGCTTTCATTCAAGGAACTCTACTGGCAGTTGTTGTTATGAAGACTCTTTGCTTTGAAAACACAAAGTTCAGGTAAGCACTAGATCCTTTCAAAAATTTGAAACAAAATAAAACCTTCTCTTAACTTCTAGAAATGGACTCTTCTTCAAGACTCTGCAATTGGCTGGCACCTCAGAGGCTTAAAATATTATGTAAATATATGTAAATACCTACACCCTGTACCTATCTACTCAGCAAATGTATCTGAAGTTCCACAATGATTATCTAAAGTAAATGGAGTTGTAAAGTGTACAAATCAAGTTGTATTATAAATTCAATGTTAATGTTAAATAAATGCATAAATCAAAAAAAAATAGTTCTTCTACTTTACGATGCAATTGGGGGAAGCCTCAACGTATATTTTAGAATTTACTTCCGAACCATGCTCTTGGGATTATTTGGAAACGTCGTACTTGTATGGAATACGAACCTCGGAATCAATGGGTAGATTTACGTATTTTGAAGAGTTGGTATTGTGTATGCAATCGTTGCATAAGGTTCAAAAGAAGATTCACACAATTCGGTATGAACCTGTCGATGGCGAATAGAATCTCTTTTCGTTTACGCCACCGAACTAGGCACCCACTTCTTGGTCCCACCACCTCGAGGCACCAATCAAGTCAGGAATTCTGTTTCTGCGCGTTCTAAGCACAAACCAGCTTCACTGGTGCATCGCCAGGCAGAATGGACAAAGAAACATTTTCTCACACATTTTTGGTTGAAAAAGTTTCTGTTTCCTATTTCCATTTTGAAGCTGCAACTAAGCTAGTTTGCGCTTCGAATACACAGAAACAGAATGTCTAGTTCGAGATATGTGATTATAAAATTTTGTAAGATTGTGGGTGTCCAGTTCTGTGGGCTATAACTACCCTTTTTCTCACACATTTTTTGGTTGAAAAATTTTCTGTTTCCTATTTCCATTTTGAAGCTGAAACTAAGCCAGTTTGCGCTTCGAATACACAGAAACAGAATGTCTAGTTCGAGATATGTGATTAAAAAATTTTGCAAGATTGTGGGTGTCTAGGTTGGTGGGCTATACACTACCCTTTTTCTCACACATTTCTTGGTTGAAAAATTTTCTGTTTCCTATTTCCATTTTGAAGCTGCAACTAAGCCAGTTTGCGCTTCGAATACACAGAAACAGAATGTCTAGTTCGAGATATGTGATTATAAAATTTTGTAAGATTGTGGGCTATACACTACCCTTTTTCTCACACATTTCTTGGTTGAAAAATTTTCTGTTTCCTATTTCCATTTTGAAGCTGAAACTAAGCCAGTTTGCGCTTCGAATACACAGAAACAGAATATCTAGTTCGAGATATGTGATTATAAAATTTTGTAAGATTGTGGGCTATACACTACCCTTTTTCTCACACATTTTTTGGTTGAAAAATTTTCTGTTTCCTATTTCCATTTTGAAGCTGCAACTAAGCCAGTTTGCGCTTCGAATACACAGAAACAGAATGTCTAGTTCGAGATATGTGATTAAAAAATTTTGCAAGATTGTGGGTGTCTAGGTTGGTGGGCTATACACTACCCTTTTTCTCACACATTTTTTGGTTGAAAAATTATCTGTTTCCTATTTCCATTTTGAAGCTGAAACTAAGCCAGTTTGCGCTTCGAATACACAGAAACAGAATGTCTAGTTCGAGATATGTGATTAAAAAATTTTGCAAGATTGTGGGTGTCTAGGTTGGTGGGCTATACACTACCCTTTTTCTCACACATTTCTTGGTTGAAAAATTTTCTGTTTCCTATTTCCATTTTGAAGCTGCAACTAAGCCAGTTTGCGCTTCGAATACACAGAAACAGAATGTCTAGTTCGAGATATGTGATTATAAAATTTTGTAAGATTGTGGGCTATACACTACCCTTTTTCTCACACATTTTTTGGTTGAAAAATTTTCTGTTTCCTATTTCCATTTTGAAGCTGCAACTAATCCAGTTTGCGCTTCGAATACACAGAAACAGAATGTCTAGTTCGAGATATGTGATTAAAAAATTTTGCAAGATTGTGGGTGTCTAGGTTGGTGGGCTATACACTACCCTTTTTCTCACACATTTCTTGGTTGAAAAATTTTCTGTTTCCTATTTCCATTTTGAAGCTGAAACTAAGCCAGTTTGCGCTTCGAATACACAGAAACAGAATATCTAGTTCGAGATATGTGATTATAAAATTTTGTAAGATTGTGGGCTATACACTACCCTTTTTCTCACACATTTTTTGGTTGAAAAATTTTCTGTTTCCTATTTCCATTTTGAAGCTGCAACTAATCCAGTTTGCGCTTCGAATACACAGAAACAGAATGTCTAGTTCGAGATATGTGATTAAAAAATTTTGCAAGATTGTGGGTGTCTAGGTTGGTGGGCTATACACTACCCTTTTTCTCACACATTTCTTGGTTGAAAAATTTTCTGTTTCCTATTTCCATTTTGAAGCTGAAACTAAGCCAGTTTGCGCTTCGAATACACAGAAACAGAATATCTAGTTCGAGATATGTGATTATAAAATTTTGTAAGATTGTGGGCTATACACTACCCTTTTTCTCACACATTTTTTGGTTGAAAAATTTTCTGTTTACTATTTCCATTTTGAAGCTGCAACTAAGCCAGTTTGCGCTTCGAATACACAGAAACAGAATGTCTAGTTCGAGATATGTGATTATAAAATTTTGTAAGATTGTGGGCTATACACTACCCTTTTTCTCACACATTTTTGGTTGAAAAATTTTCTGTTTCCTATTTCCATTTTGAAGCTGCAACTAAGCCAGTTTGCGCTTCGAATACACAGAAACAGAATATCTAGTTCGAGATATGTGATTAAAAATTCTTGCCAGATTGTGGGTGTCTAGGTTGGTGGGCTATACACTACTCTTTAACTCACACAATGTGGCTGCAACTAAGCCAGTTTGCGCTTCGAATAGACAGAAACAGAATATCTAGTTCGAGATATGTGATTAAAAAATTTTGCAAGAGTGTGGGTGTCTAGGCTGGTGGGCTATACATTACCCTTTTTCTCACACATTTTTGGTTGAAAAATTTTCAGTCTCCTATTTCCATTTTGAAGCTGCAACTAAGCCAGTTTGCGCTTCGAATACACAGAAACAGAATATCGAGTTCGAGATATGTGATTAAAAAATTTTGCAAGGGTGTGGGTGTCTAGGTTGGTGGGCTATACACTACCCTTTTTCTCACACATTTTTGGTTGAAAAATTTTCTGTTTCCTATTTCCATTTTGAAGCTGCAACTAAGCTAGTTTGCGCTTCGAATACACAGAAACAGAATATCTAGTTCGAGATATGTGATTAAAAAATTTTGCAAGATTGTGGGTGTCCAGTTCTGTGGGCTATAACTACCCTGTTTCTCACACATTTTTGGTTGAAAAATTCTCTGTTTCCTATCTCCATTTTGAAGCTATAACTAAGCCAGTTTGCGCTTCGAATACACAGAAACAGAATATCTAGTTCGAGATATGTGATTAAAAAATTTTGCAAGAGTGTGGGTGTCTAGGTTGGTGGGCTATACACTACCCTTTAACTCACACAATTTTTAGGTTGAAAAAGTTTCTGTTTCCTATTTCCATTTTGAAGCTGCAACTACGCCAGTTTACGCTTCGAATACACAGAAACAGAATATCTAGTTCGAGATATGTGATTAAAAAATTTTGCAAGATTGTGGGTGTCTAGGTTGGTGGGCTATACACTACCTTTAACTCACACAATTTTTAGGTTGAAAAAGTTTCTGTTTCCTATTTCCATTTTGAAGCTGCAACTAAGCCAGTTTGCGCTTCGAATACACAGAGACAGAATATCTAGTTCGAGATATGTGATTAAAAAATTTTGCAAGATTGTGGGTGTCCAGGTTGGTGGGCTATACACTACCCTTTTTCTCACACACCTTTTGGTTGAAAAATTTTCTGTTTCCTATTTCCATTTTGAAGCTGCAACTAAGCCAGTTTGCGCTTCGAATACACAGAAACAGAATATCTTGTTCGAGATATGTGATTAAAAAATTTTGCAAGAGTGTGGGTGTCTAGGTTGGTGGGCTATACACTACCCTTTAACTCACACAATGTTTTGGTTGAAAAATTTTCTGTTTCCTATTTCCATTTTGAAGCTGCAACTAAGCCAGTTTGCGCTTCGAATACACAGAAACAGAATATCTTGTTCGAGATATGTGATTAAAAAATTTTGCAAGAGTGTGGGTGTCTAGGTTGGTGGGCTATACACTACCCTTTAACTCACACAATGTTTTGGTTGAAAAATTTTCTGTTTCCTATTTCCATTTTGAAGCTGCAACTAAGCCAGTTTGCGCTTCGAATACACAGAGACAGAATATCTAGTTCAAGATATGTGATTAAAAAATTTTGCAAGACTGTGGGTGTCTAGGTTGGTGGGCTATACACTACCCTTTAACTCACACAATGTTTTGGTTGAAAAATTTTCTGTTTCCTATTTCCATTTTGAAGCTGCAACTAAGCCAGTTTGCGCTTCGAATACACAGAGACAGAATATCTAGTTCAAGATATGTGATTAAAAAATTTTGCAAGATTGTGGGTGTCTAGGTTGGTGGGCTATACACTACCCTTTAACTCACACAATTTTTAGGTTGAAAAAGTTTCTGTTTCCTATTTCCATTTTGAAGCTGCAACTACGCCAGTTTGCGCTTCGAATACACAGAAACAGAATATCTAGTTCGAGATATGTGATTAAAAAATTTTGCAAGATTGTGGGTGTCTAGGTTGGTGGGCCATACACTACCCTTTTTGTCACACATTTTTTGGTTGAAAAATTTTCTGTTTCCTATTTCCATTTTGAAGCTGCAACTAAGCCAGTTTGCGCTTCGAATACACAGAAACAGAATATCTAGTTCGAGATATGTGATTAAAAAATGTTGCAAGAGTGTGGGTGTCTAGGTTGGTGGGCTATACACTACCCTTTAACTCACGAAATTTTTAGGTTGAACAATTTTCTGTTTCCTATTTCCATTTTGAAGCTGCAACTAAGTCAGTTTGCTCTTCGAATACGCAGAAACAGAATATCTAGTTCGAGATATGTGATTAAAAAATTTTGCAAGATTGTGGGTGTCTAGGTTGGTGGGCTATACACTACCATTTTTCTCACACATTTTTGGTTGCAAAATTTTCTGCTTCCTATTTCCATTTTGAAGCTGCAGCTAAGCCAGTTTGCGCTTCGAATACACAGAAACAGAATATCTAGTTCGAGATAGACACCCACAATCTTGCAAATTTTTTAATCACATATCTCGAACTAGATATTCTGTTTCTGTGTATTCGAAGCGCAAACTGGCGTAGTTGCAGCTTCAAAATGGAAATAGGAAACAGAAAATTTTTCAACCAAAAAATGTGTGACAAAAAGGGTAGTGTATGGCCCACCAACCTAGACACCCACAATCTTGCAAAATTTTTTAATCACATATCTCGAACTAGATATTCTGTTTCTGTGTATTCGAAGCGCAAACTGGCTTAGTTGCAGCTTCAAAATGGAAATAGGAAACAGAAAATTTTTCAACCAAGAAATGTGTGAGAAAAAGGGTAGTGTATAGCCCACAATCTTACAAAATTTTATAATCACATATCTCGAACTAGACATTCTGTTTCTGTGTATTCGAAGCGCAAACTGGCTTAGTTGCAGCTTCAAAATGGAAATAGGAAACAGAAAATTTTTCAACCAAGAAATGTGTGAGAAAAAGGGTAGTGTATAGCCCACCAACCTAGACACCCACAATCTTGCAAAATTTTTTAATCACATATCTCGAACTAGATATTCTGTTTCTGTGTATTCGAAGCGCAAACTAGCTTAGTTGCAGCTTCAAAATGAAAATAGGAAACAGAAACTTTTTCAACCTAAAAATTGTGTGAGTTAAAGGGTAGTGTATAGCCCACCAACCTAGACACCCACAATCTTGCAAAATTTTTTAATCACATATCTCGAACTAGATATTCTGTTTCTGTGTATTCGAAGCGCAAACTGGCGTAGTTGCAGCTTCAAAATGGAAATAGGAAACAGAAACTTTTTCAACCTAAAAATTGTGTGAGTTAAAGGGTAGTGTATAGCCCACCAACCTAGACACCCACAATCTTGCAAAATTTTTTAATCACATATCTTGAACTAGATATTCTGTCTCTGTGTATTCGAAGCGCAAACTGGCTTAGTTGCAGCTTCAAAATGGAAATAGGAAACAGAAAATTTTTCAACCAAAACATTGTGTGAGTTAAAGGGTAGTGTATAGCCCACCAACCTAGACACCCACAATCTTGCAAAATTTTTTAATCACATACCTCGAACTAGATATTCTGTTTCTGTGTATTCGAAGCGCAAACTAGATTAGTTGCAGCTTCAAAATGGAAATAGGAAACAGAAAATTTTTCAACCAAAACATTGTGTGAGTTAAAGGGTAGTGTATAGCCCACCAACCTAGACACCCACACTCTTGCAAAATTTTTTAATCACATATCTCGAACAAGATATTCTGTTTCTGTGTATTCGAAGCGCAAACTGGCTTAGTTGCAGCTTCAAAATGGAAATAGGAAACAGAAAATTTTTCAACCAAAACATTGTGTGAGTTAAAGGGTAGTGTATAGCCCACCAACCTAGACACCCACACTCTTGCAAAATTTTTTAATCACATATCTCGAACAAGATATTCTGTTTCTGTGTATTCGAAGCGCAAACTGGCTTAGTTGCAGCTTCAAAATGGAAATAGGAAACAGAAAATTTTTCAACCAAAAGGTGTGTGAGAAAAAGGGTAGTGTATAGCCCACCAACCTAGACACCCACAATCTTGCAAAATTTTTTAATCACATATCTCGAACTAGATATTCTGTTTCTGCGTATTCGAAGAGCAAACTGACTTAGTTGCAGCTTCAAAATGGAAATAGGAAACAGAAAATTGTTCAACCTAAAAATTTCGTGAGTTAAAGGGTAGTGTATAGCCCACCAACCTAGACACCCACACTCTTGCAACATTTTTTAATCACATATCTCGAACTAGATATTCTGTTTCTGTGTATTCGAAGCGCAAACTGGCTTAGTTGCAGCTTCAAAATGGAAATAGGAAACAGAAAATTTTTCAACCAAAAAATGTGTGACAAAAAGGGTAGTGTATAGCCCACCAACCTAGACACCCACACTCTTGCAAAATTTTTTAATCACATATCTCGAACTAGATATTCTGTTTCTGTGTATTCGAGGCGCAAACTGGCTTAGATCCAGCTTCAAAATGGAAATAGGAAACAGAAAATTTTTCAACCAAAAAATGTGTGACAAAAAGGGTAGTGTATAGCCCACCAACCTAGACACCCACAATCTTGCAATATTTTTTAATCACATACCTCGAACTAGATATTCTGTTTCTGTGTATTCGAAGCGCAAACTAGCTCAGTTGCAGCTTCAAAATGGAAATAGGAAACAGAAACTTTTTCAACCTAAAAATTGTGTGAGTTAAGGGGTAGTGTATAGCCCACCAACCTAGACACCCACAATCTTGCAAAATTTTATAATCACATATCTCGAACTAGATATTCTGTTTCTGTGTATTCGAAGCGCAAACTAGCTTAGCTGCAGCTTCAAAATGGAAATAGGAAACAGAAAATTTTTCAACCAAAAAATGTGTGAGAAAAAGGGTAGTGTATAGCCCACCAACCTAGACACCCACAATCTTGCAATATTTTTTAATCACATACCTCGAACTAGATATTCTGTTTCTGTGTATTCGAAGCGGAAACTGGCTTAGTTGCAGCTTCAAAATGAAAATAGGAAACAGAAACTTTTTCAACCTAAAAATTGTGTGAGTTAAAGGGTAGTGTATAGCCCACCAACCTAGACACCCACAATCTTGCAAAATTTTATAATCACATATCTCGAACTAGATATTCTGTTTCTGTGTATTCGAAGCGCAAACTAGCTTAGCTGCAGCTTCAAAATGGAAATAGGAAACAGAAACTTTTTCAACCTAAAAATTGTGTGAGAAAAAGGGTAGTGTATAGCCCACCAACCTAGACACCCACAATCTTGCAATATTTTTTAATCACATACCTCGAACTAGATATTCTGTTTCTGTGTATTCGAAGCGGAAACTGGCTTAGTTGCAGCTTCAAAATGAAAATAGGAAACAGAAACTTTTTCAACCTAAAAATTGTGTGAGTTAAAGGGTAGTGTATAGCCCACCAACCTAGACACCCACAATCTTGCAAAATTTTATAATCACATATCTCGAACTAGATATTCTGTTTCTGTGTATTCGAAGCGCAAACTAGCTTAGCTGCAGCTTCAAAATGGAAATAGGAAACAGAAAATTTTTCAACCAAAAAATGTGTGAGAAAAAGGGTAGTGTATAGCCCACCAACCTAGCCACCCACAATCTTGCAATATTTTTTAATCACATACCTCGAACTAGATATTCTGTTTCTGTGTATTCGAAGCGCAAACTAGCTCAGTTGCAGCTTCAAAATGGAAATAGGAAACAGAAAATTTTTCAACCAAAAAATGTGTGACAAAAAGGGTAGTGTATAGCCCACCAACCTAGACACCCACAATCTTGCAATATTTTTTAATCACATACCTCGAACTAGATATTCTGTTTCTGTGTATTCGAAGCGCAAACTAGCTCAGTTGCAGCTTCAAAATGGAAATAGGAAACAGAAACTTTTTCAACCTAAAAATTGTGTGAGTTAAGGGGTAGTGTATAGCCCACCAACCTAGACACCCACAATCTTGCAAAATTTTATAATCACATATCTCGAACTAGATATTCTGTTTCTGTGTATTCGAAGCGCAAACTAGCTTAGCTGCAGCTTCAAAATGGAAATAGGAAACAGAAAATTTTTCAACCAAAAAATGTGTGAGAAAAAGGGTAGTGTATAGCCCACCAACCTAGACACCCACAATCTTGCAATATTTTTTAATCACATACCTCGAACTAGATATTCTGTTTCTGTGTATTCGAAGCGCAAACTAGCTTAGTTGCAGCTTCAAAATGGAAATAGGAAACAGAAAATTTTTCAACCAAAAAATGTGTGACAAAAAGGGTAGTGTATAGCCCACCAACCTAGACACCCACAATCTTGCAATATTTTTTAATCACATACCTCGAACTAGATATTCTGTTTCTGTGTATTCGAAGCGGAAACTGGCTTAGTTGCAGCTTCAAAATGAAAATAGGAAACAGAAACTTTTTCAACCTAAAAATTGTGTGAGTTAAAGGGTAGTGTATAGCCCACCAACCTAGACACCCACAATCTTGCAAAATTTTTTAATCACATATCTTGAACTAGATATTCTGTCTCTGTGTATTCGAAGCGCAAACTGGCTTAGTTGCAGCTTCAAAATGGAAATAGGAAACAGAAAATTTTTCAACCAAAACATTGTGTGAGTTAAAGGGTAGTGTATAGCCCACCAACCTAGACACCCACAATCTTGCAAAATTTTTTAATCACATACCTCGAACTAGATATTCTGTTTCTGTGTATTCGAAGCGCAAACTAGATTAGTTGCAGCTTCAAAATGGAAATAGGAAACAGAAAATTTTTCAACCAAAACATTGTGTGAGTTAAAGGGTAGTGTATAGCCCACCAACCTAGACACCCACACTCTTGCAAAATTTTTTAATCACATATCTCGAACAAGATATTCTGTTTCTGTGTATTCGAAGCGCAAACTGGCTTAGTTGCAGCTTCAAAATGGAAATAGGAAACAGAAAATTTTTCAACCAAAACATTGTGTGAGTTAAAGGGTAGTGTATAGCCCACCAACCTAGACACCCACACTCTTGCAAAATTTTTTAATCACATATCTCGAACAAGATATTCTGTTTCTGTGTATTCGAAGCGCAAACTGGCTTAGTTGCAGCTTCAAAATGGAAATAGGAAACAGAAAATTTTTCAACCAAAAGGTGTGTGAGAAAAAGGGTAGTGTATAGCCCACCAACCTAGACACCCACAATCTTGCAAAATTTTTTAATCACATATCTCGAACTAGATATTCTGTTTCTGCGTATTCGAAGAGCAAACTGACTTAGTTGCAGCTTCAAAATGGAAATAGGAAACAGAAAATTGTTCAACCTAAAAATTTCGTGAGTTAAAGGGTAGTGTATAGCCCACCAACCTAGACACCCACACTCTTGCAACATTTTTTAATCACATATCTCGAACTAGATATTCTGTTTCTGTGTATTCGAAGCGCAAACTGGCTTAGTTGCAGCTTCAAAATGGAAATAGGAAACAGAAAATTTTTCAACCAAAAAATGTGTGACAAAAAGGGTAGTGTATAGCCCACCAACCTAGACACCCACACTCTTGCAAACTTTTTTAATCACATATCTCGAACTAGATATTCTGTTTCTGTGTATTCGAGGCGCAAACTGGCTTAGATCCAGCTTCAAAATGGAAATAGGAAACAGAAAATTTTTCAACCAAAAAATGTGTGACAAAAAGGGTAGTGTATAGCCCACCAACCTAGACACCCACAATCTTGCAATATTTTTTAATCACATACCTCGAACTAGATATTCTGTTTCTGTGTATTCGAAGCGCAAACTAGCTCAGTTGCAGCTTCAAAATGGAAATAGGAAACAGAAACTTTTTCAACCTAAAAATTGTGTGAGTTAAGGGGTAGTGTATAGCCCACCAACCTAGACACCCACAATCTTGCAAAATTTTATAATCACATATCTCGAACTAGATATTCTGTTTCTGTGTATTCGAAGCGCAAACTAGCTTAGCTGCAGCTTCAAAATGGAAATAGGAAACAGAAAATTTTTCAACCAAAAAATGTGTGAGAAAAAGGGTAGTGTATAGCCCACCAACCTAGACACCCACAATCTTGCAATATTTTTTAATCACATACCTCGAACTAGATATTCTGTTTCTGTGTATTCGAAGCGGAAACTGGCTTAGTTGCAGCTTCAAAATGAAAATAGGAAACAGAAACTTTTTCAACCTAAAAATTGTGTGAGTTAAAGGGTAGTGTATAGCCCACCAACCTAGACACCCACAATCTTGCAATATTTTTTAATCACATACCTCGAACTAGATATTCTGTTTCTGTGTATTCGAAGCGCAAACTAGCTTAGTTGGAGCTTCAAAATGGAAATAGGAAACAGAAAATTTTTCAACCAAAAAATGTGTGACAAAAAGGGTAGTGTATAGCCCACCAACCTAGACACCCACAATCTTGCAATATTTTTTAATCACATACCTCGAACTAGATATTCTGTTTCTGTGTATTCGAAGCGGAAACTGGCTTAGTTGCAGCTTCAAAATGAAAATAGGAAACAGAAACTTTTTCAACCTAAAAATTGTGTGAGTTAAAGGGTAGTGTATAGCCCACCAACCTAGACACCCACAATCTTGCAATATTTTTTAATCACATACCTCGAACTAGATATTCTGTTTCTGTGTATTCGAAGCGCAAACTAGCTTAGTTGCAGCTTCAAAATGGAAATAGGAAACAGAAAATTTTTCAACCAAAAAATGTGTGACAAAAAGGGTAGTGTATAGCCCACCAACCTAGACACCCACAATCTTGCAAAATTTTATAATCACATATCTCGAACTAGATATTCTATTTCTGTGTATTCGAAGCGCAAACTAGCTTAGTTGCAGCTTCAAAATGGAAATAGGAAACAGAAACTTTTTCAACCTAAAAATTGTGTGAGTTAAAGGGTAGTGTATAGCCCACCAACCTAGACACCCACAATCTTGCAAAATTTTTTTAATCACATATCTCGAACTAGATATTCTGTTTCTGTGTATTCGAAGCGCAAACTAGCTTAGTTGCAGCTTCAAAATGGAAATAGGAAACAGGAAATTTTTCAACCTAAAAATTTCGTGAGTTAAAGGGTAGTGTATAGCCCACCAACCTAGGCACCCACACTCTTGCAAAATTTTTTAATCACATTTCTCGAACTAGATATTCTGTTTCTGTGTATTCGAAGCGCAAACTGGCTTAGTTGCAGCTTCAAAATGGAAATAGGAAACAGAAAATTTTTCAACCAAAAAATGTGTGACAAAAAGGGTAGTGTATAGCCCACCAACCTAGCCACCCACAATCTTGCAATATTTTTTAATCACATACCTCGAACTAGATATTCTGTTTCTGTGTATTCGAAGCGCAAACTAGCTTAGTTGCAGCTTCAAAATGGAAATAGGAAACAGAAAATTTTTCAACCAAAAAATGTGTGAGAAAAAGGGTAGTGTATAGCCCACCAACCTAGACACCCACAATCTTGCAAAATTTTATAATCACATATCTCGAACTAGATATTCTGTTTCTGTGTATTCGAAGCGCAAACTAGCTTAGTTGCAGCTTCAAAATGGAAATAGGAAACAGAAAATTTTTCAACCAAAAAATGTGTGAGAAAAAGGGTAGTGTATAGCCCACCAACCTAGCCACCCACAATCTTGCAATATTTTTTAATCACATACCTCGAACTAGATATTCTGTTTCTGTGTATTCGAAGCGCAAACTAGCTCAGTTGCAGCTTCAAAATGGAAATAGGAAACAGAAAATTTTTCAACCAAAAAATGTGTGACAAAAAGGGTAGTGTATAGCCCACCAACCTAGCCACCCACAATCTTGCAATATTTTTTAATCACATACCTCGAACTAGATATTCTGTTTCTGTGTATTCGAAGCGCAAACTAGCTTAGTTGCAGCTTCAAAATGGAAATAGGAAACAGAAAATTTTTCAACCAAAAAATGTGTGAGAAAAAGGGTAGTGTATAGCCCACCAACCTAGACACCCACAATCTTGCAAAATTTTATAATCACATATCTCGAACTAGATATTCTATTTCTGTGTATTCGAAGCGCAAACTGGCTCAGTTGCAGCTTCAAAATGGAAATAGGAAACTGAAACTTTTTCAACCTAAAAATTGTGTGAGTTAAAGGGTAGTGTATAGCCCACCAACCTAGACACCCACACTCTTGCAAAATTTTTTAATCACATATCTCGAACTAGATATTCTGTTTCTGTGTATTCGAAGCGCAAAATGGCTTAGTTGCAGCTTCAAAATGGAAATAGGAAACAGAAACTTTTTCAACCTAAAAATTGTGTGAGTTAAAGGGTAGTGTATAGCCCACCAACCTAGACACCCACACTCTTGCAAAATTTTTTAATCACATATCTCGAACTAGATATTCTGTTTCTGTGTATTCGAAGCGCAAACTGGCTTAGTTGCAGCTTCAAAATGGAAATAGGAAACAGAAACTTTTTCAACCTAAAAATTGTGTGAGTTAAAGGGTAGTGTATAGCCCACCAACCTAGACACCCACACTCTTGCAAAATTTTTTAATCACATATCTCGAACTAGATATTCTGTTTCTGTGTATTCGAAGCGCAAACTAGCTTAGTTGCAGCTTCAAAATGGAAATAGGAAACAGAAACTTTTTCAACCTAAAAATTGTGTGAGTTAAAGGGTAGTGTATAGCCCACCAACCTAGACACCCACACTCTTGCAAAATTTTTTAATCACATATCTCGAACTAGATATTCTGTTTCTGTGTATTCGAAGCGCAAACTGGCTTAGTTGCAGCTTCAAAATGGAAATAGGAAACAGAAACTTTTTCAACCTAAAAATTGTGTGAGTTAAAGGGTAGTGTATAGCCCACCAACCTAGACACCCACAATCTTGCAAAATTTTTTAATCACATATCTCGAACTAGATATTCTGTTTCTGTGTATTCGAAGCGCAAACTAGCTTAGTTGCAGCTTCAAAATGGAAATAGGAAACAGAAACTTTTTCAACCTAAAAATTGTGTGAGTTAAAGGGTAGTGTATAGCCCACCAACCTAGACACCCACAATCTTGCAAAATTTTTTAATCACATATGTATCTCGAACTAGATATTCTATTTCTGTGTATTCGAAGCGGAAACTGGCTTAGTTGCAGCTTCAAAATGAAAATAGGAAACAGAAACTTTTTCAACCTAAAAATTGTGTGAGAAAAAGGGTAGTGTATAGCCCACCAACCTAGACACCCACAATCTTGCAAAATTTTTTAATCACATATCTCGAACTAGATATTCTGTTTCTGTGTATTCGAAGCGCAAACTGGCTTAGTTGCAGCTTCAAAATGGAAATAGGAAACAGAAACTTTTTCAACCTAAAAATTGTGTGAGTTAAAGGGTAGTGTATAGCCCACCAACCTAGACACCCACAATCTTGCAAAATTTTTTTAATCACATATCTCGAACTAGATATTCTATTTCTGTGTATTCGAAGCGCAAACTGGCTCAGTTGCAGCTTCAAAATGGAAATAGGAAACTGAAACTTTTTCAACCTAAAAATTGTGTGAGTTAAAGGGTAGTGTATAGCCCACCAACCTAGACACCCACACTCTTGCAAAATTTTTTAATCACATATCTCGAACTAGATATTCTGTTTCTGTGTATTCGAAGCGCAAACTGGCTTAGTTGCAGCTTCAAAATGGAAATAGGAAACAGAAACTTTTTCAACCTAAAAATTGTGTGAGTTAAAGGGTAGTGTATAGCCCACCAACCTAGACACCCACACTCTTGCAAAATTTTTTAATCACATATCTCGCACTAGATATTCTGTTTCTGTGTATTCGAAGCGCAAACTGGCTTAGTTGCAGCTTCAAAATGGAAATAGGAAACAGAAACTTTTTCAACCTAAAAATTGTGTGAGAAAAAGGGTAGTGTATAGCCCACCAACCTAGACACCCACAATCTTGCAAAATTTTTTAATCACATATCTCGAACTAGATATTCTGTTTCTGTGTATTCGAAGCGCAAACTAGCTTAGTTGCAGCTTCAAAATGGAAATAGGAAACAGAAACTTTTTCAACCTAAAAATTGTGTGAGTTAAAGGGTAGTGTATAGCCCACCAACCTAGACACCCACAATCTTGCAAAATTTTTTAATCACATATGTATCTCGAACTAGATATTCTATTTCTGTGTATTCGAAGCGGAAACTGGCTTAGTTGCAGCTTCAAAATGAAAATAGGAAACAGAAACTTTTTCAACCTAAAAATTGTGTGAGAAAAAGGGTAGTGTATAGCCCACCAACCTAGACACCCACAATCTTGCAATATTTTTTAATCACATACCTCGAACTAGATATTCTGTTTCTGTGTATTCGAAGCGCAAACTAGCTTAGTTGCAGCTTCAAAATGAAAATAGGAAACAGAAACTTTTTCAACCTAAAAATTGTGTGAGTTAAAGGGTAGTGTATAGCCCACCAACCTAGACACCCACAATCTTGCAAAATTTTTTAATCACATATCTCGAACTAGATATTTTGTTTCTGTGTATTCGAAGCGCAAACTGGCTTAGTTGCAGCTTCAAAATGGAAATAGGAAACAGAAAATTTTTCAACCAAAAAATGTGTGAGAAAAGGGTAATGTATAGCCCACCAACCTGGACACCCACAATCTTGCAAAATTTTTTAATCACATATCTCGAACTAGATATTCTGTTTCTGTGTATTCGAAGCGCAAACTGGCTTAGTTGCAGCTTCAAAATGGAAATAGGAAACAGAAAATTTTTCAACCAAAAAGTGTGTGAGAAAAAGGGTAGTGTAGAGCCCACCAACCTAGACACCCACAATCTTGCAAAATTTTTTAATCACATATCTCGAACTAGGTATTCTGTTTCTGTGTATTCGAAGCGCAAACTGGCTTAGTTGCAGCTTCAAAATGGAAATAGGAAACAGAAAATTTTTCAACCAAAAAGTGTGTGAGAAAAAGGGTAGTGTATAGCCCACCAACCTAGACACCCACAATCTTGCAAAATTTTTTAATCACATATCTCGAACTAGATATTCTGTTTCTGTGTATTCGAAGCGCAAACTGGCTTAGTTGCAGCTTCAAAATGGAAATAGGAAACAGAAAATTTTTCAACCAAAAAGTGTGTGAGAAAAAGGGTAGTGTAGAGCCCACCAACCTAGACACCCACAATCTTGCAAAATTTTTTAATCACATATCTCGAACTAGGTATTCTGTTTCTGTGTATTCGAAGCGCAAACTGGCTTAGTTGCAGCTTCAAAATGGAAATAGGAAACAGAAAATTTTTCAACCAAAAAGTGTGTGAGAAAAAGGGTAGTGTAGAGCCCACCAACCTGGACACCCACAATCTTGCAAAATTTTTTAATCACATATCTCGAACTATATATTCTGTTTCTGTGTATTCGAAGCGCAAACTGGCTTAGTTGCAGCTTCAAAATGGAAATAGGAAACAGAAAATTTTTCAACCAAAAAGTGTGTGAGAAAAAGGGTAGTGTAGAGCCCACCAACCTAGACACCCACAATCTTGCAAAATTTTTTAATCACATATCTCGAACTAGGTATTCTGTTTCTGTGTATTCGAAGCGCAAACTGGCTTAGTTGCAGCTTCAAAATGGAAATAGGAAACAGAAAATTTTTCAACCAAAAAGTGTGTGAGAAAAAGGGTAGTGTATAGCCCACCAACCTAGACACCCACAATCTTGCAAAATTTTTTAATCACATATCTCGAACTAGATATTTTGTTTCTGTGTATTCGAAGCGCAAACTGGCTTAGTTGCAGCTTCAAAATGGAAATAGGAAACAGAAACTTTTTCAACCTAAAAATTGTGTGAGAAAAAGGGTAGTGTAGAGCCCACCAACCTAGACACCCACAATCTTGCAAAATTTTTTAATCACATATCTCGAACTAGGTATTCTGTTTCTGTGTATTCGAAGCGCAAACTGGCTTAGTTGCAGCTTCAAAATGGAAATAGGAAACAGAAAATTTTTCAACCAAAAAATGTGTGAGTAAAGGGTAATGTATAGCCCACCAACCTGGACACCCACAATCTTGCAAAATTTTTTAATCACATATCTCGAACTAGATATTCTGTTTCTGTGTATTCGAAGCGCAAACTGGCTTAGTTGCAGCTTCAAAATGGAAATAGGAAACAGAAACTTTTTCAACCTAAAAATTGTGTGAGAAAAAGGGTAGTGTAGAGCCCACCAACCTAGACACCCACAATCTTGCAAAATTTTTTAATCACATATCTCGAACTAGGTATTCTGTTTCTGTGTATTCGAAGCGCAAACTGGCTTAGTTGCAGCTTCAAAATGGAAATAGGAAACAGAAAATTTTTCAACCAAAAAATGTGTGAGAAAAGGGTAATGTATAGCCCACCAACCTGGACACCCACAATCTTGCAAAATTTTTTAATCACATATCTCGAACTAGATATTCTGTTTCTGTGTATTCGAAGCGCAAACTGGCTTAGTTGCAGCTTCAAAATGGAAATAGGAAACAGAAAATTTTTCAACCAAAAAATGTGTGAGAAAAGGGTAATGTATAGCCCACCAACCTGGACACCCACAATCTTGTAAAATTTTTTAATCACATATCTCGAACTAGATATTCTGTTTCTGTGTATTCGAAGCGCAAACTGGCTTAGTTGCAGCTTCAAAATGGAAATAGGAAACAGAAAATTTTTCAACCAAAAAGTGTGTGAGAAAAAGGGTAGTGTAGAGCCCACCAACCTAGACACCCACAATCTTGCAAAATTTTTTAATCACATATCTCGAACTAGGTATTCTGTTTCTGTGTATTCGAAGCGCAAACTGGCTTAGTTGCAGCTTCAAAATGGAAATAGGAAACAGAAAATTTTTCAACCAAAAAGTGTGTGAGAAAAAGGGTAGTGTAGAGCCCACCAACCTAGACACCCACAATCTTGCAAAATTTTTTAATCACATATCTCGAACTAGGTATTCTGTTTCTGTGTATTCGAAGCGCAAACTGGCTTAGTTGCAGCTTCAAAATGGAAATAGGAAACAGAAAATTTTTCAACCAAAAAGTGTGTGAGAAAAAGGGTAGTGTATAGCCCACCAACCTAGACACCCACAATCTTGCAAAATTTTTTAATCACATATCTCGAACTAGGTATTCTCTTTCTGTGTATTCGAAGCGCAAACTGGCTTAGTTGCAGCTTCAAAATGGAAATAGGAAACAGAAAATTTTTCAACCAAAAAATGTGTGAGAAAAGGGTAATGTATAGCCCACCAACCTGGACACCCACAATCTTGCAAAATTTTTTAATCACATATCTCGAACTAGATATTCTGTTTCTGTGTATTCGAAGCGCAAACTGGCTTAGTTGCAGCTTCAAAATGGAAATAGGAAACAGAAAATTTTTCAACCAAAAAGTGTGTGAGAAAAAGGGTAGTGTAGAGCCCACCAACCTAGACACCCACAATCTTGCAAAATTTTTTAATCACATATCTCGAACTAGGTATTCTGTTTCTGTGTATTCGAAGCGCAAACTGGCTTAGTTGCAGCTTCAAAATGGAAATAGGAAACAGAAAATTTTTCAACCAAAAAGTGTGTGAGAAAAAGGGTAGTGTATAGCCCACCAACCTAGACACCCACAATCTTGCAAAATTTTTTAATCACATATCTCGAACTAGATATTTTGTTTCTGTGTATTCGAAGCGCAAACTGGCTTAGTTGCAGCTTCAAAATGGAAATAGGAAACAGAAACTTTTTCAACCTAAAAATTGTGTGAGAAAAAGGGTAGTGTAGAGCCCACCAACCTAGACACCCACAATCTTGCAAAATTTTTTAATCACATATCTCGAACTAGGTATTCTGTTTCTGTGTATTCGAAGCGCAAACTGGCTTAGTTGCAGCTTCAAAATGGAAATAGGAAACAGAAAATTTTTCAACCAAAAAATGTGTGAGAAAAGGGTAATGTATAGCCCACCAACCTGGACACCCACAATCTTGCAAAATTTTTTAATCACATATCTCGAACTAGATATTCTGTTTCTGTGTATTCGAAGCGCAAACTGGCTTAGTTGCAGCTTCAAAATGGAAATAGGAAACAGAAAATTTTTCAACCAAAAAGTGTGTGAGAAAAAGGGTAGTGTAGAGCCCACCAACCTAGACACCCACAATCTTGCAAAATTTTTTAATCACATATCTCGAACTAGGTATTCTGTTTCTGTGTATTCGAAGCGCAAACTGGCTTAGTTGCAGCTTCAAAATGGAAATAGGAAACAGAAAATTTTTCAACCAAAAAGTGTGTGAGAAAAAGGGTAGTGTATAGCCCACCAACCTAGACACCCACAATCTTGCAAAATTTTTTAATCACATATCTCGAACTAGATATTCTGTTTCTGTGTATTCGAAGCGCAAACTGGCTTAGTTGCAGCTTCAAAATGGAAATAGGAAACAGAAAATTTTTCAACCAAAAAGTGTGTGAGAAAAAGGGTAGTGTAGAGCCCACCAACCTAGACACCCACAATCTTGCAAAATTTTTTAATCACATATCTCGAACTAGGTATTCTGTTTCTGTGTATTCGAAGCGCAAACTGGCTTAGTTGCAGCTTCAAAATGGAAATAGGAAACAGAAAATTTTTCAACCAAAAAGTGTGTGAGAAAAAGGGTAGTGTATAGCCCACCAACCTAGACACCCACAATCTTGCAAAATTTTTTAATCACATATCTCGAACTAGATATTTTGTTTCTGTGTATTCGAAGCGCAAACTGGCTTAGTTGCAGCTTCAAAATGGAAATAGGAAACAGAAAATTTTTCAACCAAAAAGTGTGTGAGAAAAAGGGTAGTGTATAGCCCACCAACCTAGACACCCACAATCTTGCAAAATTTTTTAATCACATATCTCGAACTAGATATTCTGTTTCTGTGTATTCGAAGCGCAAACTGGCTTAGTTGCAGCTTCAAAATGGAAATAGGAAACAGAAAATTTTTCAACCAAAAAGTGTGTGAGAAAAAGGGTAGTGTATAGCCCACCAACCTAGACACCCACAATCTTGCAAAATTTTTTAATCACATATCTCGAACTAGGTATTCTGTTTCTGTGTATTCGAAGCGCAAACTGGCTTAGTTTCAGCTTCAAAATGGAAATAGGAAACAGAAACTTTTTCAACCTAAAAATTGTGTGAGTTAAAGGGTAGTGTATAGCCCAGCAGCCTAGACACCCACAATCTTGCAAAATTTTTTAATCACATATCTCGAACTAGGTATTCTGTTTCTGTGTATTCGAAGCGCAAACTGGCTTAGTTGCAGCTTCAAAATGGAAATAGGAAACAGAAAATTTTTCAACCAAAAAGTGTGTGAGAAAAAGGGTAGTGTATAGCCCACCAACCTAGACACCCACAATCTTGCAAAATTTTTTAATCACATATCTCGAACTAGATATTTTGTTTCTGTGTATTCGAAGCGCAAACTGGCTTAGTTGCAGCTTCAAAATGGAAATAGGAAACAGAAAATTTTTCAACCAAAAAATGTGTGAGAAAAGGGTAATGTATAGCCCACCAACCTGGACACCCACAATCTTGCAAAATTTTTTAATCACATATCTCGAACTAGATATTTTGTTTCTGTGTATTCGAAGCGCAAACTGGCTCAGTTGCAGCTTCAAAATGGAAATAGGAAACTGAAAATTTTTCAACCAAAAATTGTGTGAGTTAAAGGGTAGTGTATAGCCCACCAACCTAGACACCCACAATCTTGCAAAATTTTTTTAATCACATATCTCGAACTAGATATTCTATTTCTGTGTATTCGAAGCGCAAACTGGCTCAGTTGCAGCTTCAAAATGGAAATAGGAAACTGAAACTTTTTCAACCTAAAAATTGTGTGAGTTAAAGGGTAGTGTATAGCCCACCAACCTAGACACCCACACTCTTGCAAAATTTTTTAATCACATATCTCGAACTAGATATTCTGTTTCTGTGTATTCGAAGTGCAAACTGGCTTAGTTGCAGCTTCAAAATGGAAATAGGAAACAGAAACTTTTTCAACCTAAAAATTGTGTGAGTTAAAGGGTAGTGTATAGCCCACCAACCTAGACACCCACACTCTTGCAAAATTTTTTAATCACATATCTCGAACTAGATATTCTGTTTCTGTGTATTCGAAGCGCAAACTGGCTTAGTTGCAGCTTCAAAATGGAAATAGGAAACAGAAAATTTTTCAACCAAAAAGTGTGTGAGAAAAAGGGTAGTGTATAGCCCACCAACCTAGACACCCACAATCTTGCAAAATTTTTTAATCACATATCTCGAACTAGATATTTTGTTTCTGTGTATTCGAAGCGCAAACTGGCTTAGTTGCAGCTTCAAAATGGAAATAGGAAACAGAAAATTTTTCAACCAAAAAGTGTGTGAGAAAAAGGGTAGTGTATAGCCCACCAACCTAGACACCCACAATCTTGCAAAATTTTTTAATCACATATCTCGAACTAGATATTCTGTTTCTGTGTATTCGAAGCGCAAACTGGCTTAGTTGCAGCTTCAAAATGGAAATAGGAAACAGAAAATTTTTCAACCAAAAAGTGTGTGAGAAAAAGGGTAGTGTATAGCCCACCAACCTAGACACCCACAATCTTGCAAAATTTTTTAATCACATATCTCGAACTAGGTATTCTGTTTCTGTGTATTCGAAGCGCAAACTGGCTTAGTTTCAGCTTCAAAATGGAAATAGGAAACAGAAACTTTTTCAACCTAAAAATTGTGTGAGTTAAAGGGTAGTGTATAGCCCAGCAGCCTAGACACCCACAATCTTGCAAAATTTTTTAATCACATATCTCGAACTAGGTATTCTGTTTCTGTGTATTCGAAGCGCAAACTGGCTTAGTTGCAGCTTCAAAATGGAAATAGGAAACAGAAAATTTTTCAACCAAAAAGTGTGTGAGAAAAAGGGTAGTGTATAGCCCACCAACCTAGACACCCACAATCTTGCAAAATTTTTTAATCACATATCTCGAACTAGATATTTTGTTTCTGTGTATTCGAAGCGCAAACTGGCTTAGTTGCAGCTTCAAAATGGAAATAGGAAACAGAAAATTTTTCAACCAAAAAATGTGTGAGAAAAGGGTAATGTATAGCCCACCAACCTGGACACCCACAATCTTGCAAAATTTTTTAATCACATATCTCGAACTAGATATTTTGTTTCTGTGTATTCGAAGCGCAAACTGGCTCAGTTGCAGCTTCAAAATGGAAATAGGAAACTGAAAATTTTTCAACCAAAAAGTGTGTGAGATAAAGGGTAGTGTATAGCCCACCAACCTAGACACCCACAATCTTGCAAAATTTTTTTAATCACATATCTCGAACTAGATATTCTATTTCTGTGTATTCGAAGCGCAAACTGGCTCAGTTGCAGCTTCAAAATGGAAATAGGAAACTGAAACTTTTTCAACCTAAAAATTGTGTGAGTTAAAGGGTAGTGTATAGCCCACCAACCTAGACACCCACACTCTTGCAAAATTTTTTAATCACATATCTCGAACTAGATATTCTGTTTCTGTGTATTCGAAGCGCAAACTGGCTTAGTTTCAGCTTCAAAATGGAAATAGGAAACAGAAACTTTTTCAACCTAAAAATTGTGTGAGTTAAAGGGTAGTGTATAGCCCAGCAGCCTAGACACCCACAATCTTGCAAAATTTTTTAATCACATGTCTCGAACTAGGTATTCTGTTTCTGTGTATTCGAAGCGCAAACTGGCTTAGTTGCAGCTTCAAAATGGAAATAGGAAACAGAAACTTTTTCAACCTAAAAATTGTGTGAGAAAAAGGGTAGTGTATAGCCCACCAACCTAGACACCCACAATCTTGCAAAATTTTTTAATCACATATCTCGAACTAGATATTCTGTTTCTGTGTATTCGAAGCGCAAACTAGCTTAGTTGCAGCTTCAAAATGGAAATAGGAAACAGAAACTTTTTCAACCTAAAAATTGTGTGAGTTAAAGGGTAGTGTATAGCCCACCAACCTAGACACCCACAATCTTGCAAAATTTTTTAATCACATATGTATCTCGAACTAGATATTCTATTTCTGTGTATTCGAGCGGAAACTGGCTTAGTTGCAGCTTCAAAATGAAAATAGGAAACAGAAACTTTTTCAACCTAAAAATTGTGTGAGAAAAAGGGTAGTGTATAGCCCACCAACCTAGACACCCACAATCTTGCAATATTTTTTAATCACATACCTCGAACTAGATATTCTGTTTCTGTGTATTCGAAGCGCAAACTAGCTTAGTTGCAGCTTCAAAATGAAAATAGGAAACAGAAACTTTTTCAACCAAAAATGTGTGAGAAAAAGGGTAGTGTATAGCCCACCAACCTAGACACCCACAATCTTGCAAAATTTTTTAATCACATATCTCGAACTAGATATTCTGTTTCTGTGTTTTCGAAGCGCAAACTAGCTTAGTTGCAGCTTCAAAATGGAAATAGGAAACAGAAACTTTTTCAACCTAAAAATTGTGTGAGTTAAAGGGTAGTGTATAGCCCACCAACCTAGACACCCACAATCTTGCAAATTTTTTTAATCACATATCTCGAACTAGATATTCTGTTTCTGTGTATTCGAAGCGCAAACTGGCTTAGTTGCAGCTTCAAAATGGAAATAGGAAACAGAAAATTTTTCAACCAAAAATTGTGTGAGTTAAAGGGTAGTGTATAGCCCACCAACCTAGACACCCACAATCTTGCAAAATTTTTTAATCACATATCTCGAACTAGGTATTCTGTTTCTGTGTATTCGAAGCGCAAACTGGCTTAGTTGCAGCTTCAAAATGGAAATAGGAAACAGAAAATTTTTCAACCAAAAAGTGTGTGAGAAAAAGGGTAGTGTAGAGCCCACCAACCTAGACACCCACAATCTTGCAAAATTTTTTAATCACATATCTCGAACTAGGTATTCTGTTTCTGTGTATTCGAAGCGCAAACTGGCTTAGTTTCAGCTTCAAAATGGAAATAGGAAACAGAAACTTTTTCAACCTAAAAATTGTGTGAGAAAAAGGGTAGTGTATAGCCCACCAACCTAGACACCCACAATCTTGCAAAATTTTTTAATCACATATCTCGAACTAGATATTCTGTTTCTGTGTATTCGAAGCGCAAACTAGCTTAGTTGCAGCTTCAAAATGGAAATAGGAAACAGAAACTTTTTCAACCTAAAAATTGTGTGAGTTAAAGGGTAGTGTATAGCCCACCAACCTAGACACCCACAATCTTGCAAAATTTTTTAATCACATATCTCGAACTAGGTATTCTGTTTCTGTGTATTCGAAGCGCAAACTGGCTTAGTTGCAGCTTCAAAATGGAAATAGGAAACAGAAAATTTTTCAACCAAAAAGTGTGTGAGAAAAAGGGTAGTGTATAGCCCACCAACCTAGACACCCACAATCTTGCAAAATTTTTTAATCACATATCTCGAACTAGATATTTTGTTTCTGTGTATTTTTAAGCGCAAACTGGCTTAGTTGCAGCTTCCAAATGGAAATAGGAAACAGAAAATTTTTCAACCAAAAAATGTGTGAGAAAAGGGTAATGTATAGCCCACCAACCTGGACACCCACAATCTTGCAAAATTTTTTAATCACATATCTCGAACTAGATATTCTGTTTCTGTGTATTCGAAGCGCAAACTGGCTTAGTTTCAGCTTCAAAATGGAAATAGGAAACAGAAAATTTTTCAACCAAAAATGTGTGAGAAAAAGGGTAGTGTATAGCCCACCAACCTACACACCCACAATCTTGCAAAATTTTTTAATCACATATCTCGAACTAGATATTCTGTTTCTGTGTATCCGAAGTGCAAACTAACTTAGTTGCAGCTTCAAAATGGAAATAGGAAACAGAAAATTTTTCAACCAAAAAATGGGTGAGAAAAAGGGTAGTGTATAGCCCACAGAACTGGACACCCACAATCTTGCAAAATTTTTTAATCACATATCTCGAACTAGATATTCTGTTTCTGTGTATCCGAAGTGCAAACTAACTTAGTTGCAGCTTCAAAATGGAAATAGGAAACAGAACATTTTTCAACCAAAAAATGTGTGAGAAAAAGGGTAGTGTATAGCCCACCAACCTACACACCCACAATCTTGCAAAATTTTTTAATCACATATCTCGAACTAGATATTCTGTTTCTGTGTATTCGAAGCGCAAACTGGCTTAGTTGCAGCTTCAAAATGGAAATAGGAAACAGAAAATTTTTCAACCAAAAAGTGTGTGAGAAAAAGGGTAGTGTATAGCCCACCAACCTAGACACCCACAATCTTGCAAAATTTTTTAATCACATATCTCACATCACATATATCAGAACTAGATATTCTGTTTCTGTGTATTCGAAGCGCAAACTGGCTTAGTTGCAGCTTCAAAATGGAAATAGGAAACAGAAACTTTTTCAACCTAAAAATTGTGTGAGTTAAAGGGTAGTGTATAGCCCACCAACCTAGACACCCACACTCTTGCAAAATTTTTTAATCACATATCTCGAACTAGATATTCTGTTTCTGTGTATTCGAAGCGCAAACTGGCTTAGTTGCAGCTTCAAAATGGAAATAGGAAACAGAAACTTTTTCAACCTAAAAATTGTGTGAGTTAAAGGGTAGTGTATAGCCCACCAACCTAGACACCCACACTCTTGCAAAATTTTTTAATCACATATCTCGAACTAGATATTCTGTTTCTGTGTATTCGAAGCGCAAACTGGCTTAGTTTCAGCTTCAAAATGGAAATAGGAAACAGAAAATTTTTCAACCAAAAAATGTGTGAGAAAAGGGTAATGTATAGCCCACCAACCTGGACACCCACAATCTTGCAAAATTTTTTAATCACATATCTCGAACTAGATATTCTGTTTCTGTGTATTCGAAGCGCAAACTGGCTTAGTTTCAGCTTCAAAATGGAAATAGGAAACAGAAAATTTTTCAACCAAAAAGTGTGTGAGAAAAAGGGTAGTGTAGAGCCCACCAACCTAGACACCCACAATCTTGCAAAATTTTTTAATCACATATCTCGAACTAGGTATTCTGTTTCTGTGTATTCGAAGCGCAAACTGGCTTAGTTTCAGCTTCAAAATGGAAATAGGAAACAGAAAATTTTTCAACCAAAAATGTGTGAGAAAAAGGGTAGTGTATAGCCCACCAACCTAGACACCCACACTCTTGCAAAATTTTTTAATCACATATCTCGAACTAGATATTCTGTTTCTGTGTATTCGAAGCGCAAACTGGATTAGTTGCAGCTTCAAAATGGAAATAGGAAACAGAAACTTTTTCAACCTAAAAATTGTGTGAGAAAAAGGGTAGTGTATAGCCCACCAACCTAGACACCCACAATCTTGCAAAATTTTTTAATCACATATCTCGAACTAGATATTCTGTTTCTGTGTATTCGAAGCGCAAACTAGCTTAGTTGCAGCTTCAAAATGGAAATAGGAAACAGAAACTTTTTCAACCTAAAAATTGTGTGAGTTAAAGGGTAGTGTATAGCCCACCAACCTAGACACCCACAATCTTGCAAATTTTTTTAATCACATATCTCGAACTAGGTATTCTGTTTCTGTGTATTCGAAGCGCAAACTGGCTTAGTTGCAGCTTCAAAATGGAAATAGGAAACAGAAAATTTTTCAACCAAAAAGTGTGTGAGAAAAAGGGTAGTGTATAGCCCACCAACCTAGACACCCACAATCTTGCAAAATTTTTTAATCACATATCTCGCACTAGATATTTTGTTTCTGTGTATTCGAAGCGCAAACTGGCTTAGTTGCAGCTTCAAAATGGAAATAGGAAACAGAAAAATTTTCAACCAAAAAGTGTGTGAGAAAAAGGGTAGTGTATAGCCCACCAACCTGGACACCCACAATCTTGCAAAATTTTTTAATCACATATCTCGAACTAGATATTCTGTTTCTGTGTATTCGAAGCGCAAACTGACTTAGTTTCAGCTTCAAAATGGAAATAGGAAACAGAAAATTTTTCAACCAAAAATGTGTGAGAAAAAGGGTAGTGTATAGCCCACCAACCTACACACCCACAATCTTGCAAAATTTTTTAATCACATATCTCGAACTAGATATTCTGTTTCTGTGTATTCGAAGCGCAAACTGACTTAGTTTCAGCTTCAAAATGGAAATAGGAAACAGAAAATTTTTCAACCAAAAATGTGTGAGAA
Organism: Xylota segnis; assembly: GCA_963583995.1. Lineage (NCBI taxonomy): Eukaryota > Metazoa > Arthropoda > Insecta > Diptera > Syrphidae > Xylota > Xylota segnis. The sequence goes on from OY757237.1 coordinate 26,490,743, forward strand.
AAAGGGTAGTGTATAGCCCACCAACCTACACACCCACAATCTTGCAAAATTTTTTAATCACATATCTCGAACTAGATATTCTGTTTCTGTGTATTCGAAGCGCAAACTGACTTAGTTTCAGCTTCAAAATGGAAATAGGAAACAGAAAAATTTTCAACCAAAAAGTGTGTGAGAAAAAGGGTAGTGTATAGCCCACCAACCTGGACACCCACAATCTTGCAAAATTTTTTAATCACATATCTCGAACTAGATATTCTGTTTCTGTGTATTCGAAGCGCAAACTGACTTAGTTTCAGCTTCAAAATGGAAATAGGAAACAGAAAATTTTTCAACCAAAAATGTGTGAGAAAAAGGGTAGTGTATAGCCCACCAACCTACACACCCACAATCTTGCAAAATTTTTTAATCACATATCTCGAACTAGATATTCTGTTTCTGTGTATTCGAAGCGCAAACTGACTTAGTTTCAGCTTCAAAATGGAAATAGGAAACAGAAAATTTTTCAACCAAAAATGTGTGAGAAAAAGGGTAGTGTATAGCCCACCAACCTACACACCCACAATCTTGCAAAATTTTTTAATCACATATCTCGAACTAGATATTCTGTTTCTGTGTATTCGAAGCGCAAACTGACTTAGTTTCAGCTTCAAAATGGAAATAGGAAACAGAAAATTTTTCAACCAAAAATGTGTGAGAAAAAGGGTAGTGTATAGCCCACCAACCTACACACCCACAATCTTGCAAAATTTTTTAATCACATATCTCGAACTAGATATTCTGTTTCTGTGTATTCGAAGCGCAAACTGACTTAGTTTCAGCTTCAAAATGGAAATAGGAAACAGAAAATTTTTCAACCAAAAATGTGTGAGAAAAAGGGTAGTGTATAGCCCACCAACCTACACACCCACAATCTTGCAAAATTTTTTAATCACATATCTCGAACTAGATATTCTGTTTCTGTGTATTCGAAGCGCAAACTGACTTAGTTTCAGCTTCAAAATGGAAATAGGAAACAGAAAAATTTTCAACCAAAAAGTGTGTGAGAAAAAGGGTAGTGTATAGCCCACCAACCTGGACACCCACAATCTTGCAAAATTTTTTAATCACATATCTCGAACTAGATATTCTGTTTCTGTGTATTCGAAGCGCAAACTGACTTAGTTTCAGCTTCAAAATGGAAATAGGAAACAGAAAATTTTTCAACCAAAAATGTGTGAGAAAAAGGGTAGTGTATAGCCCACCAACCTACACACCCACAATCTTGCAAAATTTTTTAATCACATATCTCGAACTAGATATTCTGTTTCTGTGTATTCGAAGCGCAAACTGACTTAGTTTCAGCTTCAAAATGGAAATAGGAAACAGAAAATTTTTCAACCAAAAATGTGTGAGAAAAAGGGTAGTGTATAGCCCACCAACCTACACACCCACAATCTTGCAAAATTTTTTAATCACATATCTCGAACTAGATATTCTGTTTCTGTGTATTCGAAGCGCAAACTGACTTAGTTTCAGCTTCAAAATGGAAATAGGAAACAGAAAATTTTTCAACCAAAAATGTGTGAGAAAAAGGGTAGTGTATAGCCCACCAACCTACACACCCACAATCTTGCAAAATTTTTTAATCACATATCTCGAACTAGATATTCTGTTTCTGTGTATTCGAAGCGCAAACTGACTTAGTTTCAGCTTCAAAATGGAAATAGGAAACAGAAAATTTTTCAACCAAAAATGTGTGAGAAAAAGGGTAGTGTATAGCCCACCAACCTAGACACCCACACTCTTGCAAAATTTTTTAATCACATATCTCGAACTAGATATTCTGTTTCTGTGTATTCGAAGCGCAAACTGGATTAGTTGCAGCTTCAAAATGGAAATAGGAAACAGAAACTTTTTCAACCTAAAAATTGTGTGAGAAAAAGGGTAGTGTATAGCCCACCAACCTAGACACCCACAATCTTGCAAAATTTTTTAATCACATATCTCGAACTAGATATTCTGTTTCTGTGTATTCGAAGCGCAAACTAGCTTAGTTGCAGCTTCAAAATGGAAATAGGAAACAGAAACTTTTTCAACCTAAAAATTGTGTGAGTTAAAGGGTAGTGTATAGCCCACCAACCTAGACACCCACAATCTTGCAAATTTTTTTAATCACATATCTCGAACTAGGTATTCTGTTTCTGTGTATTCGAAGCGCAAACTGGCTTAGTTGCAGCTTCAAAATGGAAATAGGAAACAGAAAATTTTTCAACCAAAAAGTGTGTGAGAAAAAGGGTAGTGTATAGCCCACCAACCTAGACACCCACAATCTTGCAAAATTTTTTAATCACATATCTCGCACTAGATATTTTGTTTCTGTGTATTCGAAGCGCAAACTGGCTTAGTTGCAGCTTCAAAATGGAAATAGGAAACAGAAAAATTTTCAACCAAAAAGTGTGTGAGAAAAAGGGTAGTGTATAGCCCACCAACCTGGACACCCACAATCTTGCAAAATTTTTTAATCACATATCTCGAACTAGATATTCTGTTTCTGTGTATTCGAAGCGCAAACTGACTTAGTTTCAGCTTCAAAATGGAAATAGGAAACAGAAAATTTTTCAACCAAAAATGTGTGAGAAAAAGGGTAGTGTATAGCCCACCAACCTACACACCCACAATCTTGCAAAATTTTTTAATCACATATCTCGAACTAGATATTCTGTTTCTGTGTATTCGAAGCGCAAACTGCCTTAGTTGCAGCTTCAAAATGGAAATAGGAAACAGAAAATTTTTCAACCAAAAATGTGTGAGAAAAAGGGTAGTGTATAGCCCACCAACCTACACACCCACAATCTGGCAAAATTTTTTAATCACATATCTCGAACTAGATATTCTGTTCCGGTGTATTCGAAGCGCAAACTGGCTTAGTTGCAGCTTCAAAATGGAAATAGGAAACAGAAAATTTTTCAACCAAAAATGTGTGAGAAAAAGGGTAGTGTATAGCCCACCAACCTACACACCCACAATCTTGCAAAATTTTTTAATCACATATCTCGAACTAGATATTCTGTTTCTGTGTATTCGAAGCGCAAACTGACTTAGTTTCAGCTTCAAAATGGAAATAGGAAACAGAAAATTTTTCAACCAAAAATGTGTGAGAAAAAGGGTAGTGTATAGCCCACCAACCTACACACCCACAATCTTGCAAAATTTTTTAATCACATATCTCGAACTAGATATTCTGTTTCTGTGTATTCGAAGCGCAAACTGACTTAGTTTCAGCTTCAAAATGGAAATAGGAAACAGAAAATTTTTCAACCAAAAATGTGTGAGAAAAAGGGTAGTGTATAGCCCACCAACCTACACACCCACAATCTTGCAAAATTTTTTAATCACATATCTCGAACTAGATATTCTGTTTCTGTGTATTCGAAGCGCAAACTGACTTAGTTTCAGCTTCAAAATGGAAATAGGAAACAGAAAAATTTTCAACCAAAAAGTGTGTGAGAAAAAGGGTAGTGTATAGCCCACCAACCTGGACACCCACAATCTTGCAAAATTTTTTAATCACATATCTCGAACTAGATATTCTGTTTCTGTGTATTCGAAGCGCAAACTGACTTAGTTTCAGCTTCAAAATGGAAATAGGAAACAGAAAATTTTTCAACCAAAAATGTGTGAGAAAAAGGGTAGTGTATAGCCCACCAACCTACACACCCACAATCTTGCAAAATTTTTTAATCACATATCTCGAACTAGATATTCTGTTTCTGTGTATTCGAAGCGCAAACTGCCTTAGTTGCAGCTTCAAAATGGAAATAGGAAACAGAAAATTTTTCAACCAAAAAATGTGTGAGAAAAAGGGTAGTTATAGCCCACAGAACTGGACACCCACAATCTTGCAAAATTTTTTAATCACATATCTCGAACTAGATATTCTGTTTCTGTGTATCCGAAGTGCAAACTAACTTAGTTGCAGCTTCAAAATGGAAATAGGAAACAGAAAATTTTTCAACCAAAAATGTGTGAGAAAAAGGGTAGTGTATAGCCCACCAACCTAGACACCCACAATCTTGCAAAATTTTTTAATCACATATCTCGAACTAGATATTCTGTTTCTGTGTATTCGAAGCGCAAACTGACTTAGTTTCAGCTTCAAAATGGAAATAGGAAACAGAAAATTTTTCAACCAAAAATGTGTGAGAAAAAGGGTAGTGTATAGCCCACCAACCTACACACCCACAATCTTGCAAAATTTTTTAATCACATATCTCGAACTAGATATTCTGTTTCTGTGTATTCGAAGCGCAAACTGACTTAGTTTCAGCTTCAAAATGGAAATAGGAAACAGAAAATTTTTCAACCAAAAATGTGTGAGAAAAAGGGTAGTGTATAGCCCACCAACCTACACACCCACAATCTTGCAAAATTTTTTAATCACATATCTCGAACTAGATATTCTGTTTCTGTGTATTCGAAGCGCAAACTGACTTAGTTTCAGCTTCAAAATGGAAATAGGAAACAGAAAATTTTTCAACCAAAAATGTGTGAGAAAAAGGGTAGTGTATAGCCCACCAACCTACACACCCACAATCTTGCAAAATTTTTTAATCACATATCTCGAACTAGATATTCTGTTTCTGTGTATTCGAAGCGCAAACTGACTTAGTTTCAGCTTCAAAATGGAAATAGGAAACAGAAAAATTTTCAACCAAAAAGTGTGTGAGAAAAAGGGTAGTGTATAGCCCACCAACCTGGACACCCACAATCTTGCAAAATTTTTTAATCACATATCTCGAACTAGATATTCTGTTTCTGTGTATTCGAAGCGCAAACTGACTTAGTTTCAGCTTCAAAATGGAAATAGGAAACAGAAAATTTTTCAACCAAAAATGTGTGAGAAAAAGGGTAGTGTATAGCCCACCAACCTACACACCCACAATCTTGCAAAATTTTTTAATCACATATCTCGAACTAGATATTCTGTTTCTGTGTATTCGAAGCGCAAACTGACTTAGTTTCAGCTTCAAAATGGAAATAGGAAACAGAAAATTTTTCAACCAAAAATGTGTGAGAAAAAGGGTAGTGTATAGCCCACCAACCTACACACCCACAATCTTGCAAAATTTTTTAATCACATATCTCGAACTAGATATTCTGTTTCTGTGTATTCGAAGCGCAAACTGACTTAGTTTCAGCTTCAAAATGGAAATAGGAAACAGAAAATTTTTCAACCAAAAATGTGTGAGAAAAAGGGTAGTGTATAGCCCACCAACCTACACACCCACAATCTTGCAAAATTTTTTAATCACATATCTCGAACTAGATATTCTGTTTCTGTGTATTCGAAGCGCAAACTGACTTAGTTTCAGCTTCAAAATGGAAATAGGAAACAGAAAATTTTTCAACCAAAAATGTGTGAGAAAAAGGGTAGTGTATAGCCCACCAACCTACACACCCACAATCTTGCAAAATTTTTTAATCACATATCTCGAACTAGATATTCTGTTTCTGTGTATTCGAAGCGCAAACTGACTTAGTTTCAGCTTCAAAATGGAAATAGGAAACAGAAAAATTTTCAACCAAAAAGTGTGTGAGAAAAAGGGTAGTGTATAGCCCACCAACCTGGACACCCACAATCTTGCAAAATTTTTTAATCACATATCTCGAACTAGATATTCTGTTTCTGTGTATTCGAAGCGCAAACTGACTTAGTTTCAGCTTCAAAATGGAAATAGGAAACAGAAAATTTTTCAACCAAAAATGTGTGAGAAAAAGGGTAGTGTATAGCCCACCAACCTACACACCCACAATCTTGCAAAATTTTTTAATCACATATCTCGAACTAGATATTCTGTTTCTGTGTATTCGAAGCGCAAACTGACTTAGTTTCAGCTTCAAAATGGAAATAGGAAACAGAAAATTTTTCAACCAAAAATGTGTGAGAAAAAGGGTAGTGTATAGCCCACCAACCTACACACCCACAATCTTGCAAAATTTTTTAATCACATATCTCGAACTAGATATTCTGTTTCTGTGTATTCGAAGCGCAAACTGACTTAGTTTCAGCTTCAAAATGGAAATAGGAAACAGAAAATTTTTCAACCAAAAATGTGTGAGAAAAAGGGTAGTGTATAGCCCACCAACCTACACACCCACAATCTTGCAAAATTTTTTAATCACATATCTCGAACTAGATATTCTGTTTCTGTGTATTCGAAGCGCAAACTGACTTAGTTTCAGCTTCAAAATGGAAATAGGAAACAGAAAATTTTTCAACCAAAAATGTGTGAGAAAAAGGGTAGTGTATAGCCCACCAACCTAGACACCCACACTCTTGCAAAATTTTTTAATCACATATCTCGAACTAGATATTCTGTTTCTGTGTATTCGAAGCGCAAACTGGATTAGTTGCAGCTTCAAAATGGAAATAGGAAACAGAAACTTTTTCAACCTAAAAATTGTGTGAGAAAAAGGGTAGTGTATAGCCCACCAACCTAGACACCCACAATCTTGCAAAATTTTTTAATCACATATCTCGAACTAGATATTCTGTTTCTGTGTATTCGAAGCGCAAACTAGCTTAGTTGCAGCTTCAAAATGGAAATAGGAAACAGAAACTTTTTCAACCTAAAAATTGTGTGAGTTAAAGGGTAGTGTATAGCCCACCAACCTAGACACCCACAATCTTGCAAATTTTTTTAATCACATATCTCGAACTAAGTATTCTGTTTCTGTGTATTCGAAGCGCAAACTGGCTTAGTTGCAGCTTCAAAATGGAAATAGGAAACAGAAAATTTTTCAACCAAAAAGTGTGTGAGAAAAAGGGTAGTGTATAGCCCACCAACCTAGACACCCACAATCTTGCAAAATTTTTTAATCACATATCTCGCACTAGATATTTTGTTTCTGTGTATTCGAAGCGCAAACTGGCTTAGTTGCAGCTTCAAAATGGAAATAGGAAACAGAAAAATTTTCAACCAAAAAGTGTGTGAGAAAAAGGGTAGTGTATAGCCCACCAACCTGGACACCCACAATCTTGCAAAATTTTTTAATCACATATCTCGAACTAGATATTCTGTTTCTGTGTATTCGAAGCGCAAACTGACTTAGTTTCAGCTTCAAAATGGAAATAGGAAACAGAAAATTTTTCAACCAAAAATGTGTGAGAAAAAGGGTAGTGTATAGCCCACCAACCTACACACCCACAATCTTGCAAAATTTTTTAATCACATATCTCGAACTAGATATTCTGTTTCTGTGTATTCGAAGCGCAAACTGCCTTAGTTGCAGCTTCAAAATGGAAATAGGAAACAGAAAATTTTTCAACCAAAAATGTGTGAGAAAAAGGGTAGTGTATAGCCCACCAACCTACACACCCACAATCTGGCAAAATTTTTTAATCACATATCTCGAACTAGATATTCTGTTCCGGTGTATTCGAAGCGCAAACTGGCTTAGTTGCAGCTTCAAAATGGAAATAGGAAACAGAAAATTTTTCAACCAAAAATGTGTGAGAAAAAGGGTAGTGTATAGCCCACCAACCTACACACCCACAATCTTGCAAAATTTTTTAATCACATATCTCGAACTAGATATTCTGTTTCTGTGTATTCGAAGCGCAAACTGCCTTAGTTGCAGCTTCAAAATGGAAATAGGAAACAGAAAATTTTTCAACCAAAAAATGTGTGAGAAAAAGGGTAGTTATAGCCCACAGAACTGGACACCCACAATCTTGCAAAATTTTTTAATCACATATCTCGAACTAGATATTCTGTTTCTGTGTATCCGAAGTGCAAACTAACTTAGTTGCAGCTTCAAAATGGAAATAGGAAACAGAAAATTTTTCAACCAAAAATGTGTGAGAAAAAGGGTAGTGTATAGCCCACCAACCTAGACACCCACAATCTTGCAAAATTTTTTAATCACATATCTCGAACTAGATATTCTGTTTCTGTGTATTCGAAGCGCAAACTGACTTAGTTTCAGCTTCAAAATGGAAATAGGAAACAGAAAATTTTTCAACCAAAAATGTGTGAGAAAAAGGGTAGTGTATAGCCCACCAACCTAGACACCCACAATCTTGCAAAATTTTTTAATCACATATCTCGAACTAGATATTCTGTTTCTGTGTATTCGAAGCGCAAACTGACTTAGTTTCAGCTTCAAAATGGAAATAGGAAACAGAAAATTTTTCAACCAAAAATGTGTGAGAAAAAGGGTAGTGTATAGCCCACCAACCTACACACCCACAATCTTGCAAAATTTTTTAATCACATATCTCGAACTAGATATTCTGTTTCTGTGTATTCGAAGCGCAAACTGACTTAGTTTCAGCTTCAAAATGGAAATAGGAAACAGAAACTTTTTCAACCTAAAAATTGTGTGAGTTAAAGGGTAGTGTATAGCCCACCAACCTAGACACCCACACTCTTGCAAAATTTTTTAATCACATATCTCGAACTAGATATTCTGTTTCTGTGTATTCGAAGCGCAAACTGGCTTAGTTGCAGCTTCAAAATGGAAATAGGAAACAGAAACTTTTTCAACCTAAAAATTGTGTGAGTTAAAGGGTAGTGTATAGCCCACCAACCTAGACACCCACACTCTTGCAAAATTTTTTAATCACATATCTCGAACTAGATATTCTGTTTCTGTGTATTCGAAGCGCAAACTGGCTTAGTTTCAGCTTCAAAATGGAAATAGGAAACAGAAAATTTTTCAACCAAAAAATGTGTGAGAAAAGGGTAATGTATAGCCCACCAACCTGGACACCCACAATCTTGCAAAATTTTTTAATCACATATCTCGAACTAGATATTCTGTTTCTGTGTATTCGAAGCGCAAACTGGCTTAGTTTCAGCTTCAAAATGGAAATAGGAAACAGAAAATTTTTCAACCAAAAAGTGTGTGAGAAAAAGGGTAGTGTAGAGCCCACCAACCTAGACACCCACAATCTTGCAAAATTTTTTAATCACATATCTCGAACTAGGTATTCTGTTTCTGTGTATTCGAAGCGCAAACTGGCTTAGTTTCAGCTTCAAAATGGAAATAGGAAACAGAAAATTTTTCAACCAAAAATGTGTGAGAAAAAGGGTAGTGTATAGCCCACCAACCTAGACACCCACACTCTTGCAAAATTTTTTAATCACATATCTCGAACTAGATATTCTGTTTCTGTGTATTCGAAGCGCAAACTGGATTAGTTGCAGCTTCAAAATGGAAATAGGAAACAGAAACTTTTTCAACCTAAAAATTGTGTGAGAAAAAGGGTAGTGTATAGCCCACCAACCTAGACACCCACAATCTTGCAAAATTTTTTAATCACATATCTCGAACTAGATATTCTGTTTCTGTGTATTCGAAGCGCAAACTAGCTTAGTTGCAGCTTCAAAATGGAAATAGGAAACAGAAACTTTTTCAACCTAAAAATTGTGTGAGTTAAAGGGTAGTGTATAGCCCACCAACCTAGACACCCACAATCTTGCAAATTTTTTTAATCACATATCTCGAACTAGGTATTCTGTTTCTGTGTATTCGAAGCGCAAACTGGCTTAGTTGCAGCTTCAAAATGGAAATAGGAAACAGAAAATTTTTCAACCAAAAAGTGTGTGAGAAAAAGGGTAGTGTATAGCCCACCAACCTAGACACCCACAATCTTGCAAAATTTTTTAATCACATATCTCGCACTAGATATTTTGTTTCTGTGTATTCGAAGCGCAAACTGGCTTAGTTGCAGCTTCAAAATGGAAATAGGAAACAGAAAAATTTTCAACCAAAAAGTGTGTGAGAAAAAGGGTAGTGTATAGCCCACCAACCTGGACACCCACAATCTTGCAAAATTTTTTAATCACATATCTCGAACTAGATATTCTGTTTCTGTGTATTCGAAGCGCAAACTGACTTAGTTTCAGCTTCAAAATGGAAATAGGAAACAGAAAATTTTTCAACCAAAAATGTGTGAGAAAAAGGGTAGTGTATAGCCCACCAACCTACACACCCACAATCTTGCAAAATTTTTTAATCACATATCTCGAACTAGATATTCTGTTTCTGTGTATTCGAAGCGCAAACTGCCTTAGTTGCAGCTTCAAAATGGAAATAGGAAACAGAAAATTTTTCAACCAAAAATGTGTGAGAAAAAGGGTAGTGTATAGCCCACCAACCTACACACCCACAATCTGGCAAAATTTTTTAATCACATATCTCGAACTAGATATTCTGTTCCGGTGTATTCGAAGCGCAAACTGGCTTAGTTGCAGCTTCAAAATGGAAATAGGAAACAGAAAATTTTTCAACCAAAAATGTGTGAGAAAAAGGGTAGTGTATAGCCCACCAACCTACACACCCACAATCTTGCAAAATTTTTTAATCACATATCTCGAACTAGATATTCTGTTTCTGTGTATTCGAAGCGCAAACTGCCTTAGTTGCAGCTTCAAAATGGAAATAGGAAACAGAAAATTTTTCAACCAAAAATGTGTGAGAAAAAGGGTAGTGTATAGCCCACCAACCTACACACCCACAATCTGGCAAAATTTTTTAATCACATATCTCGAACTAGATATTCTGTTCCGGTGTATTCGAAGCGCAAACTGGCTTAGTTGCAGCTTCAAAATGGAAATAGGAAACAGAAAATTTTTCAACCAAAAATGTGTGAGAAAAAGGGTAGTGTATAGCCCACCAACCTACACACCCACAATCTTGCAAAATTTTTTAATCACATATCTCGAACTAGATATTCTGTTTCTGTGTATTCGAAGCGCAAACTGCCTTAGTTGCAGCTTCAAAATGGAAATAGGAAACAGAAAATTTTTCAACCAAAAAATGTGTGAGAAAAAGGGTAGTTATAGCCCACAGAACTGGACACCCACAATCTTGCAAAATTTTTTAATCACATATCTCGAACTAGATATTCTGTTTCTGTGTATTCGAAGCGCAAACTGACTTAGTTTCAGCTTCAAAATGGAAATAGGAAACAGAAAATTTTTCAACCAAAAATGTGTGAGAAAAAGGGTAGTGTATAGCCCACCAACCTACACACCCACAATCTTGCAAATTTTTTTAATCACATATCTCGAACTAGATATTCTGTTTCTGTGTATTCGAAGCGCAAACTGACTTAGTTTCAGCTTCAAAATGGAAATAGGAAACAGAAAATTTTTCAACCAAAAATGTGTGAGAAAAAGGGTAGTGTATAGCCCACCAACCTACACACCCACAATCTTGCAAAATTTTTTAATCACATATCTCGAACTAGATATTCTGTTTCTGTGTATTCGAAGCGCAAACTGACTTAGTTTCAGCTTCAAAATGGAAATAGGAAACAGAAAATTTTTCAACCAAAAATGTGTGAGAAAAAGGGTAGTGTATAGCCCACCAACCTACACACCCACAATCTTGCAAAATTTTTTAATCACATATCTCGAACTAGATATTCTGTTTCTGTGTATTCGAAGCGCAAACTGCCTTAGTTGCAGCTTCAAAATGGAAATAGGAAACAGAAAATTTTTCAACCAAAAAATGTGTGAGAAAAAGGGTAGTTATAGCCCACAGAACTGGACACCCACAATCTTGCAAAATTTTTTAATCACATATCTCGAACTAGATATTCTGTTTCTGTGTATCCGAAGTGCAAACTAACTTAGTTGCAGCTTCAAAATGGAAATAGGAAACAGAAAATTTTTCAACCAAAAATGTGTGAGAAAAAGGGTAGTGTATAGCCCACCAACCTAGACACCCACAATCTTGCAAAATTTTTTAATCACATATCTCGAACTAGATATTCTGTTTCTGTGTATTCGAAGCGCAAACTGACTTAGTTTCAGCTTCAAAATGGAAATAGGAAACAGAAAATTTTTCAACCAAAAATGTGTGAGAAAAAGGGTAGTGTATAGCCCACCAACCTAGACACCCACAATCTTGCAAAATTTTTTAATCACATATCTCGAACTAGATATTCTGTTTCTGTGTATTCGAAGCGCAAACTGACTTAGTTTCAGCTTCAAAATGGAAATAGGAAACAGAAAATTTTTCAACCAAAAATGTGTGAGAAAAAGGGTAGTGTATAGCCCACCAACCTACACACCCACAATCTTGCAAAATTTTTTAATCACATATCTCGAACTAGATATTCTGTTTCTGTGTATTCGAAGCGCAAACTGACTTAGTTTCAGCTTCAAAATGGAAATAGGAAGCAGAAAATTTTTCAACCAAAAATGTGTGAGAAAAAGGGTAGTGTATAGCCCACCAACCTACACACCCACAATCTTGCAAAATTTTTTAATCACATATCTCGAACTAGATATTCTGTTTCTGTGTATTCGAAGCGCAAACTGACTTAGTTTCAGCTTCAAAATGGAAATAGGAAACAGAAAATTTTTCAACCAAAAATGTGTGAGAAAAAGGGTAGTGTATAGCCCACCAACCTACACACCCACAATCTTGCAAAATTTTTTAATCACATATCTCGAACTAGATATTCTGTTTCTGTGTATTCGAAGCGCAAACTGACTTAGTTTCAGCTTCAAAATGGAAATAGGAAACAGAAAATTTTTCAACCAAAAAATGTGTGAGAAAAAGGGTAGTGTATAGCACACCAACCTACACACCCACAATCTTGCAAAATTTTTTAATCACATATCTCGAACTAGATATTCTGTTTCTGTGTATTCGAAGCGCAAACTGACATAGTTTCAGCTTCAAAATGGAAATAGGAAACAGAAAATTTTTCAACCAAAAATGTGTGAGAAAAAGGGTAGTGTATAGCCCACCAACCTACACACCCACAATCTTGCAAAATTTTTTAATCACATATCTCGAACTAGATATTCTGTTTCTGTGTATTCGAAGCGCAAACTGGCTTAGTTGCAGCTTCAAAATGGAAATAGGAAACAGAAAATTTTTCAACCAAAAATGTGTGAGAAAAAGGGTAGTGTATAGCCCACCAACCTAGACACCCACAATCTTGCAAAATTTTTTAATCACATATCTCGAACTAGATATTCTGTTTCTGTGTATTCGAAGCGCAAACTGACTTAGTTTCAGCTTCAAAATGGAAATAGGAAACAGAAAATTTTTCAACCAAAAATGTGTGAGAAAAAGGGTAGTGTATAGCCCACCAACCTACACACCCACAATCTTGCAAAATTTTTTAATCACATATCTCGAACTAGATATTCTGTTTCTGTGTATTCGAAGCGCAAACTGACTTAGTTTCAGCTTCAAAATGGAAATAGGAAACAGAAAATTTTTCAACCAAAAATGTGTGAGAAAAAGGGTAGTGTATAGCCCACCAACCTACACACCCACAATCTTGCAAAATTTTTTAATCACATATCTCGAACTAGATATTCTGTTTCTGTGTATTCGAAGCGCAAACTGACTTAGTTTCAGCTTCAAAATGGAAATAGGAAACAGAAAATTTTTCAACCAAAAATGTGTGAGAAAAAGGGTAGTGTATAGCCCACCAACCTACACACCCACAATCTTGCAAAATTTTTTAATCACATATCTCGAACTAGATATTCTGTTTCTGTGTATTCGAAGCGCAAACTGACTTAGTTTCAGCTTCAAAATGGAAATAGGAAACAGAAAATTTTTCAACCAAAAAATGTGTGAGAAAAAGGGTAGTGTATAGCACACCAACCTAGTCACCCACAATCTTGCAAAATTTTTTAATCACATATCTCGAACTAGATATTCTGTTCCGGTGTATTCGAAGCGCAAACTGGCTTAGTTGCAGCTTCAAAATGGAAATAGGAAACAGAAAATTTTTCAACCAAAACATTGTGTGAGTTAAAGGGTAGTGTATAGCCCACCAACATAGACACCCACAATCTTGCAAGAATTTTTAATCACATATCTCGAACTAGATATTCTGTTTCTGTGTATTCGAAGCGCAAACTGGCTTAGTTGCAGCTTCAAAATGGAAATAGGAAACAGAACATTTTTCAACCAAAAAATGTGTGAGAAAAAGGGTAGTGTATAGCCCACCAACCTAGACACCCACAATCTTGCAAAATTTTTTAATCACATATCTCGAACTAGATATTCTGTTTCTGTGTATTCGAAGCGCAAACTGGCTTAGTTGCAGCTTCAAAATGGAAATAGGAAACAGAAAATTTTGCAACCAAAAAATGTGTGAGAAAAAGGGTAGTGTATAGCCCACCAACCTAGACACTCACAATCTTGCAAAATTTTTTAATCACATATCTCGAACTAGATATTCTGTTTCTGTGTATTCGAAGCGCAAACTGACTTAGTTTCAGCTTCAAAATGGAAATAGGAAACAGAAAATTTTTCAACCAAAAATGTGTGAGAAAAAGGGTAGTGTATAGCCCACCAACCTACACACCCACAATCTTGCAAAATTTTTTAATCACATATCTCGAACTAGATATTCTGTTTCTGTGTATTCGAAGCGCAAACTGTCTTAGTTGCAGCTTCAAAATGGAAATAGGAAACAGAAAATTTTTCAACCAAAAAGTGTGTGAGAAAAAGGGTAGTGTATAGCCCACCAACCTAGACACTCACAATCTTGCAAAATGTTTTAATCACATATCTCGAACTAGATATTCTGTTTCTGTGTATTCGAAGCGCAAACTGGCTTAGTTGCAGCTTCAAAATGGAAATAGGAAACAGAAAATTTTTCAACCAAAAAGTGTGTGAGAAAAAGGATAGTGTAGAGCCCACCAACCTAGACACCCACAATCTTGCAAAATTTTTTAATCACATATCTCGAACTAGGTATTCTGTTTCTGTGTATTCGAAGCGCAAACTGGCTTAGTTTCAGCTTCAAAATGGAAATAGGAAACAGAAAATTTTTCAACCAAAAATGTGTGAGAAAAAGGGTAGTTATAGCCCACAGAACTGGACACCCACAATCTTGCAAAATTTTTTAATCACATATCTCGAACTAGGTATTCTGTTTCTGTGTATTCGAAGCGCAAACTGGCTTAGTTTCAGCTTCAAAATGGAAATAGGAAACAGAAAATTTTTCAACCAAAAATGTGTGAGAAAAAGGGTAGTTATAGCCCACCAACCTAGACACCCACAATCTTGCAAAATTTTTTAATCACATATCTCGAACTAGGTATTCTGTTTCTGTGTATTCGAAGCGCAAACTGGCTTAGTTTCAGCTTCAAAATGGAAATAGGAAACAGAAAATTTTTCAACCAAAAATGTGTGAGAAAAAGGGTAGTTATAGCCCACAGAACTGGACACCCACAATCTTGCAAAATTTTTTAATCACATATCTCGAACTAGGTATTCTGTTTCTGTGTATTCGAAGCGCAAACTGGCTTAGTTTCAGCTTCAAAATGGAAATAGGAAACAGAAAATTTTTCAACCAAAAATGTGTGAGAAAAAGGGTAGTTATAGCCCACCAACCTAGACACCCACAATCTTGCAATATTTTTTAATCACATATCTCGAACTAGATATTCTGTTTCTGTGTATTCGAAGCGCAAACTGGCTTAGTTGCAGCTTCAAAATGGAAATAGGAAACAGAAAATTTTTCAACCAAAAAGTGTGTGAGAAAAAGGGTAGTGTATAGCCCACCAACCTAGACACTCACAATCTTGCAAAATTTTTTAATCACATATCTCGAACTAGATATTCTGTTTCTGTGTATTCGAAGCGCAAACTGACTTAGTTTCAGCTTCAAAATGGAAATAGGAAACAGAAAATTTTTCAACCAAAAATGTGTGAGAAAAAGGGTAGTGTATAGCCCACCAACCTACACACCCACAATCTTGCAAAATTTTTTAATCACATATCTCGAACTAGATATTCTGTTTCTGTGTATTCGAAGCGCAAACTGGCTTAGTTGCAGCTTCAAAATGGAAATAGGAAACAGAAAATTTTTCAACCAAAAAATGTGTGAGAAAAAGGGTAGTGTATAGCACACCAACCTAGTCACCCACAATCTTGCAAAATTTTTTAATCACATATCTCGAACTAGATATTCTGTTTCTGTGTATTCGAAGCGCAAACTGGCTTAGTTGCAGCTTCAAAATGGAAATAGGAAACAGAAAATTTTTCAACCAAAAAGTGTGTGAGAAAAAGGGTAGTGTATAGCCCACCAACCTAGACACTCACAATCTTGCAAAATGTTTTAATCACATATCTCGAACTAGATATTCTGTTTCTGTGTATTCGAAGCGCAAACTGGCTTAGTTGCAGCTTCAAAATGGAAATAGGAAACAGAAAATTTTTCAACCAAAAAGTGTGTGAGAAAAAGGGTAGTGTAGAGCCCACCAACCTAGACACCCACAATCTTGCAAAATTTTTTAATCACATATCTCGAACTAGGTATTCTGTTTCTGTGTATTCGAAGCGCAAACTGGCTTAGTTTCAGCTTCAAAATGGAAATAGGAAACAGAAAATTTTTCAACCAAAAATGTGTGAGAAAAAGGGTAGGTATAGCCCACAGAACTGGACACCCACAATCTTGCAAAATTTTTTAATCACATATCTCGAACTAGATATTCTGTTTCTGTGAAACTTTTTCAACCTAAAAATTGTGTGAGTTAAAGGTAGTGTATAGCCCACCAACCTACACACCCACAATCTTGCAAAATTTTTTAATCACATATCTCGAACTAGATATTCTGTTTCTGTGTATTCGAAGCGCAAACTGACATAGTTTCAGCTTCAAAATGGAAATAGGAAACAGAAAATTTTTCAACCAAAAATGTGTGAGAAAAAGGGTAGTGTATAGCCCACCAACCTACACACCCACAATCTTGCAAAATTTTTTAATCACATATCTCGAACTAGATATTCTGTTTCTGTGTATTCGAAGCGCAAACTGGCTTAGTTGCAGCTTCAAAATGGAAATAGGAAACAGAAAATTTTTCAACCAAAAAATGTGTGAGAAAAGGGGTAGTTATAGCCCACAGAACTGGACACCCACAATCTCGCAAAATTTTTTAATCACATATCTCGAACTAGATATTCTGTTTCTGTGTATTCGAAGCGCAAACTGGCTTAGTTGCAGCTTCAAAATGGAAATAGGAAACAGAAAATTTTTCAACCAAAAAATGTGTGAGAAAAGGGGTAGTTATAGCCCACAGAACTGGACACCCACAATCTTGCAAAATTTTTTAATCACATATCTCGAACTAGATATTCTGTTTCTGTGTATTCGAAGCGCAAACTGGCTTAGTTGCAGCTTCAAAATGGAAATAGGAAACAGACAATTTTTCAACCTAAAAATTGTGTGAGTTAAAGGGTAGTGTATAGCCCACCAACCTAGACACCCACAATCTTGCAAAATTTTTTAATCACATATCTCGAACTAGATATTCTGTTCCGGTGTATTCGAAGCGCAAACTGGCTTAGTTGCAGCTTCAAAATGGAAATAGGAAACAGACAATTTTTCAACCTAAAAATTGTGTGAGTTAAAGGGTAGTGTATAGCCCACCAACCTAGACACCCACAATTTTGCAAAATTTTTTAATCACATATCTCGAACTAGATATTCTGTTCCGGTGTATTCGAAGCGCAAACTGGCTTAGTTGCAGCTTCAAAATGGAAATAGGAAACAGAAAATTTTTCAACCAAAAGGTGTGAGAAAAAGGGTAGTGTATAGCCCACCAACCTAGACACCCACAATCTTGCAAAATTTTTTAATCACATATCTCGAACTAGATATTCTGTTCCGGTGTATTCGAAGCGCAAACTGGCTTAGTTGCAGCTTCAAAATGGAAATAGGAAACAGACAATTTTTCAACCTAAAAATTGTGTGAGTTAAAGGGTAGTGTATAGCCCACCAACCTAGACACCCACAATTTTGC
The DNA here is from genome assembly GCA_963583995.1 of Xylota segnis. Classification (NCBI taxonomy): domain Eukaryota; kingdom Metazoa; phylum Arthropoda; class Insecta; order Diptera; family Syrphidae; genus Xylota; species Xylota segnis. Next base: position 26,508,523 of record OY757237.1, read on the forward strand.
AAAATTTTTTAATCACATATCTCGAACTAGATATTCTGTTCCGGTGTATTCGAAGCGCAAACTGGCTTAGTTGCAGCTTCAAAATGGAAATAGGAAACAGAACATTTTTCAACCAAAAAATGTGTGAGAAAAAGGGTAGTGTATAGCCCACCAACCTACACACCCACAATCTTGCAAAATTTTTTAATCACATATCTCGAACTAGATATTCTGTTTCTGTGTATTCGAAGCGCAAACTGACTTAGTTTCAGCTTCAAAATGGAAATAGGAAACAGAAAATTTTTCAACCAAAAATGTGTGAGAAAAAGGGTAGTGTAGAGCCCACCAACCTACACACCCACAATCTTGCAAAATTTTTTAATCACATATCTCGAACTAGATATTCTGTTCCGGTGTATTCGAAGCGCAAACTGGCTTAGTTGCAGCTTCAAAATGGAAATAGGAAACAGAAAATTTTTCAACCAAAAATGTGTGAGAAAAAGGGTAGTGTATAGCCCACCAACCTAGACACCCACAATCTTGCAAAATTTTTTAATCACATATCTCGAACTAGATATTCTGTTTCTGTGTATTCGAAGCGCAAACTGACTTAGTTTCAGCTTCAAAATGGAAATAGGAAACAGAAAATTTTTCAACCAAAAAATGTGTGAGAAAAAGGGTAGTGTATAGCACACCAACCTAGTCACCCACAATCTTGCAAAATTTTTTAATCACATATCTCGAACTAGATATTCTGTTCCGGTGTATTCGAAGCGCAAACTGGCTTAGTTGCAGCTTCAAAATGGAAATAGGAAACAGAAAATTTTTCAACCAAAACATTGTGTGAGTTAAAGGGTAGTGTATAGCCCACCAACATAGACACCCACAATCTTGCAAGAATTTTTAATCACATATCTCGAACTAGATATTCTGTTCCGGTGTATTCGAAGCGCAAACTGGCTTAGTTGCAGCTTCAAAATGGAAATAGGAAACAGAAAATTTTTCAACCAAAAATGTGTGAGAAAAAGGGTAGTGTATAGCCCACCAACCTAGGCACCCACACTCTTGCAAAATTTTTTAATCACATATCTCGAACTAGATATTCTGTTTCTGTGTATTCGAGGCGCAAACTGGCTTAGATGCAGCTTCAAAATGGAAATAGGAAACAGAAAATTTTTCAACCAAAAAGTGTGTGAGAAAAAGGGTAGTTATAGCCCACCAACCTAGGCACCCACACTCTTGCAAAATTTTTTAATCACATATCTCGAACTAGATATTCTGTTTCTGTGTATTCGAAGCGCAAACTGGCTTAGTTGCAGCTTCAAAATGGAAATAGGAAACAGAAAATTTTTCAACCAAAAATGTGTGAGAAAAAGGGTAGTGTATAGCCCACCAACCTAGACACCCACAATCTTGCAAAATTTTTTAATCACATATCTCGAACTAGATATTCTGTTTCTGTGTATTCGAAGCGCAAACTGACTTAGTTTCAGCTTCAAAATGGAAATAGGAAACAGAAAATTTTTCAACCAAAAATGTGTGAGAAAAAGGGTAGTGTATAGCCCACCAACCTACACACCCACAATCTTGCAAAATTTTTTAATCACATATCTCGAACTAGATATTCTGTTTCTGTGTATTCGAAGCGCAAACTGACTTAGTTTCAGCTTCAAAATGGAAATAGGAAACAGAAAATTTTTCAACCAAAAATGTGTGAGAAAAAGGGTAGTGTATAGCCCACCAACCTAGACACCCACAATCTTGCAAAATTTTTTAATCACATATCTCGAACTAGATATTCTGTTTCTGTGTATTCGAAGCGCAAACTGACTTAGTTTCAGCTTCAAAATGGAAATAGGAAACAGAAAATTTTTCAACCAAAAAATGTGTGAGAAAAAGGGTAGTGTATAGCACACCAACCTAGTCACCCACAATCTTGCAAAATTTTTTAATCACATATCTCGAACTAGATATTCTGTTCCGGTGTATTCGAAGCGCAAACTGGCTTAGTTGCAGCTTCAAAATGGAAATAGGAAACAGAAAATTTTTCAACCAAAACATTGTGTGAGTTAAAGGGTAGTGTATAGCCCACCAACATAGACACCCACAATCTTGCAAGAATTTTTAATCACATATCTCGAACTAGATATTCTGTTCCGGTGTATTCGAAGCGCAAACTGGCTTAGTTGCAGCTTCAAAATGGAAATAGGAAACAGAAAATTTTTCAACCAAAAATGTGTGAGAAAAAGGGTAGTGTATAGCCCACCAACCTAGGCACCCACACTCTTGCAAAATTTTTTAATCACATATCTCGAACTAGATATTCTGTTTCTGTGTATTCGAGGCGCAAACTGGCTTAGATGCAGCTTCAAAATGGAAATAGGAAACAGAAAATTTTTCAACCAAAAAGTGTGTGAGAAAAAGGGTAGTTATAGCCCACCAACCTAGGCACCCACACTCTTGCAAAATTTTTTAATCACATATCTCGAACTAGATATTCTGTTTCTGTGTATTCGAAGCGCAAACTGGCTTAGTTGCAGCTTCAAAATGGAAATAGGAAACAGAAAATTTTTCAACCAAAAAATGTGTGAGAAAAAGGGTAGTTATAGCCCACAGAACTGGACACCCACAATCTTGCAAAATTTTTTAATCACATATCTCGAACTAGATATTCTGTTTCTGTGTATTCGAGGCGCAAACTGGCTTAGATGCAGCTTCAAAATGGAAATAGGAAGCAGAAAATTTTGCAACCTATAAATTGTGTGAGTTAAAGGGTAGTGTATAGCCCACCAACCTAGGCACCCACACTCTTGCAAAATTTTTTAATCACATATCTCGAACTAGATATTCTGTTTCTGTGTATTCGAGGCGCAAACTGGCTTAGATGCAGCTTCAAAATGGAAATAGGAAGCAGAAAATTTTGCAACCTATAAATTGTGTGAGTTAAAGGGTAGTGTATAGCCCACCAACCTAGGCACCCACACTCTTGCAAAATTTTTTAATCACATATCTCGAACTAGATATTCTGTTTCTGTGTATTCGAGGCGCAAACTGGCTTAGATGCAGCTTCAAAATGGAAATAGGAAACAGAAAATTTTTCAACCAAAAAGTGTGTGAGAAAAAGGGTAGTTATAGCCCACCAACCTAGACACCCACACTCTTGCAAAATTTTTTAATCACATATCTCGAACTAGATATTCTGTTTCTGTGTATTCGAGGCGCAAACTGGCTTAGATGCAGCTTCAAAATGGAAATAGGAAGCAGAAAATTTTGCAACCTATAAATTGTGTGAGTTAAAGGGTAGTGTATAGCCCACCAACCTAGACACCCACAATCTTACAAAATTTTATAATCACATATCTCGAACTAGATATTCTGTTTCTGTGTATTCGAAGCGCAAACTGGCTTAGTTGCAGCTTCAAAATGGAAATAGGAAACAGAAAATTTTTCAACCAAAACATTGTGTGAGTTAAAGGGTAGTGTATAGCCCACCAACCTAGACACCCACACTACCCTTTAACTCACACAATTTTTAGGTTGAAAAAGTTTCTGTTTCCTATTTCCATTTTGAAGCTGCAACTAAGCTAGTTTGCGCTTCGAATACACAGAAATAGAATATCTAGTTCGAGATATGTGATTAAAAAAATTTTGCAAGATTGTGGGTGTCTAGGTTGGTGGGCTATACACTACCCTTTTTCTCACACATTTTTTGGTTGAAAAATGTTCTGTTTACTATTTCCATTTTGAAGCTGAAACTAAGCCAGTTTGCGCTTCGAATACACAGAAACAGAATATCTAATTCGAGATATGTGATTATAAAATTTTGCAAGATTGTGGGTGTCCAGTTCTGTGGGCTATAACTACCCTTTTTCTCACACACTTTTTGGTTGAAAAATTTTCTGTTTCCTATTTCCATTTTGAAGCTGCAACTAAGCTTGCTTGCGCTTCGAATAGACAGAAACAGAATATCTAGTTCGAGATATGTGATTAAAAATTTTTGCAAGATTGTGGGTGTCCAGTTCTGTGGGCTATAACTACCCTTTTTTTCACACATTTTTTGGTTGAAAAATTTTCTGTTTCCTATTTCCATTTTGAAGCTGCAACTAAGCCAGTTTGCGCTTCGAATACACGGAAATAGAATACTAGTTTTGGAGCTATTCGTGAAGATTCGACTAAAGCCTAGTCCAGGCTCAGACTCTGGCTGAAAGAAGTCTTGAGCGCAAGGAAAATCGACTCTTAATTTGTACAACAGTCGGAGATCCCGTGTCAGTGCATATGACGGCATATCCATGACAACAGGGTCGTAGGATAAGTGTCGCGCAAGGCCAACGAAACTCTTTTACGTTAGCCTTCAACAACTTGCTTGAAATACCGGTTTTTTTTTAATGATCTCTGCGTACCCTAGCAATTGGATTAACTTATGAAACTACCTGCTGTACTACCTGCTCCAATCCAGTGCATGTTCGGAAAAGGAACATTCAAACTATACTACACACAACTCGATCCCGAATTCAACCATCGCCTTCTACAGCTCCAAGCGACCGACGGTTGTTTCGTACGCGGCCTTAATATCGACAAGAGATTCTCTTTTTTTAATGATTTGTCCAACCGTGGCCGGAAGTCTGCCACTTGCCTGTATATGTGGAGCAAAATGACCTAAGGCCGTTCACCTAGTATCCACGCTGGACAGGATTTTAAACGCTAGATTGAGCACCAATATGTGTCGATAGTTGGCACAAGACATAGGTTAGGCTCTTAGTACATGTGGCTTAGAATACTGACGGAATGAGGCACGCTTTCATGCCCCCATTCGTTTATACTGATCTGATATACGTTTCTCTTCAAAACATTGGCTCCATGCTTGTAAAAGCTTCAGTTTTGGATTGCTCTTGTTTACCATTGCACCGCCTGTACATTATGTCGCTTGTGTCACCTTTTTTCGACACATTCGCTCACTTTGGGAGGCGTTACCTCCGTGGCAGGTGATGTCATGCGGGAGAGGTACTTGCTTATCCGTTTCTAAAGAATCTGACTACTCCTGGCGTGCTTAGCTTCTCTTAGTTGAATTTCATCGACTTGTCGATGAGGTTGGGGGTTCCTCCCTGAATGGGTTGACGAAGCGGGCCATTCAAAATAGGAACCGACCTATCAATGCCTTCGTCGGACACATATTTTGGAAAGAAGTCAGTATTCATCTCTTCAAGGTCAACGTTTACTGAGAAAATATGAACAAAGACCGCATGGAGCTCTATGAGGCAACACTCCCCACTTTCGAACACACTACCTCCGTCCATCTAACCTTCAACTCAGTCCATGAATCTCCCAAACAACCCCTCATTACCCAACCCATCATCAAAACCCCAACGCTACGGTTTCAGCTTATATTTACAAAACTAAATAAATTTGTTCACAAAATTCACATGGTCATCCCGATGCGCTCCTTAACTTCCTCCCTCGACTTTGGCTCGGACGTTGTGGCTATACTTTCCAGCGGTTTACTGGTTCCAGGTTCTGGTTCGGGCGGTATGTCGGTACCTTTCTCCGCAGCTATGCGCTCCGCCTTCGCTTGTTCGTATTCTTTCAGTTCGGAGAGCTTCAAGGTAATACTCTGAAGTTCGCGCCTTCTCATGCTAAAGTAAGTTTAAATTAAGTAAAATTTCTAAATAAACGAATTTTAAGTTGTAAATCACTTTATTTTGACCAAATGCCGCTCTTTGTAAACAAATTGTACTTTGAAGTGTGACAGATGTCTGTTGTCCCTGAATAGTCACTGAACGCAAGGTTCTTGTTATGGGAAGTCTACCATAAATCAGTGGTGTATGGAATTTCGGGCAGTAGCGCAGTTTTCAAAGACTTGGATGCCCATGACCAGATTTGTTTCTAAAAGATTGAACACATTTGGCCAGCAAGGTCCTCCAAATGAAATTTTTCATCTCCACCTGACAAACCATAAAATAAATTCTATAAAACTCATACAATTTTTCTCTCTACGTTTCAAAGTGGCAATATTCAATCCGCATCTTCAGGATATATTTCGAACCTAAGCTTGTTGATAAATAAACAGAAAACAGCATTTTTTTTTTTAGCAAATCCACTCAAATTCCACTCAACATCAATTCCGTACGCACCGAAACAAGTCACTGGATTATAGCAGAGCTCTTGTGGTGACAACCTAACGTGTAACTGTCACACATTGCAGTTTATTAGCTGTCACCACGAAATAAAGTTGAGAAAAACATCCCAACATTCTTAAAATATTTATTTAATTCCCTTAAATTCACTGAATACCTAGTTGAAAAGTTAATAAAATAAAAATTTAAATATGCTTTACCTCGAGGATTACCTTGAAAGTAAGTTATTTGCGATGTTTGAGCGCGAAATATCGAAATCAAAATACGAGACTCCGCTGTGCCAGCGAGCAGCACATCGTTTGTTTACACCAAACAACAACAAAACCAAAATTGTTTCTAAAATTCTGTTCTATCTGCTTCTAGTGATTGAACATCTGCCGCAAGAGTTGCGGGATCGTTTCACCGAGATGCGTGAGCTCGATCTGACCGTTCAGAGTAAGTTGTTGGATTTGCGTGACGGAGTTATCCGCTTAAACTGTTCCTCTATGTTCCGCAGATAGCATGGATTCGTTGGAGAAGAAGGCGCGCACCTTTTTCCTTCAGTGCAAGCGCGGCGAACTGCAGAGTACCGCGGCTGAGATTGAATTTCAAAACCTTCGCAAGGAATACTACAAAGTTCTGGAGGATGCCGACGAGAAGGTAGCCATTGCCACACAAATTCATGACTTGGTCGAGCGATATCTGCGTCGACTGGACAGCGAATTGTTCAAATTCAAATGCGAACTGGAGGCGGATAACAATGGTATCACGGAGATTCTCGAGAAGAGATCGTTGGAACTCGATGGGTCGAGTTCAATGACCAGCAGCGTGGGCAACCAGAAGGAGAATCGATACTTTGGCTCAATTGCCACGAATAATCACACAGGCAGCAGTGCTGCCAGTCAACCGAAGGACAATCGCTATCGACCGAAGCCGGAAAAGCGGCGCGATAGTACCACCGCTCCGATTGTGGAGAAACGCCCAAATTTGGGTAACAATGTGACAACACCGACCACACCAGTGGTGCCGGTTGTGCGACCGATCACTCCCAATGTCACCCATCACCCGGTTATACCACCGGCTGCGGCGACACCGTCTGTATCGTATAATTTACAGCACATGGGCGGTGCTGGGAATGCCATTGCAGCTGCTGCCAGTCAAGCGATAGTCGCAACTCAACAGATGCAGCAGGGCCGTCGCACTGCCAGCTTGAAGGCGTCGTACGAGGCTATTCATGGCGCTGCTGCTGGCGCCACTCCACATGAGTTCTGGATCAACAGAGAACTAAGTACTCCCGTTGGGCAGGGCACTCTGCAGACAGTTGATCGCGAGCCAGGCGCTCGAAAGCACAAGAAGTATGGCGGTAACACCCGTAGCACTACGAACTTTGCTAATGAATTTCTATTTTGCAGGAAACTCTCTTCGAGTTTGCCACATACCACGCCAGCTACCCCTACTCCCATCCCATCCTCGTCCTCTTCAATTAGTTCACACGCTGAATCATCCACATCTAGCATAGCAGAGGTTGTACCCACAACGGTGGCTGCTCAGGCTGTTGCGGCATCATCTGCGGTGGCAGCACAACGTGCAGCCGAAAACGGTCTGGTCGTCGAACAAACTGCTGAAGGCGAATGGTCATACGATCCGAATGAGCCACGCTACTGCATCTGTAATCAGGTGTCCTACGGTGACATGGTTGCATGCGATAACGATGCGGTAAGTGTTTTCCACTTAGCCATCCAAAACAATGTACTTAAGCATGCTTTTCCCATTTAGTGTCCATTCGAGTGGTTCCACTATCCATGTGTTGGGATCACTCAGCCGCCCAAAGGGAAGTGGTACTGTCCGAAGTGTACGGCGTCAATGCGCCGCAGAGGCAACCGCAAGAACTAAGACAACAAATTGTATGACCACACGTCCAGAATGAGCTTCGGCGTGTATATCGATTAATCTACAGAATAAAGGAAGAGTCTTACAGTTGGCCTCGGAACGTATAACTGATTTTTTTTTTGTTCTTCATTGTCGGTAGGTGGGTTGGTGAAATCTACAAGTGGGCTACGAAATGACTGGAGGAGCAGAGTTTTCAGGGAGTATTGTCTTAACTGACCGCACAGTCTATAGCCAGCTGTGTGGACAAAGCAAAGTCTGCGGATGCTTTCCACAGTTTGGTGTAGTAATCCAATTAGCTTAAACCGCAAGCTACGACTGTTCCGTTCCACTGTTGAATCCGTGCTGCTATATGGATGTAGTACTTGGAGGGTGACCGCCACTACCACGAGAAAGCTGCAAACGTTCGTCAATAGGTGTCTACGCTATATCTTGAGATATTTCTCGCCAAACAGTGGCTCTAACGAACAGCTTTATCAGAGAACGGGCCATGGACCTATAGGTACAACGACACGACGATGAAATTGGCAGTGGATTGGCGATACTCTCCGAAAGGGTGGCAGGTCCATAGCTAAACACACGATGCAATGGAACTCGCTTAGTCAGGATGGCAGGATACGCGGCGGTCCTAGGGGTACGTGGCGCAGAACAGTTGAGAAGGAAGCACGGCAACTGGGGAAGAGTTGGGGAGAGTTGAGACACACTTCCAGAAATTGCACACGATGGCGCGTAGGTATTGTACAGGTCCTAGGACCCAAGGGGATACAGGACATAAGTAAGTAAGTGTGCTCCCCCCAAGACGTTTCGAAGGAATAAAAAAAAAAACATTGTTTAGCGATAATGCAACCTTGATTGAATACTCTTGCCATCGTACTGCATCAGAAAGAACTCCACGTAGCAGGAGCCTTTGTGTAGGTCCTTCTCTACGTACAAATATGTATCAAACCTGGAAACTATAGAGTAAGCAAGGTCCAGCGTAGGCTATTGCTTTGGGTAGTAGAATTATCAGTGTCTACCACAACGCAAAAGATTGTGACTCTTTTGTATGGTCGCAGGGGAGAAGGAAATGATTCTTCATCTCCGTTTGGAAGTGAAATAGCTGAGCCTTGTACAGACAACAACACCAACCCAAGATCGAATCTATATTCCGTCGAGTCATCTCCAAATGTTTTGATCAGATTCAACAGCCTTTTTGGGTTTAAGTTTGGATATTGTTGTCCTCACTCCATTTAGTCAAGTTGAGTCGATTGAATGCAGTTCGGAGAAAGCTCTACTTTGTCACAGAAAAGGGTTGGATGATCCATTCTGGGCATTTACCCACTGGCTTGGCATACATCTTCAAAATCCTTTCCCTCGTTCAACAGTGATTTTGTAAAGATTCAAGAAAACTATTCAAAAAGCAAATTTCGTTTAAAAATCTCGTTTTATTATCTACCACACGTTCACGACAACGATCCAAAAGTTCTGCTTATAAAAATATAACACGCTTAACTCTAAAGCATTCGTCCCTCGTAACCACCCTCGCCCCACTGGAACCTTCATTAGGATTTGCTATGTTTCACCTGCGATGTGTACACATCGTAGCCCAAACTGATTGTATTGTCATAGAGCACCCGATACCTCGACGGTAGCCAATAAAAATTAACAAACTGGGCAACAGGCCAAACGACCCACTCGGCAGCGTACAACCTCCACGCCTTGTCCTTGATTTCCTCCCACACCTCCAAGTAGGGCTTCTGCTCAAGTACGCCCAACGTAACGAAGAACGCTGATATGTAGACCGGCGAACAGATCAACTGATCCAAGAAGATCTTCTGCACCACCGTACCAATGCCACGGCCAGGCAATGAACGATCCAGAATCTTATACCAATAGTGACAGATAATCCCAACATTGATTCCTGATATGCCCATGTTAAGCGTTCGTCGCCTGTCCCATTTGTCCAGCTCACCACAGTACATTTCGTATTGTTGCTCAAGTGTGTCGCCCGTCGCCGAGAGGCCCAGCGATATTGTTATGTTGGTGAGCAGCAGGTACTTCTCGCCGAAGGCCGTCCGATTGAGTTGTTTAAGCTTCTTGATCGCATTCCCTTTGGCTATACGTCTTATTGCCGATTTGATCGCGAACGCGAACATTGTTGATGCACCGAACGAGCGATTTTGTGGATTGAATTCGGCCGAAGGAATTGAGGTATAATTGCGCAGGTAACTGAGTATATTTTGTACAACTGGTGCCAAGTGCTCTAGCAATTCGTCATCGTCAGGAAGTGTGGTGTTACAAAACGACTTTTTGACAAAATTAGCGAACAAATGGGTAATAAGACGTTGGCCAAGAGATGTTTACTTTGTAAGGGAGAAACGTCAATGAACAAGTGCACGTGTTGTATGGAATGTCAAAATGGGGGATGGGAGAAACAGGGTGGCTATGAATAGAAATGAAATGAAAATGTGAAGCTAAGCAACAAACCGCCGAGGGTTTGTAACTCAAACCTTGATCATCTGTGAACAGTATGGAATCGTGCTAGAGTATCTTTGTCAGAAGAACCGAGAGGAAGATCAGGTTAATCGATGATGATGATGATGCACTGCAGGCTATTGCAGATCATGCGAGAGTCCCGCATTAAACGTGGTTTTTAGGAAATTTATATTCGATGTTTGGGCGATATTGACTCCTAAGAACACACATGAACTTGTGCACTGGACGCTTGAGATAACATGAGCAAGAGAAGCGAATGAACTCCAAAGATCTTCTTCGCAAAAGTAGTTACAACTCAGTTGAGGTAGACCTCGGTTTCGGTGGCACGCACAGCCACTCTGAGTGTCCAGTCGAATAGGTTTTAGTATGAACGCAAGATCAAAAGATTCTCAGTTGTTATTGCTTTGAAATACTGCTTCGAATCCAAAAAAAGCACCTTCCTTGGGTCAGAAGTATTCGAAAGATATTAAATATTTTATCCAACTCGCCAGGGCATCCAAAACTGTAACAATCGATGTTATCGAATTTATTGTGAAATTCAAAATGACGTTTGTTTTTGTTATTCCGATATGACCATCGCCTGCAAACAAATATCTGCCGTCAATTTCTTGTTTAAATTTGTTTTCCTTCCAATTTGTTGATAATTTATCCAATTCGTATCTGTGATATTGTAATACTGTGAGGTATGGACATTTCCAAAGATGTAAAATTCATTGACATCTGTAAAATGCTGGAGAAAATCCAGAAAACCGAAGGACATGCAGCGAAGGAAAAACAGCTGCAGAAGTTCATTGAATCGTTTCGGCAGTTTAGTCAAGATTTCCGAGAAAAAAATGGTGAAGTGAGTATTCCTATCTGAATCCAAAATATTTGCGCAAAAACTGATGTGTTCTTAGGACTCCAAATCAAGTTTTTACTGCGTGCTGCGGTGCCTCATCCCCGATTCGGATACGGCAAGGGATAGCTATGGTGTGCAGATCACGGCTTTGGGAAGGATTTACATAAAAGTTCTTCAATTACCGCCTGGAGGTAGGTTGGAACTATTATCTGTTGATTTCAACAAATCATTTGGATTTTAGGTAGCGATGCAGTGAAGTTGCAACACCGAAGTAGCAGTGGCATTCGTGGTGACTACGCGGACATAGTGTACAGTATTTTGAAATCACGCACCACGGACACGCCTAGTGATATGAGCTTGTTTGACGTACATGAGATGTTGGATACCATTGCCTCAGACAACCGGAGGAGTAAGTATGCAATACGATAGCCCAAGCGCTCTCTAGAGTCTTCCTATTTCAGGCACCGAGAAAGTGTTGACCCAGCTTACAGAGACGACCTCTGCCTTGGAACAAAAGTGGTTCATTCGCCTGCTGCTCAAGCGAATGAATTTAGGCATCGGCCAACAGAAGATTTTCGGGGCACTTCACCCCAAAGCCAAGGAGCTCTACACCAGATGCACGGATCTTGAGAAAGTCTGCATAGCTATCGACCGCGGCGATGAAATTATTCTTGAGGAAACAATAACTCCCTTTCAGCACGTGCGTCCGATGTTGTGTGAAAAGCTGGATATGAGTAAACTTTACGATATGATGGGGAGTGACACGCTCTACGCGGAGACGAAAATGGACGGCGAGCGGTTCCAACTGCATATGGTGGACGAGACATTTAAGTACATCTCGCGTAATGGCAAGGATTACACCAATTTCTTTGGGCGCCATCATGCCGAAGGGAATCTTACACCTCTTGTGGTGAATTTGCTTCAGACGCACGTTAAGAGCATGATCCTCGATGGAGAGATGATGGTGTACGACAAGGAGGCTGGAACCTTTCGTGTGAAAGGCGAAAACTTTGATGTGAAACATTTGCGAGTTGGTGATAAACTGCGACCATGCTTTGTGGCCTATGATCTGCTCTATCTAAATGGGAGGAGCTATGTGGATGTGCCCTATGCGGAACGAGTGGAGAAACTTAAGATAACTTTCAAGGAACAGCCTGGTATACTGCTAGTCGGGAAAAGGACGAAGGTTTGTACGTTGAACCATTTTAAGGACATTTTCAATGACGCGCTGGAAGCGAACGAAGAGGGGGTTGTCCTTAAAACACATCGATCTACCTATAAACCGGGTTGCCGCAATGGGGGCTGGTATAAGGTGAAAGCTGATGTGAGTATGCGGTCGATTCGGAATCTAAAGAATCTAATGAAACTCATTCCAGTACATCCATGGTCTTATTTCTGACATGGATCTGCTGATAATGGGCGGGTTCTACAACCGGACGAAGACCTACATTGATAGCTACTTAGTTGGTGTCATTCAGGGAGAACAAGGTTGGTTCTTCTTGTCAATTTGACTGCTCTTACATTCTCTTTACTTTATAGACGACGCGTCGCTGCATTGCGTTGGGAAAGTTGCAATAGGACTGTCAAGGGAAGAGAGGATTGCTCTAAATTCGTCTCTGTTTGCGCATTGGAAGAGGGGCTTCCCGTCAAAGTTCTTGTACTTCGGGAGTAATATTCCAGATGTGTGGATTGAACCAATGAATTCTGTTGTAATCCAGGTGAAAGCCAGCGAGTTGGCACAAGCCTCTTCGTATGCAACGCCATACGCGCTGCGGTTTCCTCGAATAGAAGCTGTGCGAAGCGATAAGCCATGGAATGAAGGCATGACTCTAAGTGAATATGAACAGTTCTATAAGGTAAGAGTGGTAATCGGAGTTCTCCAGGCACTGAGACTGACTGAACATTTCAGGGCGATCATGGAGTGAAGAAAATCAACAAACGCGACCTTCAAATACAAGACATGACTGCGAGCAAAAAGGTCAAAGTCAGTCCAACAAAGTCCAAGAGTGCCGCCTCTGTCTACACCACCGTCTTCAATCCCAGTGATGTGTGCATGCATTGATTGTTTGCAAACCGTTTTCTAATTTCATTTTCCAAATCAGGTCCAAGTGGAGTCGTCTATTTTTGAAGATTTCAATTTCTGTATCCTGAGCGCCCTTCGGGGCACCTACACGATTGTCAAGCTAAAGGAGTTGGTAGTCAGAAACGGTGGTAGAACTGTGGAGAACCCCTCGCCGAAGGACCACAAATGTATCTGCATCGCAGGCGAATTAACTTTTCGTGTGAAACAGCTCCGCGATACAGGTCTTTACAACATTGTGTGCAGCAATTGGTTGATTGATACGGCAGAGCGCAGGCGAATGCAGTTGAAGCCCAGAGACATGATATCTGCGACAGCGGAAATGAAGGAACAATTTAAGGCGCTTTTTGACGCGACTGGAGATTCTTACACAGATCATGTTGACGTCGATGAATTGAAGGGTCTTCTAGGGGAATTGGACTCCGATGTGAGTGACGTTCTATTCGAAGACTAGCTACAGTTTGTAATTTTTTTTTATTTTAGGACTTGCCATTGTTGCAAGACCATGAGATGAGTTGCCTCGAGGAGGAAATTTTCGGACAGAACCAGTCGCCAAATTTCTTTCGAAATTTTCGAGCTTTCTTCTACCTTGGCGCTGCAGAAGAGTTGACACATGAGGTCACTATTGCTAAGTTGACCTTCCAGTGGCTTGGAGGAGATTGTCCCGATTTGTCCAGCGAACAGGGTGAAAAGAAAATTAAATACATATTTGCCGACGCGAATACGGTGGATCGTAAAGCGCTGGAGATGTGGTTCCTGGCGACGTTCACAAAACGTTTACTAAAAGTTCAAATTGTATCCACTGAGTGGATAACTGACAGTGATAGAGCGTCCCGGCGGTTGCCAATAGATGATTATTTAATAAAATTTTCCTTAGGATAAAAATTGTACATAAGTAAATGAATTTTACTTTGTTTTAACCTGTCTTAGGGTGCAGATCTGTTGTAGAACCGATTGCAGGTATTGTCCTCTCTGTGGTAAACTACAAGAAGATGTACTTAGGTTAGCACGGATGTTCTTGGCACACAGATTTAACGAAATAGGTCAAGTAAGTGCAAAGAAAGTAGAACTGCTGACAAGAGACTCAGGCAAGATGCTAGGTCTATAAGTAACTGGCTCTGAGAGTATGAGAACTGGGAAGTGGAACCATGGGCGGTTTGTCGAAATGTAATAAATGTGATATTGCAAGCTGGATCGTGAGCTTTGCAGATATGGGAATTTAAGTGGGCATCTGAGGAGTATGGCTTAGGGAAAACCAATGACATAAATAATTCTTCGCTTGTCTCATTAGAGGAGTGGGGATCCAGCGAATAATCTTACATAACAGAGACGAGAGGGTCAGGTCTATGTGCAGGGTTTAGTTTTCTAGGATGTTACATATACATAACGCCGTCCTAGGCCACCAAAAATTTCAAGATACGCAGACAATATAGTCGTAATCATCTGGAGTAAGTAGAGCAGAGGAATAACTCTTCAATAAGGCATGTTCGAGAGTGGCAGGTCTGTTCTTATATAAGACGTATTGGATAGAACTGATGGAAAACTCTGATGATGGTTCAGGCTAAGAAAAATGGTTTGGGTCCACTTTACCAATTATTTCGTATTTAGACGAGTAAAAGGCTTGACTTAGTTTGTGCTAGAAGGCATTCTAACGACAAGGAAGCGCAAAAGCTCTTGAAAGGCAACGTAAAGGGCGGTGGTTGTTGGCGGTGCGTTGTGTCGTCCATTTCTGGTGTCGTCGCAACCTCTGCATAGATTTGTGCTGCTGATTTCTATTCTTTTGAGGTTGGTCATCATTGGATTGTGGCCAGTGATCTATTGAGTGATAGGAGTTTTCTGGTCCTTCTATGGTTGTATTGGACCCAAAATAGTCTCGAAAGACGGTGCGAGGACAGTGCAATCCACCTACCTCTGCATAGGTCTGTGCAGCTGATTCCTATTATTTTGAGGTTGATTGTCATTGGGTTGTGGGTGATTTATTGAGTGATAGGAGTTTTCTGGTCCTTTTTTGGTTATATTGGACCGGAAATAGCCTACAAGGAGAGTTCACTCCACCTACCATTCGCGATGTTGCGGAAGTGCGAGGAGATTTTAGAAGTGAGGGCGGATAGACTGAGTAATCTGTTGAGATGTCGTTTGATTCTAAGCTAGTTCTGGCTAACTCATCGGCTCGTTCATTTCCAAGGAAGCTCATGTGTCCCGGAATCCAGCATAGCGTGATGCTGTACCTAGAGCAAAGAGATTTCAGTTTCTCTTTACATCTTTATACCAGTTTTGATGGTTGCTTGGCTATTGATGTACATGTGTACATGGCTATGTGCTTGTTATTGTTCAGAGTAGATAGACTGTAATCTCTGTATGCCTCGCGTGGTTGGAGAGTTTTATGGACAGGACAGTTTGAGATTCCTCTGAAAAATTCCTGAGCCAGTCCGTGAATACCCACAGACGTTGGACTTTTGTGAGGGTACTAAGGTTTGACCTAACAATGGCAGTGTACATCCAGTGACGGGCTTAAACTCTGCGTTGAGATAACCTGATAAGAATTGCATTTCTCACTAAATTCCCATTGCAATGTAGATAAAACAACTCCTTGGAGGGTTCGGGGCAAGGCCATAGCACGTGCTTGGGTACTAGCCAGTTCGGTTCTGATGCTCCGTAAGTAAAGTGAGTCTGCTTTCTATGCAGTCAGGACATGCAGTGACAGGACAGGGTTCAAGTTCGTATGGTTTAGGCCTGTTCTAATCGCTGTCAGGTTTACATTATTAAAGGGTCCTTCCATGTCCAGGAATGCTGTGGTAATTTCTTGTTGGTGCTGTGACTTTTTTATCATTGCTATCTCTCGTGCAGTGCTGTCTCTACTGGACGGCCCTTCATGTAGGGATGCTGGGTAGTCGAGATGTCCCTTGGAGTTAGTTTGGAGGGAATGTGGATATCTAATATTCGTTCGAGGGTCTTGAATAGGAAGGATCTCAGACTGAATGGTTGGAAGTCCTTTTCAGAAACCTGTAAGTCTTAATCTCGCAATTGGGTCTTAAAGCCGGGATTCGTTAACGTTAGGCCTACCAGGAAGAAGAAGAAGATCAGGATTTAAACCTCTCGTAGTCTTCTTCCGGTTTTTTTGCACTTTTCATTCAATTATGCTCTTCCTAATATCTTCTCCAATCCTCGGTTTAAGACTCTATAAACATGTAAATCAATATTGTGGCCACTTTCGATCAGAGTTTTTAAAATTCTTATTTATAGCTTCCATTTAGATTTATTATCCCTGCGGGCAGACCAATACGCGCCGCACTGTCCCATTCATTTACTCAAAGTACTCCCGAGTCGTTAATTAGAAATCTCGTTAAAATTTCAAAGCCCCCTCCATCGGCTATATGGAAACGATTAGCAATAATGTTCCATTCATCTATCCATCAATTTGGTGTCCTGCCGCTGTGCATATATCCCCATCGAACCACAAAATAACGCATAAAATTTAAATTTCCCCATAAATAACACATCCTTCCTCCTTCTCTGGGCTGTTTTCGTTTTTCTTTTACCACATTCTAAATTCTCATCAACATATTTAGCTCCATGAAGGATCAAGGACGACAATCGTTTGGACCATAGCATAACGCATCATTGACGCGTTTTCCAATCTCTTCAACTGCACTTGTATCCACACACAAAAGATACAAAAGATATATCAAGTTTCTATCTTTTCATCTATACCCAGCATCAGGACGTTCTCGACGACGACAACGACAACGACGACGACGACGACGATGGACGGACATAGTGAACGAAAAATCGTAGCTACGTATAATTTACGATTGCGTTGCGACTGCAATGCCATTCATTTTGCAATATCTTCCATAATTTTAGCTTCCCAGTCCTGCTTGTCGTGTGTGTGAGTTAAGTCCTTATAAGGACCAACAAAAAGGCAAAAAAAAAGCCAGCCAGCCAGCCAGCAGCAACTCATGGAAGCTGAAATGAAAATCGTTGTTGGTGCTTCCGCCACCCAGTGCTGGTGTAGACCGTTAGAGACGACTTTCATATGTTTCGAAAATTGACAACAGAAAAAGGAAAACTATTTTCAATTTTGTAACTATTCGGTAGGCGGGGCGGAGCGGAGCGGTGAGCTCTCGAACGACGGAATGTATATTAAGAACGATATTGCTTCCCTCACACGCTGGGGCGGTCGGTCGACGGAGCTGCTCAGAGTATTCGACATAAAGATTAACGGTAAAAAAGGGTATAATAGAATGAATGTATTCATCCAGATACAGATACTCAGTCGGTATAAATGTATTTTTCAATTCAATTAAATGGCGCGCATAAAATCATTGCGGGGGATGTCGTAAATTATGGTTCTGTTACATTTCTGTTTTTTTTCCTCGCGTTTCAACTCGGCCTCGTCCACCTAGGACGGGAATATAAATTGTCCGTTATTGCTTCTAATTTACCTTAACTTTATTTTTTTTTTAGGACTCTTTCCAATTATTCGGGTGAGGGATAAGTTCAAAGCGGTTGGCGGCGTGCAAAAACGGTTTCGTTGGAAATGTGTCTATTAATTTTAGTTGCCAGCTTATGGGATTTATTTAACGGTGTTTCGAGGGGTAGAAAGGGGTTTCGGTTTATTAATTTTGGAGTAAATTAATATGTAGGTGCTAATGGCTGGGAAAGGACACATACGAATGTCTGGGAGTCGTTTCGATGGGTTGGGTTGGCATTGAATTGGTTGCTTGTTGACACGTGCTTAGTAGATATCTATGCTTGGGAAGTTCTTTTACATATGTATGTATGTATGTACGCCTGGATGCTTGTAGTTTTGTGTAATAACTTGAAGTAAAGTATGAGAAGATTACATTGGAAATCGAAATAGTTTACGATAGAAATATAGGGAAACAGGGTATACAGGGACTGGTGGGATTGAATTTTGAAAATACCATTCCACTGCCGGATCACTGCTGTATATTTCAAACGAACTTATTGAGGAGGCTGTTACACCACTGGTAGTGTGAACCATAAAATTATTATTGACAAATCAATGTCGCAAATGTGTCATAAGATAAGCCGTAGCCTGGATCACACTATGTGCTAGGGTCCTGCCCAGAGAGATACATATTCTGAAAGCCACTACAAAGCGGATGAGTAGGTCGAAGAAATCAATACTGAACTGCTCCATCGAACAAATTCCAACTATGCTTTCCAGCTGTAAAAACGTTTGGAAGTCGGTGAATAAGACATGAGTATCATCAAGGCAAATCTTGCCCCCGTCAAGCAAATAGCCTTCTCTCAGTAAATAGCAAAAGTATTTCTCATGCATTCCTTTGGCAACAGTTCTATGGGACACAGGTCCTACTAGTTTTCACAACCATTCGTATTATGGCTGGGATTTGGACCTCGAACCCCTTGCTCCGTAGTCCTACGCTCTAATCACTTGAGCCATGGCTCCCTTAACAACCTAAAAAACTAAGTGTCCTCCTTCATAAGAGATTCGCTGAAACTCTAATCTAATCCCACCTCGTTAGTATAGTCTTCTCTCTATTTTGTCATGACCTTCCACCTAGTGCAGATAACTTTAACTTTTCCGGACTGGAACTCCACCAATTCACTCCTCCAAAATTATTCGAAGAATTTGCTAAAAACAACCAGGGAAATCTTCATCGTTCTGGGCCATATAATTGAACTGGGTCTGATAAGGGTCTTACGTAGAGACTCCTTAATGTTTCTTGGCAGGGCCTTCTTAGTGTAAAGACACACCGATTGGAGGAGTAACTCTTCGTTTGATCTCTGAAGTTATATTGCTGTCAGAGTTTACAGCTGAGCCAAGGTAGACGCTATTGTCCGATTCGTCAATGTTGTGGATCTGTTCCTGCACCAAAATTCGTAGATTATGAAATTTCAAGGAGTAAAATTCTCTCAGAGAGAGTGAACGAACGCAAACGCCACTAAATTTGCCATGTTTCTAAACGTCAAATTCGAATGAATAGAAATACACAAACAACTCAAAATTACAGATGTCTGACAGATTTGACAGATTTCATGAAGAAGAATTCGTAGCGTATAAACATTTTTTACTCTCTCGTGCGCATTTTAGGAAAAATGACGATTTTTTTTAGATTTTCGTGAAAATTCATTATATTGGGAGAGTATGCGAACAGACCTTGTGTGGCCCCTCCTATTCACCGCACATACTTTGGTCTGACCTCATTCACAGCTTCTACTATTTGCAATCGCATCAGTCACAGCTCATCTTGGTCTGACCTCATTCACAGCTTCTACTATTTGCAATCGCATCAGTCACAGCTCATTCTGTCTAGCCGTTGTCATCAGTGTAGGCAAGAATTTTGGAAAAGTGTTCGTTCCTCTGCTATTGGATTGTAAGTTCCGCACATTTTTCTCAAATTTTGTATTGAAAAGTTTACTGAAAACTTTTTTGACATGAAATATCTCGATAAAATTGTTTCCCACTTTAATGTAGCAGTGACCGTTCTCTATTGTCATCCTGCACAGTCTGACGAGTTTGACATGGCTATGTATAACTCGTCTCTGTAAATGCTATCATATGAGGCCTTTACCAAAACTTGTCGCAATGTGAATATTTCGAATCAAAAATAAATCATAATTCAAGAACTAGCTGATTGTTGATACTTGAATGAAATAAAGGGTCATTCAAATGTCCGCCAAGGCTTCTCCGGCGCATAAATCAAGCTAAATTTGACCGATGGCATGGGTTATATTGGCTTTGAGGGCCGCTGACCAGTTCACATCACCTCCACGTGAGGTGATCATGCCCTCGAATCGTTCGCGCAGAATTTCCCAAGTGGCGTGAGCTGTGTGGCACGCAGCGCCATCCTGTTGAAATCGCATGTTGTTGGTGTCCATATGATCCAATTCAGGCCAAAAGAAGTTGGTTATCATCGACCTATAGCGCTCGCCGTTGACAGTGATGGCCTGGCCAACGTCGTTCTCAAAGAAATATGGACCGATGACGCCGCCAGCCCAAAATTCACTCCATACAGTGACTTTTTCGGGATGCTCTTGTGGATTGGTATTGTTCCGAATTCGACAATTTTTTTCGATGAAAATTAGGGTCAGTTTCCAACTGCTCCAGAGCCCATCCAGCGAACACAAGTCGTTGTCTATGGTCGTTTACCTTCAGCTCCTGGGTTAGTTGAATTGTGTACGGCCACAGGTCCAAATCACAATGCAAAGTTCGGCAAGTTGTGGTCTGCGAAAGGCCAAGTTCTTGTGAGCGACTCCGGTACACTCTCACCGACAGCGGCGATGTTTTCCACAGATCCAGTCTATTTTGGTTCCTAAACAGGAAGTTTTTCAAAGTTTTTACAACGATAGTGCCCATCTAACGTAAACATCATGTCTATTCCAGATATGTTACACTACCAGGGATGCTATTCAATACCCCCCGCGTACACCATTATATGGAAAAACTTCTCTGAATTTTGATTACAATTCTTGGAGTCGCAGCAGATGAATTTGCTTCCCCAGATTACCATCTGCCTGACCGGTTTCAACGTTGCGTTGGCTTAATTACCATCGGAAAGTAATCATTCACGGAATGAATACAAAAAACCACTCATTGCACTTGCTCTTCTAAATTAAAAATAAAAAAAAAGAAAGAAAAAAAAGTCAATTATCATCGTTTGCCATTTGCATAGGGAATACCATGGCAGGACGATACGTTCCCTCGGGCAATTGTAAAGCATTTTCGCATTTATTTCTCGTCCTTATACATATTTTTTTTTCTTCTCTCTCTATTCTAAAACAAATGTACAACACATTCATGATTCGTTGCGGCTACGTGACTAATACGTTGGCATACTCGCGGGACTATCATGAGGCGCAATGGCGGCCAGTCTGAGATCTGCAAACAAACACTATACGAGGGTGCAAAGCTAGGACGAAGAACTCTCGTCCTGTTCCTCCAAATTGCTTTGCTCGTTATCTCTAGGATGCTCATCCGTTTTAGCGGTTTTTTTCTCCCCGTTTTTGTTTTTGTTTTATTCCTTTACTCAGTTTACTGATTCTTTTTTCTTTCGCTCTTTGTGTGTGATTATTTTTGTCTGGGTAAATTCTTAATTTCAATTACGTGCACTGTGGTGGGTTTTTTTGTGGGTAAAAATTCTGAGCGAGAAAAAAGTGATACCGCGCGTCCTTTTTTGCGCTATTTTACTTTCTATTCTCATTTGGGAACAAAGGTTTCACATTATATTGCACGGTTTTCGGTTTTTTTTTGTTGTTTTTTTACATTTCTTCAATTTTTACGGGACGACGACGGGAGAACGTCATGAAAAGTAAGGATAATTGCCCGGGAATAGTGGAGAAGATTGCAGATTGCACTGTACAATAATTTTAATTACACAATCTACCATAAAGCTAGAATTTTTAATTTTGTGCACATTTTGTGCACAACTGGGAGTCACTAGCACTGCAAGTGGAATGCTTTTGGTCATTTCGAGTCATTCTCGACGGTGTTTCCAGTTTCCAGCGAGAGACTAATTAATGCAATCATCCCGAATAATTTGCGTTGGTGGGTTGTATTTGCTGGGCAAAATATTGTGTACAGGTATAATTAAAAGCAGGAGAAGGGGGCGGGGCCGCATTGCGTTTCATCAGAAAATGTTATATGGAATTTGGAATTTTAGGTCTTTATTTTGATGGAGCTGTGAAAAAATATGGAAAGTGGTTTCGCTTTGGGGCTCTGTGTTTTGGCAGGACTTTTATAGGAACGGCAAACGTCAACGGAGTTTAGAACGATAAACAAAGCTGCCTGTAAAATTTCCACAAGGATTGAAAAGATGTTAATATACCAAGAAGCACTACATACGAGATGAGGAGAATTAAAAAAATAAGGAATTCACACACCTTTAGGTACATACATATATGTGGGGCAAAAGATTTCTTACTAGAGCCATGAATGAATGGAATGGGCCTCTACATCACAGATCTACACTAAGCTATTTGTCAGATGCTTGGAAGAGGTGAGGTCATGTCTTTTACCAGTCCAGTCTTTTAGGAGTTGTGCTAAATACTTGCCTCAAAGGCCGGTCTACTAGTAGAAAGGCTCTCCGCTATAAACAATACACTCTTCCTATCATTCTGCACATAGAAGGAGGTTTTAACATCATCCATACTGAAACTGGGCGCCGTGGCTCAATGGTTACTGCGCTGGACTATGGAGCAAATGGTTCGAGGTTCGAATCCCAGTCGGAACACCTAAAAGCTTTTTACGGCCTCACCTCTCGCGAACGTCTGACAAGCAACCGAGAGTACAACTGTCCTGAGAAAGTTTCTTAAATAACAAACTGCCCTTCGGATACGGCATTAAACAGTAGGCCACTTCCATTCGTGTAAAGAATATAACACGCACAACACGAATGATTGTGAGAACCTAGGCCCTGGGTGGTGAAGCAATGTCGGTTCGAAATAAATCACTTAATATGGATTCCAGGGCACAATAATTATGAAGGTAAGGAACATGCTGTTCAACTAGTTAGGCGAGGGTCGATATTACCGGCTTACTAGAGGAACGTGTCAATATTTCGTTGGGTGCCGTAAAGGGCAACACCTTTACTTTCTCCAGTGGAACCGAGCAACTTGGTGAATCAAGACCAAATATTGCTAGAATAGTAGCCACAAAGCATCACAAAGCATTAGCCAATCGGGAACCGTGTGCCCAAGTTCGATATTCCTCAGAAAAACTTTGCAGAAGGTGGAAGGATACTAATGGGAAAGAATCACAGGCAACATAAAATTGGGCTAATTGGATTTTTTCTCCCAAATGAACAGCCAAGCCCACCCATTTAGGAGTGGATCCTACCGCTGAATAATGCCAAGGGCTATACTTTATTCTTGGATCTCAGTAAGGTTGGCCCTTGAGCATATCTTGTTTTAAACGGGAACATAGCCCCTTTCCACTTTACACTTTGATGTGGATTAAGCGTAGTGATTATGAACTGAATAACAGCCTTGAAGCAATAGTAACGACTAAAGGAAGATGAATTGTCATAACTGACCTTCTGGGCCAAATCTAGTTATGGAGTATAGAGCACAAAGTGCATTAAGTCTATTAATCGTTCGAAGATTCTGATTCGAGTCCTTGAAGACAGGGGTTACTCAGCCCTTTTGATATTTTTTTAGGGCGTCAAAGTGGCGATGCCTTCGATGATTTTTCGTCCCAGTAATCTCCAAGACTCTGTTTACGATAATCTAGAGGCTTAAAGACATTCAGGCAGAGGCCCCATTTACACATCGCTTCTTGATGTAAGCGCCGTTTGGTATAAACGCATGAGCTAAGCCATTATTGTGAAAAGGTTTGGTTGGTTGTTTGGTTGATTTAGACCGGAACTCGTTACCGTTGCAGTAAGACCAAAGAAGGTCTATTGTACTGCCATTGTGTAAGGAGGGTGGATCATCCTCTTACTCTGGGAACATTTTTATGAAGGAGCTAATCTTAGCTGTGCAGGCGATGCGCAGATTGTTGAGATCGTTAAAAAGTTAGGTATTCACCTAGTGTAGCCTTCCTGATATTGACAAGTGCTAGGCATGTGGATAGGAGGTGAATGACGGTCTCCTCTTCCTCTTCCTCCCTAAAGCTTTTGCAGAAGTCGTTGTAGGGGATCCCCAGTCGTTAACCATGTCTTTCTATAGCACAGTGGCCGGTTAGAGTGTTAACTATCTTGGAGAAAGTTTCTCTCTTAGGTTTTAGGAGTTCGATGGACCCGTTTTTGTTTAAGGTTGACCAGAGCCGTGAAGCTGTTGCTATCGATGATTGGCCACCCTTACCGCGTCGTATTTAGCATAAGTAACGTATTTAGCATAAGACGTTGGCGCCTCTAGTTCGGTGACGATTATGCTATCTAAACCAGAGAAGACTCTTTTAGCGAATGTTTCAGTATGTCACAGTGACCTGGTACCATGCAAATAGTGAGCTTGTTACTGACCAGCTATCTTGTTAACAGATATGTGGCAGCCTTTCACTGATGCCAGTCAATTAGCTGCTTGATGAATGGCATTGATTGTTTAAAGAAGAGGTTGATGCCTAGGTCCTTTGGGCAGACTCCGGCATCGACTTCGTCCTCAGTATTGGACCCATCCGTAAAAATTGACAGCGATTCTTGGTATAGGATTTCACATTGAGTCCATTCAGTTCGGTGTGGAGGTGGTCTCCGACCTGTGGCAGATGACAATGCATCAATTGTATGCTGGCATGTCCTGTGCTTAAAAAGGTTTAGTGGAAACAAGTCGAAGATGGCCTTGATTCGTGCCATTCGCAGTAAAATGACTCTGGGAATCAAGCTCCTTTCCAATCAATAGATTTACCACCTAGCCCATGCAACTAGGTTCGGTGAAATTTACTTCGCACTTCAAGGACGATCCTTACTAAAGAATTAAATTTAAACCTTCGCGTCCTGTCTCAATTTAACAGGTGATATTGTGTCCCAAGGGCTCGAAAAGAGAAAACACTTGTTTGTACGGTCTGCACCAATGAGGTCCTTTATTCCTGTTGTTTTTTTTTTGTGATTTTTAAAATTTCATCTATAGAGCTTGCAATTTGCGCTGCCAAGCAGGATGTTTGGACCATCCAGCTATCGGAAGTAGGTACGGACGGGTTGGCCGGATAGCTGCAATACTCCCCACCAAAGGAGTAAATGGTTAGTTATGAGCGAAGTAGCCTTAATCCCGGTTCACTGGGAATGTTATGTTCTATTATATGAAAATATGTCCGCACGTTGCCTGCACGGTGCTATTTGTAAATGCAGAGCCCTGGATTAACACACAGGATGC
Organism: Xylota segnis; assembly: GCA_963583995.1. Lineage (NCBI taxonomy): Eukaryota > Metazoa > Arthropoda > Insecta > Diptera > Syrphidae > Xylota > Xylota segnis. Next base: position 26,533,685 of record OY757237.1, read on the forward strand.
AACCACACATCCATGCGGTGTTTACACATTTATAAACACACTCGCGCCTGCAAACAGTGGATTGTGTACGCATTTCCGATTTTACAAATGTACTCCTTTATTACCTGAGTGGACATCCTGGTGGTGCCGGTCTTGTTTTTTGTTTTTGTCTACCCCTCAGCCTCAGTCGTTTATTTTATATAAAAAATTTTTGTTGATACATTTCCGTTTTATTTTTTTTTTGTGTCCTTTTTTCCTGTTCCCCTACCTGTTAAGCTTTCGAAAATAACATTAAAATGTAGTGTTGCGAATATACCGCAAGGATTAACGCTTAAGTATACCTGTATGTGTAGCTGCATGCTTTGGGGCCACTGACTCGTTACTGGGTTACATACCGCCCTGTATTGTCCTGTTTTCGGGATAATTGTGGCATTTTTTTCGAATTTGTTTCGGTTGAATACTTGTAGTGAACATATTTGATATAAGCTCTTAATTAACTGTGGAAAATAAGGATTAGCTGCAATTTGTCGCTTTTGGATGTACGAGTAAATATGTGAGTATTTACTAGTCTTTCTAGTAATAACAATGGATATTGAATAGTTCACAGTCTTGCATTATCCTTCGATTCATATTTGAATGCTTAAGGATTAATTTCCATAGCTAAGGTCGAAGAGAACCACTGGTGCTAGTAAGTTCACCGCTGTGCATTAAATGAGCGATGCTTGAATGAAAAAAAGGAGCACAAAAGCAATCCTTTATACAAATGCATGGGCTTGACTGTAGACCAGAACACCAAATTGGTTCAGTTCCCTTTCCATATTTACATCTCATCGTACATGAAGGCTTTCTCTTCTGTATCAGGGTCAATGGAGACGACACCTGGACATACATAATCCAAGATTGTGTACGTAAATTAGGATTGGGATGGTCAAGGTCTTGTCAGTCTGACACTGCGACCTAAAGACATTTACTGTACCTCCTTAGGTACATACGCGATTTATTCTACATAAAAGTAGTACCACCTCCTTAATGAAGGAGAATCCGTCCTTACCCGCAGAGTTTTTGATTTCTGTTGTCTTTATGAACAACAAGCCACCTTAACCAATGTAAAGCTGGACATTCACAGAGAATATGCTCAGATGATTCATAATCTTCAAAAAATTTCCTAAATTCTGTGTCTGGGCACAGATAAAGTTTGGTAAGGTGATCCTTTCTAATACATACTACTGCATCCTTGTTCAAGTTAAGGATTTCCTCGTAGGAATAAGATTTGATTGATTGTTTGGGTTGTCTCAACCTGGGATATTTCCCCAGTGGGCCAGGCGAAATGTGCGAGGTCAGTCATTAACCAGCGCTGTGGTGGCAGTCCAGTTGACACACCAGTAGGGTTCAGGTCTTACGAATACAGACTCTGAGTTAGCAGAATTTGCTGATGACCAGGGTTCCATCCGAGTATCACTTTGTAGTGTCTGGCAAATGCTGTAATGTATAGCAGCATTTGACCGACATAAGGTCCACTAAATAGGACAACAGCGCTTTAAGTGCTGCCTGGCTATCTAAAAAGTTATAAATCCTAGCGACCCTAATACGTACTTTACTAAGGCTGGAGTTTAGCTTTGAAAAAACAGAAGGATACGTTCCCATAGGTATCGAGATTTTGGTGTTAGGTTCAACAATACCAGGTCCAACTCCAGAGTGCATTTTAAATCTATCCGTGAGCCAGATCAGGCCCTTGAGATTCAGTGCCGGAACTCCATTAGACTAGTTTGAATGGTCCAATATTTCTACCTCAAGTAAACTATCGAAACAATACAGTGCAGAACATGAAGTCTGAAAAGAGGTCTCAGCGTATGAACTAACAGGTGATGTATTAAGATATCTTCCACATAAAGGTCTGGTGAAGCATACCATCTCAATTCAAGCTGCAATCAGATTACTTCACGTATCCTGTCGCTGGAAAGTTGCTGAAGTACTTAGACCAGACAAATCAGCGTATGTGGTATGGTCCTACAGGCCTATATCATGTCATAGGCCAGTCATGTCATAACAAACATTTAATTCCAATCATTGAGCGTAAAAAATTAGTACCAAGTCACCACTTTGGGTTTAGAGAATGTCATCCAGCTATGGAGCAAGTTCATAGAAAAGTCGCTGAAAGGAAAAATGTTTGTTCTTCGAGTTTTTTGAACGCAGCTTAAGTCTGGGACGAAAGACTGCTGAACAATCTAATAAGCATTCTACCAATATATGTAGTTCTCAAAATTACTAGAGTAATACTTAACACATAGCTCCTTCAGAAAAAAAAAAATTGAAAAGAGTTCCTCAGGGCAGCATTATGAGTCCTATACTCTTTCGTTCATCAATGATTTACTAACCCCACGAGACAGCAAGTACATTCTCTGTTGATACAGCGATTCTGGCAGCCGGCGCAACCGCAGAAGAAGCAGCGACAAAACTACAAACAGTGATGAACACCATTGCATGCTGAACTACAAAATGGCGAATAAAAATACATAAATAAATACAAAGTGTGTGAATGTTGACTTTACAAACAAAAGAGTAAGGGGAATCCTGATATTCATCAGGATATTGCTACCACAATCTCCTTATTTGAATACCGCTAGGTTGTTCCTAGGTACAACCTTAGATGTGAAACTTCGTTGGAAGGAGCATGTCAAGAAGAAAAAAGTCGAAATCAACCCAAAGCTAAACAAAATGATCCAAATCATTGGTAGATGATCAGTCTTATCTATTTGCAACATACTTTTAGACTGCAAACCTGGACCTATGCCATCCAATCATGGGTGTGAGCTAAGAAAAGTACCATCAAAACCATTCAAAGGCTTCAAAACGAAATATTGCGGCTCATGGTCAATGGACCATGGTACGAGTACATCCGCAACACAAACCTTCATCGTGACTTAAGAATGAAGTTCGTGTCTAGTAAGTTTTGGAAGTATGCAGCAAGTCATGGGAAAAGACTGAGGCAGCAAACAAATGTAGAGGCATCTAGTCTCGTAAACCAATGTCCTACGGCCTACCAGCTGTCTGTCTAAGTCTAAGACTGCCCAGCAAAGACTCAAATAACAAAGGCTCTATGCTTATGCTTATTTACTAATCATCAGCATCACTTTACCATCAAATACCTTCACTAACTTATTGCAAAATTAAATACCCAAAACGAATCTTAAAATAAACTTTAATCTTCTCAATCCCGAAAAAGAAGAAACTTATATTCCAACAGCACTCAATCCCATTATTCCCAAGTGACAACGTAAACTACTAACTTCCTTTCGCAAAACCTTCACAGTTTCGTAGTACCCCCAGGGCGTGTACGCTTTCATTTTATCTGTAATATGCGTTGACAACCGCATACGTGTTCTCTTACCCCGCACTCCTTCCAATAAAAAGAATTGAAAACTTTTAAAGTATGCTCCACAGTCCTTAGGAAATCCAAAAATAAAAAAAAATAAACCATACATATATGTACGTATGTACATCTACATACACACTTTGGTTTGAAAAATTGCGGTTGCATTTATTTTCAGGACCTGAAAATGGAAAAAGAAGTAAAAACCGAACTGAAACTAACCAATAAAGTTTAAAAATTTTACACGAAGTCGTCTTCATCAACAGGAATTACAAGTCATTGCCAGGGAGGGCTGAGAGCTTCAAAATCAGGCGATTGCCAATATGAAGGGCCTTCCTTAACTGTCAACATTGTGTCTAGCAAGATGTCCTGTGTGACATTTTTGAAGTTTCCTTTTCTTTAAGGAGTCGAGCATCGCTAGAAAAGATGCCCACAAGTATCCTCACATGTATTCCAATTATATTTCAAACCATCCAGGCTCCAGCCAACTACAAATACACCCGAGGTCATAACCAACTTTCAGTAAAAAAAAAAAAAAAATTCAACAACAGGATCTTACTTTAAACAAAAAACCAGAAAAAAAAAAACGGAGGAAATCTTCAAATAAAGTTTTAAATTTTTGATTTGATATTCTCATTCGAAGCCAAGGATAAAGTCGAAGGATACAGAAATACAAGGAGAGAAACTCCTTAAATCATAGATAATGGAAAAATGGGAAATAGCAACTAAACCAGCTGTAACACACACACCCAGTACAACTCCAATGTATGTGTTTCTGGGGAGAGAGAGAACGATCCAGCTTGGGGATGAAAAATTTTGTTATTCCTTCGGGTGCGAAAGGATTTCACACCGAATTGAATAAATTTCTTTCGTTTCTCTTTCTTCGGGCGGCATGTGTGCGTGCGTGGAGGAGGGGTGTCTGTGTGTTGAGAAATAACCGCATGTATATTTTATGATTATGGTGAATAAATATCGACGGGGTGAACCTCCCCTTGGGGTTACCTGAAGAAGGTGCGTTTGGCTGTTAGGTTGGTGTGATGTTTGTTAATCATGTCATACCCCCAACTCCTTACAAATCGCTTACCACATGCAGTAGTTGTTCGTAGTTGTTTCACGTGATTCTCTTAACTGGATGGTTGGGGTTCTTGGAGGTACTTACTTCATTTCTTTATTCCAAGTATTGATTTCTTGGAAAATTTCAAATCTAATATAACTATGATGTAGGGTTGTGTAGTTCACGAAAGAACTAGTTCATAAAGGAGCTCCAACAAGTGAGCTCAGTGAACTACTTTCCATTTGAGTTCATTTAGTTCAGTAGTTGGACAAACTTAGGTATACTCTCCCTAGGTGTAGTTCAGTAAGCACAACTGATATAAATTGGGCGCTTTTTACATTGTGTGTGGGTATTACGCAGACCTTATAAGGATTGTTCCTGTTTAATGCAGTTCCATTGTGTTGGTCTATGTGAAGGGAATCTTGCAAATTTATGAGGTCGAATTGCACCAAACCAAATTTTTTGAGCATTGAACTAAATTGAAGTGAATGAACTTGAAGAAAGAACTAGTTCAGCAAACTGATTTCAGTTAAACTGAGCGTACTCTGAACCAAAGTAAAGTGCACAAACCTACTATGTATGATGGAGATGTAAAAAAATTGGGTTCACCAATTCTGTTTGCTTTCTGTTCGTTTGTCGGTCTGTCTGTCCGTCTTGACGGATTTGCTTCACACTTTATATTTGGAGTCTGTAGGGCCAGAAATCGATGTGAAATCATTCGCTCTAGCCTGAAAAGTAAAGATACTTTATTGACGATTGGTTTCAAAGTGTAAAGAAACAGTTAGATATGGTCTAACGTTTGGCATGTTTAGGGATCGACTGAAGTGATCCTAGGTATTCTGCTTCTGGACATATTTATTAAAAGGTGGTGGCATCGATGGCACTTCCTCTGCACGAGGATGTCAACTTGTACTGTCGTGGTACTATCTATGGTCAAAGATATAGCGAAAAACGAGATTAGGGAGTTGAATATGCCCATGAATCGAATAAAGAGAATGTGTGTTACCGAAAGGTTCCACCAAGAGAATGTAACATTTCTGGAAAAGAGCAATGGTGATATAATATTATTTGCCAATGGATCCACGATAGATGACAGAGTTGAGGTAGCTATCTCTAGCCCATCTTATTCTGCATACGTAGGATCACTGGATCACTGGACAATCAAACAGTGATTAGACGCATGGAGCAAACAAACATTAATACCGCACTGACTTTAGAACGTGTTCGTACACTCATAGAGTGCTCATCACGAAATTTGATGGCGCTACTCTGGGTTAGAGGGTAAGTAGGGACTGAAGGTAACCAAAAAGGCGGGATCTCTAGCAAAGGAAGGGTCAACCTGGGCCGGAATTGAACACATGAGATAGTAGTCAACCGTGGAACGTTTAAAACTTTTAAAATGCCGATTCGGACCACTAATAGAAAAGTTCTAAGGTTGGGTCGAAGAATAATGAAATGAGTTAACTACAGGTCATGGAAATTTCTGGTATCACCTTAAGAAGACACCCAGAATGGTGTTTTCTTCTTCGACTAGTCGGAATATAATCAACTCAAGTTGTGACATTACACTAGACACCTGGCAAGCAATAGAATCATTTTCCTTTTAGTAGGAAATCACGGAGGTAATCAGGATAGCATAATTTTCTGCTCCGTATATACTTACATGCCACCGATATGGTGTAATGAGCAAGTCAACTTGGGCGTGACCACGGATTATATATAACAAACCTACTCACCCCCCTTTTTACCCACGAGTAAAAAAGCAACAGAAAACCCATAACTCATTAGACATATGTATGTATGTTCATGTAGATGGTTGCGTGCAAATAAAATGGCAGCTCACGCACACATTCCTCCATGAATAGGCAAAACCATGAGCGCAGATTAAATATTACAGCAAGTGTGGGTCACCTAATCCTTTTCAAATTCCGTGTCTGTTGAACAAGTGAATGTCAAAAATTTGAAACGAACTGCGATGACATTTGTCAAAGTCCTTAACACTTAGTCCAATAACATGTAAATCAAGTACATTCCTTTGTGTGCACCACGAGCACAAACGAGCTTAGCTGCCGCATGTCCAGGTCTGGGAAAAATAAAAAAAAATTTTCTCGGAACAATGAATGAAAAAGTGGATAACCTAGACCCCACCTACCCCGATACTGTTATCTTGAATCTGCCTTCTCGTGGCTCGATTCAAGTCAGATATTCTGTTTGTGTGCATCGTGAGCACAAACGAGCTAGCTGCCGCATGGCCAGGTCTGGGAAAAATAAAAAAAATTTGCTCGGAAAAATGTATGAAAAAATGGATAACCTAGACCCCACCGACCCAGATGCTGACATCTTGAATCTGCCTTCTCGTGGCTCGATTCAAGCCAGATATTCTGTTTGTGTGCATCGTGAGCACAAACGCGCCCAGCTGCCGCATGGCCAGGTCTGGGAAAAATAAAAAAAAATTGGACGGAAAAATGAATGAAAAAGTGGATAACCTAGACCCCACCGACCCCGATACTGACATCTTGAATCTGCCTTCTCGTGGCTCGATTCAAGTCAGATATTCTGTTTGTGTGCATCGTGAGCACAAACGATCCTAGCTGCCGCATGGCTAGGTCTGGAAAAAATAAAAAAATTGCTCCGAGAATTGTATGGAAAAATGGGTTACTCATACGCCACCGACTCAGTTATTGACATCTAGAATTTTTGTTCAAGTCAAAGTGAAGTGAGATTCTTGTGAATAGATTGAGTTCCGCTAGTCCCTTGTCCATCCACCTAGCATGAGGTCCCATTTCGACACTGTTTTAATGACTTTAACGTCTGCCGGGCTTTCGGTAGCCAAATACTTGGAATCGACCTTAAGTCCATGAAGTGGTTCAGGGATTGCTGGAATTTCTTTCTAGGAAGAATTAAACTGAGAGTCCTCGCTACTTCTACTTTTCCGCTGCAAGTAAGTAGTATCTTCACTTAAATTAAAGGCGCAGATAACTCTCCTAACTATTTTAAAACAAACTCAGTTTCTTTTTCTTGTAGGAGGTAAAAATTCCATGAATACATAAAAGGGTCCTACCAGTAAGAGAGCAGCTCCATACCAACCACAAGCCAACCAAACTCCAGTTCCTCTTCCACAACAAAATAAACCCACACATGTTCCAGCACAGATTTCCTTTCATGCTTCTGAGAATTGTTTTTAAAAAGGTTGGTCCTTTGCAAGCTACAAACATCTGAAGGAGCATCTGCTGGAAACCTCAAAACGGGGATCAACCTTTTTAAAGCCATGTAAGATCATTAGTCCTGCTTTGGTGTATATCCGACACACATCCGTTTCTCTTTCAGAAATTAATTAAAACAAAATTAAGAAGACTGTATCGTGAAAACTTAAAAATGCACTTTTAGGTCCGTACTTCACCGAGATTATGGTTTGGATTACAGCTCCTCGTTCCCTGTGACTGGGAGAGCGAAGCGGTTCCCCTTGACAGGCACAGATACACACGGGAACACGAGGCAGGGGCATGATCCGTCGCCCCTTCAATTTGTGTTACCAGTTGCATAGAATTTCGGTTTTCTTTTTGCTTTTTTTTTACCGCAGAGACAGGAACAGTCCCTTTTCCAATTGAACCGTTCACAGGATTTTTTTTTGCACCTTTGCCATGGTTCTCTGATGTGAACAGAACGTGCCAACTCTCTGTGTGTGTGCAGCTGCAGTCCTTATCACAGTTCCTTTCGGTTGAGTGGGAGAATTTTAAGGTAGCAAAAAAAAATCAAATGAAAGGAACAAGGAAGAGGATCCTTCTGGTGCTGGAATAGATAAAAAAAAAAAATACCAACTTTGCTAAATAGTTTAGTACTCTTTTTCCAGCACCTGTGGCAGCACCACCTCTGCTGGGTGTGGGAAGATGTGTGCTCATCTTGGAAATATGCTGCTTAATGGTGTGTCCTATCTGCATACGTAATTACATACATATATATTTTTCACTCTGCCAAGGAACTGCAGGATGTGCGGATCGAAACGTACGTACAGTGCATGTGAGCAATTCGAGCTGAGCTGGAAGGCATGCAGTGAAGGAAACTCCTTAAGCGAACGAAGGATGAAAAAAAGGGATGTAATGTGAATTTAGAGATACGATTACGAATTTAGAAAGTCGGAAACCCGTGTAATCTGATACAAAGCGGAATTATTCGTGGCGAAATATTATTTCAGACGTGGCAGGCTTCACTGCGCATTCTTCGAAGCACACACACACATCTCCTTTGAAGGAGGTGCAGTTATAATGAACACCTTAGGCAGGATTATGTAGAAGAATCTCGAAGTCGGTGTTGTATTTGCGCGATTTTATGGAAAATCCAGGGAGACTGCTCCAATAGACACAGCTTTGGAAGCGGGTGCTGAAAGCATACTGACATTGCTTCTGAATTCGTGGGAAAAATGTGGTGCGATAGATCCGTGGGTCTTAGGACATATGTATCTTCTTAGAATCATTCGTATCGAATCGTGTATGGTCATGTTCATGTCCGAAGACCAATTATTGTTTGAGAAAAATTTTCATGAAAGTCATACTCCTGAGTGTTGGTCAGATCCTCCCAGGTGGTGGGACATTGACTGTCTGTTTATCCCTTTCACAGAAGTGAATACTTTACAGACAGGTTCATTATCCTTTCAACAGATTCCAACCTTGCTTTTACCTTATTAGAAACCCGAGAAAAACTAACTGAGATCCCTTTGAATTGTCTCTTGGAATAAATCTATTCAGAACCGGAACACGGTCTAAAGGACATCATCATAGATTTAAATGTTCAAAATTCTCTTCCTTGACAGAAACGAGAAAGAAACAGGAACTCGGCAGGAAGAATATTTGATTCGAGCAGGAAACGTTGTGAACTCATTGCCCTGACATCGCTATGACAAGTATGGCTAATAGGCAACTGTGTATCGACTCACTGAATCTACGAATCTAACCAAAAATGCATTAAAGCATTAGGTGTCGCACCCTATTTAAAGGAAAGGAATTGCAGAGAACTCTTGGTTGACATAAATCTTTCATTAACTTCTCAAGTAGCCAACAGTAACCTTCCATTCTAGAAATGAACTGTTTACACCATCCCTTGGCAACTGATTTTAATTATTCTTTATTTATTAGTAGAACAACATTTTCCGCAATGAAAATCCGTTTCACATGAAACCTCAAATCTTGCAAAAAGTATCCCTTCGTCCCAAACTTAACCTCAATCCGTGTCTGTCACTTGGTAAAACTTTACCAAAAGTCAACATCTACTTCGCCATTAAAAATTAATCTCACAAAGCTGCAGGGAAACTCTTATGGTCTGCCCTTAACAACTGTATCCCACGATACACCGCACCGCACCGCATACATGTAAGAGTACTTATACTTGGAATTGGTTTATGACCATTTCCCGATCAATCATTTGGTAGCAGTCAGTCAGGGCATACTGTGGAGCAAAAACCAAAAATGGAATTCCACGGAAAATCATGGTAAAACTAAGTTTCTCATATTTTCCATAATTTGGCTTTATTAACTTTCCACCCATCCATCATTGTGGGGTCTGACAAGTGCAAGCAGCGACATCATTTTTTTTTTTTTTTGATAGATCCTTGGCTACGTATATAGACTCGGGTCAGGGGGTGTGGTGTGTATATGGCGCCAGTTGCAATTAGGTTCCTTCCAGTCCTATCCTCTCGTTTGGTTTTTGTGTATAAGGATGGGACATGCAAATAGCTTTAAGCATTGAAAGAGTTCAGCATTAAACAGTAAGAAGTGGGTATTAAGAGCACATGTGCTTAAAGGCAGCCTTGTGGTACCTCAGTCACAAGATATTTAAGACTCACGACTAGATAGGCAAATTGAAGTTTTTCTTTTTCCGGTCAAAGGACAGGGAGTGGAAAATAAAGAAACAATTGAATCTTTTGATCAATTTAAGACATTTGCCACACACACACACACATAAATTGGTATCCTTTTTGCCCTGACTATATAGTGTTGCTGGTAGTAGTGCTCTTCAACTAAAATTGCCCCCCGTTCTGTTGCGCTGCCGTTGTCCCATAGTTTTCAACCGACCGACGGCATGTATGTGTAGGAAGCGGAACTTCTACCCTGTCTCTATGGTCCCGATACACATATCTGTACATCCTTTGGATGTTGAATGCGAAATAATAGTGTAACACAGAGAAGAACGACAACGACGAAAAGGATTTTCCTCAGCATAAGGCGGATATGAGATTCATGTGCGTTGTGTCGTCGTGTGTTGTATACGATGAGTACGAAGTACAACCGACCGACGTAGGAAAAAGGATATCGCAACAACGTGTTCCACACGTCACGTCTCTATTAAGTTTCATCAGGCTATAAAGTATCACATTATTGTGGGACAATTGCCTTCGTTCGTTCGTTCGTCCTGGGAGAGGATATGTGCTCCAGGATGAAAGGGTACAGAAAGACTTGGGCAAAGGATTCTCTTACGACGGGGGTTGCACTGTCATTGTTGCCCTCTTTTTTTTTGTATCAAGCACAGCAACCCCAATTCAACCGAAGCAAATAGTTTATGACTCGGCAACATATGATATCAATGGATATGTGCTGCTAAAGGATTTTGCCTCCTGCATATCCGTTGGCTGTGTAGTCTTCCTCGACCGTGTCGCTTTGGTTTTTGTTTTTTTTTTTTTATACAAATGAAAAGTCAATGCCATGACACACATGTAGATGTGTGTGGGTTTTCGTTGTATGTGTGTGTTTTATAAAATCACTATCGATGATTATCTGGGTAGCAGTTACAGTTTGTTTTAAAAGCACGCTAAGGACATATTAATGATTTTCTACAAATGGCAAGGATCTAGGGAGGACTGGAAGGCGAAATGGTTACTGCTCCATTAATACCATCTGATTGCTTCATTACTGAAAAGCGTCTGATTGGTTTTATTCCTGTGGTGTTGGAGAGGGTGAGTTTCTTGATTATCCTTTTTGTTAGTTTTCAGTGTTTTCTGTTTCTTCTTTATGGAGGACATCCGCAGAGAATTACTCCTTGGATTGGAGCAGAGGGATAGGGAATTATTCAGGAAGATGTTAAAAGAATGTACTTGCGAACTTTTTATTTAGGTTGGTAGTAAGGCCCATTGTTTTGATGTACGAATCTCTCGATCTAGGCTCTAAGATTTGGGCTCAACCACTGGTGGTGTTCCATATCGTTCATCTACCGTCAGTGCTGGTCATTGATTACAATTTTAATGTTCAACGAACGCGATAACCCAAGGGATCCGGATACGTTGCTTTGAAACAACGGATGTAATCTTACCTTCTAATAAATATGAGGTATCAGTGCATCGGAAACAGGGAAGCTTATTGCGCCATCATCACAAAAAAACAAACTGAACTTACAGTCGATATAGGTGAATATTTTCAGGAATAGGGCTGCGACTGTGTAACTTGATGTACGACAACTTTTGAAGACTGTGTCTGTCAGGGCGTTCAAGGATAATTAGTTTTGCACAGGAAACTAGCTAAGACAGCCACCATCATGAGGAAGCTGCAAACGTTCGTCAATAGGTGCCTACGATATATCTTTAGGATTTTCTGACCAAACCGTATCTCTTATGAACAACTCTATCAGAGAACGGGGTATAAACCTATAGGCACAACAATACGACGACGAAGGTGGCAGTGACAGGGTGACAGATCCATAGCTAACCACGCGATGCAATGGAACCCGCTTACTGAGGCTGGCAGGATACGCGGCGGTCCTAGGAGTGCAACGCGCAGAACAGTTGAGAAGGAAGCACGACAACTGGGAAACAGTTGGGGAGAACTGAGACATATTTCTAGAAATCGCACACGATGGCGCGTAGGCATTGTAGAGGACTTGGGACCCACAAGGGGATACAGGACTTACAAAAAAATTTAGCTAAAACAGCAAAGACACTAGCGAGTTGAAATATAGCAAAAGACTGTGCTTTACAGGAGTGGTGCCCAGGATAATGCTGTGCAGGTCTGGGGTGGAATATACACCTGAGGTGTATACATAGGCGGTTGCCGTCTAAATCAATAGTGGGAGTGGCTTCAATGGCTTCAATGGCTTCAGAACAACATTCTTAGATATGTCTAACGTCAGATGGAGAAGAATAGGAATTCCACGGGGAGGAAGAGCTGAAAGTTCAGTGTGCAGGCAATTCGTCGCAGCGTGGAAAAGTTTCAGCGTGACCAAACTCTTCTGGATCTTGGGCCACTAACCAGATAGAGATTGATATGAATTTAGGACAACATAGTCGGCCAGTATTGAAGAAGAGCCAGGAATATCGATTCGGTGGCGATCAGCGGAATTGGGCATTGCCAGAGTGCCAAGTCGGCTTATTTTACGGCTGAATTTGGACATACATTCGCATAAGATTGTGCTGCCAGAAGAATTGAGGTCGGAAGGCCACCTTGAGTTCGTTAATGGTGAGCTGAAAATGTTGGCCGGATATCCGGATTTTGGCCAAAAAATCATTTTCTGGGACGAATCCCATTTTTAGCTCAGCGACTATGTCGACAAGCAGAATTGCCATTCTTGGAGCAATCTACAAGCGTTCGACCCAGGATCAATGGATTCACAAGGATTGACTGTTTGGTCCGGTTTATGCCTTTATGGTATTCTTATTTCGTCACTGTGAATGGTTGCAGGTGTAGAGCGATGTTAACAGACTCTCTGTGGCAATAGCTCTACAACGCCGATATATCTCAGCTGTGGTTTCAACAAGATGCTATATGCCATAAGGGCTACATCAAGTCATTAGTCCACTCTAACAACCCAACCACTTTTGACTAGCTCGAGACCAACATTCAAGTCGGTATTGCCGGAGTACCGCCGCACGTATTGAACCGATTCAAGCACTGCTAGCGAAGTCAAGACTACCATTTGAATGATATGCAATTCCGTACATAATGGTATGAATGTAGCTTCCAAAAGAAGCCAGAATCAATATTTTCCTACCATTCTTACCTGGTCATCCAGTAGAAAAATGTAGTATCCACCCAACCAGTCCCAGCCTCACATACGTATCTATTGTGTTATAGTCCTTACTTGTACACAAGTATCTCAAAATTCTCAATTTTTTAAAGAATTTCCAATCTTCAGGAAGCGAAATATTTGTTTTTCACAAAATGAACCTGCCAAGGACTAGCACAACTCCGTGCCCTGCAGGCGCGCTTAATTATGCAGCCTGTATCTGACTTCCCAAATGCACTTCAGACCAATTCCAACGAAAATTTTATATTCACCAGCAGTCCGTTAGGAAATTGCATCGCATGCCATTCGACTAAAAGAAAAATTTCCCAGAAAAATAATTACAGCCTTCAGATTTCCGAGGAAAAAAAAAGAAGAAATTCCATAAAACTATTACCCGCCCAAAGGCTCCGGCGCCAGCAATTGCAAGTTTTAAATCTGTCCTCCTTCCCCGTGCCCATCCCAGGCGCAGTAGCTGCAGAAACTTTCTGATATTTCGCTCGCAGGCACGGATGCAAACAAAAAGGATGCACACTGGCCCCTAGGTGATCCTTATTCATTCGTGTCACATAGTGATTCAAATCCGTGCGGTAGAATCATGCCATAATTATGGCAGCGCCTAAGAGGACATCAGCAAAAAGTCAAATCGTCACAATTGATGATATTAATTAGAGCGACTAAAGTGACACAGGACATTGATGTTGTTCGATGTGGATGTGGATCGGCCCCCAATGAGAACACAAATTTAATTCCTCCTCCATGGAGACAGGGAGCGAGACTACTGGCGACGATGACGGATGAGTGACTGGACTCCCGGCCTGATGATTGGTAGCTATCCAATCATTATAGTTGTGTGACCAAAAAATCGAATCACTAATCGACGTTGCGTTGGGCGGACAGACCGCCGCACAAAAACTCAATGTGTATTACAGTTTGGTCGCAGGACTATGTCCGTGCGTAGGATAATGGGTTATCACATTTATGTGTGTCGTTCGCCAGCCTATAATGGTGACCGAGCGATTTTTGGCCATAATGATGAGAATTATTGCGGTTCAATGGTGATGGATAGGCGACCGCAATTCATGTTCTTTTATATCAGTCGGTGGATAGCAACAAAAAAAAAAAAAAAAAACAGGACGACCAGGTCCTGGGAGGCAATAATGTTAGTGCATTCATGGAATAATTACCGAAGTGGTGGAAATCGATTTGAAAGGGCAGACATATGAGTAGCTAATGGTCATAATTATGATTGTGGTTCTGCGAACGATGTTGGCCGAATTTTACGGATTTTCCCCTCTGTGTTTGCAATTTATTTTAATTTTAGGAAAACTAAAGCAAAGCTTATTACAGGCAATCGTGTTGGAAATGCAGTGCGGATTATGGTATTGAAATGAAAAATCTTCAATTTAATTAGACTCGGCAATGTGAGGTATCGCTAATGATGTAATGAGCTTGCAGTGACTTTGCTTAGAGGGACAAAATCAGGTTGGGGACCTATAGCCACAATAGAAGGGAATTGTGATAGTGTCTATGAAGTTTCAAGAGCAAAGGTAATGTAGAGTCTAAGGACTCCTAGGTCAATCAGGACAACTTTTACTGTTGCCCTTGAAACCATGCTCACGTTCTGCCTTTGTTTACGGCAAACCGTGTTCCTATAGCGGTTCCTGGAAAGACAAAGTCCTTAACTACCTCAAATTTTTATCTGTTAATTCTTGTATTTTTTCTAAGATCTGCCATAGTGCGAACATTTGATCGATAGTAGACTCTTCGGGTCTAAAACAACACTGATACCAGCCAGACCAGCCAGATTGTTGACAAAAAGTTTTAAGCGTTCATATAGTTGGCAACGTTGAGAAGATTTATTTCCCTTTAGTTGGAACCTTGAAAGTGCTTCCTTTCTTGGGGATCGGGCAAGCGATACTGAGGCTCCATTCATTGGACGTACTTTAGTCTGATCTTACTAAGTCATCCCCTTCTGCCTTGCATAGCTCGGCAGTCAAGCCATTAGCTTCAGTAGCTTTGTTGGACTTTAGTTTTGATATCATTATCTTGGCTTCATGCAGGTCGAGTGGACGGAAATGTAGCTTATCATCGTCTAGATTGGAAACACAACATTCAGCGCCCAATTAGCGAACTCTTCTACAAGTCTAGGCCCAAATTCAACTGCAAAATAGGCCGTGTTGACTCTTTGGCGAGGTCCAATTCCGCTGATCGGCACCAAACCGACATTTCTTGGTTTCCTTCGATAGTGGGCGTTACGGCGGCTATGTTTTTTTCATTTCGCACCAATCTCTGTCTGTTTGGAGGCTTAAGGCCCAAAAGGTGTACTCACGCTCAAACTTTTCCACATTGCGGCGAATTGCCTGCTCTCTGAAGCCATGATGAGAACCGTATTAACAACTGAGCCGAAATTTCGAAAATAATTTTTAATAATTTTGACACGTTTGACAACCATAAAAAGATGCATGATGAATTGGCAAGCCTTAGGGAATATTTTGACAGCTAAATGTCATTGGTAACTTTAACTGAAACATAACAATCGGAAAAAGTATCATCGTTTTCTGGTCACTTTTTCTTAGGAGTTTTAAAGGGGCGCTTCCTATCTTTAAATTTAAATAAAACAAAGTGTGTGTGAGATATCATCGATATTTCTTAGGTTTATCGATGGCATAATGTATAGAATATATGTAACATCGTTTAAATGTCCGCCGCGGCTTCCATGACACTGGAGCATAAATCAGGGTAAACTTGATCGATGGCATGGATTATGTTGGCTTTGAGGGCCGCTGTGATTTGTGGGTTATTTGTATAGACCTGCGACTTCAGCAAGAAATAGTCTAACGGGGTCAAATCGCACGATCTCGGTGACCAGTTCACATCACCTCCACGTGAGGTGAACATGCCCTCGAATCGTTCGTGCAGAATTTTGCATTTGGCGTGAGCTGTGTGGCACATAGCACCATTCCAATTCAGGCCAAAAGAGGTTGGTAATCATTGACCTATAGCGCTCGCCGATGACGGTGATAGCCTAGCCAATGTCATTCTCAAAGCAATATGGACGGACGACGCCGCCAGCCCAAAATCCACACCAAACAGTGACCCACCCACCCATAAATGAGAAATAAGTTCACATCATAAAAGTGCATTTATATCCCCCCTGTGCGGTGCAGTTATTTCCCATGTGAATTAAATTCCCGTGAAGTTATTTCCCTGCACCACACAGATCTGTTTTTCCTGGACAGGCAAAGGCATGTTTCTTTTTTTTTTTTTCATTTAGACTGCATACTCTAACATAACTAATTGGATTACATTTGGTTCTAAATCGAAATTCCGTAATTTAATTTAAATTGCAACACTTCACGTAAGCTGTTCACTATCTCGCCGATATTTTCATCATCCGATACATATTCACATTCATTTAAATTATTTAATAATCAATCAAATGGAATGTGCATTTGTACAATTTTTCTGTTGCAACATTATTCCACCGATAGCATTGTTTGTGAGCGAATCTTTTTTATTTATTCCATCAACAACAACTGTCTAAATAAATCAGTTTCATTAATGAGACATGTGTGCATTGCCTGTTTGCCTTCATGCCAATGGCATTGTCAGTTCTGCTATCAGGACTAAAGCTTTACTCACATTTGTTATATTAAACTCTGTCTCTTAAATTAAATGTTTTTCCGAAAACAAAAAAAAAAAACAAAAAACACAAATTGTATAAAATTTTTGGAAAAATAGTAAAATTTAAAAAAAAAAATACAATTAGACCAGGAAAAGGGTGAAATTTTTTCCCATTTTTACCAACCGACTGTGGGGAAACAAAAAGTGATGTCCGCAATCAGTTACAGTGATTCTGTTTGGAGGGGCGCTCCGCTGTATTTGTTTTTTTATTTACATTTTACACTCTGTTTCTATTGATGTTCAATAATATTTTCCAGGATTAAAAAGGGTCCCTGCACTCGTATACGATTGCATGTGTATTATATTTTTATAGAAAAATTGGTCATTTTATTTATTTAAGCATGCGGTGTTATTTGTTCGGGTTGGTCTGCTAAATAAATATTCATTTGTTTACTTTTTTGTTGTTTTGCAGAGATAGTTTTTGTTTTTTGTTGTAATTAATTGGGTCTGGTTCGGAGAATTGTATATTGTTTCTTCTGTAATAGAAATCAAAGTGGAAAAGTGGTTATATGAAATACCACGACAATCAGTGCACAGATGAGAGTCCTTTGTAGCTTGGAGCTGTTGGCTATTTATGGGTTAATAGTGAAGACTTAACCGCAAACAAGACACATTGAACGCCCATATACATATGTACATACAAACGACGTGACAACAAGAACTTGCATAGGTACAATTTGTCCCACTCTATCGGAAGATGCAATAACTTTTCAAAATGGTAGCAACTGTCAGTTCTCTCAGATGTAGATACAAGGTGTCCCAAAACGTATCACTCTATCGGAAGATCCAACAACATTTGCAAATGGCGGAAACTGTCACTTCTGTCAGATGTAGAAAACACTCTGTAGATACAAGGTGTCCCAAAATGTATCACTCTATCGGAATATCCGATAACATTTGCAAATGATTGGAGCTGTTAGATGCGTCGACAAATGATGGTACTCTACACTCCTCAAGATCACAGAGTTCTCTATGTGACTATTTTTCTACGGAATAATACGTTGGTGATTTTGGGTCAACTTGAGTTTCGAGCAAATTTTCTAACTGGTAAGGTGTTCAGGCACTCGCCCCGAAGAGACTGGAATAATATGTGACAGCAGAGGCACCAGAAAGTCTCGTAGTAATGAAATAACGTCGCTGCGGCTGAAAGGCCTCGGATGAACCATCGACGACGACTGCTTGTTCTGTGTCAAATTTCAGTCGAATACTCTCACTCAAAAGGTTCATAACGCTTAAGTAATATTGTTTATTCACTGTTTGACCGACTGACATTTTTGACACATTGACTTTCGAGCGACTTTGACGGTTTTTGTTCATTTGAGTGCCGCCATTGTGATGCTTTTTGAGTTGTTTGCATGTCATACTCATAAGCCCAAGTCTTGTCATCCGTGATGACGTGTTTCATTAATGTGATGTCTGAATTGGCTCGTTCTAACATGTCTGCAGTAACTTGTTTGCGATTGTTCGTTGAAAGAAAATTCTGTTCTTTTGGAACAAGACGCGTTTCATAAAATTTGGCAAACTGGTTCGTGAGAGATTAATCTTTCTCAACCTGCCGTTGAAGGTCGTCTCGAATAAGGCAAGTTTTCAACTACTTTATGGTTTTCTTTGAACGGTTTATATCACTCAAATGCTCTTGTTAACTTGTTCCGTGTAGGTTTTCCCCAACATTTTCAACAAGAAATTCTATTTCAAACGAGCTTTTCGCTCAATATAAAAAAACTCAAGGTTATCTAATGTTTTTGGCTTAAACTCAGCGTCAAAATTGATGACAGATATACCAACGTAGGAAAAAGTTATAAAAGAAATCATTAACCTGGGCCATTTGAATAACGCAGTCCCGCTCATATATTTTAGTTGCTGAAACGTCACGACAATTTTTCGAAACCTCCAGAGGAAGAGGTTTAAGCAGTTTTATTCTCCAAACCGAGGTATTGCTCTACCTGGCCAATATTATTTCGCTCTGCATTCGATCAGCAGGTTCCATCCTTTTGCGGCTGTGACCAAGTACACTAGGGATTCGATAGGTGGTGGCGGAGGACTGTCGTATGGCAGTCAGGCTCCTTCAGTCCCGAATATTATGGTCGACTATGCGATGGTTAGTTCTTGTAGCTAGCAAAGTGCTTCGAAAGGTTACAGTACTAAGTGTTTTCGGTCGGAAGTTGTTTGGATCAAGGGTGGTTCTGTTTCCAACTCTCCTTGGAACTTTTGCAAAATTATTTGAAAGTAAGACCGAGTCTACTAGTCTGTTATATTATCAGACCCTTGAGAACACCAAATACATACCTGACCTGTGTTTTTCGCATAACCTTAAGAATAGGACAGATCTCCTCACTCTGTGGTTGGCCCAACGTGAAGCGTGTTTGCACAGCCTTCCGTCAAATTCCTGGTGGACACTATTGATGGAAATAGCATTCGCGCCAATCAGTGGGATAGAATCGACTCCAGAAGCCATAAACATCTTCGGAAAGTGCAAAGTCCAGCCAACCAATGGAAACAAACCAGCCTTAAACGTTGAATTGGCGCTCAGATTCTGCTATTGGTTCAGTAGTACAACTATGGTCGCACTAGCTGCCCTTAAACTTCCTTTCCGTCGAACTATCTGTATCGGAACGAAAGTACAGTGTACGGCCTCCATTAAGTAGTTTAAGCATTTGCTTTGTACACTGTACCATGGCATACAAATATATGTCTCTATATGCTCTATGTCCTGAGAAGGCAATTCCTAGACAAGGAACACGCTTCACTTTGCTAGAACAATACACCACGGATATTCAAACAGGCCTTCTCCAGGATGAATAAGCCATCTATTCCTGAAAGCGTAGAGTCGAATCAGTTTGAGTGGACGCTGTTTAAGAAGTTAAGCACGCTGTTGGATTGCTAAAGGAACCGCAAACTGCTTATCATCCGTTGGCAAACGGAATGATTGAAAGGTGGCACAGGTCATTAAAAGCAGCCATCATGTGTTATCAGAACCAACGGTGGTCTACATCCATGGATTAGCCCGATCAAAGTCAGTTTCGACAGACTGAAGCCGGTTAGCGCGGTTTGCTATTTAGAAAGAGTCCTTACAGTTGTAGCCGAACTCGTCTCCGAATTTGGCAGAAAATTAATTCAAATAAATCCACGTGTCACGTTTTCTTTTTGAAGTTCAAAACGCTCCTCTTTGTTTTCCTAGAATGTCTACAAAGTTAATCAAAACCTAATACTGATCCCATTACCTAACTGCTACTACATCCAACCACTTAATTGCAATAAAACCAACAATTTGTTGATAATACGAAGAAAGGAAAACCATATTTCACCAGACCCAGAAGGACTCCTTCTTTCCTCAACAAACCCACTCACGTATCGAATATTCTCGTAAGAGTACCACACATCTCTTTATCAAAGTATCTCCATCTCTGTATCTAATTCTTTTTGCCACGAAAATAAGATACCATATTGTCCATTCAAAGCCTTTTGTATTAACATAATTTTGTATACTCAATAAAAATTGCTTTACCATAACCGGGCCACAAAATATCCTGAAAATACGTACCCAACCCATATGTGCATGCTGCCTTGGCAGAACATTTTATTTTGAAAAAAAAAAAGAACCAACTCCAACCGGAACACCATTGACTTGTCGACACCGGGACCCTAATCCCGATTGGAAGGCCATGATTACCAATGGAGACGGCATGCAGAAATGACATAGAGCGCCCGGATACAATATGGATATCGAATTCGAAACGACAGCATAGAGTCTCTGCCGCCCTCGATTCCTGCCTAGCTACGTGACTGAAAGTTCAAATCAGAAATGTAGCCCTCGTCCTGTGACTGTGAGTGAGAAACATCGTTCTCTGATCCGAATCTGATGAAGGCATTTGCAGCATGATTGCGAATGAAAGTGCCTATCTCTACATGATACCCCCATGCTAGAGAAGTACCAGCCAACATCTGCCAATTTGGGGTGGTTCCCTGAATAGGGTGGGCACGACAAAAAAAAGAGGCAAAAAAACCAAGCCCCATTCACATCCACATGACTTCTTTATTAATGGCGAGGAAAGTTGCCCACGAGAGCAAATTCCGTAAGTGAATTAAGTTAAATTTTATTTATGAAATTGTTTATGACAATTACGGAGCTCAGAATTAATTGCTGCATTCGTGCAGTGGCAGCAAAGCCAGCAGGCGGCGAGGCCCATAAAATGTTTAATGGCTATGACTTCCAGCGAACGGATGAAACGAATGGCTGTGCGTGGCACATGTCGTGTGTATGGTTTTTGCTTTTGTCAAATTCCGTATGTGAAAGGAGTTTTTTTTTGTTTTTTTGTAAAACCGTTGATGGGTGCTCCTCGGGTCCCACAGGAAGCGGATTTATAAAAAGCTGCAACGATATAGGCTTCGTTTAATTTGATGCAATTAGCAATGCACTTGAATGGAGTCAGTTACGAGTGGAGGAGTTAAAAGGGTTCAGCGAGCTACCTTAAGCCTATCTCGCAACTCTTACATTTCACCGAGTACTTGAAGTACCCTGTTGAAGTGTGGCATGGATTTAATAAAAAAAATAATTTCCCATAACCATAACCATAACCATACCATAACCATAACCATGGAACGTACAGTATTTTTTATTCAATTTAAGGATGACCCGGCCAACAATTGTGCGCGTTTCCAAGTCGGAGGATGCAGGATGAGTTCAATGATGGATTGCATAGGATTGACGACGTCGTTTTAGACGCTAATGACATCTTTATTTTGCCAAGATGCATGTAATCATGCGAAAGGACTATTAAAAAGCCTGCAACACTTTTGAGAAATACCCTTTATATGACAAGAGGCTCATGTGACAAGAGTGAGCTGTCACACACATGATCAAAGTTATGATGTGATGGTTTGAAACTTTGGTATGGCTGGTTGCTGCACCAGGAGGGGAAGAATCCTTGCATTTGGCTCTTGAGCTACATATGTTAAGACAATTGCGAGGTCTGCAAACATTGCCAAGTCCCCAAATGAAAAATTAGTTTCAAATGTCTGACAATCGTTAGTCAAACAATATTGCCAGACCGTCATCTGAGAGTAAATTTAAAGGTATTGACGTTCACGTACTTTCAGTCATCAAAGGACTCTGAAATCGAGAAAAAAAAAAGCAGAATGTACAAAAAAGATACAGAAAGTGACTAATGGTCAAATGAAAGTGAAATCAAACTTTACGCGGGTTGGTGGACCTGCAAAGTATAAACTGTACAAGGAAACCTTGTGGCGAGTTGCCGCGGATCCAATCAACCGTTGCACCTGCCTCCTTTTGCTCCATTTTAAATAAAATTTTAAAGTTTTTCAGATTTTTTGCTTTAATACAGCACGAAAGAAAAAAGTCCTTTAAAATCTTATGAATCTGACAACATCTGACTGGAGATCTGACAATTTTGTAGCAATTTGACAGATCAGCAATCTGACAATACATTGTTAGATTGATGGACTGGCTTTTGTTTGACGTTTGCGGGTGAGGGGGGCAAGTGGAGAGGTGACATGTTACATCAAACTAGATTTTCAGATTTTCAGCGATTTTTTGAATTTTTTTTTAACGTTTGGAAATGTCAATCGCTGTCACTCGATAAAAGAGTTAAAACAAAAATTAAAAATTGGGAAATTTACCAACTTAACAATGGAAGTACGACAGTAAAACGATTTAATTGCTGGCAAAAGTATTACCTTTCTTGTAAAAAGAATTGTTTGTTCAACCTAATCAATTTCTTTTGGCGTCAATCACCAATACGTCAAAAAAATCCGAGGAAGTGTTCAGATTGTTTGAACTAACAATCAAAACACGTGAATGACAAAGAAAAAATGCAGTCCATCAATCCTATGTGCACAGGATCGTAGGATTTGAAACACAACCTAGCAAACGTGAGAACTGACAATTTAGAACTGCAAATTAATTTGCCTTTGTCAGCTCATTTGCAGATTTGACAACATTTGCTGCCATAAGTGCAGGCTTCAAGTTGTCAATTTGTGCAATATGTGTGGCTAGGATATGAAGGTACACCTCCATAGCGCATTCATGCCACACCGTAGCCATCTCCGGTAAGGTGATATCCAATAAAAATTCAACCAGACAGGCTATGCGTGCTACAAGGTGATCCGATGTTCCTTGGCTGTTATTTTTACTTGCACCTATACCTATAGGGCAAGTATTGTATTCGTGCAAAATTTGGAACTCGAGATTTTAATCAAACTTGACATTACTATAATGGAGAAGTCCAAAAAAAGTAGGTCCGCCAATGCCGTCTGTCTGTCTGTCTGTCTGTCTGTCTGTCTGTCTGTCTGTCTGTGCCGAGGCTGCAGCCTAAACGAGTGGATGGATTTAGATCAAACTTCATATATAGGGTCTGTGTGATAATCCCTAGAGGCGAAATCGGAATTTTCATTCTAACCTCAAAATTAAGGGTAGTTTACTTAAGGCCGATTTCAGTTAAAATGGATTTTCTCGAAAACGGATCTAACGATTTTGATTAAACTTCATATTTGAATTAGTCTAGTCAATTGCAATCAGATGATGTATCGTGCTGCTTACCAAAATTGGCAACAATGGTACATTACTTATAGCCAATTTGGCGAAAAGTCAATTTGCGAGAAAACGGCTTCAATGATTTAGTTCAAATTTCATATTTGGACTAGTACGAGGTAATGCAACACAATGGCGTACCACGTTTCGGTCTGAGTATGATATAACGGTACTTACGACCAAGGTGACTGAAAGCCGATTTGCTTGAAAGTGCCTTCAACGATTTTATTTAGATTTTGACATATGATTAAACATCTCAAATTCTATCAGGAACTGTATCACATTTTTGGCCAAAAGTTAGTATAACGGTATTTTTCGCGAAATCAAGCAGTTGGAGCCAATTTATTCGGAAACGGCTCCAACGATTTTTATTAAATTTTATATTAGAATAATCCTTTTCAAACCCTATGAGATGGCATACAACGTTTACATACTGTTTGAAAGGTACTTTACTTCAAAATTATATAACACTGCAAAAGATTTTCCTAGAATACAGGTGTTGCCATGGAAACGTTTTTTTTTCCTTACGATACAGTTTTGATTGGTGCGCGTGTGCTACTGGATTTGTCCGAATTGCATTTTCATTGGTTAAAAGACAGAGAGAGAGAAAGAAAATATTGTTACATTTTTAGGGACTTACTCTGGCTTTTCGCATATTCACCGGAGTTCAAAGGCAATGAATTTATGAGTGAAATTGAAGGAAAAGTAACGACGATGCTTAATTTTCAAGAGCTTTATCAAATCCTTTTTTGGCCAATCTGCTTAGAACGATGGTTTACTTATAGTCAACTTACATATGCTTACACACTTATGTATATACTCATTTCTTTATTTTTACCTCAAATACACACAAGAATTTGAGATATAGGTGCAAGTTTGTACGGCCCAGTCGTGCACTTTATTTTATAGTTCTGTAGGACTATAGCGATTCATGTCTAGTGGACGTGTATTTTGCATCTCTTAACATCACAAATGTCAAAGCAGAATTGACACTTGCCGCCATTTGCAAAGATTATAGCATCTTCCGATAGGGTGATGGTTTTTGCGTCACTCTGGCAATTGATAACCTCTTAATCCACATTGTGGCGAATTTTGCGTACAAATTTCAGTCTACAGCAACGTAACTCAAGAACAGAAGCCTCTTGATCGTTTGAACTGCTCATTCTTGGCTTGAAATATGCTTTATTAGGTATATACCCACATGGGCTTGAAGAGAATCCGCAAAAATTGGCTGTGAGTTTGGGATTTCATGCCGAAAGAGCTGTCATTGGACCTTATTGCTTTGTCGATGAAAATGTTCGGTATTGTGCCACTTTGAAAGTCTATTTTTGACCAGAATTGAATGGATTTGACATTAGTGATGTGTAGTTCCAACAAGATGGTGCCACAAACAACGTTGGAGGAGCTTAGGAACAATATCGAACGCGAAATAACCAACGAAAAGTGATGGAAAATTGGCTTCATAGAATAGATCGTTGGAAACGTGCTCGTGGTAGTCATATCAATGAGATCGAGTTCTGTACTAAAACTTAATATATGCACTATAACTGTAGTAAATTTCAACTCAATACCTTAATTATTCTGTATTTTGTTTCAAAATAAAATTGTTATGTTCTTATTGAAAAACTCTTCATCAGTTGGGTCCTTCTGAGGTGACCTGCCAAGAGGTTGTTTCCGGTAATGACTTCGACATTTTGTGAACTTCTTCTTTCTTAAACTAGTCTTCAGAGGTACTGCTTCCGAATTGGATATTACATCGTGTGTCTGCAGGCATAAAACGGCACAGCTAGATCAGTTTTGTCGGGATCCCGAATTCGGCCATCGCCTTGTAGAGCTCGAGACGATGAATGCTGTCATTTGCGGCTTTAAACTTCATGAAGAGATGATGAATCTCGACTTGATTGTGGGTTAGTCCTCTCCATGGTTGGTTTACGACGTTCATACAGTGCGTTGGATATGCTAGGATTTGTGTTGGCCATTTCCACATGACAAGCTGTGGTGTCTCCATTCTCACGGGATTCATCAAAAGAAAACAGCAAGCATTTTCTTCTAGCCCTATCGATTGGGCCATTTTGGGGTACATCTTGAAGGGGCCACCTCTCCCGCTCAACTAAACCTTGTGTGGACAACTCCTTTACACATCAATACGTTTTAGAACTCGGCCTTAATCTGCAGATACACTCTCCGATACGCAGAGGCAGTATGCTATTCCACGCAATTACTCAATTAAATGTATCTGCAGTTATGTACTTGGAAACACGACCTACTGGCATTGGCAAGATGAACCACTGCAATCGCTCCCGCCAGCTGGTCAGGTGATAAAATTACGCGAATTGCAATTAGTGTGATAGTTTGCATTTTACAAAGCCATTATTATTTGGCCAGGTAGCATTGTTTGAACAACCACCTCTCGCATGGACTGCTGGCACGTCCAGGGGCGTTGTAATGTGGTCGGCTGTTTGTGTGAATTTTACCAAATCAATGTGCGAATTCAACCGATTTGCCAATTGGAAATAAATGTTGTGGCTCCAGCTACAACGAGGAGGAGACACGGAATTCCCATTGACCGGAAGATGCCCGATGGATTCATGGCACAATTGCACCGTTTAGTTGCGTATCACAAATATTTGCGTGAATTATTTTAGCCCGAAGAGGTGGCAGGACATATTGGTACATAGATTGGGGATAGTTTTGGCTAAATCAATACGTGTGGGTAGAGAAGGTACCTGGAGGTGCCTTGATTTGGGAATTCATGGGTTCTGTTGGCTTAGGTCAGGCGGTTGTGATATTATTTATGTTGGAGGTGAAAGTGTGGTGTAAGGGCTACTTGTATCTTTCGGTCTGTAGAGCGAACGGTGGGGATTTTTGGGATTAGTGGGTACCTTGGTATTGATCAAACCACGGCAGTGTGCTCCAAGTGGAAGCACTAGCAGTTGCAGAAGCAGCTCGAGCAATACATCTATATTGGCAGTCAAGCCGCCCTAAAGGCTATCTCATCCACAGTTGTCGTACGAAATTCACAGTACTTACGGAAAGTCATGAGGCCGCACTCCGTTGGGCCAAAAGGCACAGCGGCATTCATGGGAACGAAATGGCGGACGAATTAGCAAGAAATGGATCCGAACAGGACCTGAGAATGGTTGACACCTGGGTTCTATGATAAACACAATCATCCATATCTATGGGACGCATTCCAATCTTGTTCTGTGATGTTGCCAAAACACAGCAGATCCTGGCGCTTAACACACCCAACTTCGCACTATTCACGGGAATCATTACCGGCAACAACCTCATGGCGGTCCACCGTAGTCGAATGGGAGTAGAAACTGGTGACCTTCGACGCAGTAGAGTGTACTAGAGAGACGGGCTTGGTGAATATCAATTCGAAGACCTAAACGACCTGTGAGGAAAGCCACCATCAACCATTCTGAAATTTATAACAACTTCGTGGTGGTTTAGGGAGGACATATCGTTACCCACCTACCTTGGTAATAACCTTTTGATGGAAGAAGACTTGGACATCAATTTCGTCAGTATAAAGCTGATCGCTCACAGTGTGCTGACCATGCAGGATCATTGTATGGTTCACCGATGTTTGATGGCCCCTTTTCTGCGGCTTGATTCGATTTTGAAACCTCTTTGGGCTTGTTTCCAATCGAGAGCAGGTCCAACATTTGTAGCTATAGCTGCCCTTTCAGTTTTCTATAATCTGTGCAAGCCTAGGTCTCGTATCTAGTCGATTTTACTGTTCATTATCTCGATAAGTATCGTGTTGTCCAGACTGATAGCAAGGAGAAGAGAATCGAGGCTGGAAGGAGTCTTAGTCAAGAAATCTTTCCACTCTAATAGGCAGCTAGATTCCCATCGAAGATAAGTGTGTCACCATCAGAGAGCATTTCTCTCTGAATTCTTGACCTGGATTAGTCCGTGGAAGCCTAAGATTTAAGAAAGGGCTGCTGGACTGGATGACTTTGACTTTCAGCCGTCTGTATGTCTGATGAGTGGAAACTCAGCATCGCTTATTTGATCTACAAGAAGGGAGACTTTTACAGACCAGGACCTAAGGCTGTTCGTTACTAAATTAATAGTCCCTGTCAGTGCGGTTTCAGGCCAGGGATGTACAAGTATAAGCCAAACAGTGGGCGGTAACAGAGTTACCTCCAAGCCCCATATGGGCTGCAACTGCTAATTATCAACAGAAATTGTGTTTATCAATCTATTAACACACCAGTTGCCCTATTTTTGTTTTAATAACATCCACTTATCCCAAATTAGACCATAGGTTGGCGTCCCTAAACGTTCTTTACTGATTTCATGAAAAAGTTAAGCACCAGCTGGCACTGCAGCGATAAATGGTCGACTGCCTCATAATTGCAGCGATTGCCTTCCGACTCCCAGTGATGGTCAGTGGTTGGCTACTGCCTCCATTAGATATGAAATTATCTTCGTCATGCCATTGTTGGCCTCGGCAAAATCGGTTCGTCCTTGCACTAACATGCACTCATACCTATACAGTACACATGCCGAAATGACTCAATAAATCATATCATATCCTTTGCAGGTATTGCCAGAATATTCCATTCCGACGACCTTTCTTTTCAATACGACGACAGCATAATGCGACATGTCAGGTCATTTTCAAGCGCAGCCATGTGAAGCCTATTTCTCCATGAATTCCGATCGCAAATAGTTCCGTAGTAGGTGCTCTACTCCACGTGTTGCTGTACACAAATCTCGACTCCGTAATGACACTGTGTCCCTGTGTCTCGACGCAGTGTGTCGCCATTGTCAGTCGAAATTACAACTCACACTTCGTGTTGGCATGTGAGTCAACTGCGGATGATGCCTGGCCGGAAGAAAAATCAATGATGTGGTTGCTGTAGTAGTTTCGCATATTGTAGTCAAATATTACATTCATGGCAGGGCTTGCCCTTGGCCTATAGGTATGGTAAATGCAGTCATTTCGGGAATCATTGTTGCTATATGTAGACGAATGTCAAAAGGACAGACAGTTTAGCTTCAGATACGCATTTTGGCATTCTGGTAGCTGAAGAGCGGAAAGTGTAAGTTCTTTTGGTCCTTCGCAGGACGTACTTGGGACGTACCTGTTTGAATTTTTTGGAGGATCTGATAAATTTCTTGATATGTAGGTCCATAGCTCCAACTCACTCCGATCCTTCGTTTTGGGGCCTTATTTCCTTGCACCTAGTTTCGTACAGCCATTTGATATACGGAAACATGGAAAGGACTATAACATGGTAATACTTTGTTCTTTTCTGTGTCTGAAGGATTTACAAGACAATTTACTTGTTCAGTCTACAGAGACGGTGATCTGCGAATATCTTGGATAAAGATGCTTGATCATTACAAAGCGTTTTAGATCACTAACGTGGGAGTCTTTAAAGGCAGTGTTCTAGGAAGTAGCTCCATTCTTCCAATATCCTTGATGAATCGGATAAAAGATGTTGCTATTCTTTCTGTTGGGCCTGGCATACCTATAGTCTGTGCTAAGGCGCATATGTAGACTTTAGCCCAATCCTTTGAAAAGTGATATTGTTCTCTTTACGAGAAGGAGGATTGTGAACTATCTGACTAAATTACTTACTTAACAGGCTCCCAACCCGTGAAGAGTCTGAGACACGGCAGCTTTCCAATCCCCTCGATCCGGACATTCTGCTTCCAGTTGCTCCTTAAAACGGAGGATCAGTTTTCTGTCTGATAAAAGACGTCACTATTCAGATCTCCGATGAAGCGAAATATCTGGGAGTGATTCTGAATACGAAACGTCTTTGGGTAAAGCATGTCAAGTCGAAGATATCCGAGGCGCTCTCACGATCCTCGCAGTGTAAGAGTGCTTTTGACAAGACATGGGGCTTATCACCAAAAAAGGTGCTTATGGGTCGTAAGTATGTATAAGATTGCCTTATGCACAAAACGGTGTGTCTCGACTGCACGGGAGCTTTCCTGAGATCGTCTGGTTTTGTTCTAGATGCTTTGCTTCAATTCCCATGATAGTTTCATCATAATCTGTGCTAGGGGTGGGGTATCATCCGGACTGGAGTTTCAATGGCCTTGCGCTACACTTATCCGACTCTGGTTCCATGATATGCCGTCTAGTGTAATGACAACTTGGATTCGACTAACTCTCCAGTTAGGACTGAATTCGTCCAGAGTATGAGCCTGGACTAAGCTGCTGTCGAATCCTCACAAATGGCTATAAGAATAGTCAAGGGTCCGGTACTGTCTTCGTCGAGGCAAGTATGCCTCTATTTTCAAGCGAAGATCTACATATGTTAACCTAATGATTGCCGAAGTTATTGTTCTGAATAGGTGGCAGGGTCAGAGTATCTTAAGGCCTTGCCAATCCCTGTAACCGTTCCAAAATAGCACCAGAATGCAAAAACTCTTAGGCTTTGGTCACAAGGGTGAACTCTTTGACTCTCGTCTGTGTACCTGGTCACACAGGGATTGGAAATGAGATCTCCGATGAAATTGCTACGTAAGGACCAGAGGACGATTTCTCAGGAACTAAACCTGTGTTGTATCTTGGCGCATTCTCAGTCAGGGTCTCCATTGACGATTGGGTTTCCTACGAACACATTTGTGCATGGCACGATCCTCCAGAATGCAAGCAAACTAAACGCATGGTCCCGAATGTCTGTAAGAAGCCATAGACCTTCTTGTTGTCTGTCAGAAGAAAAGACTCTGGACAATTTATTGGCGCCTACACTAGACGATCGTAAGACAGTATAGGTCTTATTATCGCTTTATGCATTCATAGTATAATGTTGGGTTTTAGTCTATGAACACCATCCGTCTTTCAATCCCTGAATCGAACCGCCTTCATCAGACAGAGATCAGGAGAACACCGTGATGGACCAGCGAACCAACTGTCAGAACTAAACTCGATGAAGCCGCATTTGTCATTTCGACCTATAGACGCTAAAGAAAGTGGCTATAGATTGGCCACACCATCGCGATAACTTCATGGCAGAGCATGCAACATACTGAATCTTAGAGCTGAGAACTAGATCTTCGAATAGAACTGAGATGGGTTACGAGTTTCCCGGAGTACTTGGTCTACTTGCACTAAAACTAAGAAATCAGTGAAATCAGCTGGAACTTCAGTTGGCGCACCAATTATTGTATCACCTGCAGTAAAGGGTTCCCTTCCATTCGTAATGGAATCGTTTCGTAGATTCTTCTGCGTCCAACGGTTGACTTTTTTTTTAAAGATCGTATGGCGTATACGTACCATTTTTTTTCCTTCAGATATTCCCTACATCCTGGTGGTTTAAATCATTGCCTCATCTAGGACACATTACATATGCAATCATGCACTGATTAGGCCCGAAGCACAATGTAATGCTTCCACGCCAATGACTATTTGATTTCAATTAATAAACATCGACAATAACATTTCCCGTTTGAAATTAACACATTGCCGGACAGATCAATTGCATTGACACAAGCCCCGGCGCACAGTGCTGCACCAGATACCCATTGACCATTTCCCGAACACCGACTATCGAAATGTCCCCAGAGAGGGCCAAAATTCGAAATGTTCCCATGAAAATACCGAAATCAGATAATTAGCAGAGCACTCGTCCTAAACTCGAACACCATACAGTCAGCCAGTCATCAAGGATGGTGGTGCTTGCTGGTGGTGGCTACACATCAAGTAACCCGAAATGCATTCAAGTGGTATCTTTAATGGGATTCACAATATCCCAGATATGGTGGTTTTGCGTCCTCATGATCTGCGTCAGACTCGCATAATTGAATGTGAACGAACCAACGAACCGATGAGCACTCAGTGCGTTAGGTCGTCCTCATCCTCGTCCTCATCCTCGTCCTCATTCTCGCCCTCATTCTCATCCTCGTCCTCGTCGTTGTCGTTGTCGTTGTCGTCATCGTCGTCGTTGTCGTGGTTGTCATTGCGCTCCAGACCTGATTACTGCTGTCGCTGCTACATATACTGCAGCGTGGTCCCTTCGATAGCAGTTGGCCAATTGTTATTACCGTCTCGACTGGAATGCAACTGATAAAGTAGAAATTACTTGCCACACCACATGCAAACACTCTGGCATACATACACATGCAAATTCGGCCACCCATCTCGGGGCATTGCCAAAACCATTACCATCACCGTGCGTAGCCATCACCGAAACGCCAACATTGTCTAATTTAGTTTGGGCCCGGCCCGATACTGACGGACGAACAATCCACTGTCATTTGCGATAATGTTATCCCTATCGAAAATTTACATACGACAGTCGGACTCCCAGATAAAAGCTACCATGGCTACAATGTACGTACAAAGGATGAGCGCCGAAAGAACACTGTTTCAGCCGTATTAACGTGACCACAGGACTTTGGTTAAAAATATGCCACACAATCCTTCTCCAGTCGTTTTCGTTCTCGTCCTGGTACTTCTAGTCATTTCATTAAACATGAACCTTTGTGCAAGTTACAAATGCAGCCACCCGAACCGACAGGGGCGAGCGGGTGAGAGAATACAAACGCTTTTGTTCATTTATTGCTTTCCGTTGTGGCAGGATGAGGACTACAACTACTAGGACTACGACAAGGACTGCAGTGAAACCGAATCCAATGAGTTGCATGAGAAGGAACTATTTATGTGGAGGGTAGAAAAAGTTTTAAAACGCTTGATGAATTAGTCCTTTTCGAGTTATGATGTGCTTAATCCCTTCTGTTCTTGAGCAACCCCCCTCCCCCACCTACCACTCTTCCATGGTGCCGCAGGCAGTCTGTCGGTCGGGGCCAACTGGAGCAGTTAAACTGTGGGGATGTTGAAGAATTCAGGAGGAACTCTCGTTAAGCATTTCCGTAAATACTGATTTGATTCCTTGGGGTAGATCGGTGGAAGGTTCCCCATTTCCATGGGGCGGGGGTGCGAGCCTTAAATCTGTTTAGCAGGCGGCTGGGCCAAATTAAGAATGTTTATTCGAGAGAGAGAGAGAGAGAGGAAGCGCAGCCAAGCCAAGTGAGCTTCCGGTAAAACTGTTTAAGACTTTTGCTGAACAGTTGGTCAGTGTTAACAATGGAAGTTATTCTTGGAGAAGCTTATAATTGGAAACACAAATTATGGATAAGTTATTGTGCGGCGGGTGGGGACCATTTAAAAGTGTCTTCTGTGACGAGCTGTAGGAGTTGGATGTGGGGAATTCGGTATCAACAGATGGAACCGACCAGGGACTAGGAACGCTACATTTTATTTCTTCATATACATGTAGGAATGTAGTTTGGGGCTATGTTACAAGCTTGATGTTGTTATAGTCTAGGGTTTGAAGCTTATGCATGTCCTGGAATGGCTTAATATTGGGTAGCACCTTATCTCGGTATGTGAGTGGAGGAACTTATTAGGCTAAAATTGGTGCTCGGTTAGAGACCACGAAGATTGTCTGGGAAATAGCAAAATGAACAATCTGGGAGTGACACTGTCTGCCCCTTTGAAATTGTCAAAGTTCAACGAAAAACAGGCAAAAGGTGGATTATTAGATGTCTGGCTAAACCGAGAGTGTAAGAAAAAAGAAGAGTTATTTCCGTCCATAGGGAGAACTTAGGACACTTAGTCAGAGTCCTCATAGTCTGATATATCAGTCGGCTAGGTGGTATCGTCGACTAATTTTTAAGAAGCTTTAGGAACGAGGAAGCCAAGGAATCAATCCCACCTTCTGAAAGCCCTTGGTGAGGTATGGAAGTAAAGTAAAGTTGGAGATATGTAGACATATCCTGCATAAAAGGAGCAGAGTTTATCGCGAGGTCTACTAGCGAATACAAGGGATGAACGCCGCAGTCTTAAAACAATATAGACGGAGCATGAGTTGGGAACATAAAGGGAATAGAGAGATTCTGTTGTAGGAATGAGGTTCTTGAACGAATATTTCTACCATACATATGTTGACATGGTACCCAAGGAAGTGTGTGATCGGATCATTTCACAGCATCTGGTCATCTCCAAGAGAGAAACTCTATATTTCGCCTTCTCTCTCACTGGATGATAATCTGGGTAGGAACCGACAGCTTCCCTTCTCCCTTACGTGGGTTTCAGATCAGTTCGAGTTCCCTCTTAAATGTCTTCGGACAACTCCATTACGTCCAGACATGGTATTACGTAACAATCATCTGTCCAGACCATTCCGGTGGGGGCGGATACCCTTCCATCCTGGCTGTCTGGATTGGTCCAAGAAGTCCTGTAGTCTAGGGTCATAATAGGGTCATAGTGGGAGCAAATTTCTGAGGTAAGGTGGTGTCCTATTCAGCCCAACTCCCCATATGGTCCCCACTTTGTTGGCAGGTGGACCTTTCGCCACATATCGGGCCAATGTCAGATTGGAGTCACAGAACTGTCTGTATACCAACCGAGGTGGTGCCCAACGTGATGCTGATTTCCTCTTCTTTTCCTTTGCAAATTCAATACTTACTTAGTTACTTAGGAGACGTTACGGTTGGGGCTTGCCCTTGGGCTCAACCAAGAAGGTTCTCCAGTAAGTTCGGTCCTTAGTTAACTCTGTCCAGTTGGGCATTCCAACTCGGTCAGAGTTGCTTCTACTTGTGCACGCCACCTAATGCCAAGTCTTCCTATACGGTGTTGTTTCTTTGGGTTGGATTCGAAGATTTGGCGTATGTCCTTTTGCTTTTCAAGTGTTTGGCATCCCAGATGAATAAGGCACCGCTTGTATAGCTAGTTGTTGAATCTTTTCAAAACACACTCCGTCAATCGTAACTGAACCACGGATCTCTTCATCTGCACCATAAAGTAGGACTGGGGTGATCAAGTCTTTGTTGTCCCATTGTCTCCCCCTCAGTTGTCAGAATTAAGGAGCAGGGCTGAGTTCTTTTGCGTTTTACTTCTGCTATAGACAAAGTCCCTTACTATTTCAATTGATTGTGAGGTTCTGTCCAATTAATAGATCTTGTGTGTACCTTCTTGTTGACATCATATTCTTGGTTTTGTTCCTCCTTACTGTCAGAATCATTTGGGGTGAACTCAGTTCCAATACCAGTGATTGCATCAGTGACAGCCCACCGAGTTTTGCCAAGTAAGTCTAAGTCAATGTCGTCGGCGTACGCTTAGGCTTTGGAAAGCATTCAGTGTTGGCTTGCAAGTTGTGAAGTATGACATTCCGACATCTTGTCTAAATTCTTTTTGACATTAAAGGTTTCGGTGATGTCGTTTCCGAACTTAGTAGAGACGCAAGGATTCTCTATCGTCACGGATAGATTGGTAGGAATGGCAAAACTAGACATACATAGATCACTGTAGCTTATCTCTGTAAAAACTATCATATGTGGCCTTAAAATCAATGAAAAGGTCGAGGCTATTGATTTGAACTTCTGGAGTTTTCAAACTAAGTTGTTGATGAAGAGTTTGGGAAATGTAGACAACATGGGAAATAAGATCTGCCAAACGGCGTTGAGATTTCACTCATCAAGCATACATCTGACAAAATCTTAGAAAAGAGTTAGTGTATGCTCTCTACCAGGGCATTCGCAGATGCTTTGAATAGCTCGGTAGATAAGCCCTTAAGTCTAATAGAATTTCTGGACTTAAGGTAACACAATCTTAACCTCATATTTAAGACATTGCTCACAGTTCTTGTCGGGGAGTACTTAGTGACGTTGTCCTTGTCTTCTATTGCCGAACGTAGCCAAGATCAATACTTCTTGGTTAAGTCTTTCACGGATGGCAGATCTGGATTAGAACAATCTGTTTTCTGATACCAATCACCACAGATTAAGTGTCAACCTTTTTGCCGATCCACGCTTATTGTTAAACTATACTCCCGGCTCCACTTCTCGTGAGCGTCTGACAACAGGAATGGTTGGGAGAAGCTAATCCCTAGGTCTCCTAGACCAGTCGACCATAGAAGAGACGTCATCCGAACCTTGAATATCAGGTCCTTGGTAAAAACCTTGGTTGAAGGGCGACTGCAGCAGTAGGAGTGTAGCCACACTCTAATACTAACGAATTCATTGTGTTGCCCGGTGTAGGATTCCTGAAAAAGAAGAGAAAAAGCAGTCCAACACATGAGTCCAGGCGAGATCACCCCTCCAGAACCTGGCCTCATTCGTAATGAATTTCGGAATGGTCTGAGGTGGTGTGTTAGGTAGTTCCCTGAGCTCGTTTGATGATACTATTCCGAAGGTTAAGTATGTAGCTCGTTTGATGCTTGGGCATTCGCAGAGGAAGTATATATCGCCACAGCATCTGTGGTGTTGATTTTCCTTCTTGTCTTCCTTTTTTGGTCAAAAGTAATCTCGAAGAAACTGCTGGTCATTAGGACTGCATGATACACATACATATGTTGGTAGGCCATTTGATCTCAAGGCTATTCTAGTTAGCTCATCAGCCATTATGTTCGCATGTGTCCCGGAATCCAGCAAACCATGTCTTGAGCTAAGTGATTTGAGCTCCTCTCTAAAAGTTTTGCATTGGCTGGGATGGTTGTTGCTGTTAAAAGTGGTTACACCGCCTCATCTGCTAAGTACTCCATCGTGATGATAGCTACTAATTCTGGGAAGAACGTTTTGTTTTAGTTTGCGCCTGTTATGAGCAATTAGTGATTAAAAAATGATATCCCGACGAAGCACGTTTGCCGTAAACTGAAGTGATAGTTCATAAACTTGCCATCTACCGTGTTAGTGAGTAAGTGGGTACTACCTCATTTTTTCCAAACACAAATGACGTAACTAGTTTGTTTGCAGCGTAATCCCCCAATCGACCTTAGCAAGTTTTCCTAGCGGAAAACATAAAACGAATTGGATTTATGCAAACCCAAGTATCGATAACTCCCACCGATCCCCTCCTAAGGTCAACAACAACTTAAGAACCCTACGTATCGACTGATATACAACATTTACCTTCTCTTTATGACGAAATGCCTCGTTCGAGATACTATTTTTAAATCACTAATTGCTCATAACAGGCGCGAACAACAACAAAACCCACTTCCCACTTGAATTACTAATTAATCACTTCCCACTAATATCAGTTGGCTATTAGCCGTCAACTCACCTAAGACGCTTGCTCTGCATTTGAACTTTAATTTCTGTTTTTTTTTTTTTTTTCATAAAAAAATAGAAAAAAAAAGATAAACAAATCCACAAAACCATCAAAACAGCGACCGACTAGATACATGTGGAGAAGAAGAGAGCGCTGGGTAAGCGTGCCGCACATTATACCACACATCTCACGCTAACTATCATTAGCCATACCCGTCCGATGGTCCGGTCTAGTTTAACCTTCAGAATACCATTTCCAGAGATTCTATACGAGAGGTGTCTTAAAATCTGGCTATCATCGAGTGTGTCGCCTAGGCGAAGCTATAAAAGCTTTGGTCAACATCTTCCGCGAGTTTATTTGAATCTCTGTCCGGTTTTGGTGTAGTTGCGTGTTATAATTGAAGAGACACAATATGGTAAGACTCGTGGTGGTTCCCGTTCTCGTAGTGTTGCTGGCTATGCACACGCCAATCGACGCATTCGGACTTGTTCGAGTGGATATCCAAAAAGGTTTTACTCCCCCCTGGTTAGTGGTGGCTCCTTGGTTACATTAAATTCCTTCCTTTCCTCAGATAATAGTGGAGTTGCATTTGCGAATGCGATTGGCAGTGCGATCAGCTCGAAGCTACAAAGTTGGAACAGCATCCTGAATAGCCTGCTTCAAGTGAAATACTCGTACGGAGGTAGCGGCAGTGGCAGTAGCACTAGCAGCACCAGTGGTACTGGCGGCTTGAACCTTGCTCCTCTCTATCAGAAGGTAGTGACTGTGAATAGTGGAACTCCAGCTACACGGCCACCAAGCGGGCGAGTGGCTGCTAGTTTGGATGTAAACGATGACGACAATGAGGTAACCCCAGTGGCGACAGTGTCACATTCACCGGACGCAACAGTGGGACGAACCGTAGTCACTGTCAACAAGTCCCTAATTCCATCCGTATCGGTGTCAACGTCACAAGTAGCCGCTCCTGTCGCGGCCGGATCAGCGTCAGTGGTAGCTTCAGCTTCACTCCCAAGCAGCGTTGGCTACACATACAGGAAACGCTACGTTAATTATTAATTACCATGTGGATGAATAAATAAAAGCGGATAATCGAATTTATTGGCTTTTCTGTGAATGAGTGTGTGTGTCTGGTTGTCTTATAAGTTATTCTAATAAAATTCATGGCTAAAGGTGGCACTAGTTTGACAGTTAACCACAGCGAAGCAGAAAGTGACAGTTCTACAAATTTGGCGCAGTAGGCCCAGCGAGTAACGAATGCGGAAGAGTGGCTGTCAAATTCGAAACTTAAATATCAGATAATTGTGATAATGACTTGTGCATATGAATGATGCTGGAAGCCTTGACACTCTTACGCTTTGCATGTGCGAATGTCAGTTTAGACGATGCATTGTGCTGGCACTGGACGGGAGTTTAATTCGCTAGACGCTGTTAATGAAAACGAAGAATCCAAATATTTGTACACACTACGGTGGGATTGTTTGATTTCTGGTCGGATCCATCGCTAATTTATTATTTATGAAGTGTGTATGCTCCTCGGTTGAAATGCAACGCAAACTGGGGAGGTGTGCACGTCATTGTGTATTCTCTGTAAGAAATGGCTTTAAGATGGCATAGTTGGTACTTGCTGGAGTGAATCATAGGAGGTTCTCTTGAAAGCAGTTCTGTACTTATTTGGACTTAGTGCAGTTTGTTGCAAACACAGTGCGGAATCTTTAGTCTTAATACAGTCTCTAGACGAAGTTATGGATCTTCCTCTAAGCAAGGGCAGGGGCTTGGAGTTATTCGATAATTTTTTTTTAAGAAACAGGAGGTCATCCTTGAACTTAAAGGTGCATTTCCTAGAGAAGACGAAAGAATTTTATACTCAAAGCTTTGAGTTCCTCCCAGTTTAGCCACACAAGTCATCCCTGAGTCCCATATGGATTACATATGGGGCGACAGATGGATTGAAATTGAAATCTCTTTAAAATACCATTTTTTGAAGTCTTTATACGAAGAGAAGATAGCTGATACATCTCCCTATCGGCTACTAGCAGAGAAGCATTGCACAGACTCCAAGAACCTTTTTTCGAGCACCATCTGCGTATCTGTATGGAGCGACGTACCTAATTTATCTCAAATGACAAAGAGCTTTATAATAAATTAGGATACGTCTCCAGTGTATGGTGGCACGATCAGGAATCCGTAGCAGCAGCCAAAACAGTTGACAGTTCTTATACATGATTTTTCAATAAGGACATAACAATTTCAAATTTTTATGAGAACGGGCTTTTAAAAGTTTTTGGAGAATTGTTAAAGTTTCAATGTCAGACAAAACTTAAATTTTTTTCTATGGTAAAGTTCACCAACAAATAACGTTCCGAAAATTACCACCGAAATACAGAGTCGGTGGTTGCAATTTTAATAGCGCTTACTCCAATCTTTGATGGTAATATCGTCTCACCAGATAGCCTAGGCAAGCTTTAGTGGATTAATTCGAGTCAACATATTCACAACTGGATGCTCCAGTACCAATGAGACAAGCAAGCGGTTCCGAATGCAGTAAATATCGCAGCCGTAGGTGCTTCAGTTCAAAATGAGTCAACCACGGCGTTCACAGGAACAATGGCTTTAGAAGTTTGAAGAAAATCCTGAATTTGATTCGAAAAATCATTTTTCAGCGATGAAGCTCATTTTTGGCCTTCGACAGTAACAGACCTACATGTGCTTCAAGAGACTCCAAGGAGTCCACAAAAACAGACCGTGTAGTGTGGATTTCATGCTGGAGGAGTGACTTGAGATCGCTGCAAACGTGCTCACAATGATCATATGAACGAGATCGAACTCTATACTAAAACTTAATATGACTACAACATCTTGAATAAATTTCAGTTCGCTTTGTCAATTATTCTGTGTTTTATTCAAATATAAAATTGTTATGTCCTTGTTGAA
The DNA here is from genome assembly GCA_963583995.1 of Xylota segnis. Classification (NCBI taxonomy): domain Eukaryota; kingdom Metazoa; phylum Arthropoda; class Insecta; order Diptera; family Syrphidae; genus Xylota; species Xylota segnis. Next base: position 26,573,262 of record OY757237.1, read on the forward strand.
AAATCCTTCAGCTTCTATTTCTTGTTGAGAAAAATACCTTTTTCCGAGTGGCGACGTCATGTACAGGATCAATGGAGACCATGCTCAGTCTCATTGAACAATTCGACGAAAAAGCATGACTTAGAGTGAAGGAGTTAGGATTCGAAAAGCAGATAGACTGACACCAACTACATGATACCAGTGTTGGGGCCTATTGTGTTGTGAGAATGGAAGGGGCCTCCTGTGTAATGCCGTGGCCGAAGGGCAATTATTATTTGAGAAGGTTTTTCACGACAAGTTATACTCTCGGATGTTTGTCAGACGCTCACGAGAGGTGGGCCTGAAAAAATGTTTAGGTGTTATGCCTGGGATTCGAACCTCGAACCCTTTGCTCTATAGTTCAACGCAGTAACCACTAAACCTGCGCCTAAGAGTATGCATTTGTTTGCCTATGAAAATGGACAGAAGATAGGATAGAGTCTATGGTGTATTGATTTGAAACTCAGGTATACTTGAAGTGCATCGAGATCGAAGCCATCGAGGAAGCTAAAAGTCGGTGGAACCTTTTGGGTAAATGTGGCCACCGACGACAGGTAAAAATTAGTCAAAGTGATGCACGGACTATTTCCAGGATGTGAATACATTTTGCAGAATTTTGCAGAATAGACGAGGAAAAAATTGGGTTTGTCAACAGAAGCAAGGAAAATTTGATCTGAAGGACCTACTGTGATCCTTCCCTTATCTAAGTCGAGGGTTTATTTGCCTTAGTTGCCCAAGTGTTTACCATTATGGATAATGGACTCAATAGACCAAGTGACCAAGTGGTGAGCTGTGAGTTAAGCGACAAGGCACCAATGTACCTATTTACCCACCAAAAGGCACACCTCAAGGAAGAGAGGTCATTGGAAGGGATATAGGAAGGAATCTTAAAAAGTAAAATGCTTCAACGTCGTACATATACATATGTTCCTGCTTGTAAAGGATTTCCATGAAACTATGTTCAGTCTAGTGAAACTGCGGTAAAAGTTGAGTTGTCAAATTAATATCAACTTTCTTCTATCAGTTCGTTCGTCAGTTCTTCTATCAGTTCGTTCTCCAAAAATAACACAAAAATATCCTTCTCTCTTAATTTATTAAATTCCCCCACAGATAGTCGTAACTTCACCGTTTAACATCCATCGGCAATTATCATTCTGAGCATTCTCCATAAAATACCACTTTGTCTTCCCATTGACCAAAAACTTCAGCCAGCATAAGGCGTCCTAACGACACGATAATAGTTCTAGCGTTTCGCCAGTCGTGCTGCAGACAAAAACGGATAAAAACTTTTTAATTCTTTTGCGATTCACCAATTAACTCAATATGCCATTGTCCTTGAAATTTTCAATTCGCCGCAAGGACACAATGCGCCTACAAGCCCAAAACTTAATCTCAGCAATAGGCACAGGCACAGGCACAGACATACCCTAAAATTCCATTTAGATGGCATCTCTACAAAGTCATAGAACGCGCACCAGGAAATTGAGTGCCAAATATTTGTCTCTCCCCATCCTTCTTGGGGCTGTGTGCCGTACATCCGACGAAAACAATGTGTCTTCCTTTATCACTTGGCGAAGACTCCCAAAGTAAACAAAAGTCGGTGCGGGCAGAGGAAGTTATCAAAAAAAATATATCCTAAGCGCCACATGTAAAGAAATGTGTCCCCGCCCGTCTGCCATCCTGGAAATGTGTGTCTCTCCCAACGCATGACATTAATCAGCCGGAATGACTTAAGTTGACGTTTTTATGTACGTTCATGTATTGTGTCAGGACCTAACACCAACCACCAACGCAGTGTCATCCTTGTCGTTCTTGTCGCCTAACATTGCTTTCTGCCGTTTCTTGTTGTCCTGGCCACCGCGCCGCGCCGCCGTTGCCACTTTAAGTACCGAGCTGAGTGCTCTACAGAGAGCGTGTCGAAAAAAAAAAAAACAAAAAATAAATTTTACTACGCTACATGTAAAATAACTTAACGCACAGGCACACAGACAGAACAAGAATGAAGGTCACACCAACAAGGACGACAACGACGACGACGGGACGCATACAGTCAATCTGCAGTAATTCACTTGAACCCCCGAAAGGCAAAAAGGATATCAAACGCAAATGGCCCATTACTAAAGTTAATTTGATTTTATGAACTCCTGGCATTTACTTTATTGAACAAGTGGATGCTAGATGTGTAGTTACATCGACACCAGGATGTGGTAATTAATATTTTCAGAATTTAATGGAAAACTACGTTACCACGGCAGTCTGTGCATCCTGCACAGAGTGCATAGATGCACATTGTTCAATAAATCTTTTGTCACTTCCTCTTCGTGGAAAGTAATGAAGAGAACAATTTTCTTCCATTAGTTGTTCGGTTTCGCACGATTCTAACGATTGCCGGTTGAACTTTCAATCTAAATTAAACGTTTACACTTTTATATTGGAATTGAAGCCATGACAACGTCGTTCGTCGGACGGAGAGGAGCCCACATACACGGACAGGACCTTCGGTCTTCCTCACAGCATGACATTCGTTTTTATTGTTTAGTCGTGTGGCACATCAATTATTGTCAGTTCGTAAGATTGTTAATTCTAAGTCAAACTATCGGTGCATGGAGCAATTGATCCCGTCGTGGCCATGTCCAAAGGTAAACTGTTAAATTAAACAGAAATCAAACTGCAATCAATCTAAGAGCGTATACACATCCTGGCGGGATACCCTGCTATGTCCTGATTTATTTTTTTTTTTTCTCTGTTTGTTTTATTTCGCTAATTGTTGACACTGATTGATGGATGACAATGAAATGGGAAAACACAGTGAAGTAGGCTGCAGTTGCATAAATGCGGTGATTCGAGGAGAGTCGCCCCATAGCACCACTTTCGATGGATTTAATTAAATTGCTTTATTTTGTTTGATTTGCATGGATTATGAAGCAAAAGTATGTCAAGAGATACACCAATATGTCATACCTTTGGATTCTCTTACAATCTTTGTAAGGCTTTTCAGGCCTTCGTTCACTTCGAACAATAGCGCCATCTAGTTACATGTATTTAGAAACTCAAAACATTTTTATAACATTTTTCATAGATGACCTTTATTAGTTAAAGGTCGTTTAAAATATCGTTTAAACGTTCCTTTAAAACTTTCGAGGAAGGATCTACTCCCTGCTGTTTGTAAGATGTTAGCTAGAGATATCTAGTCACATTTGTTTCTTTGTATCTGTAACAAAGGTATTTTGCAAAGTATTTAAGCTCTTCGCGAAAGTTAAGTTTTAAGTCTCTGTCAGGCTAACAGTAAGGCTAAGTTTATTTGACAGCTCATGACTTGATGTATAATTGGAACGTAATTCAAACGTTCGTGTAGTAATTCTTATAATTTAAGGGGAAATGCTCTTAAGTTAGAGAATAAGTTTAGAAAATTCGATATTTGAATCAGGGATATGACAGCTGCTTGATCTGACTTGTCAAAAAGGTGCGTGATTAGCTGGTGATGACATTTATAACTACATCATGGCTGCCTGTCGAAAAACGTAAAAAATGGACGAAATTTTAAACAAAATGAAGGAATTTCTTGGCATCGAACATTGGGAAACATTGTTGGACTTTAGATAGGCATGAACGATATAAAACATCGAGGGAAGCAATACATGATATAAAGGGCCCCCATGTGGGCGCCAAAAAATGTATGAAAAAATAGGTTACGTATACGCAACAGAGCCAGATGCGCACATTTTCTTAATCTACCTTCCTGTGACATAATTAAACTCAGATATTCTGATTCTGTGCATTCGATGAGCAGATTGACACGAATGTTATTTCATGTAAATTCGGTGGCACACATAGACGGGAGTGTCACACTTCCCTGAACGGAATCTAAGATGAAACTAAGTACTATAACCAGCGTTGCTATGCAAAAAAATGAAGAAAAATGTCAATGGAGCTCTCTCCAGAAAGGAAGTAAGAGGTCTTGTCCAAATCCGTTTTTCAACTCAAAAAATCCGTTCAATTACGAGTTTTCTTACCAATTTCTGATGACAGAAAGTGTAAAATTTCTGTTGCAATCCGAGATCAATCAGACTGTCTAAATGCTTTGTAGGCACCATACAGGAGGTCATAAAACTCATCCTTGCTGAAGTCTTCAACTTCTAAGATCAGCTCAGATACATATAATGCTGACGTTGTAAAGTCTAAATTAATATCGCAACATGTTCAGACGCAATATATGACATTAAAAGGTTCTCCAATAAGGACATAACAAATATATGTTTAAGTAAAATACAAAATAATTGAGATATCGGACTAAATTTTGTTCCAGGCATAAATAGTACACATATCAAAGTTAAGTTTGATATTTGATCTTATTCATGTAAAAACCGTGAGCATGGTTGCAGCGATCGAGTCTCTGCAGCCAATTGTCTACCACACGTTCACACATATCGCTTATATTTTATTCTGACTTGTAAGCTTATCTATCGATGTTGGCTTGTTGGCATACATCAACAACTTATAACCTCTTTAAATAAAATCCAACGACGTTAAATCGGATGAGCGAAGTGACCATTCGATTAGACCACGTTTCGAGATTACACGATTACCGAACTTGTCCTTCAAAAGATCAATTGTTTGACCAACTGCATGGCATGTGGCACTCCAATAACGCTGGTCAAGAACCGTCTGCCAGCATGGCATAATAGCGAGCTCCATAAATTCTAATATGGTGTTCATTTTGATAGACGAAAACCTCAATAGCTTTTTGTGCATGCAATCGATTCTTTTGAAGCACATGACGGTTTGTTGCTGACTCATATTTTTGATTCAGCTTCATAACTGAAAGATGATCTTCCGATGAAATTCAAGATTTGCTTCCAATTTTTACAGAGAATAATCGGAGATCCGATCGATGTGACTTAACCTCTTGAGTTAGTTTGATCTTGTAAGGGTTTAGTCCAAGATCTGTATGCAAATAGACTGATTTATCTTATTTCAAACTACAGCACGCACAGCCTGTTTCGTGGGCTAAATATTGCGACTTAAAGCTGTTCCCACCGGACTCAGAATTTTGATAGTAAATTCTCATAATTTCCAAACTCTGCTCATCCGTAAGTTTCGTTATAATAAAAATGTAAATCTCAGCTGATATTTCGACATCAGCAGATCATAAAACAAATTTAACAAAGCCTTTGGATTAAAATACAAAATTGTTATGTTCCAATTGAAAAACCCTTTATCCTAGAGTCACCGCACACCACACTAGACAAGTGTGTTTCTGACTTAACTTGCACTAAACACGAACAGTTTCCATACATATTCTGGGTGCATACTATCAAATCATAGACGTCATAGAGCTCCTGGTTGCCGGTTTCTACTTAGAGGACTTAGAAGACTCTCCTCTTCCGTCTCTACTTAGAGATTTATGGCCAATAAATCTTCCAACTTGACAAAGATTTTAAAATGATAGTTTCTAGTCGAACTCGTTTATGCATGCAGTCCTGCCATATATTTCCTTGAGCATCTCACGAAACGTGTATTCGCCGGGCCAAGACATCTTGCCAGCTTGATAGAAATCTTCCACGACAAATAGTCAAATATTTGAACACTGTTCCATAGGAGTGCCAGCAGTGCTAAATGGCTGTTAACTACTCCCGACAAGTTTTTCTCTTATTTTTTTTTTGTCATTTTATCGCTACGAGTTCTGCATTTCTGATTTATCCCACCATACGCCGCACACAGTCATGCCATCTCAAGACACATAATTAAAAATTATTTTATTCATAATCTTAAGTGCTTCGTTAGGTGTAAGGTACACATCTCAAGTCGGCAGATAGATGATGCTCTCTAGCTACGCAATAAATTTAAATTAATGACCAAGCCCACCTGTGTATGGTGGATGAGCGTACGACCACCTCTTTTTTTGTTTCTTTGACATTGAACTTGAAATGGTGTTGCGTGAAGAGAACTCCCAGTGAATTCTATGAATCTGAAAAGGTACCATCACCACCATCATCACCGTCAACCACTTTCGCTGGTTTGGTTAGAGAAACCCCACTCTGACCTTGACTGTTGGAATATTATCTGGCGGAAGATGTCTAATTCCCTGCAGTCCCCACTTGAAACCACAAGCGGTGACAAAAGGAGTGAGTGTACCGGATCGTTAAACTATATTTGCATTTCAAATGATCATCGTTTCAATGGTTTGTTGGTGGTTGAGCATGATTCTTAGATTTTCGGTGCTAACTAGGCAAAGCAAGTAGTTGCTGCCTGGCCTGGCATAGAGCCACATGGGTTCTGGCAATAAACTTGTTTGTCGTGGGTAAATTTTCTATTTTCAGTTCTCGGAGTAGGAAGCGGTACATATGTATCTATACACAGAAATTTGCGTTTTGAATTCTCAAGAAGTCTATCTGTGAATGTATCTCATCGGTCATGTGACCGCAGATACGTAATCATATCATCTGAATGAGTTTTTTTTCGAATACACATATCAGATGTTAATTGATCAAGGCTGTTGTTAATTACATAATAGTAGGATTGCATTTAGTTTATATATATATGTGCGAAATCTTGAAGCCATTAACCCACATTGAATGCGGCTATACGTGCTTTGTTGCAGGCACTGATTAGCATTTTAATTAAATACACGAGATGATGATGAATTAATTGTAATTAGTGAAGGCAGGAAAACGTTTCATTGATTCACATAGCTAAATGTATGTATGTGTATCGAATGAAATAAATGCCGACATTATTTACAGTCAAATTGATGCTCAAATTAAAGCTTGCCGTCAGTCATTAAGGTGCGAAACAGTAGCATTCCTCAAAAAATCAAGTTACTGCCTTGGTGGGCTTGAACAAAAAATCACTTTCAATAGATACATACATACATACGTGAGCAAGTGGTCGAAGTAAATTGGTCACGTAAGGCAGTAAAGCGAATGAAGTGCACTCAGTCTATGGCTCTTAACCGATATCGACATCATCTACGAGCTATTTTCAAGTTTACGAAGAGTAATGACCTCCGATTGGAATAATCCAGTGGTCTACTCAGAAAACGGTTTCTAGGAAGAATCCGTCTCAACAACATCACCTGCCCTAGATATGTCACGTACATGCAACATAAGGTGTCGTCTACTCAAAAGGTAATCAAATGGCAAGCACATTCGTGTATGTAACTTGGAAAATATCTTCGCTTTTGAAATGAATACCAAAAAAAAAACTGCTTTTGGTGACTTTTTATGGCATTTACCTTCGGGGGTTTGTCGGACGTTTGCAAGAATGTAATGAGAAATAATCGATCCGCACCCCATCGCGTTACTTAATCTAACCTCTGTTCACGGTGGTAAGGCTCTGTAGACTCTGAAGCTAAGAAGCTGATAACCACTGTGGTATACAAGGTGCTGTCCAGAGTAAACAGGACTCCTGAAAAATAGGTATTGCTTGTGAGGCCATCTATCATAATGGAATTGGAATGGGGCTTCCAAAATCTTGCGAAGAGTGTATGCAGTTCCAGTGTAAAAAGGAGTTTTTAAAAATATGTCCTTCTAGTCAGCCCATCTTTTGAACCAAAAATGGCTACCAAACAAGCCCCATATTTGAATGCCCTGTCAACGAGAGACTTTTGATTTTTTGAAAAATTGTATATGTAGATGAAAGGAAAGCATTTTGTGGACGTAGAATACACTTGCACCGACATCCTGAAGGACATCCCGACTAACTCATTCGACTTGTTTCTAAATCGTTCAAATCGCTGTAGGAGACGTTCACAGGAATTGGCTCATATTGTGCCGACTTTGCGCTAAAACTTGGCTTGCATCTTAATGAGATCAAATTAACTCAAGAACGTAAGTCTCTTGATCACTTGAAGCTGAAACTCCTCCTATTGGTTTGAAGAAAATCCTGAATGTCAACGAAAAGTCCTCATTCACCGATGAAGCTCTTTTTTGGCTCAATGGCTTTGTCAATAAGCAAAATATGAGCTTTTGAACAGCAATACACCAACATGTGCTACAAGAGACTGGATCGCATGTCGTCTCATGGAAGCAGACTATTTTTGGTCAGAATTACATGGACTTAACATCATAGACGTGTGGTTCCAACAAGATGGTGCCACATGCCATACAGTTGGTCAAACAATAGATCAAATTGAAGGACAAGTTTGTTAATCATATACTTTCTAGAAATGGTCCTGTCGAGTTAACGTCGTTGGCTTTCCTTATAAAAGGGTTATGCTAAGTCGCTTATGCAGACAAGCCAATGTAAAAAGTTAGCAGAGCTCAGCTGCACGTGTGGAAGAGTATATTGTCTGCGAAGTATTTGAGCCCGATATCTCAACTGTTCCTTATTTTAGCTAAATACAAAAAGAAAATATTATTTTTTTGAAAGTGAACGTGGTATACCTTATCTCCCAGTTGATATGAATTTTAAGTCCAATCACTGGCGAAATAGTCCAAAAGTTATGGGTCGATATTGCTTTTGGAGTGGATCCAGGGTTTTCTGTATCCTTCATCGCTTAATAGCGAGCAACTAACTTAGTGCACCAAGGTCTAGATTATCCTATTTGCGTTTTATGGGGCCAAGTTTTTAGCTCAATTTCGTCCACTTGACCCAAAAGGTCAGACGTTTAGGTCACTGTCGAGGATACAGACACAAATTGTCTAAACATTTCCATCACATTAATACCAAAATAGGTTAAAAACTCCTGCGCAGCATCGTTTTTAGAGTACTGGAATGCGTCTGAGCAGCCCCCAACATTTTTCCAAAGAATTGATTTCATCCTCACCTGGTCTGTTCCACTTATGGTTACCGCCTTTGGCTGTCTTGCTTGTCAGGGTGTATGTACTTTATGGAATGCTTTAATAAACATCCTCAAAGGTTCGAGCTTGTCGTTGCAGTTCAATGCACTCCGAAGGCTGTACTTCAAAATGTGACACAGACTTCTACGCAAGACTGCTCAGTTAGCACTTTCATTTAAGCTGTCGTTAGGCTTCTCAAGTTCATGTGGTCGATGCAGAATGATCTAGAGCGAAAGGCTGTAACTGAGACTTGGGGAATTGAAGTTGTATTTCAGTCAGTTTGAAAGCTATATTATTTTGTTGATCTCTTCGTCAAGAGGATTGAGCATTCGATTTTGTCTCTTAAACATCACTACATTTCAAACCCAACATAAGCAGTCTTAAACGACAGACTGCGTTGGTTATATCCTAAACTGTAAGAACGAAATGCTACTTGAAATGTAAATTTAGTACTAATATTGCCACTTAATGACAGTGGTCATCTCTCAGTGGTTGGATCTCGATATATTTGTAGTCTAGGATCCCCAGTTTGTATTGATAAGCTTCTATGAATGTTTAATGGATTTATTCAGTTCAATAGTTTGTTCTTTGTTGCATAAGATAATACTTTCGTTTTGCATAACATTCAGCTCAGCTAAAACTAGTACCATTAACCATGGTTTCCAGTGGAACTCGTTTACTTCTTAGACAACTTTTATTCATGATACTTTTGAGGATAAATAAAAAGATGAATTCTGTGTTGTGCTCAAAAGAATACAAATTGCATACATAAGGTGACGCAAAAGTCATCACCCCATCGGAAGTTGCTATCATTTTTGCAAATGGCCGCAAATGTCAGTTCCACTTTGACATTTGTAAAGTAAACAGACACAAAATACACGCCAAAGTGACATGAATCGCTTTATTCCTAAAGAACGCGAAATAATAAAGCAGAACTAAAGTTGTTACAGCCAAGCAACGAGTTTAGCGCCACCTTGTACTTAGCGGTTAGTGGTAGATCATTGAAATGTCACAAAGTATACATTTTTAAGTCGATTTTTGAGGTAGGCTCTGAAGCATTTTAGGTTCCCGAAAACCCCTTGGTCCTAGGGCTCTCCAAGAATCATCGAAGGCGCGACTTAGGAGACGAAACAAACACTGCACTGATGAATAATGCATACGTGCCTCTTTTGAAGAGTAACAGACAACATGAAAGACCTCTAAAACGTCACACTATCTACCAAGGGCTATCATTGTATTCAGTTTATATACCAAGTTTGATCGTTAAACCATTATGAAAACATCTCAACTGCATGTCCAACATTTGTGATTCAAAAGTAGGCTTATCGCGATCCCAATCCGCTTTGTATTCACAAAATCACAACAAAAAACAAAAAAAAAAAAAACTTGTTCCACATCTATTCGTGGGACTTACAACGTTGTTTGCCCTGAAAACTTTGCTATCACCAAAAAGTCACCTCTTTGTTGGTGAAACCCCGCAGCCATTACGATCACAATAAATAAATTAGCATCATGCTGACATAACAAACACAGCCTTGATATATAAACTTCGTAGCATCTCACGAGCACACGGTGCACACTAGATTCATCAAAAAAAAAAAAAAAAACGAAAAAATAAGAATAGAAACAAGTATCTAGGTATTCGGCTTCACAAACAACAACAACACGGAAGTATCTATAGACTCTTATCCAAGAGATTTATTTCACCTTGACATTTTTCATTTAAATAATATATTTATGTAGTTAACGATAAAATAGTTGGTCACCACCCTGTTTCGATTCAAAATTGAGAGTTCTCTCTTCACAGACTTTTTCGAGTTTTTTTTTGGTTTGACAGCAAGTTGGACGATGTGCAGTGCTAGACGTAAACGAACTGTTGTTGCGGGTTAATTCCATCCGTAATGGCATCCACACTCCTCCTTGTCCAGCCATTGAAGGGGTTGAATAGGTTTGTGGCTATTGCGTCGGCGGATATTGCATTGACGGATACTGAACCCTGCACCGGAGGTAAGTACGTCCATGACGGGACCTTTCCTTCGGAGACCTCCTCGATGGATCCTTCGGTTGTCGTGCTTGTCGCCGGTGTTGGTATTATGATCTCATTGGCCTGGTCTTCCTCACCGGTTTCGTTTTCAGATCCTGAATCTGTGGTCGTCGTGGTGTCAGTGGGAGTTGTTGGCCTATAGGATGGTCTATAGGTTGTTGGCTTGATGGTAGATGTTGTACTAGCTGTGGTGGTGGTACCATCTGTGGTCGATGGAGTTGTATACTCGTATCCTGTCGTACTGGTTGTACGATCTGTGGTAGATGGGGTTGTGTACTCGTAATCGGTTGTTGTTGTTGTACGATCTGTTGTGGACGGGGTTGTGTACTCGTATCCTGTGGTAGTTGTTGTACGATCTGTTGTGGACGGGGTTGTGTACTCGTATCCTGTGGTGGTTGTTGTACGATCTGTGGTGGATGGGGCTGTGTACTCGTAATCGGTTGTAGTTGTTGTACGATCTGTTGTGGACGGTGTTGTATACTCGTAACTACCTGTCGTGGTTGTTGTACGATCTGTGGTGGATGGGGTTGTGTTCTCGTAATCGATCGTGGTAGTTGTACGATCTGTAGTGGACGGGATTGTGTACTCGTAATCGGTTGTCGTTGTTGTACGATCTGTAGTAGAAGGAGTTGTATCCTCGTAGTTAGTCGTAGATGTTGTACGATCTGTGGTAGACGGAGTTGTATTTTCATAATTAGTCGTAGAGCTTGTACGAACTGTGGTAGAAGACTCATACCGGGATGTGGTAGTTGCACCGTCTGTTGTGTATTTCGTTGTAGTCGTTGTGGTCTTCCTCTGTGTGGAAGTTTCAATCTCCTCGGCTGGAACTGCTGTCGAAGATACCGATCCCTCTTCCTTGTCCAAATCCACTGGCTTATAGACAGGATCTATTTGAATAACAGGCCTCTGTGTTGGTCTCGGTCTTTGGGTAGGTGTCCCCAGTAGCTTGTTGGTAAAGATTTGTGATAGCAGCGACCATTTCGAGAAAATCCCATTGAGGCCGAAATCAACATTTTGAGTTACACTGCTCGTAGACTGAGCACCTGAAACAACGAGCATAACCTAAGTACAGATTCGCTTAAAAAAATAAAATAAACAATAGATTCTCACTTGATTGAGGCGCCGCCGGTTGAGATACATATGATTTCTGTATGTTGAAGAAGAACGGATTGGCGTCAGTCCATATGAAGCAGCCGCCACTCAAGCAACACAAAACCAAGAAAAGCTTAACCATTGCGGAAACACACTCTCTGGCGAATGAATAAACCTGAAGTGGAGGCATTCTTGGGCTTTTATAGATTTTTCTTGCGCATTTCGTTGTGGAGATTTTTTTGGGGAAATATTTAAATCGTGTGCCATTGTACGCGCTGCGGCTGAAGCCAACGCAAGCGGTTTGGACCTTGGTTTGACTGATACGAAGTGATTTTATTACCAAGTTGTCATGTTCGGAGCGCGTTAATTGATACAGTCAACTGGGAAGCAGTCAGCTGTATTGTGAAGAGATTCCATGATTTCTTAGATGTATCTGTGTTAACAAGGAAAATAATAATTGCTAATCGATCGATATGGGCATGCATCATAGATAATGATGCAGTTGCCAAAATATTCATTTGAGAGGAATGACCGGATTCAAGAGAATGCTGCCATGAGTTTGTTCCTCATTGTTGGAGATTGTTTATTGCCTTGTTTTGGTAAATGCACATACTGGCTTACATTGCTTCGATGTCTTTCACAACTTGTTAGCCAGAGTATCTTGAAACTGGTTTATGCCGATCATAGCATGCTAAATTTGAGTCGATAATCGAAATGATGTCGTTTTGATGGACTCGTACGTCGAAGACGATAGAGAGTAAGCGTGACCAATGCGTGTGACCCTATTTCAGGGTACAACTAAAGGGCTTGGTGAATTTTTTATTAGCTCTGTCAATAGAACTATAAAGTCGGCTTTATGCGACGGAGAATATGTTAATTCTCCGAAGCGTAACAAGATCATTTAGATTAACCATGCGAGAACGAAAGGTCAACGATTCCTCGGACTTGTATGATAAAAATCTGAGTCACTAATCTAAATATTTGTTTGAATAGGGAAAAGGAAATATTATGCATTTATGCGGCTCGTAAATTGCGGATATGACAAAAATGTGAGAAGGAATTGACAATGAGTCGATTCCCCGTTCGGGGGAGATTTCACATTATGGCATCATGACCTTAAACTTTCTGTGTTGTATCTGTGGTGACAGTAAGGGAAAAGTTGAGGACAAAGTAATGGCAGGTCTGTGGTACGAACTGTCCTCGATCGGATTTCGTAGAGAAAGCAGGGCACATTACTTCGTTCTGATGATGTATAGGGTGACCAGATAGCAATGACACATTTTTAAATTGTTATGTTTCAGCAGCTGTCAAAGTTACCGCTGACATTCAGCTGTCAAATATTCATTAAGGTTTGCTATTCTATTGTGCATCGTTTAAATTGCAACAAAATATTAGTAATTCCGGTTGTAAATACGCAACGTGAATTTCGTCGTTAGATCGGTCATTATCATGGCTTCAGTGTGCAGGCAATTCATTGCAACGCAGAAAAGTTTGAGCGCGAGTACACTTTTTTGGACCTTAAGTCCCCAACCAGGCAGCGATTGGTGCGAAATGAAGAAAACATAGTCGCCGCAGTAGACAGTATCGAAGAAGACCAAGAAACGTAGATTCGGAGCCGATCAGCTGAGTTGGGTATCGCCACAGAGTCTACCCTGCCTATTTCGGGGTTGAATTCGGGGCTAGATCCACATAAAATTGTGCTGACTCAAGAATTTAAGGCGGATGACCATAGACAGCGCTAATTGGTTGCTGGAAATTACGGCCGGAGATTCGGAATTTGGCCAAAAAAATATTTTCTCCGACGAGGCCCTTTTTGGGTTAACGACTATGTGATCTAGCAGAATTGGCGTTAGTGGCAAACACAATCCACTTTCGTTCGAAATGAGAAAGGATACCGTCAATGCTATCAAAAATAGAGCGATATTGACCGACTTTCTATAGCCAGAGCTTGACGACAGCGATATGTCGGAGCTGTGTTCCAACAAGACTGCTCTATATGCCATACAAGCGACATAACGTTCAAGGTTGTGAAGGAGAAATTTGGCGACATCACACGGCGAGCGTTCATCAATGCAACTTGGCACCACACGAATATTTATTTTGGAGCTACGTTAAGCCCTTAGTCTAAGCTAACATAAATAATGGCATGAATGTAGCTTTAAAAGGAAGCCAGAATCAATTATATACCTACACCGTTATTGTTTTATTAAATATTTTTTTCCTATCGGTCTTATCTGGTCACCCTGTAGGTTTAATTTTTGTCCCTGCATTATGTAGACGCCAAACAACCACCTAGTTCCGACGAATTTCTTCCTCTGAACCATAAAATAACCCAAAACCGTCACCCTTTACAGAAAATGAACCCAACTTCGCACTTAAACGCAATTTTTCTTCAATTTTAACCCAAATCTGGCTGCCAATTGCTCCATAAGGTATTTCATTAAATTTGAATTCAACTCAATCGTTCTTGAAGCCGTTTCATCTCCTCCACTCCACAAGACGGTTAACCAACAGGAAATAGAAAAAAAAAATAAAGCTACGCTCGCCTCATTCTAACCCCATTTGGTTCTATTAAACAAAAATTCCTTAATCTGATCGCATTTTCTAAATTGTCACACCTACATCTCTCTATCGTGGCCCATAATCTTAACCTTTTCTGTTGGATCCTGCCCCGAAACTCCGACATGTGATATCTCTGTTGTTAATGAACGAGGGTTTAAGATTGCTTGATAAATGAATACCGTACGGGAACCAAATACCATGAGATATGTTCCTGGAAAGTTTTAGATTTTTTTTTCTTTCATTTTCTTTTTTTTTTTCTAAAAATGATGCTGCCCTCCCCCAGGAGGAGGAAGAAGGCAGGGAAGATAGAAAAGTTTCCCCAGGAATGTGAGGACAAACAAAACCAAAGAAAATAAAAAGAAAACTTTTTTAAATGACATTTTTGTTATCAGAAATCCTTTGAATTTATGGCATTTGGAGGGGGGAAGGGGACTATTTTTGGTTGTCTTACGCTTTCTGGCATAATTGTCACTTAATTAAAGCTGCTTAAACGTGTGTTGTGTGATTGCATAAAGTTTGGTTCGGCGGAATGGTGGTTGTGATTGTTTTTTGATCGGAGAGATACTTCCAGGGATGTAGGGATGCAGGGATGTGGAATAGGAAAAGTAATCCCGGTTACACAGATTCCAGACAGTTTCAAGATTCCCAATTGCTTCATTCTAGATCGTCATTGAAAGGCGTATTGTAAAGTACCTATAGGTTTGGGTCTAGATTGTAGAGCTACTGAGCCCAATAAAGGTCCCATGGATTGGCTACCCGGGACTAAATAAAAGCAACTAAAGCTCTTAATATGCCTGTTCGCTGAGGTTGTCAAAGAAAGGAGATCCTAGATGGAGAAGTATTTTATAGGACAAAGCTGGGCAAGTGCACAGGAGGTGGAAAGGGTTCCTTCCTCTTCCTCATTTCTATAGTTTCTACACAAGTCATGTGAAAAGAGGCCTACACTTTTGGCATGTTACCCTATCAGACTAGGTCCAGCAAGAGCACTAATTGCTTCAACAGAACCAACTTCCAACTAAGTTTCAGAACAAGCCTTGGTCGGATCTGTTTTACATGTTGTAGGTAGAGTAGCAGGTACTGTTAAGACCGTTCAGTCTTAACAAGAATTTCCACGTAGCTAGGAGCATACCTACTCAGTCTCCGCTAATATACCAGGATCCCGTGAGTTGTACAAAAGCGGGCTCATTAGCCTTACAATCTATTGCAATGCCGCTAAGTGAACATTGAAATGCTCCGACGTCTTCAGGAAGGATAACCGGAAGTTTGAAGTGGTCTTTTGAGTAAAAGGGCTCCAATACGTCTTGACTATCAGTTAAAAATCGTAATGTCTCTGACAGATATTGCATTGGATTTCAGCCAAGACAAGGCTTTCTTGATCACCAAGACTTATGATTAAAACACAGCAGTACTTTGGGAGGCGAACAAGCTGGGTTAAATGCAACCACACTTGGACCAACTTAGGTCCATTGTGCTATCGTAACAGTCTTGGATTCTCCAAATCTGTTTGCAGAACCCATCGGTTTTTGATTGATAGTCTTCTCTGAACACTTCCGCGGATTTTTTTTTGTGTTAAGTAGTTGGCATTGGCTAATTTTTGAACAACAAATTCGTTTTACAACAAAGTGAATGCCTTTTACAGCAATTTAATCAGTTTACCCTCGTACTTCTATTGCGAACTTTATGAATTTCTTAGTTTTTAACTTTTTTGTTCCACCCTTTTGTCGACTGACAGCGAATTGGCATTTTCAAACGTCAAAAGCAAAAATCCAGGAAATTTCAAAAAATCCGTACCTCGCCTCCAAGCGTCAAAAAAAAAAAGAATCCAGTTCGACAGTTCTGCGCGAACAGGCTGATTGAGGAAATTCTGAAAAACTGTCATTGCCTGTCATCTGTCAACGCATGTTGGAACTGTTCTCTCCGGCAATTCGTGAACGTCAACGTCAGCGATGAAACGACGTCGACGAATTTTGGAATTTTTCGAATTCAAATTCACAATTTAATGGTAGATAGTCGGGAAGAGAATAATAGCACAAATCTTTAGAACTTGTGCGTTCTTGTTTTTGAATTTCGCTGTAATCTAGTGGTCGGATCCTGGTAATGGTAACAATGACATAATATCTTGGTAATGAGGGCCCTTTTATATCTGATTAGAGCATTTTTTTTTATCCAATTTGACCGGATCTGTCAGGTTTCCGGCATTGAGCGTAAGCAACAGTTTGACAGTTGTAAGCGCCATGCAAATCCTTGCATTTCGTCTGTGGCGAGCAGCCAAATAAGATGTAATGAGTAGCGTCAAGAGGTAAGTTTTTAAGTTAAAGTTAACGTATGTTATATTTATGTCGCCTAAGCAGGATGACAATGGAGAACGCTCGCTGCTCCAGGTCGGGAACGAACTCATCAAGATCTTTGATCTCCAAACAGGACTTAGACAAGGAGATGCGCTGTCGTGTGATTTTTTCAACGTCATACTTGACAAGTCAACATCAGAAGTACAAACGTCTGTAAAACTACTAGCGTACGCGGAATCGATGTTATAACTTTATCCGCATAACTTAGCGGGCTTTCACTGGTTTGTTTACTAGTATTGAAACGGTAGTTCGTAGCCAAAATGGCTTTGTTTATCTCGGCTCTGCTGTAAATTCAGACAATGACAGCTTTCTGGTTCGTCAATATCTGGTCCAATGAATGTATATCAGGAGTCCCTCAAGGCAGTCATATTGGACCCATGGTCTTCATTTTGAAAAACAACTATTTACCAACAGGTTCTTACCATTACCATTCGTGTTGTGCATGGTATTTACTTCAGACAAATTGGCAGTTTTACCCTCGGACATTTGTCAGACGCTCGTGGAAGATGGGTTGTCTGAACCACGGCATCCAATATTACTCTCGAGCTACTCTCATTAAATGTTCCGCTCCGCATCCCACTTAATCCACGTCAAACTGTTAAATCATATCCAGTTCATCTACTTATCTTACTTCCAAGAACCAGAAACTGATCCCTTAGTGTTCCAATCTAATTCATCATCAAGCTATTACACGATTTCCAAGTTATCTAGACCTTGTATCCCCTCCCTAGGGGAAAGATATTACGCAAAAATCGTTATTCGATCAGAATTTGTAATTTTCTAGCTTGTTAACAGATTACACCCTATGGCATTGTCTAATCCCTTGCGAAGGCAACGGCTACACACTTCAATCGCAGTCCAATACCGTTGTCACCCTTCAATTACCAACCCATACCGAAATGACCCCGTTTCTGGCACTGCAACTCTCCCTTAATTGCCATCAGCTTAGTTGGTATTCAGCCACTCATTTCAGCTAATTGATTTTCTTGGTTATGACAGATAAAATGACAGAGGTAAAGAGCCAGCCGAGCACTGAGAAATGAAGTGCCCGACTGCGATGGTGTAGTACCATAACCCACCCAACCTACCGCCATGAGCAAGGACACCAGAGAGTAGCTTATAAAGACATTATAGCTGCTGTTAATGACGCACGTAAAGGTAAAGCGCGCGCTTCTCCTCCAAAGCTAATTGGCACTTCATAGTTCCGTTGAATTGGGATTTCATCACGGCCATCAACGCCGTCATCATCATCAATGTCCAATGGATCTCTTCACTTTGACGGTCTGTGTGTGTGCAGTTCTCTATCACATCACCGAGAGCGGACTCCTCTTATCATTTTAACGAGTTCATTAATTTACCTTGAAGTCACGTGCCCAATTGAATTCGTGATACAAATTAATGAGGTTAACTCTGGCATTCCACACAACCACCCGCAAGGAGTACCTGGCAAGAGCGCCTCCAAAATACTGCTGACCAAGGTACAAGTCTACGACGGACGCACCGGCTTTTATCGGAGTGGATTTCTTCATTTGGATTTTCTTTTTTTTTTGCCTTTCTTTTCACCTTCTTGCTCCTCCTTTTTGTTGTGGAAAATTGGAAGGCGTAGGAGCGTTGAAAAAGAAAACACTACCAACAGACCTAATTACCGACTACAGCTCTCATTAGGATCATTAATCAGGCGAGAGTGTCGTCGTTCACGCTGGTGAACCGGCAAACTTTGCGTGCAAGTCGCTGACTGACGTTCAAGCCATTTCTCACCGGCCACGAAGGGGAAGACGGAACGCAGACTGAGCTTATAATTCCATATCTTAACTGAGTTAGAAGAAAACGGAAAGAAGTTGCATGCAAGGAGGTGAAAAATGTGTCCCTGTCAGAGCAGTTGCAGCTTGTTGCACATTAGCATTCTAATTAGGGAGCTACCTCCGTTCAAAGTGTTTATGCAAAGGATATAACTTAATTTTCCAATGAAGACGGGGTGGGATTTTTCAATTAGCAAGGACGAGCGAACTGGATCCTTTTATTTGAGAATACAGTCATTTGGGAAGCGTTGTTTTTTTTGGTGTTTTGAGGAAGAAGATGGATGTCGGAGATACATAAATTGTGCACAAGCTTTTGAGGCTTTTGTATATGAGTACATATAGATCCACTCCTTAGGGTGGCGTTTTGGGGAAGTCATGTTCTATTGCACAATGTAGCAAAATGTCAGTGAGATGAAGGCCCTTCAACAGGACCCAGACAACGATGATTTCCTTGGACTCAGGAACATTTTAATGGAAAGCAAAACATGTCATCTCTCCCGATGAATCCAAGTTTAAGCCAAATACTGAAGAAAGGAGAATTTCTGGTCGAAGAGAAGCAATGGAAAGAGTGGACTCTGAATGACTCCAACGGATGTCCTCTACAACAGAGCCTATGATGCCTTGACAATGCTTCTCTGCAAATAAACGAGGTGATAGGAAAACAAATTTAATAAGACAAGAACGGTGCGAGATATATAATGGATTCTGGCTTTATTTTGGAGCTATATTCATGCCAATATGTGTGGAATAGCACGTCATTCAAATGGCCACCTCGGCATCAACAGCAGCGCTTCAAGCAGTCGGTCCAACTTTTGATGAGTCGGTCTAATATGTGCGGCGTTATTTCGCCAACATCATCTCGTATGTTGGGCTCGATTTCGTCCAAAGTAGTTGGCTTGTTCGAGTAGACTAAGGACTTGATGTAGCTCCAGAGAAAATAATCGAGTGCTGTCAAGTTCCATGATCGAGGCGGCTAACTATCGCAGTGAGATGAACTAGTTCTCCCTTACTTCGAGCATTGCGTAGCTTGTATGACATTTATCGATGGTCTTGTTGGAATCACAGCTCGGATTTATCGATGTTGTCGAGCTCTGTCCCCAGAAAGTGGGTTTACATCGCTCTACAGCTTAATTTTCCTGAATTGAGTTTCCTTCTTAATTTCGAACGAAGTTAGGGCCGATAATGCCGCCATGCCATAAACCGCACCAAACAGTCAATCCTTGTAGATGTATGGATGGTTGGTCGAACACTGGTCGTTCGGTTTCAATCCTTGCATCAGCATAATCTTACACTTTTGAAGGCCCAAATCCAACCGCAAAATAAGCCGGGTTAACTCTCTGGCGATGCCCAATTCAGCTAAACAGTGCCGAATCGATATTTCTGGGTCTTCTCCGTTACTATTTTATCTGTATTTCGCACCAATCTTTGTCTGATTGGTGGCTTAAGATCCAAAGGAGTGTACTCCCGCTCAAACTGTTCCACGTTGCGAGGAATTGACTGCTTACTGAAGCCAGGATGACGTCCGACCTCACGACGGAATTCAAGTTGCGTATTTACAACTGAGCAGGGATTTTGATATTGTTTTATAATTTTCGCACTTTCGACAAACATGAAACGATGCATATTGAAATGGCAAACCTTACGAAATTTTTTAACAGCTAAACGTCATTGGTAACTTCGACAGCTGCTAAAACATAACAATTGGAAAAAGTATCATTGCTATTTGGTCACCCTTTACAACTTCTATCACATCCCAGCTACAAGCCTGACTTATTTTTAAAAACCTTACAGCTGATACTTTCAGTTCAAAGCTTCCTTGAAATAAAACTCATTCCCATTCTTCCTTAAATAAAGAAGTACTCGAAAGGATTCTCGACATTAATCTGCACATCCATTGAAGCACTTCCAGATTCTATGCATTCATTTGGATGTAATGCACCCTGAAACTTAAAACAAAACAAAATAAAAGTCCTGACCTATCCTGCAGGCTAGTGAACAGCAAAAATAAAATCCTGAATCTAGACACAAACACCAACAATACAAAAAAAAAAGAAGAAGGAGAAACTAAACCAAGGAGCAACCAGTTTCTTTTATGAATTCCTTTCAAAGCAATTAATGTCCTCGAATTCTATTTCGGTTTTCTCTTTTGTTTCATTCAATTTAAGTCTGGGAATTGAGTCCTGCAACCGCCAGCCAAACCACCCTCCGCAATTTAGTTGAATCCATTATGCAAATTGGCTCAAAGAAGCAGAGGAGTAGCCTCCCTCCGGCTATAACCAAACCACCCGACTAGGACATACAAATCGCAAATCGGCAAGCCGCACTGATTGCTATTCGGTTGGAGTGGGAGAAATTAAAGAATTTTAATTGTCCTCGGGATTCTACTTGTCCCGTCGCTCATTCTCTCTCTTTATGTTTCGATGTATGGTTTGGTTTGGGTTGGGGTGGGGTCAGTCAATAATATCCCAATAGCCGTTGAGTCCTGATGAAGATGACAGGACTACCACAAAGTTAAATATACTTTATTTTATCTTCGAGTACATTCTTTGGGTCTCTCTCTCTCTCTCTCTGTCTTTATCTATTCAAAAGGCAATCAGCATAATTGATTACTGCTTACAGTTGTAGCCGGTTACTGGAGGGGTGGGGGTAGTTTTTCTGAGTTTAATTTCGGCCACCATCACCCCACAAATACTCGCAGAGACAATGTGAATCTAAAACGATCCGAATGCCAAATAATTTTATAGCGAACCACATAAATAATTCGAGGCAGGGATGCAGGGTGGGGGCTATGCTGTCGGCATTAGTGGTGACCATGGTGGTGGTCATCATAGGGTGGTTAGGCATGCATGGTCGGGGGGGAGATTTATATCCAGGCGATTTCTATTTCTCGTAATGTAATTTGATTTGTTACATCGAATTCGATCATCGTTTTATTTGATTTACTGGAATCGTTTTTGGGGAATTGGACTCTCGCAGAAGGATTTCAATTCCAAGAAGGACAACTGCGTATATGTGTGTGTGTGCGTTGATGGGGAAAGATGTGATGTCGTTGGGTTGAATATTGCAGCGCACGTCTATGTGGAAGGGGTGTTAATTTTCATTCGATCAATTCGATTCGATGTGACAGTGACAGTCCGGTCATAATTCAATTGGCACTCACATATCAATGGTTTCGGAATTACAGTGCAGCGAACTTGATTCGGGATTTTGTCATTTAAATATAAATTGAAACACAATTCATGTTTAATTTCGACTGCCAGACGAACAGCACTTCAAATACATATAATGTTTCGGGATTCGTTAAACATAAAAAGGAAATTGGCACAACGACGGAGCTGTAATTCGATTGCTAGAATTGGTTCTACTGATTAGAAGTTGGGTCTCCAATGGATACGACAGTGAGTCCTTCACGATTTTTATGATTTACAGTACAGTGGTTGTAACAATTAGGACTTAAAGTTCATTGTCGGACTCCAGCTACTTAAAATGTGATTAAAACTGACAGTTCTATCAAAATTCGTCAGACGAGCTTGTGATTTGACTACTTTTTGACACAAATATGATCTGTTGGTAGATCCAACTATAGGAGTATATACCTACATTCACTGTAGTATACACTTGGACCAGGAAAGATACATTATGCCACGAAACGAATCAGTCGCTTCTGTTACTCTTGGAATCATTTAGATTCTTTGATGAGGTTCCCTATTTAATAGATATCTAACAGATATCGGGAATATCCTTACGTTCCTCGAATAAATATTCTCCCAGAATCTACAGTTACCATCCTAACATACAGGAAAGAGAAAGAAACTCCCTTTATCTGCAAGAGTACGGCGGGGAAAATGTGTGATCTGAAGGCTTGCTGATCAACTAGGCATAATGGGTTGGCCATCTAGTGGTTTCTTTTTGAATCATAAGTCGTTTTGACACTGACCGCTCGAAAGTCAGTACCATACCTCTGAAATGCTGAGCGCTTTGAACAACGTTGGGAAATATTGAAAACTTATTTCCAAAATGAGTGCTGTGTAGCCCAAACTGTGCGTTATTTGAAAAGAAGTTTTGGCCGAAATGAAGCACCCACCGCGCCTGCTGTACGCAAGTTTGTGCAAAAAGTTCGTGAGACTGGTATGCTAGTGAACAATATGCATAGTCCCTGTTGCCGTACAGTGCGCACTGACGTGAATGTGGCTGCTGTAGCCTCGAGTGTGAGATTCAATTCACGAAGATCAACTCGCCATCGATCTCAACAGCTCAACATTTCACGCACTAGCCTGAGGAGAATTCCGCACAAAGATCTCGGATTATTCGCTTATAAGGTCCAATTGACTCAGCAATTGAAGGCGCACGACCATCCGCTTCGTTATCGCTTCGCAGTTTGGGCCTTAGAGCAGCTTGAATTGGACAAGGATTTTGGGCAGCTACTTAGACAAACAAAATTGCCGCATCTGGGGCTAGGAAAACCCGCACGTTATGTCGAAAGGCCGATGCATCCACAGAGAGTGACTGTTTGGTGCGGATTCTGGAGTGCCTGGGACCAACGTTTCGGTCAACGGTGGGCATTACAGACACATGTTAACCGACTTTTTTTTTTTTACTGAAATTGAAGAAATGAATTTGGACGACCTCTGGTTCATGCAGGATGGCGCGCCATGGCACAATCGATCTTTTGCGCACTAAATTCCCAAATCGTGTTATCAGCCGTCTTGGCGATGTCAATTGGCCGCCTCGGAGCTGCGATTTGACCCCTTTGGACAATTTTTGTGGGACACCATCAATCCGAAAACGATTCAACCACTTAAGGCCAATATCCCGAAACCATCAGGAAGGTCTTTGAAAATAAGAGTGACAGAATGCGCTTCTGTTAATCCAGCCGAGGCAGCCACTTGAGTGACGTTGTATTGATTTAGACTTTGGGAAACTCAGTTGCCTGCTTTAGGCATTGGGAAGGAAGTGGGGTATACCCCGATCAAGAGTCGAGGTAAACGTTGAATCCAATGAAAATGCAATGTCGCCCATAAGCAGTGATTAAGGCTCGTAGATCCTGGAAAATCAGCTTCTAAGCTTCGTTAACAATTTCTGTAGAGAAGCTTGATTACAGTGTAACCAGCAACCCAACAAGTGTCAAAGAACTCGACCTTGTGACTGAAGTCAGACACTTCATTCATTCTTAGGGATTCAAGTACTCCCACGTCTTCAACTATTCCTCACCTATCGCATGGCTATTAGGCTCCGTTTAACATATATTCCGTGAGTATGACGAAAGAATGCTTTGATAGTACCACTGATCTGGGTGCTACGAGGATTATTTCAGAAAGCTGTATCAAAATGGTTGAACTAAAATTACCCATCTTTTGAGGACAGAGAGTGTCTAAGGCTTTGTAGCCTGAGTTATATCGTAGGAATCCTAGAGAAATTTTGAGACTTACCTGGTCTTGAGTAACTACATATAATTGTAGGGATTCGCTGTAGGCATTGCCTTCTGAGGAGCCACGGCATGAGACTAAAATTATCAAATACGAAGATAAAGTCAGTGACCTTCATGTTGCAGAGGACATCACACATCTACTCTGGGCATAGCTCGGAGTGGACTTAAGCAGGGTGGGAAGGTATTACCTAGAATGTATCCACTATAGCCTACATTGATGGTACAGACCATGATATACTTACCATATTTCTTGACTCAATTATAGGATCATAACCAAACTAAAATGAAAAGTTTTTTTTTTGTTTTTGAGGTAAACCCAACAGGGCATCAAATCAGGCCAAAGCCTATTTGGCAAAACTCTTGCAAAGCCATAATAGGACCTTTTCCGAAACTAAGTGCAGAAGGTGATTACATATTTTGCAATGTATGCCTTGGATCTCCTCGACTTAACATCACCAATCAATTTTATTTCATCTGATATCAGTCCTAGTGCATGGCTTGATTAAAGATCTAGACAGTGACTCTCAGTAGTACTAACAGACTCAAACCGATCCCATGAAATCATGAACATGTCCAGGCATGACATCCGACAAAAGGACAACATCGTGGTGACGATCGACCTCATGACGAAATTTACATTGCGTATTTAAAACTGAGTCGGAATTTCGATAATATTTTTTGATAATTTCCACACGCTTGGCAAACGTGAAATGGCACATAGTAAAATGGCAAAGCCTATTGAATATTTTGACAGCTGGGTGTCATTGGTAACTTTGGCAGCTGCTGAAACAGAGTAATCTGAAAAGATATCACAACTATCTGGTCACTCTTTTCTATGTATTTAGTGCACTGTAGAATCCCCGCATTCGTGGGAAAAACGGCTATGAAAAGTCATTTGATTTTTATTTTTTTGTAATAAATTTAATTAAAATCCTTTCAATTCAAGGCTTGTTAAAATCAACGATTCCACGGATTAATTAACTGGTTTTCCTAGCTATTTTAACCGTTCAACTTTGTTGTGTTTAAATCGTTTCCAATTGGCCCATAATCCTTGAAAAAAATACACAACATCCCATTAGCCTAATCCCTAAATGTTGGCATAAAACTCACATTAACTGAAAATGGAGTAACAAAGCAAAAAAGTTTCCCTTTAATTGGCCAGCCTCGACCTAAACAGGATGAGGTGCTAATGCATAATTTTTATTAGGTCACTGTGACTGGAAAGTTTCCGTCATTAATTTTATTTCATTTCAATTCAAAGTCAAACGACAGTCTGGCTATAAAAATGGTATTTTCAAACTGCAAAACGATAGATACCAAGCGGTAGCCAGACAGGACAATAAAAGTGGCTCCCAACATTCGACGAGGATTATTTTATTAATTCAATCGGTCTGTTGGCTGTTAGCTGAAAAAAAAAACATGCTAAACAGTGGGCAAATGTTAAATTCATGAAAATTTTATTAACAATTAAACGTTGCACTATAAATCGCATAAAATGTTGTGATAACAAATTAAAACGTTTATCGGTGGCCAACATAGCGTGGAGGCTTCGAACGCAATTGAGGCGATTATGGCAATCTGTTGGTTGAATTGGTTGGGATGGGATATCTAACCAAACATTAAGCGGAAGGAATTACAGGTACTCTCCTCATAAAGATCAGTCTTCGCGATTAGCTGTGACTTATTTTACCCACTTACGCACTTTCAGTGCGATCTACCAATGTAGCATGTCCCTTCCACTTTAGATGCAAATTAAAAGAGCAAATTGTATCGTTCCTCCTTAGGGCTACGTATCCTTTCTGTGTAGCTTCTTCACAAATGTGTGTTCCATACTTGTGTATACACTCTGGGATGGCAATCATTCTTTGGCTCTGCACACGAGTATTTGCAAGAAAATAGCAAACCTAGGACATAGAATTTCCGGAAAAGTATTTCATTCTGTGCTCTTGGGCAGACAAGAGGACGTTCTCGTTTTTCTGCATGAACGGTTGTTAAAAAGTCCTGAATGCACATAGCACAGTCCTTAAGCACTTTAAAGACATATGTATTTACTAAAAATATACAAATTGGATTGAACGACTCTTGGAGGGTACTTCTTGTCCATTTTAAGTGAATAACCTATGAAAGGATTGTATTGGTCGGTTGGATATTCCTTGGGACATTTTATTCTTCAACTTGAGGAGGTTAAGTGTGTAAAGCATCCTAACTCAGTTAACGTATTAAAGTGTCCCTGACCTTGACTTGCGTAAACACTTGTTACAATTAAATTGTAAAAGAGTGTGGAGGATAAGGCTAATATGTTTTATTTACAAAAGAATAACTTGTGATCTTGTTCTGGGAGTTTTTATATGTCCTTTTGTATTCAATAAGGACATAACAATTTTATGTTAACAATTTTGTATTGAATAATTGAGATATAGGGCTGAAATTTATTCCAATTATAGTACATATTCTATATTTAAATATTAAATTCGATCTCGTTCATATGACCACCGCAAGCACGTTTACAGCGATCGATTCTTCCGAGGCAATTTTTCACCACTCTACCACACAAGTCATTCTAAACTTAACCACTTACAGCTGCGATATTTTCGGTACTTTCACTGGTGCCTTGCCTCACCGGCACAGGAACATTCAGTAGTGAATATGGTGTCTTAAATTTGTTCACTATAGTATACCCCACTTGCTTCCCAATGCCTAATAGCGGTCAACTGAGTTTCCCAAAGTCTAAATCATTCGATTTGGGTTCTTTCGCTTCTAATCTTTCGTCATGCTTCGCCCATTTAACCCAGAAACCCGGAGGAGAGGAGATGAAGTGCAGAAGGCGGAATGAACAGCGAGTTGTCAACTTATTCTGATGTCGATTCCGAACCCCTTCTAGCCAGTTCATTGGCCTTCTCAGTACCTAGTATATTTTCGTGTGCAGGAAGAAATTTCAGCTCTTCATGGCACCACTTTACAATTTTGGTTTTTTTTTGGTGATACCTTCTTCTGGTATTGCCTTCAGCGCAGTCTCACGGGCAGCTATTGTCACTGCCAGGACCTCCTTTTGGAAAATATTGCTATAGTTCGGAAGGCGGACTGATTTAGATATGTCCAGTGGTTCAGAAAATATGCCTAAGCCCACTCCTACAACTTGGATCCATCTGTGAAGACAGAAATGGTACGTACTAGTATACGTATATTGGTAGGCTTCTATATCCTTACCTTGTGAAGGGTCTCTTGAAGCCTAGGTACGGAGTGAGGTGTACCTTGGCATGTGCAGTCCACGGAAACAAATTAAGGATAGGCTCCAGTCCCGGAGTGAGTGCTGTTCTTATGTTCTTATGTTCTGGCTCATGACCACTATCTATACCACATTTCTTGGTGCAGGTGATTAGGGTCTTCAGCGCACCTTCCAATACCTCACTAGGGTAGAAATTAATTTTTACCAAATCCGTCAATACGACGTCATCAGTGTAAGCAGATCATCTTGACAGCACTATACTTGATCTGTGCAGCTCTCTATTTAGTGCCTTGAGGGGTACCTCTAGAGGCTTATGCTTTCATTTTAGTACCCGTATACTCCATTTTCATATGCCTTTCCTTACAATGTCCACAATCCAGTTATTCAGGATATCATGGAGTGAGATTGAAGAATGCTCTACGTATTCTTCCTTAATTATCTAAGTGATCTGACGAATATAGACATCAATAGTCTCCTACGCTGCATTAGAGGTTCGAATTACTTTAAATGAGAAGGCAGAGAAGAGAGGAGCTTAGTCCTTCCATCCGCGTGGAACACCTAGTAGTCTAGTTGTGCTGGTGTCATTTACTGGCAGCCACTTTAACCAAACCAAACCAAGCCCTACTAGAATTTACCCAGGATTACCAGGTAATAGTTCAGCGCACTTTTTCCTGAAAAACTACCAACAATTCAACAATTCTGTGAAAAATCACAACTTAAATGGATCTCCTCCCCAATTAGTGTGGCAATCGCAAACAAAACCTTAGCTTCTGCCTCCCATCCGAGGCTCCTTCTCAATCACATGAAACAACAACCAGGGTTCATAAAAGGTTTCATTTCAAAACAAACTTCTGGAAGAAAAAACCCATCCCATTAGAAAACGAACAATTGTTCAGGACTTGCAGAAAAAAAAAATTGTATCCCCACCGTTTCATTATCAAAGGACATGGAGCTGGACTCTGCTCCATGACCAGCATCGACCCCGATTGGTATTAACAATCGAATGGAGACTTACTTCCCCTATTTGTTTTCTTTTGTTTCAATTTAAGGGTTGCTTACATCTTGTTAAGTTAATCCCTTTCAGCCTTGGAAAAGTCAACGTTGTTACCCTCCTACCAGGCATTGGAGTGGGCCAAAATAATTCCCTGATCATCTCTAATGGGGATGCAAACAAACATCGAGAACAACAACGGAAACAACGGTGAATAGCAGCAGTTCTTAAGTTAAATGAACCCTAAAGATGTCCACAGTGTACCGCGCCACCAATACAATTCACCTAAAGTAATACAATTTATCCTTTCGATAAACTTTACAATGTTATCCTTTAAAGGATTAATTTGCTCGTGTTTGCTTTCGGTGGCGGTGGCGGTACCTACCCGCCCGCCCTTCTCCTTTTGGCCGGGTTTGTACCGAAAAATTCCACCTCTTTCCACGCGCGGCAAATAAATTAAAAATCAGATCCCTGATGATGCAAATTGGAATGCGACACGAAAGTAAATGCGAATTCGAAAAAAAGGATTCAATTTGTTGTCTTGTCCTGCGCTCAATTAAACATTGTTATTGGTGCTCCTGCTGTCCGGTATGCTGAGCGCTGCTGCTCCACCTGTTCCAGTGGCGAGACGCACCCAGAAAGAAAATGGATGTGCGTTTAAAACCGAGAGCTTATCCATTTTGCAAATTAAACGACTTGTCGTCCTGTGCAGGCTCCATGCTCGCCTTCGGCGGGCATATTCCGACTGATGGGCGATGGGGGTAACTAGTTAACCTGCTGGAAAATTCATTGCTTTTCATTGTGTCCCCCTACTGGAGGAGAATAGGGACAGTAGGGCCCGAAAAAAGGGATGATTTTATAGTCATGGGTGTGTAGGTACTTTCTCTGAATTTTATCTATGTTTGTATCCCCGTGTGCCTGTGTGTGTGTGTGTATGTGGATTTACGAAATAAGACAACAAGAAAACCTGATTATACGCTCGAGATAACGTTGGGATGAAAACCGTTAACGAATTAAGTCAAACAACATAAAAAAAAAAACAGGACAAGGACAACGAAATTAAAACTCAAACCATCAGTGGATTGAATTAATTGCGGTGCGGTGCAGTTAAAGGTCAGGGAGAGTGAATTTAAACGAATTTCGCTTCGATTGTATCTGTATTAGGGATTCCCATTGCGGTGATTAGATTAAAAATCAACAGCATGACCCAGAAAAGGTGGCTCTCGCCTCCTGTTGGGGTGACCTCTGAGGGAAAATAATGAGAGGAGGTTTTAATTTGTACTCGGACAGTAATAGATTGACTTTCTCGTTATCTTCAAGGAGGTGACTGAGGATACATAAACATTTTTGTATTAATTCTGACCTCACCCGTATCCCGTAGAGCATCTTGGTGCTGAGTTCCAACCAGGGTGACCAGTTGACGATATCCCAGTTCTCCAAGTCTAATCAAACTGGTTAAGTCAGACGATAGACGTAGAACGGACCTCATGTACAGCCAGGATTCGGATCACTAGGTTATCCATTTGTGAGTCCCTATCGTGGGTTAACCTGAGGACAAAAGTTGGTTTTCAGCAGATTCTGTAGAATTCTGTAAAAATTTCAGAATGGTTAATGGTGGCTTTTCTGACAGATCGCCCAGGTCTTAGAAGTGGTATTCCCAGTTTTGCATAGGCATAGGTGTAACTCAGGCGGTAAGTATTTTCTAGAGCAACTTCTCCTTAAAGTTTCATGAAAGTTATGTAAATTGTGAGTTGAATCCTGAGCTAAACGATGATCTAAATACTCAGAACTGTGCTTCAGTACGCATGTGCCACACGAGGCATCTCTTGTTCAATTCATTGATATGCACGTCTCAGATGCTTCGTCGGAAGAAGGACGAACAGCGGAGCAATTTCTTCGATGGAATCAATAGTGACGTTCAGTTAGCTAGAATGTAACACGAAATTATGGTAGACGAGCCTTAGCGTTTGTTTCCTCGAATAGGATTACATAAAAATGCAAATATGGGACCCAGGATCTAGCTTCTCTCAACCAATCGTGTTGTGCATGTTATATTCTTTATACGAATGGAATGGACATACTGTTAAATGTTGTACTCTCGGATGTTTGTCAGAAGCTTGCGAGAGGTGGAGCCGTGAAAAAATTTGGAGGTGTTTTAGCTGAGACTCAAACCTAGAACTCCTTGCTCCGTAGTCCAACGTACTAAACACTTGAGCCACGGTTTAAGGATTCGCATCAGGTTAAGGATTGGAGTCGTAAAAACTTTTCTCTTTAATGGAAAAAATCGAATAATTACTTTCGTAACAAATTGCCTTACATAAGGACTGAAAGCAGAGTTAGAAGATCCCAGCATCAGTTAGATCCATCATTACCATCAGTGATGGGATGTGGCTTGTGTAGTGTTCTTTGATGAAGTCCTTCGAATACTATCTTTGTATTTTAAATTCGTAAAAGAAAATGAATTGTCTTGGGTTAATGAATGACACTGACAGTGGTAGAGATGGAGGAGACCATCAGCATCTTTCTGCTTCTTCTTGACATTCTTTAACTATAAAGTATATAAGTAGAGCCTCTACATTCAGTCAAAATATGAGCGGTACTGAGTCATGGTTTCTTAAAAAAAATTGATGGTACATCTGTCATCTATTTTGACGCTGAGTTTGAACTCGAACTGTCGACTAGTTTATTGACAACACACCTCAAGTGCTATCGGCGATGTTTACTATGGAAATGCATTACAAGAACGAACAAGAGCATTCGAGAGTATAAGTCATTCTAAGAAGTATGTTAAGCAGGTAAACACTTGTCTCATCCGAGACGAGAGAAAATCGTCATTATAGTTTGACAGATTTTTCAAAAGAATTATCCATCTCTCATTAGTCCCTTTTTAGGAGATCTCTTGTACATGAGATGCGTCGCAACACGGCTTCTTCCAAAAGAACTGAAGTATCCTCTCATAAATGGATCTTTAGTGACTTTTTAACCAAAAATTGCCATCAATATGATCGAGCAACCATCGCATTCTCCATACTTCGTGGGACCCGTTTTTTGTCGATTGGAGAGATAAACTTGGTAAGGGAAAATTCTCTGAGAGAACTAAAGAAGATCTTGGAATATGCCTAACCATAATGTATGACTTACTGGACTGCCACGCCCACTTTTTCTTAACTATTTTGTATGAAATCGAATAATTTTACTGAGACAAAATATTTGAATAATAGATAAATTTTAGCTCCGCCCACTTTTGGGGGCGTTTTCATAAAAAAAACGATTTTATGAAATTTTATAAAAAATATGAAAAAAAATTCGAAAATATCGTTCTAATTCCACAAAAAAAAAACCGTCCCTCCACGCCTGCTTCATTAGGACGGCATAGGTAAGAGGATAGGCCATCAAAAGACCTGTTCGAGGCGGATGTCTTAGGGCCTCTGCTACTATTCACATCACACTTCGATAGAAGAACTTATGTCCCGATCTAGGTATTCCTCATCTGAGGTAAAACAGTGAGTTTGTACAAAAATCTCAGGAAAAAATTGCAAATACTTGTTGGTCTTCCTTAAATATGAGGACGAGTTCTGAAATCGAGATATTGGAATATTTTTTTTTAGGTTATTGGTTAACTGGCATTCTGTTGCCAAAAAAATAAAGTTGTGGAGAACACAGTCACTGCTGATAGACAGCAAACAAAATAAGAAAGGTCACTGTCAATAGTCCACAAATGGCCGAATCCGGTGACCAAAATTCAGAACTATAGGACCTATACCGACTTGTGTCAGTTTCGTTTGCTGGCCGGACTAGAGGCTTTACTTAACCTACTTTGCTGGACATCTTTGTACAAGTCTCAACAGCTATTTGCACCTTAAGAATCAGAAAACTGAAGACCTCGAAGAAATACGAGTAGGTATCTAAGCCATATTGCTAGTATAGACTATATGACTAGTTTATTGAGTCTTGCATATCTGGGTCCGACGATTTGGCTAAATGGGAACCCAAATCCAAGTCAGAACATACTCGTATCGAATGCCATGTGAACATTTTAGTTCCTTGAGCAACCAAAAATGATGCAAAAGGACATTTCATTCGAGTTTGATAGAGGTACTCTGACATGAAGAAGTTACATCTGACAGAGGATGACTTATACCAAGGCTGTGGAGATAAAAAAATCAATGGTCTATCGATGTCACTGTCCGGGTTTCAAGAATAAAACCTTCGGGGCATACTTTCTCCATTACTTGACCAGTGAACCGAGTTCCATATCGACTTGACCGAATATTCAGTCTGTATTTACCTGAGTAAGGGGGTCTTTTATAACTTTCTCTACTAATCCATTAAATCAAGACGGCTATAGAACATCGAAGCCAATGTGTGTTTAGGCTGTTAAAGGAGATCGGTCCCCATTCTCTATACCATGTTCCTCCTGCTTCATAGTAAGCTCAAGTGGTCTTTGTGAATTTTTTCCTTTCATTGTGTGAATATCCAGGTAATTCCTGGAGAAGATGCACTACTATGTATAGGCAAACACTTCCTCATGATTGAACGCTTTTGTTTGCCCATCCAGCACCGTCTTCAGGTGAATCCTGTCGAATACAATACAATTCTCTATCCTGCATCGCACCCCAGGAAAGAAATTCGTTACTAAATATTCGACATCTGTCAGAGACTTTTATTAAAAAAAAAAGAAAAAAGATTCAAATCCTATTACCTCCCTCTCTGGGCTGGGGAACTTTTCCATTTACAAATATCACTGCATCTCGCAGAGGCTTCCAAAGGATTGTTTGTGCATTCAGTGGCTATAGAAGCTGATGAAAAATGCGCGAAAACCCACAACAATAAACCGCCTCTTTACAATCCTTTAGAGGAAAACTTTCATAATTCCACGTCACCACTTGCGCTGCAGATCTCCTTTTTCCGCCTTTCCCAAGCCAACCAGACACCGACTACCGACTACCGCCACCCTGAAAGGACTCACGAAATCCGTACTTACCTCTAAACGGGGAGAGAAAGTGACTTGAGTACCTGATAACCTGAAGCATTGAAGCGGACAGGCATTACGAAACTTATTGCACTTTATCTCTCCATTTCCCCGCCTTTTACTTGGAGATGAAAGTTTTACCCGTCATCTTTGGGCCACGAACAGGGGTATATAGGACTTTGGCTGCACTATGGCATAGCATACACACAAAGAGGAGTTTTGCTATTTTCGCTAACAGCGTTGAAGTTCACCGATGCGGACACATGAACTTTTCGAACTGCCTGCACTCACAAGTACTGCTCAAGAGTGGTATCTCTTGTCGGGAGAGTTCCCCTTTCTGTTGCGCTACACTACAACGAGAATAGAATTGAAAACGTGTTTCAAATTGTACCTACAAACTACAAGTACCAGGGTAACGCAATGAATTAAGCGCACAGCACAAAAGGACAATGCTTGAGTTTACAAAATATCTTCAGTGAACAGGATCGTAAATGAGGGGACACTCAGTATTGGATTATTAAGTTTTGAAGTCATGCGAAGTCACTTTTTAATTCAAAACAGATAAATCGATGCGTTTGTAAGGTGAAACTTTTGTACGTGGCTTATCCTTGCTTAATATCTTAATAAAGGGTTTTTTTTTCCATTAAAAGTGTCCTGTTTTGGAAATAAAATAGCTTGTGGGTGAGATTTCAAAAGAAAGTACTATCGATGAGGTTTTCCATGAAATACAAGACCATTCGTGTGGTTGGCTTTTGAAAAGAAGGTGCTTTCAAATCTCAGCCATGGCCATTCATCTTGTAAATGAAACGTGAGCCTCGTAACTCCAACTAGTTCTCTCAGTTAACGTAAAGCCCATGGAGTATATTTTCAAAACTTATAACGACCGAGTTTGAAACCACTGCACAACAATAGAGAGTATATTCTCTTAGGGAAAAGTAAAAAATTCACTATTGTGTCCTGAAATTATAGGAGACATCATGACTCCCTGAGCGAAGGGACATTATAAGAATAAAAATTGAGTCCAAGGCAGTCAGGACTACTCCCACTGCTGCCCTTGAAACCGTGGATATTTTCACAAAAGAAATGTCGCGTCAAAAGGGGCCTTCGCTTACGACAAACCGAAATGTGGAGAGGCTACCATAACGGACATAGCACCATAACCAGGTGTTCGCGTCCTCTGACTACCGCAACCCTCATTCAGACTTTAGTCTCATTGTCGACTCCAAGTTTTCCTCCAGAGAGAACTGGACAGATGGTGGGCTCATAAACCCTGCCTGCATATCTTCACGGGTGGGTCAAAGACAAATGAAGTCACAGGCTCAGGAATTTTCTCAGAGGAACCTCAGATTGCCCAGTCCATAAAACTTTCCAATCACGTGAGCGTTTTCTAGGCTTTCCGCCTATATATGGTATCACCTTAGACAACAAGCTTTCAGGAGTTTATTCATTTTAATGAAAATTAATGAGCATATTGACATATGTACATCGACAGCTAGGCAGCCATTAAAGCCACCAGTTCCATTGCAATCAGTTCAAAACTGGTGAGGCAATATAAAGAGGAGCTCAAATCCCTAAGCTGGGCATAGCAATACGCTATGCTGGATTTCGGGACATGTGGGTTCAAAGGAAAGGAAAGGGCCGATACGCTAACTAGAACTGCATCAGAATCAAGAGACATCCCAACTTACCAATCGGTCCTACTGCCCACTAGTCTCCTTTGCTCCAGAATTTCAACGGATTTCCGCAACATGGCCAATGCTAGATGGAATGCACTCTCCTCCTGTCGTGTTTCGAGGATACTTTGAGCCCTGTTATGTACCTATTGCTTTTTAGCATTCGATATAAGTCTTGAGGTCGTTGAAAGTCTCTGGCTTATACAAATAGACCATGGATTTGACTTAGTCTTAGAAATTGATATATATTTTCAGATCAGTAAAGTCACCGGTTTTAAGGTCCAAAATCTGACGCAACTTGAGAGCTCTAAACATAAATTCTTACCATGCCAGGGCACGATTCCACTGCCCCGGTTATACCCTTGCAGGGTAGACGACGACAAATGCCACTTGACGGATCAATGGATGTCTTCCAGTTGACACTTGTTTGAAATTTTGTACAAGTTAATCCTGGATTTATGATTCAGCGGCTAGGTCTAGGTCGATAGTGCATCGAGGTTATTTTAGACTAGTCGTCTGGCCATGGCCTTTAAAGCACATTTTTCATAACAACTTCTCAGATGCCAAGTCTCATTTCAGTAGTTAAGTTACGAATGTTGTCCTTTAGCATCAAGGTTGTGGTTAGCTTCTTGTTTAACACCTTTTCCTTCATGTACTCCCATAGGAAGCAATCGAGGGGATAAATCAGTTCTCCAGCGCGAGGCAGAAAACGTTCTCAATATTTGCATCTTAGCACAAGCTACATGTGATGTAGCATCGTCTTGTTGAAACCAGATGTTCTGTAGGCCTGATTGATTCAATTCAGCCACATTTCCCAACATGTTCTGGTAGCTGTCAGTAGTAACAGCATTGCCCTAACCTGGATTAGTCTTTTCTGCTATATTTAGACTAAAGTGTCACTCAGTCTTCACTTTATGTCTCAAATTTTCAATGTCACGGTGACTTGCTTGACATATGATTCTACGATTGTCAATCGTCAACTGGCAAATGTCATCCAAACCGAAATGGCGGCCAAACAAAATCAACCTGAATCATAAATAATTATAAATTGAATAATAATAAATTGAATAATTTTGACATTTATCAACCGATTGAGTTAAGTAGATGTGTTTTTGAAACGAGAATTCAATGAATCATTTTACCTCTAAGCAATGTGCCGATATAGTGACGCTGGTCATTGAAAATAGTTGTTGAGTTCTGTAAACTCGAAAGTGTATATCGTGAAAGATATCGTAGCCACCAAGCGCCGTCTGACAACACTATTCGTCGTTTGGTGTCGAATTTCGTTGAGCACGGAACAGTGAGAGGTCGTCGATATGCCGTTTCTATAAGACGGTTCTATGAATAGGTTCAAGCGGTAAGAGAGAGTATTGCCGAGAACCCACATGCGTCTTAACGTCACCGCGGTCAGCATTTTTGCATCAGTGGCACCACCTTGTGAAGCATTTTGAAGTATGGTTTGCATTAGTTTTCCTTCAAAGTCAAATATTGCCGAAAGACAGTCTACATCGCTTGGAATACGGCCAAACAGTCGCTCATATGGTTGACAACTGAGAATCAACACGAGATCCATGAAACACCTTTGGATGACTAAAACTGTTTGGGCCGGCGTTTGCGCCAAAACCATCATCGAAACAGTCGACGGGAATCGATATCGGTGGATGTTGGCTCATTATGTCTGCCCACAAATGTGTGAGAAAGATCTGGACGGTAACTGGTTTCAACAAGACGGTGCGCCATGCCACATTGCAAATCTCAAACCAGTTTCTGCGACGCAAATTCCCTGGATTGGCTGTCAAAAAATGGCGACATTGATCTCCAGATTAGACCCCTCCTAACTTCTTTTTCTGGAGTTACTTGAAAAGCAAGGAGTACATCAGCAAGCCTCAGACCATTGACGAACTCAAGGCAAACATTTGTGCTATACCGCCCGAGATTCTCGAAAAAGATGTGGAAAACACAATGCACAGTGTGCTTTGGTCAACAGAGGCAACCACTTGATTGGTATTGTATTCAAAAGCTACTTCCAATAATTATAAAGGACCAGTCTAAATAAAAGTACTGCATATATGGAAATCGGTTGTTTTTCAAAAAAGTTATTCAGTATTCAGATACCGACATAAAAGATGGCGCTGTATGACACTGACTATAAATTTTAAAAATTCGAAAAATATTTTTTTTTATCAAAAGAGCAAGCAAAAGTGCCGTCCCGGCCAAAACCCAAGACCAAGTCAGATACTTTTTAGTTTTTTTTTTTTAGAAATCTTGGGCACGCTCCTCTGGCATTGCACAAACAATTAATTTGCATTCGGCCCTAGTTTCAATCCACGAAAGTGAAATTGTTTTACATACTACACCAGGACTGGCCCAATCTCCAGGACGTTTATTCAAATCACACGGTCCTCTAGACCATATTCATGAAAACGAAAATATCCACTTTCAAGTGGCCCACTTCCGCTTAAGAAAACATAGGCGGGGAGAGACTCTTGCAAAATGGTAAGTACTGCAGTAGACGAGGTGTCCTCATTGCAATTTAGTTTCCCATTTACTTAAATGCAATACGCGAACTGGGTGGCATTTACTGGAAATGACAGAGCCACAATCAAGGACCCGAGGTCATCTGCTCCAGCTACTGTTGCTGCTGCTGCAGAAGAGGGACCCAGCCACCTTACTATGCAAACTACGTAGGTAGCTTTCAAAAGATATGCACCGACATACCTGCTCCTTTCGGGTGGTCTGTGTGTATGTGTGTGTGTGTGATTGCCTCCACGTTCTAGTTGGTTAAGTTTCGGGGGAAATATTAACTACCATTATTGCTACCTCCTCTCCTTGAGGAAGGATGCAAAAAATACAGAAAAATTCAAAAAAAGGACTCTACCTTGTAACTTTAGCGTTTATTGGTGTTTTGCATAAAAGAGAGAGCAGCAGCGGCTAAGAACACAAGACACGTCCATCGTCGTTCGTAAAATGACGTCTCAGGTGTTACCCTGGTGGAGGAGGTGGTGCTGGTGGTGAATAGCGGGTGTTGCTCTCCTTCCAACGTTTCGTAACTGTAAATTGATATCGTCGGAGAAGTAGTAGCGAACAGAGGAAGATGGAAGCAACCCTATTTTTTTCTGTTTTCTGTTTTTTGTTTTTTTTTTTACTGAGGTTCCCTTGGAAAATTGCTTTGAACTTTGAAAACAATCCACGTTCGTGTTGAAAAATGCCCCATGTGGGGGTGGGAGGGTCGCGTTCCGACGGCTCGTACACTGAAAGAAAAAGTCCGAGAAACTCCGTCTGATGGCTTCATTTTAAAGAAAAATGTTGACGTGTTCATCTCCATATATTCAAAGAGTTAGCAGCATGGCCTAAGCTCGGGTATATGTGCCAGCAAAGACATAGAAGGGCCTAGGATTAGGCTTACGATACTTTACTTTAGGCTTGGTTTTCAGAAACGAAGCATCTCAAAGCATCACATAACCTGCAAATCGTTGACCATTCGAAGAGCAGTCCTATTGATAGTTGACTGTTCGACATGTTGCTGTCTAAGTAAACGAAAAACTGACTAACCAGCTAAGAGTGAATAACGGTTTAAAGAGCTCGTTCAGCAATAGACGTACTTTCGTTGTGGTCCCCGTTTAAGTTGAAATTAAGGTCAGGAATAAACGGGCGGGTCCGTATTGAACCAGCTTCCTGGTTTTACTGGAAAACATTTGCATTTCTTGTTGACACCGGTAATCTACTTTGAAGTTCGTTCATCGTTTTTCTAAGCAAAGTAGTTCCTGAAGTGAAAGTCTCATGATCTTGTCTGAAGAATATGCCGTCGGTATCGGCTTGATATTCACTATGACGTGACAAAGGAAAGAGCTGATTGATCACGGAACCAGCCAACAACTGAAATGAGTTAGCTTGGGTTAGGTAATTGGATGTTCTCTTGACAAAAAGAAAGAACGATTCAATGAGTTCTATTGTGCACGGTTATGAGACCCTTGAGAAGGTAATTTTAGTCTTCGATGGAGTTCGTTCAGGTTGATGCTTCTGAGATCGTCCAGTTCCGCAAGGAATTAGCTTCCAGGACTGTCCTTTCTTGGTGGGTAGTGCTAGATATTTGCATGGAAAGTAAAGAATTGATCTTTGTCCCAGGAGTTCCAACAGAACTCGTTATGGGGTAGTCGCACGCATGGTGCAAGATTGCCTATCACGCATAGTTCGGTTACGATGCCAACATGGATATGTCCGAATATCACAGATTGGCCATAACGATGTGGCTGTAAAGTCTCTTAGCTTCCTTGTGAGATCCAGCGACAATTTCTCAGTTTAAAGCGCTGAGTGGTGAACTAGCCTCAGCAAGGGCCTGCGTCGTGCTTAGATGTGATCCTAACCTGGCTAGTTGATCTGCTTTTTCGTTACCAGTGATATCCCTGTGACCCAGCACTCAACAACTTTTTATGAACATCTTTATAAGCTACGTAATGATGGCTGTAACGTACGTTGAGCTCGAAAGATACTTTCTTAAACCTTTGTTATCTGGTCCTGCTGAGACTTAGCCATTCGCAGAGGAAGTGTCGTCGCACTTTGTGCTGCTGGCCTGTGAGGACACCAATGAGGAAGTTCAGCTGTGGTCTATAGAGTGGTAGGAGTTCCTTGGTCATATTGTCGTTGTTTGGGCCAAAGTTCCCTCAAAACACGGAACAAGCTTAGTGCCACCTAGCGCTCGCCATGTTATGGAAGTCCCATGAGATTTTGGGAAAAAGGAGACTAATAGTAGGCTACACGAAGTGATCTGTTGGAATATAATTTCATTCCGAGGCTGTTCTAGCTAGCTCTTCGATCGTTTCATTTCCTTGGAATCCCATATTTGCTTGAAGGAATTTTAGTTATGATAGAAGTGGTGGCCTTGATGGGTGCTTAGCTGGCAATGTACAAATATAGATGTCTATATGCTTGTCATTGTTCAGAGTAAGAGCTTACAGGATCCAGGAATGCACTCGCATAAGTGGGACCAAACAATTGCAGGCATGGTTGATGTTCCTACCATTTGGCCATCTCTCGCTGAAGGGAAAGTTGGAGTCGCGTATAAGTTTGAAGTCTGAATAAGGAAGGAGGCAATGGGGGAACGTGTTCACGTTAGGCCACCTGGTGATGGTGCTATGTCCTATAAGGTAGCTTTCCATATCCCAGTTTGTTATAAAAGACTGTTTGTCGCCAGTAGGCAGATCCCGAGGATCATTTTTAGGGCAGCAGTGATCCCTGTACACACTGTACACAATGTTGGACCCTTGTAAGGGAGTCGCATAGCTCTGACGATGGCAGGTTTCGAGCCCCATTTTCTACCGAAGGTACTACTTCAAGCATGACGAGCTATCAACGCCTCCTTCTATTATGTTGTCTTTCCAGTTCAGCTTACGCGATATCCTTCTTTGTCCGACATTTGGAGTCGAAGTAAGAGCTGTGGGTTAAGTAGAAGTACACAAT
The DNA here is from genome assembly GCA_963583995.1 of Xylota segnis. Classification (NCBI taxonomy): domain Eukaryota; kingdom Metazoa; phylum Arthropoda; class Insecta; order Diptera; family Syrphidae; genus Xylota; species Xylota segnis. Next base: position 26,613,652 of record OY757237.1, read on the forward strand.
CTGTACATCTACAGTTTTTTCGGAGTAAAACATGTACATCTCACCTGGAGTTTCTATGAATTTTTCACAGATCCTAGCCGCAGGCACATTACCTAAAGAATGAGTCAAGAAATTCATCGAATAGCTATCAAGAGCTACATAGGTTCACTTCGATATACACCCTGCAACTAGGTCTCTCTATTGTCTGGTTTCACTAAGCAGGATTGTGGAAACTGTTCAGAACGACTAATGTATCCTAGAGACATCTGAGCTTCATTTCGTCCATGTCCCAAACATTACCCTTAATTTCGGCAAAGAAACTCAAGATGCCCACTTGGCTGATTTATAATTCATGGCATGCTATACCGGGGCTTCCATTTCGGAGGCACCAAGGAAAGCCCGCCCTATTTGCATAAATACATTCCATTTAAATTTTTCAGTGTATGTGCGTGCTCGAGGAGTTGTCTCAATTTGCAAGGCATTAATCCAATTTGGTATCCTTTCTGCTGGAAAAGAATGTAACGGACGAGGGCGAGACATCCGATGCCCAACCTATCGCGCGCCGGTGACCATAGAAGTTGTAAATGCATTTGAAAACTATTCGGATTGAATTTCAATAGATGTGCCAGCGGAGGAGGAGGAGCAGGAGTAGAAGGAGACGCCCGGCCGGCGAAGACAATCTCATTATCGATGGTGAATTGCTTTTTGTGATACTTGAGATGTTCGCTGGGGTTGTAGCAGGTGTGAAACATTTGTTATTGATTTACTTAGCGGTCACACCAGGGGTTATTGGGTTTTAAGATGTTTTTTTCTTTTACATTCAATCGACTTGGGAGGAGATTTCAGTTACGAGAATATTGTCTAAGGTCCTTAAAATGCAAAAATCTCGAATTAAGCCGCACTAATTCAGGATTCTTACCCTCACACGTGCATACGTATTTATTCCTAATACTCGACCTGATGTCACTTAACGTCAGCAAGGACCTCCGACAAGAAAAAACCAAAGAAAAATATGACACTTATCTTCAGTGACTGAGGAAAAATGGCAGCACTTTAGGCCCCACTTGGATGGGAAGAAAGTCAACCTTTTTGCTGTCCCCCCATTGAAAAGGGATACACTTACGGAGACGCAATATGTGAAACTCATTATATGGGCAGGAATAAATATTTCCTCAAAGGAAATTGAATTCTTATGTGAGTTTTATTATGGGTTTTGTTAAAAAGTGATCACCCCACCCCGGGGTGCGTCCTTTAAACAAATGATTTATATTCGTCCTTTTTGCGGCCCTCAATGCGAACAAGCAAAGGGGAAAGAGCAGAATTATGTTTTCAACGCAACAGGACATTGGTTCAACTACAGTGTGCTGTAAGCGTAATCGCCATCGCCTTCCCCCTCGCTGTCCAAGGAGCGGAAGTCGGAAGACGAGAGAAGATAATCCCGTAGTGCCGTCATTTATTTTTATTATTTCAAATTCAAAATGATTTATACTTATAACTTCGGTATAACTTTGGTCGTGTGCTCTTGCTCCCTGGTCCTGTTTCGAATTGGGTCCTGATTCTGGCGTTTTTGGATTTTGCCCACACTCCGCTCTGGCGAGAGAAAGATCCTATCGCAGGGATAATACATTTCTGTTTATGCATTCCCCATACGTTTGTGTGTGAAAACATGCGTCTGTGGAATAGTTGTAAGGAGCCGACACGACTGGAGAAAAGGGTATGGACGGGTTCTCAAGTTTTGGTATCCTTTTGTGCTTGAAATTTCAATGTGTGATGTGCTTTAGTGTTATTTATGTGAAAGCAATGCTTTGTGCTTTCTAGACTGTTTGCCCTGCGAGAACAATTTCATTAAACAAATATGAAACATTTTCGGGCCAGGATAAGTTATTCGGTTATGTTACACATAATCGATATTCGCAGATGTATAGGTAGAGGTGGGGGGGTTTGATTAAAATTAATATTGTATTGCATTTGAATGCCTACTCTGTCTGTTGGAATACAAAGCAGAGTTATGCGCTCAGAAATGCGTTTAATACACCAATGATCCAGAAGATTGCTTAGACGATGATAAAACGGATAAGCTCTGGGTGTTGTCTTCCGAATGCATATTTGGTTATGTTTGAGGCACACAAAGTACTACATTTGGTTGAGTACAAAGAGGGGTCTTGACAGCATTAAATTAAGGACTTGTGCTTAGGACTTGTAGCGATAATTCAAAGCAGAAAAAGGATATGTTTATAATAATAATAACAAGATATGATATGTGCGTCCCTTAGAGGTAAAATTGCTAAGGAAGGACTACCAACGGATCCACTCAATTTCAATGAACTTTCAGAGAAGTAGAAGTAAGTTGGGCCTAAGAGTCAACTAACTCTGTAAAGATAATTACTTCCACAAGAAATGACCAAATTCTGTTCTCAAAACACCCATTTACCGGAGGAGTTTCACAAATCTTGCATTGTCATCAGGACCTTAGATACACCAAGTAACCAACAGGAAGTACTAGGAGAACCAGATTGTACTCCAAAATTAGTTTTCAAGACAGCAACCAATCTAAAAGTACTGGAATCAATCAAAAGTACTGGAACTTGGAACGGTGGCGTATACGGAATATTTTTTTTTGGAATTTTAAATTTTCTGCATTTTTGCAATGCCAAGCGAGCCAGGATCCTAGCGAATCTGTGCTTAAACCACAGACCAATTAGTATTCTGTTTAACTGAGCTGAATTGCCTCAGAACAAGACAGGAATACCAAGACTGTGACTAGTTCTGTGGCGTATGCGGAATACTTTTTCAGAAATTTTTAATTTTCTACATTTTTGCTATGCCACGCGAGGTAGCATCCTGGTGAATCTGTGCCCAAGCCACAGACCAATGGATATCCGGATTTAACTGAGCTGAATTGCCTCAGAAAAGGACAGGAATACCAAGACTGTGACTAGTTCTGCGACGTATACGGAATACTTTTCCAAGAATTTTTAATATTTTTCATTTTTGCTATGCCACGCGGGGCAGGATCCTGTTGAATCTGTGCCTAACCCACAGATCAATTCGTATCCTGTATAAACTGAGCTGAATTGCCTCAGAAAACGACGGGAATACCAAGATTGTGACTAGTTCTGTGGCGTATACGGAATACTTTTTCAGAAATTTTTAATTTTCTGCATTTTTGCTTTGCCACGCGAGGAAGGATCCTGGTGAATCTGTGCCTAAGCCACAGATCAATTGGTGTCCCGTTTTAAGTGTGCTGAATTGCCTCAGAACAAAACAGGAATACCAAGATTGTGACCAGTTCTGTGGCGTATGTGGAATATTTTTTTCAGAATTTTCACTATTTGTCTCCAGAAATTCCTTTAATTGGAAATAAGAAGGCTATTGAGCAGCTGAAGTATGGAAATTTGATTTGAGATCGACTATCCCAAGAGCTTAACGCATCTGGCAGGAATAATAGATTCCATCTGGATAGTAGCTTCCTACTGAAAGAACACGTCCTTTCCTATTTCGATCTCTGTCGCTTGGTCAAGGTATTTGTAGAGATCAATGAATGGAAATCCAAAACATAAATTCTCCTTCAGCTTCTGATATAATCCCTCTAATCTTGTACCTGTTGGTTCAGGATCAATATCTTCCCTAAATTCATCTAAATATCTGCTAGGATACTACAACAAATTTTTGCCTCATTTGAAAACTCCGATTTCAACGGGAAGAAGGTCAGAAGCATCTTCTTCCATCCGGCAGAACCCCTATACCCTAAGATCCTTTATTGAACTAATTAAGCAAAACATCACACAAATCGTGGACGAAGGGATAACTTCAAAAGCGTTATTGCAATTCAAATTAAAAAAAAAGTACGTAAAGGGTAAAATTATGCACAAAAACAATCCACAGCAAACTTGCTAAGACCATACTAAACGCAGATACACAAAAACGGGACAGGACGAGAGAAGGGAGAGAGAAAAAAACAGAAGAAAGGAACCAAACCGAACATGATGAAATTTCCCTCCAATTATTCTCATTCTCCAATCATACTCTCCTCACATTATATTCACATAAACTCCTTCGAAGGAGAGAAGCAACAGCAACAAACCTCGTTATCCTTATTGAGTTATACTTCTATATGTATGTATATCATTTTTTCCAGTCTCATCCCTATTCTAGTGGACGACCGAGGAGCTGTATATTTCTCTTTAATCATTTCTTAGATGTCCCTTGGAAAATTTACAATTCTAATTAGTCCTTCCAATTGGTAGTTAAATTTTCCTCCCTTCCAACGCATATCGACTCCGTCATCGTTGTCCTTTATCATCGTTTGTATAGGTATAACCCATCCATCTGATTAAAATGCAATTCTGGTTGAAGAACATCCATACTAACCCGAAAGGACCAACATCGAGCAACTATCCCATAAGTGAAACAAATTTGAACTTTTTGGATCAATTAATCCTACACCCCTAGTCTAGGAAAAAACCAACCATCCAACCAACCGACGACAACGACGGCTTGCTCATTATTATTATATTCACTCCTTCGATTCGGGATCCTTGCAAATTGACCATAATACACAACAACACACATGGCATTCAAAAGTTTCCTTCATCTGCAGTTTGGCCATTAACGTTGTATTAGTGGACGAAATGAGAGATGGATATGCAAAAAGGGTCCTATGTGGGGGTTTTTTTGAAACTCAAAGAGAAAAAAAAAAGGATATATGGAAAACTTATGTTTGAGTGAACAGTTTGTTTTTAACAAGATGCCTTCCATCCGGATGCTTTCTCGTTGGCAGGATCTGAATCTTGTATGGTGGCTGTGAAAGGACAACAAAAGACAACTTCAAAGGGGACGACAACTCCGGAGGAGAAATTAGTGTACAAGGAGTCCGTTGGAAAGTTTCATTAATTATAAAAAGGGCAAAACTCATTTAAAAAAAATCTCTGTTCGGGAGCATGTTGTGTACAATGGTGCTATCTAGAATGCAGGATCCATCGTAGAAACTTGGAAAGAATGCTTATTTGGAATTTTTAACTCTTCCGGTCCTTTTCCTTTAACTTTTTTCTTTCTATTATCTGTTCTCCTCATCCTCTGTTTCTTTAAGACTGCGCTGCAGAAAAGATATGGTCAGCGGTAGGACATCGTTAATGGACAGTGGGGTGGACCTTATCGAAAGGGATGAAGTTCTAAGCTCTGGCTTGCGTTGAATACATAATTTTCCAGATATTTAGGAATGTAGTTACTTTTCAAAGGCGATTTTGAATTCTTTAGACTTCAAACTTTAAGACTTTAAGACAAGACTTTAGAAAGAATGTTCTGAGTTCTGAGGACTATGAGTAATACCTATGCAGTCAAGACCGGAGTAAAAGAATGATACATTTGATTCGATTGCAGGAGTTTCGAGAACGGAAATCATTGCCCTGAGTCAAGCAGACTATCTTGTTTGGCATATTTTGGCAAGATTTTTCTATTTAAATTTTCCAGCAGCAATTTGTTTCATTTATAAAAGTTGTATGTAGGTAGTTTAGACCAGGAAAGTTTGTGAACTGACTTCTCCATCATTTCGATTTTAAAGGAACTACTTGTGGTCTTAATTAAAAATTAGTTTAGCAGTTGAACATTTGGTCCTTCGAGCCGGATTTGCGATCAGCGACTTATGGACATACAGTCCATCGAAAACAACACTTTTGAATAGCTCACACGTTCGTGTGAATGAGTATCACAACCATCCAAAAGAGCATGCAACAATAACATGAAAATATATCCGAGCTAGCATATGGCTAGGGTATGGTCGGGAAGACTAACATAGAATGAAAGAAACTAGAAAAACCTCTTAACCCGGCTTTATTTTGTTTTTGCTTGAAGCACTCGGTTTTAAGAATCGGAAGATGCCTAGATTTTCGTTTGTAGAAATGAACTCAGCGTCTGTCCAGAACACACAGTAGGATTGGGAAATTTCGGGCAAAACTCAGAATCGGTGGGACGTTGTCGGAGGTATCGTTCTAGATATAACAATTTTATAATTTTCAAAACTACAAATACATACTGATTTTTACTGGGAATCTCGCATGAGTGTCTGAGATATTCTGCCTTAGCTCCCAGCTTAGCAAAATCATATTAAAAAACCCGCCAACAGCCAGCTTCAGAATCAGGGTCCCACTTTACTAGCCCAATCAAAAGTGTCTTACTGAAAACATACACTCCTGGCAGCTCCTCCGCGGTTATCCCTCGATCTGAGACTACTTTATTTGTACCTTGCAACGCTCTGAACATAATAATTACAGATAAGCTCCTCGAACTATGCACAACACCAAGGCTTTCAGAAGGACGTTGTGATCCCTTTTCTTAGTGCCAACATCTTGGGTTGTTTGAATTTGATCTACATTCGCAAACTGTTAAATTTGTGTTCAAAACTCATCATTCTTCAACATTCAAGTCTCCTTCCATCTGAAAATACTGGACCAGGTATGGTCAAGGGATCGCTCTTGTCGGATGACCCTATGCATATTCGACTACGAAAAATGGTCTAATTGTGTTTCGGTACTGGACTCTAGAAGTCTAGGCGATAGACCAATGGATCGAAGATGGAATTTGGAGTGTACTTGGACTCGTTTTCTATAAGAATGTGCCTCACTCAGTTTCAGGCTGAGCTTCATGCCATTTAGATCTGATCTACGTTAAACCTTCGAAATGTATTAAGGACGCTAGAATACATATTCCTTCTGATAGTCAGAAAACGATAGTCCAAATCAATAGACTTAACCATCTCTTGCTAGACATGACAAGGTATGAGTTGGCTCAGCCCCTGGTTACGAGGGAATTGCACATGAATTAGCAAAGGTTAGTTGAAGAACTGTGTTTATAGGACCAGAACTTTACTGTGGGGTCAACTGAAATGCTGTCATAGGATTGATTAATAGTTGGGAATGTGGGATCTATTAGAGTTGAATGCTGTTTCCTGAAGAAATGGTCGAGTAGTAGGATAATTTAGTGCCGGGTTGGTGTTACTATATGCTCGTCGGTGTCTTTTTCCAACGATTTCTAAAGAAACTGTTGAGCCCACGGGGAGGAGAAAATTATTCTTCTTCGCCCATGCACTTGGCTCAAAGAAGACTGGCCCATCTAAAGGTTTTTTTTTTCTCCAAGGCACCTACCAAAGTAGGGAATAAAAGCGCACATCTCCGTAGATGTACGCTAAACCTTTTCATTAAGGTTCCATGATGCTCATCTGATATTAACGGTCGTAATACCTAACCACATCTTGTTTTTATTTTTTTCTTAATAACCATGAACCCCACTGTGTTTGTCCATTAAATTGCCTTTGTCTGCTGAGTTGTCGGACTGGCTTCCATGGAATACCCTCCAAAGCTAAACACTACACAGCACATAATTTAAACGTACGCCCCGGATGTATAGCGTCGGACATGTATCACAGGACCTCTTGGAGTTTTTCCAGGCAACTTAATTAAATAAACTGTGGCAGCAGCCCTCAACACAATTGGTGGTGGAAATTGCAGCGATGAAGGGCTACCTTGGTGATGGACCATCATCACATCCTCTTCTTCTTTTCACCACCATTCTCGTCGCCATCGTCCTTTTTCTATTCCTCTGCAGAAAAAAAAAAAACTTAAGAAAAATACAAAAGCTCCTTCGTCTATACCTTTGCCTTTTACTGGACGAACTGGAGTGTGTCTCATCAATTAGAAACACAAGAAAATAAATAAATAAATGAAGAAGGATAAGAAGGCATAGAAGAAGGTAAAGGAAAATTGAAAAACAGCGGTCACGTTAAATGCGATTGCTTACCAATTAAGGACACCACGGCCATGTAAGGAAATTAATTTCCGGTTAATAAAACATTGTGGCAGAAATCACTGCGATTTGAGACAGTTTGTCTGACATGACAATAAATGATGGTGGAGTCCTTTCTCCCCAATGACCCGTTTTTTTTGGGGCAGAGGGGAGAAAAAAAGCAAGAAAAGGAACTCAAAGCGGATAGCGAATTAGACTTGCAAGTAATTTATTTCTTTGATGGACAAATTTGCCGCTCGCTACTGATGGCTAGGAACACACATGTACACTGGGTATATCTGTTGTCCTTGAGAGTCATTGCTATGGCTGGTGACTTTAATTACCGACCATCGTCCGTTTTGGAAATCACAAATGGCTTCCGATGCTTAGTTGACTGAGGAGGTGAGGATCTGTGTAATGACAGTACTATCTAATCAATTCAGGTAGGCAATGGGGAAGCATTGTGTACATGTTGCATCTTTCGTTCCAGGCTCTGGACAATCTCTAAGATTTTTTCAAAAATTGTCAAAGAGTATCGATGACACTCGTTAGTCTCGGAGTTAATTCATAGAAGACCGGTCACAAGAAAGTCTAAAGTACCATGTTTAACTCCCCCAAGGCTCAAGGGTATTGAATTGCAATTTTTTGATCAAGAAACTCAGTTTGAATCTGAATATTTGAAAGCATCCTAGGATAGCCTCGATTGACCTATATTCTAAGTCTCCGACCCCGGATTGTTCACTGGATATATACAGCAGTCGTCAAACCTATACTTATGTACGGGGTGCTACAGCTTTGGTGGACGGCACTGGATAACAAAAGCATACTCGGAAATGTTCAAAGGCTATTCTGGGTCTGTATAATAGGCTCCCTTAGAACAACTCCGGGATATGGACTTGGAACTATGCTCCATTCGTTGATGCCTTTTGTAGGTTGATGGCAGCTAAAACTGCAGAATCGTTGTAACTGGCTCATGTAAATATGGGCCATCCAGGTATTCTAAACGGCTATATCACTATTCCTAGTAATTCGGACTATAATTTCCCCTATCTTGACCTTACGTCAGGTATAATATAAAACCAGGAGAAGTGTTTGGGACGTCACAGCAGCCAGTGAAGCTGGGACCTGGTTTTTTTTCTATATAGACTGTCAAGCAGCGATAAAAACCTTGGAATCGCTAATAATTCAATTCAAGTTGGTAAAGCAATGCCTCGGATCTATTGACGAGATCGCTGCTAGCTAGGGACGGTGCAGACCGGAACCTGCCTGATAATAGGGGAAACCGCAGTCATTAGAATAGCAAACAGTAGGTAGAACAATATCAGCACATTTTCATCTTCCAGCCAGAGTTAGATTGTAGGAAAACTAGTGGACTTATTTCCGACAACCCTAAGGAAGCTAATTGGCGCCCTAACGTTGGTCTGTGTAGATGGCAAACATACTAGAAGGCTTCAGCGATTTCTGTAGAAGCTATAGATGAGAAAGAGGACGAAACTATGACACATCTTCTGTGTATCTATCCTGGCCTCTGGGTTTTGAGAAAGAAAACCCTAGTTGAGTACGAGCCAGACTAGACTAAAGCATAATAAAAAGTTTCGTAAGCGGGTCGAACTGGTTCAATGCCTAAGCGGTGGACCATAAGTCTTTAGTGGGGAGTTTCCATCTAGGAGCATCCCTGCTGAGCGGGGACAATCGTCCAATCGAACTCAACCCATCGATGCCACCTACTCTAAATTTTTCAAACTTGAAACAGTCGTTGCACATAGATGCTCTTGGAGATCTTATTAATGGAGTCCTGGTTACAGTGAAAGCAGTTAAAGTTGGTCTCCGATTTCCGTTGCCTTCATCAGGGTATCCAGGGGAAAAAGACTTTATTGAAGACAGCAAGCTGCATCGAATCCTTGTGACAGTTTCATATTAGTTTGACAACAAAATGACCTACGAAAGGACATGAACAGAGCCTAGCTTTAGGCTTATCTTTCCTGATATTTGTACTCAATTTGTGTGGTAGACACAAACCCTGTATGATGAAGAGAAGGTAGGTCTTGAGACTGTCGTATATCTGCGAATTTATAGGAAACCTAGATCCTCCTACGGATGCTAGAATAAGTATGCTAACCAAAATGACCGTCCATGTCACGACAACGCGACAGCTCTCAACATATGCTTTGTAAATGATGCCATAACTAACCTTCAAAAACGTTCGTGTATTTAACATTATCCTTTTCAAAATATGTCCTTCCTAACTCCGCCTCTTCCTAAAACTTCCCTCCTCAACGACTTGAGATGAAATTTTCTAAATCAGCAAACCTCCGGTACTCCTCCAATTACCATCTCAATCATCTACGCGCTAACGAGCACACTAAGAACTAATTCACTTTTAAAATTGCTTCCACCCTTCGACAGCAGTCCTATGACCAAGGATGCAATTAAGGAAACACTAAAGGCATGTCCTTGATATACATCCACCCGCCATAGACTGCAAAAAAACCAACAACATCTTTTGCCCAGCAAACACAAACTACTATAGACGAACACAACATCCTGTCAGTCATGATTAAATGTTCTCATTTTAAGGATATTTGAGTGGTACACTGAAGGACCGAAAAATTGCTCCCAACAGCAGCAGCACAGAATGAATGATCTCTTTACGACACAAGGATACGCGCCACTATAGCAATTTCATGCTCCAGAGGCTACTTGGGTCCATCACACGATAGATCCTAATTTCTGATACCTTGTGCTCTTGGCCACTACATCAACCTAATGGAAGACTTCTATCCCGGCATGGCTTCATTATCATATCAAAATGAAGGAACGCACTTCTGCAAAAATGTTCAACTAAAGTGCCTGGTAGCAAATAACACCTCCGACAGGCAAATACCAAGCCAACACCAACCTAACGATAACTGGGGGGCCAGTGACGACTACTCATCTATTTTTCTAGATAAATACAAATGAACACGAAGAGTCCTTCAGGTCGTCCCGGTTGTTTCTTCCCCCTTTTTTGGTCGAAACCGTTGGCGTCGTCGAATCGGTTCACATTATCATCGTCTCTCGTGTCGAATGAAAAACGAAACGACGAAACGACGAAGGACATCCACATCACAACATCAACATCATCATCAGCAGCTTCAGCTAGTGCTCATCCCTTAAAGCGCTGAAATGGAATCCTGTTTACGGATCCATCTCTTGACATCGTCGCTGTCACTCATCAAAGCCAGTGGTTGTATATTCGCTGGTTTGTGCCTCCAACCTGGTACCAAATCAAATAATATTTTCCTGCTGCCCTTGCATAGCCTATTTATATGCTAATAGGAGGATATCCAAATTGTCAAGATACATCCGGGGTGTGTGTGCAATAACATTCGGACAGTCGTCCGAGTCTGGCCGCAGCCAGAACACACAGTGACCAATGACTGTAGTATAGGTAGGTATGGATGTGTGTTGGTTGTCCAGACCTCAAATGATTAAGCGCTAGGTTGGGCAAGGACATCAATCCAAGCAAGAATGTGCACTTGCCCTTTGGGCTTTTGGCTTTTGTTATCCAAGTTAAGAAGGACTTTCCCACGTGAGTTGTTTACCCACAATGAGGACGAAGGAAACCGGTCCACATGTGGACAATGCAATTTCCGTTTTTGCATAATATTTTCCATTCCGGAGGTCGAGGCAAGATTTTACACAATTTGCTCCTAGGTCAGTCCTATCTATCTATCTGTTTGGGTGTGTGTGTGTGTGTGTGTGTGGCGTCCTAGATGACTTATTAAAGATGTACCGGGTGTAATGGAGTTAGGAAATTCTCAGATAATATCCATTTGGGAAGCGAACTAGAACTCGCATTGGGGCCAAAAGTTTTACATTTCAATTGGATGCAATCTAAAGATGTTTTGTTAGGTTCGTCCGGCACTGTATCTTGTGCATTGTGTTATTGAAATCGAGGATGTGCATTCATTATTGCTGATTTTTCTGTTTCTGTAATTTTATTCTCCGTAAGATATATAATAATTGTCGGATTGTGTGCATAGATACATATGTTAAACGAATTACGTATGCGGTTCCGGGGTTATCAGTAGGAATTTGCTAAGGAAATTGTAAAATATGGTTTACTTGCAGCAGATAGGAAGGAACTTCTCAAGTTGCCCTGGCCCTGGAGTCTTGTGTCACAAATTTAATGGAACATGTTCTTGGAAGTTTCCGGGCATATCGCTTTGTATTTTAAATGTATGCTTTGTCTCCTTATATATAAAATTCATCTATCTGAGGAGAAGTCGTAGACCATTAAGGGTCGATTTTGGTAAGGAGAACCATTCAATGGCTTTCTTGGTCTCTGGATAGAAACGAACACGGAAAACTGTAGGACACATCTGCTGTGCTCGCAAAATTTTGTACCTTTATCGTCCTGAATGACTAGGAGCCGCAAGCTTGTTTATTGTAAGTTGTAAGGTTTGGAACTCAAGATTGGATTTGACTACTGCGTCTGAACTATCAAAAAATATCATAACGATGGCAAGGTACAACTTTGACCTCAATGTGTCAATTTGCCAAAGATTAGGCAACATCCTTGGCGAGAATAGAAACATTCATAGGTTCGCGAAATGTATAGACAAACACAAAGCAATATCCTAACCTAGGAAGTCGAACAGTCAAAGACGGGTCACAGCTTCAAGGAAAAAGTGGAGCAAAGCTGCAATAAATTTCTCGAAAATGTATGGAATCACTGTGATGATGGATTTTGGCCTACACCCTTACATGAACAAATGAACGAAAGAACTGAAGCCTCTTGACCATTTGAAGCGGCGAGACTTCTCCGATTGGGATCTGAAAAAGTTTGATCAAAACCTGACTTAAGATTTCATTCCGGAGGTGTGATTGGACAGTGTTTTCCCGTCGATGAAAGTAATCGCCAGATTTGGATGGACGTCACTGATATGTGGTTTGAAGAAGATTTTCGATTTCTGATCTTGGGACTTAACGCTGTTGAATTTCTCTGGAGGTTTCGTTAAGTCGCTGGTTTATGCCAAGACAAGCAACAACGTGGAAGGACCTAAGAAACAACATCCGATGTGTGCGGAAGAGTGGAGGAAAATTAACCCCAAAGAATCGATGGCGATTGTCATGTGAACGAAATCAAATTCCATACATGTGTACTGCACCTGAAATAAATTTCCAGCCGATAGCTCAAATATTCTGTGTTTTATTTAAGTACAAAATTGTTATGTCCTTATTGAAAACGACATGCAGTTGTAGCAGCATAACCCTCAGAGTAGCGACTGTCTGAAGAACTTAGGGGTCTGAGTGGGTTAAATAGTTAAAATAGATGTAACTTATCCAAAAAGTGCTCAAAGTCAATTCGTACATCGTGCATAGAAAAACCAAGTCTTATAGCATCCGAGTCTCAAACCACCATAGTCTTCCTATACCTTCTCCTCCACAGATTCAACTCTTAACCATGAGTTGCGATATTATTACCTAAGGTTCCATAAATATATCCGCTCCCTCACGTACGTGTTCTCGCATGGGATGACTCCTCAAATATTCACAGGATACCCCCCAAAGATAAGTCCCATTTAAACGTATAAGCCCATAGAGTGAGCAAATTGCTGCCACAAAAGAACTAAGCTAATACGTTGCCTCACTAAATTAAGCTGTCCCCAGAGCTCCACCCATTACCTCCTCCACCTCCTCCGGCACGTCTCCATTATCTTATATGTATATATTTCAACCAGCACGCCACTCATTCTAATCCACCCACCAAAGCCGCCACTAATTAACGCAGGCCGCACATACAGTACAAACCGCCGCCGCCGCCGTCGTCGTCGTCCTTGTCGGTCGTCGCCACCCACCTACGCCATTATCAATATGCACCGAATGAAAACCATTGAACCGAATGTAATAAATTTAATTTGTTATCAATTTTATTGAAACCCGGCTACCATGACAGAAGAAGCACAACACCGGGACACCGAATAGCACCCCATCGCTTCGGCACTCCATAACAATTACAGCAGCCAAGTCGAAACTTTATCATTCGCCTGCAACGCCCCCGTGGAGCAATAACTTTTACCCAGAGCTCCCTGCCGCCTTCACGCGAAGGTGTTAGCAAGGACAATGGTACGGTGTGTATTTAATTACACCGACAGAAGAAAACAACTGCGACTACGTTACTGGAATTCTAATTATAATAATGATTAAATATCGTTAAAATCTGAGACAGGATAACCGGCGGTATAGAAGGAGGCGGGAGAGGTGGTGGAGGTGGAATACTCGTGGTACGTACTGCGCACTTGGTTAAGCGTTAACTAATGATATCATGTGCGTTTCGTGCGCCCGCGATGGGGTAAAATTTATTAACGCAGCTCGAGAAATTACCTTTGTACACTAATGAGGGACTATTCATATCGCGCCAGGACTAAGCGTTTGACATTAACGGACAAACAACAGAAAACCATCTGATAAAGGACATCAAGTAAATGAATCTTTGCTTTTCGAGAGAGTCGTTGAAGGTTATGAGGAGCCCGAGCGGGGACATTATTTCGTTTTGTTTTTTTATGAAGATGACCAGTGCGCACAGTGCGGTCTTAAGAATTTCTAGGGGACTACCAGATCGTGAGGGCTTTACAGATTGTGTATGGCAACGATACACTTTTAATTTATTTAGCAGTTTGTGTTAGACACATGACAAGACACAGTATACAATATTTCATACACATAATTGCGGTGCACTTGCTTCCTTACTTACTAGGTGGCGCTACAGTTGGAAGTGGACTTGGGCCTCCACTAAAAAGCCTAGTTTTCTAGTTTGGTCGGCGTTCCTTTCCACTTGTGCGCGCCATCTAAGGCGAAATCTTCACCTACTGGGTTGTCCCTCTGTCATTTGTATCCATCCGTTGTCCTAGCCATCTTAGACGAGTGATGTGGAACTTTTTGACTAGATCCATGTCGCTGCACAGCTCGTATAATTCATCATTGATGCTTCTTTCCCAAAGCTTGTGAACGCAAACGAGACGACCAATTTTACGAAAAATATTGCTTCCGCCTGAAAGTAGCAGGAGCATCTTTGAGTTGTGTAAGTAGAGAAAAGAATAGCTTTAGTCCTTGGAATTAGAATCTTCCACCAAATGCAGTCTTTTACATACCTAAGTGGTGCTGGAGTTATTTCGGAATCCCTAAATATCTCAAAATTTTATAGACTTAAGGTCGATCCCACTGTGTTCCAAGTGAACTTACTCGCTATCCTTGAAGCCTGTTACCAAATCAAGTCACACACAGATATACATATTATTAAAGTCAAAGTCATTGCCTCAGCACCCAAACTAGTACTAGAATTCCGAAAGAAGGTGGCCTCGCTAGATGGCAACGTTGTTGCCAACGATTACGCTGATCAACTGGCCAAATGAGGTCTAGCTAGCACTTGTCCAGGACTGGCCAACAAACATTAGACAAACCCTTCTTTGATTCACTTAAAGAGATCTCGGGTAGGAACATTAGTGAGCAAATCTCCTTCTTAAACTCCATAGATTGGCTCCAGATTTTCTTCATCAAACTATCAGTCTTGGTATCGAAACGGCACAATTGTACTAGTAGAGGTTTGATGACAGAACCACAACCTCTACCGACCACGTTTATCCTAGAGTGGACGCCTTGAGACAAGTGTTTAATATGTTGTGGAATACTGATCGAGAGGCTCTATCTCAGACAACAGCTAAAAGTTTCTTCACGGCTCCAGGCAAGGACCTGATCAATATGTGAGAGTAGCTGAATCCATTCAGATAAACCTACGACAGGGGCTCATAATGCATTGAGCAGTGATCCGAGTGTTGGCTACAAATGTGTCCAATCCATTCTACCTTCTACCTACCTACGTAACTCACTCTATTTAATGCGTCTGGTGCGTCGAATATTTGTAATTTTTTTGTGTGTCTATCCGACTAAACAGATTGAACAGGACCGGACTGAAGACTGCTCCTTGTGCCATCAAACTGTTTAGATGCCTGGGCGTAGTTATCCTATTACCAGGTACCACTCTCAGAGTTTCCTGAATCATTTCGGTGAGTCAATCTATATCAGAAGTGGGATTGA
Organism: Xylota segnis; assembly: GCA_963583995.1. Lineage (NCBI taxonomy): Eukaryota > Metazoa > Arthropoda > Insecta > Diptera > Syrphidae > Xylota > Xylota segnis. The sequence goes on from OY757237.1 coordinate 26,629,486, forward strand.
GATTGAAGAATATTGCAACTTTTTTTGGTCTTTTGGAAGCCAGCTTTGGCAAAAGATGTTAAGACGAAAGCTTGAACTATGGAATTACCCCCGCAATGAAAACCATCTAGTTTTCCATAAGTGATTCCTTCGATAAATGATCCTATTTTATTGTTTTTAAAATTTAAGAGGCTTACAGCTTGCAATTCTTCGCGAATCTTGCGCAAGAAATTTAGGAGTCCATCTGCGGTGGTCTCAGGATCACCATTCTGTTGTAAAATTTAATTGCAATCTTCTGTATAGTTAGCTGCCATTAGAAATGTAATCTTTTTAAAAGCCGCGCAGGATTTGTGTCTATGCGATGCCAATGAACCGTAGTTCGTAGACGTAGTGGATTATGAAAGCAAGGACCATAAGATGGTGCTCGCATAAAGTCCCTGCGCCACCGTGGTGTGTTAAAGTTCTTCTGTTCGGAATCGAAATATAAATAGAGGATAGATCATGAGGAGATTATTCTTCAGTGTCAGTTCACTTAAATACATTAAGGATTACTTTAGAGTCATATTTAGAGTGACATGTGGATTAAATTAGAGTCATAGTGATACCCCTAAGGGAGAGATGTTCCTTACCCATTGTATAGCCCTAGTTCTACCCTGTGAACAAGCAAACCATCTACCTAATTTGATATCTTTAATTGGATACTTCTTCTAAATCATGGAAGAATATCTCGCCCTGGTAGGACGTAAACAGTGACAGATAATGTCATTAAGCTCGTCATCTTCACATCAACGACATAAGTAGAGTAGTAAGGGTAGAAAGGAATTTTTTGTGATTTTGCATACTTTTATCAGTCCTACTCTAATCAAGCTAAAGCTATACACTTCTGACACAAGTGTCCAGTGAGAACCATTTCACCAACTTGGGCCTTTATCCCTGGTTCAAGCCGCAGTCTGAAAGACGGGTTAGGTTGTTCTGATGTAAACTTTTGCCAGCCTTATCCTTGCCTAGAATATCTTCGTATCCAGGCAGTCAACAGAATGGAACTTTGTGTTGTGTTAAACCTTAAACTCTTCACGACAGCACCTCACAGGCTTGCACCGTATTTCAATGCCTGTGTTTCGGAACTTTATTGGCTTCTTAGACTGCTTGAGTGTGCTACTTTCACTTGTGGTACCACCGTTTGGAAAACACTGCCATGGTTTGGCAGGTGACTGATATCTGTATGCTCAGGGGTTCCGGAAAGGTTTTTGATCCATCCGTGTAGACAGAAACAGTTCCCGAGATATTCTTCTCTGCTCGAGAAGGGCCTCTTAAAATTTTGGTGTGGAATCAGGTAGATATGTACATTTCCCAATTATTTATCCAGGATCATAAAATGACTCATTGTTTTCTGTCTCCATCTTAAGGCACTAAGGGCTTTGGGCTTATTTCATTTTGACATGTCAACATTGGAAGACCTACTTATAACCACAAGTTCGCAAGCTAAAGTAATAAAATCTATGCAAATATATGTAGGGGAACTACTACTTATACATGTCTAGTGGAGTACCTAAAGGTTCTATTGTTTCACTGTCATTAGGTCAAAGTCAGTAGGTGTTTAGTTTCTTGAACTAGCCTATTGCAAATACCTAGTAAATTCCTTTAAGAATCCCTGCAGGGAATTTGGCTGTTGCGGTTCAAGAAGATTTAAACCAATTCATCCTGCATAGGTACATGACAACTGTTCCTAAGTGCTGTAAGACAAAAATCGCTTTAAATTCTGTAACCTTTGTAAACATTCCAGTTTAAGGTATGAATTAACGACTTAACCTTGACTATGAAGGCCTTCACAGGATTTGACAAATGGATTTTTCTTTTTTGTGTAATTCTCTGACAAATACAAATATTTCAATCTTCATCATCTTCAAGCAAAAAATTAATTTCATCCCTGACCCCATCAGCAAGATAAAAACCACTTACTCTCCCGGAAAAAGAAGACGAACTGTGCCACTGTACCGCAAGTATCTACCAGTACATCGCAATATCATTCTTATTGTTTTACATGATAAGTAATTAAGACAAGGGACCGAGTCAACGTTCGCCGTTTTCTTTCTTTCAAAAGTCCTTACCATCAATTTTTACAGTCACCCATAAAACCAGCGATGAAAGGAGAAAAAAAAAATCCCGAAACAGGACAAAGAGTCCAAGCGCGAAACAAAAGAGTTAGAGCCTTGAGATGTGCTCCTAAAAAAGTTTTACGTCATATTTTTATGACAACGCCCCCCCCGAAAACCCAGGATAAAAGATTTGTATAATATACACCGAGATCAACCCTCTAGTGGCATACTGCAATCGGTCCACATCCGCCTGCGTCTCCTTGGCGTGTTTAACTTTAAACGAATCGCAATAAAAAGCGAAAAATACGAAGCGGAATATTCGATATCCTTTTTTACGGTTATTGTAAGGAGATGAATTTGTTAAACGTCATTTCAAGGGGTTAAGAACGCTTGATAGCACTCGCAAAGCGGTTGTTTATTTTGAGAGCACTTTGTTTACCCCCGGACTTTGTACACGGACCTCGTGTTTCCTTTGGCCAACAGTACAGTACAGTGTGTGGCAACTGTAGCCAATATGGGATGCGGTTCCGTCTTTGGAAGCCACAGAAAGTGGCGCATTTTTTTATTGCAGTCATCTACACCCCGCGCATCCTTTTTTTCATTTCATAACTACAAAAGGAGAGGTTTACTCGGGGCAAACAGATAAACTTTCTTTCATATTTTTTAAGCGAGCGTTTCCGTTCCGCCCTTTGCCGATGGAAACCGTCGGCGGCGTGCTCCTTGGTAATGTGGTTGAGTTGGAGGTTTTTTTCTGTTTTTTTTTTTTTGTTTTTTGATTTCGATTTCGTTTTCGATTTTTTGTTGATTTTATTGGGCGACCGTAAAATGTTATCTTTGATCGGTAATGAGATTTTTCTTAAGAGGACAGAGGCGGGCGGGGATGTGATGGACAGCGCTGTTCATAGCTTTCAAGTTTATTCGTCCTGGAGCGTGTTCGCATTATTGTTGGTTGGAGTGATTGTGTTTTCTTTTTACCGCGGATGTCAATTCTCTGTTTGTATGAGGTCTTGCCAATGTTCACTTGGCTTTTATTGTTATTAGGACATTTATTGTTTATTGTCATTGGCGAGCCTAAGCCGTGGCATCAACAAATTTAGAAATTTCGGAACCAATTCGCACTCAAGGATCATAATTGACTAATGATGGGAGGCGGTAGGAGAAGAAAGGATATTCAGAAGGTCAAAACTGCCTACTATAAGACTGAAGGTTGAGTTGAGTCCCTGCTATCTTATAAAACTTTCATTAGACTGACATTGCTGTGGTGCTGAAATGAAATTGACAGTTTTCAGTTTCTAAGCTCAGTTCCTAGCTTAGGGACTCGGGGAATCTTCGAATATCAAGTCAGAAACGATAAGAAATTCTGAACTTCTTCCTCAAAGTTCAAGCAATCACGGATCACAGAATGCTACCAAACTATAGGCGAGTGTCTGAGATCAGTGAGTATGGAAAGCCTGGATTGACTGTTGAAAAGCCCCCTCAATAGGATTGGTTTTGGCTTTAATTTGGTGCTTGTAAAAGCCCTTTACAACATGTGCAAGTGGTTGGATCAAATCAAGACTTAAGGTGGGATACTGAGGCTTGATACCTTTGCAAGCATCTATCTTTAAGCCGTAGGTGAATATTGGGTTATCGAACAAAAGTTTATCCCTTTTAGAAGTCGGAAATTTACTAAGACTAGGGTCTTCCTTTTCCTTTTCCTTTTCCAATAGTGGAAAATAATACAAGTGGGACTTGTGTATGGAAGACCTGCTAACCTATAAGAGCATTCTATGGTTATGGAGAAATTTTGAAGTTCCTAGTTCTAGAGTCTTTTATAAAAAGAGACTTCTAGATCTAGGACCTATCATCATCAAATGCACCATTCTAGTTGATTCCAGTGAGGTGAAATATCACGGCGTCATCCTTGACGAACGGAATTCTCATATGCAGTCCGCCACAGAGCGGATTATTAGGGATATGTGGGCCAGTAGCTTGGGGTCTAAGTATAAACATGATACATTGGTTATATACAATCTCGCCAAGGCCATCATTATTATTATGAATGTAGGTTCTTAAACGGACGGTAATTAGGCTTCAGAAGTTACGGAGAATTGCCTGACTCTGTATGTCAGGATCCATGCACAATTGACAAACGGTTGCATTAGAATCTATCGTAGAATCCAGCCGCTAGATGCGCTATAAAACTACAAATTTATTACAAGTATTAATCAAGGGATGTTGAAGGATACCTAAACATTTTTAACTAAATTTTTGAAAACGGACATGTTTTACAATATCCTTGACGTCACGCTCAGTGAGTACTATTTTGAAGAAAAGAAATCCTGGTCTAATGCTGTTCAGTCATTAGACACAAAGGTTCTGGTTTGGTTCATGGATGGAATGATGTTGGAGCTAGTGTCTGGTATCTTTGGAATCAAGATCAATACCTCGATACTCATGGAAACGTGTCCCACTATTTTCCAGATTCCATGTTAGGTTAGAGCTTAGTATACATACATAGGTATTAAGGGCGCTAGAATTTACATACATCTTCTCCGATAGACAAACAGCACTTAAAGCGCTGTTGTCAGACATAACAGAGTGATACTCAGATGGGTCCCTGGTCATCAAGGAATTGTAGGGAACGAATCTCCTCTGGTCGGTCATTGGACCTGAGCTCTACAGTCGTGTCAAATGGGTTGCTGTTACTGCGCTGATTAACGATTGGGAATACAACCTTCTTCTGGCCCTTTATTATTCTTACAAAGAAATCCTTAACGTAGACAAGGATAGTGTTAGGAAACTGGTGAGCTTTTTAACAGGCCACTCTGTCCTGAGCCAGACACGAAATGTATGTATGTTCTGTTCTGAAGATGAAGAATCATCTGAGCACATTCTGTGCGAATTTCCAGCTTTGCATTGGCAAAGGTTCGGTTTAAGTTGATAATTCCAGATATCCAGGCAAATAAAATATTTTGAATTTGCATAGGAAGTGAATCTTTAGGCCAACCGTAGTCGCTGGTCATCGCTTTATGTTTTGCAATTAGGGGTACATACTTTATTTTTCACCATTTTAGGGGGACATACGTGAAGGCTTGAGTATTCTTAGACTGCTTTGCCAAAAAGTCTAGCACTTTCATCGAGAATGCGCTTTCGACTAAGCCTTACTTTTGTACGTTTTTGGAGGTTGTATGGTCTTAGTATACTTTTACACAATTCATTAGTAGGACATGCCTTCCTCATAGACATGCAGACTATCTGCATAATGCAGGATTTTAAGTCTGTTACTCCTGCATCCACAACTAGAATGTAGATTCAACTAAATTAGTCATAAGTCCAGCATTGAACCGCTCCGTTTCGTCTAAGGTGGCCTGCTTAAGTGGAAAGGGATCTCAACTAGTTTGGTGCGGGAAACTGGAGGGAGTCGTTTAGAGATCGATGCGGCTAGAGAGGCTTGTTGTTTGAGGTCCAGATTTAAAATTGTAGGAGCTTCTTGAAGAAGTAGTGAATAGAATAGCGAAGCGAGCCGAAAGGTTGCTTTAGTTTATGCAACTTGCAACGTCTTACCTTTTAGAACTGGTTTAATGAAATTCTTGGAACTCTTTGGCGAAATAGTGTGAAATTCTACTCCGTCTACTAGGTCTAATATACAACTCAGGTCAGTTGAAGTATAAGATAACAGGATTGCCGTCTTGAAAGCATTAGGGACTCCTATTTACTTTTGCTTTCTAATCAAAAGGATTTCCACTGGCATAGTCTCACAGCCATAGGTGTAGAGTTTTGTGGTCTCAGATATGACAGAGAAATGATACTATTTTCCTACAAAGACACACAATTTGTATGAATGCTTCCTTTAAAGCCCCTAAGGCCTTTACAATTATGTATAACGCTGCAACATTCACTTCCAATTACCCTCCACCCTCCATCCAATGAAGACCAACTTAACCTCAATGTGTAATGGGCGCAATCTGCCTGCACCGCATAACTACAAACCGACAACATTAAATTAATTTATTTGCCTTGCCTCAATCGTAATTACCCTAATGCAACCGCCCACCAAAACCGCCAATAAATCAAGACCCGATATCTTAAAGTCCCCCATTTGAATTAATTTCTCAAGCGCATTACAAAATTTCAATGGCAAATCAAAACAACTTTACAAATGACATCAAGCGAGATACTTGCTTGCATCTGCGGAAGTAATTCAATGGTCTGAGCCGACAGCCGACAGCCGACAGCCGACACTACTACCCCATTTGGGTGCGCCACCCCCCCATTAGCGTGATGAATGTGATACTGACAATGATAAACGTCACCGCGAAACAGACATTTTATTTTCCAAGAATTAGCCCCTAAGACACGGACTTCTTGGTAACGTCCTCCAAGCCAATACCAGTATAGGCCACAACTTTCCGCCTCTGTTCTCCTCGTCCGCCTTGTCTGGCATGGCAAGCGGCAGGCCACATGCTAATCAAGATAAAGTAAAATTGCTCGATAATTATCTTAAGTGCCATTAAAGTTTTTTATTTTTTTCTGCTTCTTCTCATCGTGTGTTGGTAAAATGCGAGTATTAACGGTCGCCTCTGACACTAATGACAGCATTAAAAATACATTTATTTGTAAATATACCCGTTTCAACACGTTTGTGCCATTTCGACGGGCCTTATTGGGGGACCAAAACTGTTTTTTTTTTTCTCCTTTTTTTTGTCGTTCTATACTTTGTGAGGAATAATTTGTTGCGGCACCTGCTGCAGTGTACTATCAAATATGCACAGGGGTTGCGAATGGTGTTATAGTTAACAGTGGAGGAGATATAACACATACATACACATTGCAGGAGCATTAGGACTAACAAATTGAATAAATAAATTGACACATATTGCTGCAACTGTTTGAGCTGATGACACACAGGTGCAAATGTTCAAAGTCATTTATTATTTTGTTTTTTTTTTTTTTTTTTTATTTAAAATTGTATACAGGTCGGGTTCCAGGAGAATTAGATGCAATAAGATGCAAGGACATGATAAATGGACGTGCGTGCTTAACTATGATCACACATCGATACTGCAGTCCAGGACGAGAGAGAGTTGTAATATGTGGACAGCATGTGAACCAGGAAAATTGTGCCCGCAGCTAGACAGTTCTTAGAAACTATTAACAGAGAAACAATATATATTGAATTGGTTGAAACTTTTACAGGGATTCCAACTTTTTGTTTTGCCAAAGCCAATCAGTTTTGCCGGTTCGAACGACGATAGCGTCTGCACGATAGAACAGACTTGGTTGATGTCGTGTACTTACAGACGCACTCTGTTTGTAAATCTTGAAGGAAGCAAATGCATGGGGACGGTGAGTAGCTCCCTACATATGTTCGTTATGGCATTAAACATCAAAATTTTTAGTAAATTTCTTAAGAATCTGATATGACTAGCTGATGGACCAGGAAAGCCCGCAATTGACAAAATCTTAACTGTTAGCCAGATCCTGGAGAAAACACAAGAAGTCCACGTCGATACTCACTAACTTTTCTTCGATTCTAAGGCAGGATATGACAGCATTTATAGAGACGAGGCATACAGAGACATGTCCAGTTGACAGAGGCACGACGATACAAAATTTACGATGCTCTATCAAGGTTGAGAAAAATGGAAAATTTTTGAACGCATACGCCACCGAACCAGGTTCTGACATCCTGAATCTTCCTTCCCGTGGCAGGATTTCTGTACATTCTAGGCACAGACAAGCTGAACTGGTAAAATTCGTATGAATTAAGGATCATCCTAGCTTCGATGGTAGTCAACTGCCAAATAATTATACTTCGAGCAAAATAATAATAAAATTATCCTTTCCCTCGGGCTTTTATGCTTTCCCCTACAAAAAGAGTGGAATGAAAATAATCAAGAAATTAAAATATTACCTCCACCTATCCACTGAGTCTTAAAAAGAATGAAACCCTGTCTCCACCCACTTGATGTGCTGACTTGTTAAAAACTAGTCTCCTATTCCCGAGGATACTCTTCTAACTGTTCGCAAGAAGTTCCTCCAAAACTGATGTAATACTCGTATCTCATAGTCTTTTAATTACCCAAACGCCGTTGCAATTTTCCCTGAAGTACGTAGTTCCTCATCCCCAGTAACTGAAGAGCCGCCCTTGCTCAGGGTGGATTCCAAAACAGTTCAACATAAAATATTTAAACTCGCATATAAAAGTTTTTCCTTCATCTGTATCGGCGGGTGGCCTAGCTGTAATGGGTGGGGCATGAGGCGCAAAATGCATCATCCTTAGCCAAAGGATGCGTTAATTAAAATTTTCTTTCGAAACACATGTAGAGTTGAAGGATGCAACACTCCCTGTGCTTCCTGTTAATAGATAAGGACTGAGGAGGGAAACATTTTTTTTATTTTGTTTTTTGTATTCTTTTATACTTTTATAGTCCTTGTTGTTGTAGAGAGCTGCTTATCGCAGTGTCCCAATGAAAATAATAATGAAGGTTGGATTATCGAGAGGGATAAAGGCAAGGATAAGGACACGACAGCACAGCAGAGCACAGCCCAGCCACCATAGGGATAGAAGGAGTAATGAGATGAAATGAAATCTCTTTGAACACTCCCTGGAGTGCAGTTTTAAGTAGTGTTGCTAAATATTTTATTCCATCATTTCGACATTATTGTAAAAGTTTGAAAACTTTTGGACTCTGTCAATACGGCTCTCAAGTTGCACGATTGGTGTTAATTGTTGGCTGTTGGAAAAAAAGGATAGAACCAAGCCATATACATGCATTTATATATGTTTTTAAGTCCAATAGGAAAGTGTGAAACTTAAGAGGTACAAGGAGTTAGGTTGAGCAAGAAAGTTTTGCAAACTTAAATTAAAAGAAACAACGTAGTTATGTCAATTAAGGAAGTGTAGGTAAGCTGACTTTAATTTCTTTTTATCGGATACATTGGGACAGCTGGGGAAGGATTAGGAGGAGGACACTAATTGAAAATCCTTCATGAGTTGGAATGCGGGGGCTTAAAGTTTCTACCCTTTTCGAGCATTTGTAGAAGATGAAGGATACCAGTAGGTTTTGAGACAAGACACTGTATTAAGTCGTAAATGAAATTTGAAGAAACCTTACAAATGTCTTTCTGCCTTTCGTTCCAAGGGCCGGATTAGTGCTCGGAATCTGTTCCCTTTTCCATGAAGTTTATAAGGAATCAAGTCTAAATCTAGATTCTGGTCAATATGTCTCGTGTTAGAGTCAAAATGTCCTGAAATCAAGAAAAGTATACAGTCTTCCAGTAATAGCTGTATACATTCTGAAAGAAGAGTTAGTTTTGGTACAAGTAGGTACAAAGTGGCCATCCTGGTGAGACTCGAAATACATTTAGTCCAAGACAAGGTCCATTGTGATACCACATATTTGGTAGACAGGAAGATTCACCGAGTACCCAGAGAACCTATACTTATCTCAAGGTTTGTGAGATTTGCTGTGCCTAAGTAGGGTGACTAACTCAATCAATCCTAATTGTCGGGTGGACCGGGAAGATATAGACTGGAAACAAGTATTGGGAGTGACTGATTCCCTTGTGCAACTGGTAGATGGCTGATTCAATCACATCCTAACTGTCTAGGTGTACCGTGCAGGTAATAGGAGTCCGTAATAGTAGTATAGGTGACTGAATCTATAACAGTGTTATGAAGTCTAATTGTAGTCGAAAAGAAGGTACAAACTCTTCCATTAATCTTCTGAACCAAGTTATACGATAAGTCTCCAATGCAGATTCACTTTGCAAGTGGTTAGCCCTTTGAGGAGATTGTGTGAGCCGTTCCTGCACCTCCGCAACTCGATTTTGCCATTAACATATCTGACATTCGGGTCGTTTGAATTGTCTGTGCTGAGAATCGTTCAATCTGATCTGCCAAATGAAATCAAGCATCCAGAACAAGAGAGGTTACTGGACAATCAATCTTAAGTTTTGGTGTCCCAGATCCAATAGTTCTGCTAATGGGTTTTGCTTAGGAAGTCTTGCAGATGAAAATGGGTCTCGTGGTTCATGATGATATGTATGCATTGGGGTTTTGGCTGGTTTGGAATAAGCCTCATTGGTACGAATGTCTTTTGATGAACAAGGCCTACTTTTGAGTCAAACCTTTAGTCATAGCAGAAATGTTTTGGATCGACCTAGTTACACAATCATAAGTTGGAGTCCCAAAATACCTATAGGTAAGCAAGAAAGTTCTTAATAGTGGCGGCACAAAGTAAGAATTTTACGACATTTCCATCATATCTTTGGGTGGTCCATATATTCAACACCTAGGATCTCAGTCAATGAGTTTTTGAAGCTCCACAGAAATTCATACCAAAAATGAAAATATTAAAAATTCTTGAAAAAAATATTCCACATACGCCACAGAACTAGTCACAACCTTGGTGTTCCTGTCCTGTTCTGCAGCGATTCGGCTCAGTCCAAGCAGGACATCAATTGGTCTGTGGTTTGAGGACAGATTCGCCAGGATCCTGGCTCGCTTGGCATAGCAAAAATGAAAATATTAAAAATTCTTGAAAAAATATTCCGTATACTCCACAGAACTATTCACATCCTTGGTGTTTCTGTCCTGTTCTGCAGCGATTTAGCTCAGTTAAAACAGAACATCAATTGGTCTGTGGTTTGAGGACAGATTCGTCAGGATCCTGCCTCACGTAGCATGGCAAAAATGAAAATATTAAAAATTATTGAAAAAAATATTCCACATACGCCACCGAATTAGTCGATATCTTGCAATACCTGTCTTCAGCTGAGGCGATAGTTCTTCAGTGAATACTTCGTCAGGGAATTATCATATATTGCCGATCTGAAAATTACTCGATAAAGCGATGTAAGTTTAAGAATAACAGAGAAAACATTGGAAAACACGATGGACATTTCTTAATACAAACATTGGCGTTCTGCCTTAATTTTTACCAGTTCTAGGTTGATAATTCAGTAATTTGTAAGCCACAGACTCGTTGTTCACCCCAAATCTTCCAAAGTATCAAAAAAGTCTACCAACTCTAGCAAGCTGGCAAACATTTGTAAATGCCTATAATTCATGAGAATCAAAAAGAAAGAACTCACCAATAACTAAGCACCAAATTTGCTTTTCGTATTATTAGTTGTAACTGGTCACCGTTTGATAATATGACTTTCTTATTTCAGCTCTCTCCTTGAGCTGACAAATATTGTTACAAGTTAGACCATACGGAAGTACTAAGCCCCCTCTTCATCGACAATAAGATTCGAAAACGTTGTTCCCATATTGGCCCTTCCGGGATCCATTCCATTTCAATTTTAAATAAATGCCTGACATCCATAAAAATCAACATGCAATTCGATTTATCCGCTGATTCCCACTTTGACTTCTTAAATCTAACCAACTTTTTTCCGTATTAACTGAATCATCATAAAAATGAATTCGTAACGAGATACCACTAAAAGCTCCCACGACATCGACAACGAGAATGATGGCGACGATGATGCGACGACGACGACAACGACAACGACTCTCTCTGCTCTTATTGATGCCACATCTGAGGAGCCTCCTCCTCCTTGATGGCATGGAGTGCCAGGATAACGCATTCAGATATATTCAAGCATTTCCCGTCACCCGCCCACCGCCAACAGTGCTTAAACAAAGTGCACACATGAGGTATTTCCCATAGGCAATAAGTGCATTTGCCATGCAGACCTACCACGCCCCCTGCTGTCGCCCATATTTATACAAAAGAATATGGAAGTTATTCCTGATGATTAAATGTAAATATTTTGAGAAAGTCATTTCGACGATGACGACGGCTGAGCTCGGGGGTCGATATAGTGAGTTTGGTGTTACGGCCCGGCAATGCTGGGACATTTCGATTTCCAACGATGGAACTCGTTAGTTGTTTGTCATCCTTATCCAGTGGTGATGTGCCACTATTGCACATTGGCAGGAGCAGAGCAGCGGGGAATTCATTTATCGCCATATGCCAGAGGCTCAGACCGTTTTAATATTTTTTTTGTTGCTTTTTGTGTTATCGGATTGGAATTGGAGAGACCTCCTTTGCATATGTACGTGATATGAGATTGGTTTGAGTTATTATCACAATGGAATTGAAGTTTGCTGTCGTATTTGTTTCAGCGAATTATAAATGAAATTTGAAGTTTTAGGCTTCCTGCGTTACTCGTTTGTCTACGACGGCAGAATTAGGTATGCAGTTTTGAGTAATAAATACATTCAAATGTATCTACTGAAGTACTTACATCTATACATCCAAGCTCATCCATATCAAGTTGATGAATTTCTCCGATTTTGGAAAAATAAGAAGTATCCTGTGTGATGGTTATGTAATAGTGTTTAGGGGATTAAAACGAATCTGGGAATTCCTGTCGTCAAACTGTAGCAGATTACTCGGTGCCACTAAAAGTAAACTCAAACTCATTTATTTATGAAAGTCTGAAGATAATGAGGAACTGCTATATATACAAACCAGGTTTTCTCAACCGATGATGCAGATCGAAGATGTAGATACAGCAAAGTTTGGTTTGGTGACCTATAAAGACTTTATCCACGCTTGACCCACGTACATCCATTTTTTTCGAAAATGCTTAATAGCGCCCAACAGAGTTCTCAAAAATGTAACTCATGCGATTTGGGTTTTTTGGTTAAGTTTTTTGTTCAATTTCATCCATTTGACCGAAAACGCTCAGGGTTAGGAGATATGTGCCGATATTGCATCCTGGATCGAGGCACACCCCAATTTTTCTCAAATGCTTCATAGCAAGCACATGAGTACACCAAACTCTAGATCATCCTCGAAACGTTTTTTGGTTAAGTTTTTTGTTCAATTTCATCCATTTGACCGAAAACGCTGAGGGGTAGGAGATATGTGCCGATATTGCATCCTGGATCGAGGCACACCCCCATTTTTCTCAAATGCTTCATAGCAAGCACATGAGTACACCAAACTCTAAGTCATCCTCGAAACGTTATTTGGTTAAGTTTTTTGTTCAATTTCATCCATTTGACCGAAAACGCTGAGGGGTAGGAGATATGTGCCGATATTGCATCCTGGATCGAGGCACACCCCAATTTTTCTCAAATGCTTCATAGCAAGCACATGAGTACACCAAACTCTAGATCATCCTCGAAACGTTTTTTGGTTAAGTTTTTTGTTCAATTTCATCCATTTGACCGAAAACG